>CM050163.1:320050486-320730486 GCA_027410445.1 Discoglossus pictus | reverse complement strand
ATGACATTTAGAAGCCAGCTATTTCTAGGAGCCAGGGATAGAGATTTATATATAATAACCAAACCAAGTTAGGAGCCACCAATACATTGTTCAGAGCCATGGATATGTCTAGTCCTAATATTATAATTCTGTAATTCAGAGGTATGCAAAAATGAAGTATGTTTCACCATATAATATCACTTTATAGCACACATTATTAAAATAAAAAAGTTTTATTGACTCAAAAATAATAATGCCTTTTTAAGTCAATAAAGTGTTTCCATTTTAATAATTTGTGCTATATTCATTGATATTAGGCACACAGAAAATAACTAATTCTTACTGATTAATGTCACCCTTTTCAGTAGGATACCCTGACTAGTTGCATGGCTACCTACTCATTTCATTCTCCCCTAACTACGCTTTCTCTGTTTCCATTTATATCTACCATGGAATTGGCTTTTTTTGTTATAGAGCTTTCTGTATATTAAGATGAATGTTGACTAAAATATATATTTCGCTATTTTATAACAATAATTAATGTGTTGTATTTTCCTATGTTTCAGAGTCCTTAGCCAGCATGATTGATGTCTGACTTGAGCTAACTTCTCCCTGGAATATTTAATAGGATAACACCTCTAAAATCTACCAAGCTACAATGGCTACTGTCTCTGAATTTGTTACCGAACCTATTGGTATGATGTCACAGGTAAGGTACATTTCTTCTATAATCTAGTGATTGTTCGGTTGCATATATAATGTAGTCTTTCTTGTGAAAAAAAATAGGTTAGTCATATTGTCATGTGTAATTAAAGGACAAGTTACCACATTTTAATATGTGTGTGCTGGAGCAAAGTTTACATACTGCTAGGTTAATAGATCAGAAGATAGAAGGAAGAAGGTTGTGATGATCGACACCTTCAAATATTCCAAAAGTATTAATAAAGTGCAACAGGGAAGTGCCTTCTAAAAAAGAGGAATGCAAGAACAGGAGACCATGATTTGAAGTTGTAAGATGTAGTGTTAAAGGGAGAACAGTTAAGGCATTAAGAATGCCTGGGAAATACATAAAGCTTGCTATCCCGAGCAAGACATAATGGGCGGATCAGATTGACCTCTTTGGTTCATATCTGCCATGAAATCTGTGCTGCAGACTAGTGGTCAGCCCCTGACTTGTAAATGCTTGATATAACAGGATTTTTTTTATTTATCAAAATATGGGGAAAAGTCATCATGAAGTAAAGTTACCACTGTGTGTTGGTGACCTGGCGGTAATATTTTCCTTTTTTTCTTTTTCATTTCCATGTTCTCAGGATATTGATATTCTGTTTGATAAGACATGCGCTGAATCACCAACACACAAACATTTTCACATTATTTGGATTTTCTCCTACATTGACACAATGTATTTTTGGGATACCATTGTTTGAATACAGTTTAATATCTTTTTGATAATAATGGTACCATTAGTGAAAATCAACAGGTAACACATTAAACATAGAGAATATCAATCTAGAAGGTATGGCTGGGGTCTGATACAGGAGCGTGACATGTAAGATGGCAGCGATCATGCAGTAGGCTGATGCTAGTGGATGTGTCTGTGTGTTAAACTGTATACTGTGTGTGTGAGAATTATTATGCTTTAGTATTAATTTCTGCATCTTAAGCATGAAGGTGATAAACAAATGTGATTTTACTGAGTTTTTGAGGTAGCAAGAAAGTCTGGTGGAGAGAGTCAAGGAGTTCCAAAGAATAGGGATAGCACAAGAAAAGTCCTGAAGGTGGGAGTGAGAGGAGGAAAGAAGGTCATTAGCAGAGTGAAGAGCGCGGGTGGGCGAGAATTTTAGACAAAGACAGAGATAAGTAGGTGCACTGTTGTTAAGGGCTTTACGTGTTTGGATAAGGATTTTACATTTTATTATGGAGGCTATGGGAAGCCAGTGGAGTGACTGACAGAGGAGCTGCAGACACTGAGCGATGAGTATTGTAGATGAACTTAGAAGATGTGATTTATTATGGATTGGAGTGGAGAGAGACGGGTGATGGGGAGGCCAGCTAGGTGAGAGTCAGTAGTCAAGGTGAGATATGAGGAGGGAATGGATTAGCCCTTTAGCTGTATCTTGTGTAAGATAATGACATGTTTCAGAGATTTTTATTAGATGAGGACAACATGATTTTGTTATTGATTGCATGTTAGGAATAAAAATGCAGGGTCCAGTAGAACCCCAAAGATGACAAGGCTGGGAGGTGGAAGTGATGATGACATTATCAACAGTAAAAGATATTTGAGGACTGTAAGCTGTAGTATAGGCTGGAAAGATTACAAGCTCAGTCTTTGAAATGCTGAGTTTGAGTTTCCAGGCGGACATCCAGGAGGATATGCTTGAGAGGCAGTTGGCAATGTGCTAGAAGAGAGGGGGATATACAGGCCAACAAAATCTATGCTTAGGAAGTTAAGCCTGATTGGGCATTAGGCTAGAACTGATAATTCAAAGAAACAGATAACGGACCACTTCACTCCTTTATTTTTAATGTGCTGTTTTGCAGAAATAGTTGGAGTTGGTTTTGAATCCAGAGATATAGTTAGATTATTTAATTGAAATCTGTGTCTGTAGTTTCAGTAGGGCTCACTGAAGCGGAATCAATTCACACAGGCATGAGCTGCCCAAAATAAAGGATATTTACATGTAATGGTTCATAAATTAAAACTATATTTTGTTTTACTTTGCAAAAAAAGTTTGCTCATTATCAGGTCTTGTTCTATAAATGAGCATATTGCAAATATGGCGCCAGAGTGTCCATGTAAGGGAAAAGGGAGCATGGAGTGTATAATAAAAAGGTAGAGGGGGCAAGATAAGTATTTTATAAAGATACATACTGAGGGCATCTAGTAACTAAATAACTCTTTAATTGATCAGATTTTTGTAGACATATGAAAAAAAATCAATAATTCTTCTTTAAATGCCAGATCACATTGGGCTGTGTAAACTTTTTAATGGTTTTATCTATCATTATAGACTTCAATGGATGTTACCTAAAGTAACATGTATTCAGACCAATGTAAATTGGCCCTAAAACTCCAGTAATTGTATACAGAACCAGTCGGCCATCAAATGGAACATGTGACCCTTAACTTCAGAGCAGTCCATTCTTATTTACAACAAATTGGCCACCTGGTGGGTCCCTGCCTCATTTAGGCAAAGAAAACAAACTAATTGATACAGAGCTGGGGGTCGGCGGAGGCGGCACATAGCTGAATATTGCTCCATTGTGTTTAACTTAGTCAGCTTATTTTAGTTTGGAAAACTGTCCTTCTGAGAAGTATTTTACTTATTCCAAAGTTGAACTTTATCAGTAATCCATAAATAACAATGCTCTTTCATCATAAGTCCATCTGCATGTGTCGGATAAGAATTACTTGTGTTTTTCACAGTATGTGGTTTGCTGAATTGTACTGAAGGATACAAGGCTGTTTTGTTCGACTCTTCTAGTTGACTCTACGGCTTCTGATGATGACCATTGCTATTGTAGACTAAACAAAAGCCCCTGAGTCACACTTGCTCGTGACTGGACATTGTACAGAATATTCTTATATGTAAAGTATATTTTGGTCTTGCACATTGGTTTTTCACATCATTTTATTCTTATATTTGTTTCATGCCACAATCATGGAGTGGAAGGCAGATGTCCAGATCTTGACCATGTTGGTGCTGTGTTAGTTCCATGTTAGCAATCAAATTGGAGCATGGGCATTGCTGATTCTTCATTTTATTCTCATTTGCCTGCTGGTATCAACCTTTAAAAACTATGGGCCTCATTCTATTATCGGCCGCAGCCGCTGCGGGGCCGCAAGGACCGGCCGCAAGCTTTCCGGCTATTCTATTCCCCTCCGGCCGGGGGTTCCGGCAGGCTTGCGGCCGGTGCCTTGCTATCTCTTGCGGCCGATCGCGCCGGAGGAAAGCCTTTGATCTACAACGGCCGCAAGGAAATTGGCCGTAAGAAAAGCCTGGTTGCTATTCTATTGCTCCGGGAGCCCTCTCTGCAAGGCTAAAAGCGAGCCGCAGCTTACAGGCAGCAAACAGGTCCCGCTAGCACCAATGAAGCACATAAAATAGCTCAAATAAAGCCATCCTGCACTTTTCAGAGTCTATAAAGTGATATTCGGTGTTAGCAAAAATAGCACATAATTACCCTATACTCAAATCCGTAAAATACTTTTTTTTTTAATATATGTCAAATATCCATGTAAAAAGTCCAGAGTGCTTGGAGCACCTCAGACCCGCCCACGCCGCAGCCGGAAAATAAACAGTTAATTTGAACTCGGGTTTGGGCTGATGTGCAAGCTTGAGAGGGGGTTCCTTTTAATCCTCATGTCCCCCAATATGATCCCTAGCATTTACAGAGCTGTACAGTTTTTAGATTTCAGAGCTTACAGCCGGTTTCAAGATATGCTGCCGGCCGTAAGGGGAGATCGTTGCGGGGGCCGTATAATAGAATCGCGAGTTAACTGAACCCCCGCAAGGAATCGCAGCCTTACGGCCGATTTACGGCCGATAATAGAATGAGGCCCTATGTGTATATTTATGTATATAGCACCATCTTTGCTTTAAAGTTGTAAATATACAATAAAAATACCAACATTCATAACAAATGTGCAGTTTATATGAGAGGTGATGATGCCAGTGAGATTATATTAATACAGAGTATTTTTATTTTCAGCAAAATTCTTAGGCCCTCATTCAATTGCAATTTGGCCAATTGAATAGGGGTCTAAATAAGCACATAACATATATTTTTTAAAGATGTTTTTAGTTAGGGAAAACCTTGCTTTTGGATAGATGTTCGCTAACTAAAAACTTCTGTAAAAAATATATGTTATATGCTTATTTAGACCCCTATTCAATTGGCCAAATCGCAATTGAATGAGGGCCTTAGTGTCTATGTAGCAGTACACAAAAGCATTGCTTAAAGGACCACTGTAGTATTATGTTTGTTAAATAGTCACACAATATAAAATGTAGAGAGAATAAATACAAACTTTTTTTTTTTATATACGCAATTGTGCTTCTGTGGAATGTACTTGCTTGTTTTATGTTGATCTACTTCCTAAGGTGGGGGAAGCCTTTGAATGCAGAGGTCATTTTTGTCTCTACAAAGGGAATATGGCAGCTAAAATAGTTGACAAGGACACACCCTTCTGACACAGTAGCTGCCAGACTCATCTCAAAAGAAAATTGAATTACACATTAAAGAATAAAACAGAAAATACAATATAGAAAAATAAGTTGACCACACTAGTCATTTAAGTTTGCTTTCCTGCGCCCATATTGATTATTATTACTTATATTTAAATACACCAGTACACCCTTTGTAAGAGGCTTGATGTGTAAGATGCTCCTGTGTTTCCACAAATAAAAAGCTACAATCCATGATAAATTGAGGAATTTTATCAGTCTAAGAATAAAGTATATTATAAGTATCTAAAAGGCAAACATTGTCCCCAAAGATAAACATTTCATAACTGCCCTCAATGGATTCAAATTCTATGGCAATTGGAAAAAAAAATGGAGATTTATAACATCTGCTTAGCCGTTATGAAAGCTGGTATAAGCATTCATAACAATTGGTCATAGGCACTTAAGTGAGGGCTTTCTTATTAGGGAGGTGGGACATCTCTACTTTCTATGTTATCCCATATAATCCATCCATTGGATCTATCTATCTATTTATTTTTTTTTATTTTTTTTATTTAATAAAAAAAAAAGTAGTACGTTTGTGTGTACAATTGCCTGCCTAAAATAAGTTAATAAACGTATTTCCTCTAACAATACAGTGTTTGCACTGTAGGCAACTGGGTGTGCAACCACTCAATTCTGAGCAGAAAATACGTTTATTAACTTATTTTTAGGCATGCAAACGTACACACAAACATACTATTTTTTACTGTACTTTTGTACTTTGGTGGAGAGTTGCTGTCACTCATGTGCCCACTATAAGCTAAATTAATTTATGGTAGATAAATTAATTTGAAAAAGAGTCCCAATGTAATAACGTATACATTAGAGATGTCCCAACTAAAAAATTAGAAGATCCTGACCATAGTATGTATGTGTGTGTATGTGTGTGTGTGTTTGTGTGTGTGTGTGTGTATATATATATATATATATATATATATATATATATATATATCTAAATTAGAGAGTGCGGTAGCCGTGAGTGTCCAGTAATCCCAGATGAATAATCAGAGTATTGCAGAATATAGCAATACCTTTTTTATATATATATATATATATATATATATATATATACAAATGTATTATTATTGTTTATTTGTAACGCGCCAAGATATTCCGTAGCGCTATACATAAGTTAAGTTCCAGACAAATTCAAAATTAACACATTGCAATGAATGGAGGGCCCTGTCTTTGAACTTGGAATCCGGTGTCCATAGCGCTTTCCCCAAAGCACCTCGCAGGATTGTAACTCGCAGACTTACAATGTGTTGCAACAAAGGTATTTTAACACTAGATTAAATATGTAGTATTTTACCAGTTGAGGTGGGACTAACACTGAGCCCAGTACAAGATCTTGCACTAATTCACTGCCATCCAACCTGTGTATGAACTTCAACACTTGCAGTGAGCGTGTGAGATTATTTTACTAATGGACAATGCATTGCTGCAGCCAAGAATAGCATTTTTGTCGTCTCCATTAAAAAGGGAGTTTTGTTAAAAACGTAGTCTTTTCACAGGCATAAAAGGTTATTTTTATTGCCTGTTCTTTGAACTGAAAAAATGTGAACCATGCAATAGCCCAGACATACGTACAAGTGAAAGAATAGCTTCATTGTTCTCAGATTTTGCAGCAACTATAAATATGTGTAAAACCTGAACATATTGGAAATCTTGTATATATAGCAAATGCGTGAAAATATCGCCAAACAACAATACAAATAAGAAAAAATGGGGGATTAATGATCTAAACTAATTTACAATGTACTTTATTAAAATCTGCAGGAAGGATAATATAATAATTTTGTTGAACATGACAGACGGCTCCAACAGATCCTAGCATTTCTGTCTAGAGCAGTGGCTCTCAAACTTCTCCTCAAGACCCACCAGATAGGCCATGATTTCGGTCTAACACAGTGTGTACACAGAATAGCAATTAGTGTTTAACAGACTCTAATTGCCTCACCTGTATTCACACAGTACTAAAACAAAATCATGGCCTGTCTGGTGGGGTCTTATTATTATCTTTTATTTATATCGCGCCAACATATTCCGTAGCGCTGTACAGGTGTTGAGTACATGGCAAAAAACAAGCTTAACACCTTTATAAAGAATGGAGGGCCCTGTTTTTGAGCATAAAATCAAATGTACATAGAGCTTGTTTCCAAGGCACGGACACAGAGGAGTGAGAGGAGGTGATGAGAGAGGAGGAAAGAAGAAGGTCATTAGAAGAACGAAGGGGGCGGTTGGGAGAGTATTTTGAAACAAGAGCAGAGACATAAAGGGGTGCACTGTTTTTGAGGGCCGTATATGTTAGGGTCATGATTTTAAATTTGATTCTGAAAGATATGGGAAGCCAGTGGAGTGATTGACAGAGAGGAGCTGCAGACACTAAAGTCCTCATTCAATTGCAATTTGGCCAATTTAAAAGAGCTCTATTTAAGCACACAGCATATTTTATTTACAGAAGTTTTTAGTTAGTGAAAACCTTGCTTTTGGATAGAAGTTCACTAACTAAAAACTTCTTTAAAAGAAATATGCTATGTGCTTTTTTAGAGCCCTATTCAATTGGCCAAATTGCAATTGAATGAGGGCCTGAGCGTTTGGTATTGATGATGAGTCTAGCGGAGGCGTTCATTATGGATTGGAGGGGAGACAGACGAGAGATGGGTAGGCCAGCAAGGAGGGAATTGCAGTAGTCGAGTCGAGATATGATGAGAGAGTGTATTAGAATTTTAGTTGTGTCTTCTGTAAGATAATGACGAATTTTGGAGATATTTTTTTTAGGTGAAACTGACAAGATTTTGTTGAGGAGAGGTTTGAGTATTACTTATCTAGAACTCCACTTATAAGCCATTTCAGCACCCTATTAAGGCCATCACAGTCCTCCCCTCAACAACTTACCCCAGTCTGCTTCCTGTACATTGCTTTGCACGGAGAGTAATCATTCTCTTCGCTCAAAGCAGAACCTATCACACTCAGGAAATGAAATCGGTGAAATAAGTCATAGAAATTATAGCGGTTGTCTCCTTCCTTCCTTTCATTTATTCATAATGATGTGAAACCATGTAAGAATTATTCCTCTCTCCACTCAACTTGATAAAGCAGATAGGGGCTGGTACTATTGCATGAAACACAATTTAAGTCTAGGCTGCAGCTTTTTGGCCCATAAAACACAGCACAATTCTGATAACAATTACTTGCAGCTTGCCTTTGAAGTCTGTGAGACGATCCAGGCACGGCACAAGCACAGAACATTGCTCTTCTGTTCTCCATAGGGGGGTCATTAAGACTTAGCTTGTTTTATTGCTGATAAACATTCACAGCCCTCGCTGGCCTGTGTCTGGAAGCTGTCTTGCGTAACTTTGACATCACTGGAAAACTGTTTATTTACTAGCAGATTTCACTGCTCTGTTTAGTTATTTGCTGCCATCTCCAACACTTTCGGAGCTTATTGAGGAATTCAACATGTAAGTTCATGGATACAATACTAAAAGGTGTAAAATCATCAGTTTATTATAGTGGTAACATTGCCCTTTATTTTGTTTGCATTTGTTTTTATACATAAAAATATGTATTATCAAAACACGAAATTATAGGCTCTCATCAGAGAAAGAACTAACCTTAATAGGTTAGCTATATGGCCATGATAACCCACTCTGAGAGCAACCTTAGCCACTTGTGCCCTTCATAGGAAGAAATATCCTGTAGTATTTGAGTCTGGTCTCACTCACTAGAATGATCCAGCCCCCAAATACTAGGCAATTCTACACTGAACAGGAGAAACCGCAAACCCCAGACGTACGTTTCGCTCTCTCTTGGGCATCATTACGGAGGTATATCTGTACTCCTTAAGGCACAGCATTCAAGGGGTCCATGTTCGGAGTCCCCTATTACCTTTAGGGAGATTAAGCCCCAAGGGTCTTTTGAATAAACAAATTTGGTGTTTTGTTTATTCAAGTATTGTATTATAAAGCCGGTTTTATGAGTAAAGTAACCCATGCAATATGGATGGAAGCTAAAATTACACTATAAGAGTTTATTTCTATGTCTACAGAATCACTGGTGAGGCTTTGTGGTGGAATCAGATATTCTGGTTACAGTTAAGACATATATAAGTGGCAAATGTAAAACATTCAAGTCACCTTTTTTTTTTTTCTTTCTACCAATTGTTTGATACAAGGCCTGAATGAATAATGGATACTTGTTAAACTAATGAAAAAACATAAACTGAACATATACACAATACAATAACGATACTGTACTCGCCTGATACTCCTCTCCTTGCTGGTGGCAGAAGGAGATATTCTCACCATCCAAACAATTGGTAGAAAAATGTAAGTGACTCTAGGCATGTGATGGGAAAACTACAGGGAGTGCAGAATTATTAGGCAAGTTGTATTTTTGAGGATTCATTTTATTTTTGAACAACAACCATGTTCTCAATGAACCCAAAAAACTCATTAATATCAAAGCTGAATATTTTTGGAAGTAGTTTTTAGTTTGTTTTTAGTTTTAGCTATTTTAGGGGGATATCTGTGTGTGCAGGTGACTATTACTGTGCATAATTATTAGGCAACTTAACAAAAAACAAATATATACCCATTTCAATTATTTATTTTTACCAGTGAAACCAACATAACATCTCCACATTCACAAATATACATTTCTGACATTCAAAAACAAAACAAAAACAAATCAGTGACCAACATAGCCACCTTTCTTTGCAAGGACACTCAAAAGCCTGCCATCCATGGATTCTGTCAGTGTTTTGATCTGTTCACCATCAACATTGCATGCAGCAGCAACCACAGCCTCCCAGACACTGTTCAGAGAGGTGTACTGTTTTCCCTCCTTGTAAATCTCCCATTTGATGATGGACCACAGGTTCTCAATGGGGTTCAGATCAGGTGAACAAGGAGGCCATGTCATTAGATTTTCTTCTTTTATACCCTTTCTTGCCAGCCACGCTGTGGAGTACTTGGACGCGTGTGATGGAGCATTGTCCTGCATGAAAATCATGTTTTTCTTGAAGGATGCAGACTTCTTCCTGTACCACTGCTTGAAGAAGGTGTCTTCCAGGAATTGGCAGTAGGACTGGGAGTTGAGCTTGACTCCATCCTCAACCCGAAAAGGCCCCACAAGCTCATCTTTGATGATACCAGCCCAAACCAGTACTCCACCTCCACCTTGCTGGCGTCTGAGTCGGACTGGAGCTCTCTGCCCTTTACCAATCCAGCCACGGGCCCATCCATCTGGCCCATCAAGACTCACTCTCATTTCATCAGTCCATAAAACCTTAGAAAAATCAGTCTTGAGATATTTCTTGGCCCAGTCTTGACATTTCAGCTTGTGTGTCTTGTTCAGTGGTGGTCGTCTTTCAGCCTTTCTTACCTTGGCCATGTCTCTGAGTATTGCACACCGTGTCCTTTTGGGCACTCCAGTGATGTTGCAGCTCTGAAATATGGCCAAACTGGTGGCAAGTGGCATCGTGGCAGCTGCACGCTTGACTTTCCCAGTTCATGGGCAGTTATTTTGCGCCTTCGTTTTTCCACACGCTTCTTGCAACCCTGTTGACTATTTTGAATGAAACGCTTGATTGTTCGATGATCACGCTTCAGAAGCTTTGCAATTTTAAGAGTGCTGCATCCCTCTGCAAGATATCTCACTATTTTTGACTTTTCTGAGCCTGTCAAGTCCTTCTTTTGACCCATTTTGCCAAAGGAAAGGAAGTTGCCTAATAATTATGCACACCTGATATAGGGTGTTGATGTCATTAGACCACACCCCTTCTCATTACAGAGATGCACGTCACCTAATATGCTTAATTGGTAGTAGGCTTTCGAGCCTATACAGCTTGGAGTAAGACAACATGCATAAAGAGGATGATGTGGTCAAAATACTCATTTGCCTAATAATTCTGCACTCCCTGTAATAACTTGTCTGATATATGTAGACATTTTTTTTTAAATTCACCAGGAAACTGAATAGAGTTAGGGCTACATACAGTGATAAGACTTGCATTTTTAGTGGAAGAGGTCAATTGTATACTATGGAAGAGGCACGTCACTTCCAACTCTTGTATGCAGCTTGGGTGCTGAATAAGAAGACCCATGGTTATAGTTTCCTATTTTGAAGAGTTTGGCTTAATAACTCGCCAATGTTTTTAGAAAGTAAAAATAAATCGTCATTAATTCATTATTTGATGCACTTTTTCTTATGAGACCCCGCCCTCTCTTTCATTCCTCACATACAGTAACAAATTCTTGTCACTCTTCAATTAAAAAAACAAAAAAACATTTCCAAAATACATCACTACCTTTACACCAGACACAACTAAGATTCTAATACATTCCCTCATCATATCCCGCCTTGACTACTGCAACTCACTTCTTGCTGGCCCAACCAACATCCATCTTTCCCCACTTCAATACATAATTAATGCCTCTGCTAGACTCCTCTGCCTTACACACCTTCAGTGTCTCCAGCCCCTCTCTCTCAATCACTCCACTGGCTTTCTGTAGCCTCCAGAATAACATTTTAAATCATGACCCTATCTTACAAACCCCTCAACAACACTATACCCCTTTAAATCTCTGCTCTGATCTCCAAATACTCCCCCACCCGCCCTCTTCGTTCTTCTAATGACCTTCTTCTTTCTTCCTCACTCATCACCTCCCCTCACTCTCGCCTTAATTACTTTTCTCGTGCTACCCCTATTCCCTGGAACTCCTTGCCTCGCTCCACCAGACTATCCTGCTACCACACCCAAACCTTTAGATTGCAAGTCTGCGAGTTTTCAATATTATTGTGCGCTTTGGGGAAAGCGCTATGGTTACTGGATTCTAAGCTCAAAGACAGGGCCCTCCATGTTTGTAATGTGTTAATATTGTTTTGCCTTGATCACAACGCATGTATAGCGCTAATGAATATGTTGGCGCATTACAAATTAACAATAATAATAATGAGCGATTGGCCATGTTTATTACCTCAATTGTCACCTTGGACTAGAGGGTTTTTTCTGCCTGGTCCCAGGGCAGAACATTTTCAAAGGGGCAACAGGCTTACTGAAGATGTCATTAACATTTGTCTTTATGCAGTGACATTTCTGTATGCAAGTGTACTTTAACACTTTTTATATATACATAAACTTATGATTTGAGATATAGAAAGTGGACAGAGCCTTGAACACAGATGAAATTTCAGTTGAATTCTTCTTATGGAAGGACTTGCATAAGAAGTAACTGAAATCTTATCATGATACTTGGTCGCTCCACACTGCTTAAATTAATAAACAAAATATTTGCATATAATCGTTAATAAACATTTTTTTTTTGTCATTCCCATTGAGAAGACTAATTCTTCAGAATTCGATACTGTAAACATAGGAATGTTTTTTTTTTTTTTTTTTTTCATTGTATGTTCAATGTTTGTTTTTAGCAGTAGCCAGATTTATCTCACAGGATCTCCCTCTGCTCATTGTAGAATACGATTCATTATCTCTACATGTTAAAAGGTCACAATCTCTTGTTCATCATACAAGACCTTAGGGAAGCAGTTGCTGAAAGATTATAGACTTGTTTATAAAGCCGGAGATAAGTAAAACTTCAGATAAAACTGTTGTATCATTGCTGTTGTTACTGGGAGAAGTAAAACTCTGAACCAGTTTGAAGTCTTCAGCTCCTACATTTTTTTGTTTTTATACATTTACTAGCCACTTGCCCGTCAAAAATGCTGGCATAATATTTGCAAGCCTTGCAATGCTGTTGTTTGCCGCACATTGCGAGCCTCACCATGCGCAGCAAATCCGGGCAATTCGAGCCTCGTTATGCACGGCTTCTCTCTTTCCTGTCCTCCTCCTGTGTCCTCTCCCTCTTCTCTCCTTCTCTCTGCGTGCCTCGCAATGAGCGCCTTCGGCACCATTGTAGGCCTCGCAATGAGTGCCCATTGCGGCCCCCCCCGTCACAAATGACGGGATAATATTTGATTTTTTCTTCCCCCCCCCCCTCCTCCCCGCACACAAACTCGCAGTATGACAACTATATATGTGATATGCATAGGCTATTACTTAATCGTCAATAGTCTGTCTGGCTCTTAAGTTTGATATAATGTGTAAACCCCTACTTTATACTGTGAAATATATGTGACCATAAATTACAACAGTCTTCTCTTTACTGTAGGTGATTTTACATACATGTGTTTCAGACTGTCCCTGAAATGTGATATATTCTTCCTCTATTTCATTCCTGTCTTGGAAACACTAGGTTAAAAACTAAAGTGAACAAAATCGATAATGGGAATACATATTCCAGTAAAATTACATTTCATGTTTAAAATGATAAAATAAGCACAATACAATGCAAGGGCACCTGCCTCAATCACATAAGAGGAAATGCACCCGAGGAAGATGCTGATATTAGTAGAAAGTGGTGTTAACAGCTAGTGTTATGCTTAAAGGATTGAGTTCTATGTTCTTTGAGTTAAGAGTACTATTGAGATCCTTTGGTTAATCTGAACCCAATTGTTACATTTGCCATTAATTCCCTACAAGCTATAATATACACTATGTACGAGTGAAGAATGTTTGTTTATATTGGAGTATATTATGTTTTGAGCTATACTTATTATTTGATATATTAAACTACGTTGTTCGATTTAAAGATCAGTACAAGTGGCTCTATTCATTATATCCAAGAGGACACACAGAAATTTGGTAAAAAATATTTTTGTCCTGTGAATATATAAATACTATACTTTTTTTCTTTTTTTTTTCCACCAGTCTAATTATATTGACCAGGCGTGTACCTACTACATATGTTGGACATATGGCATTTTTGCTGATGGTTTATCATAAATAAGAATCAACACCTCACATTCAAGTCTTTATGTATATAGGATTTTAAACCTCTTGAGAACAACCTAATGAAGATTTTTGTGAACGACTATTAGCACTTTATATTTGTTCAGTATAAGAAGATCATGAAGTTAGTTGCAGATTCTGCCCTATTTTTCTACACTCTCATCTTTGTTTTACATTTTTTATAGGCACTTGATATTGCCACTCAATATTTTAGTAAAGTTTTAACTTTACTGATTTGTTCACTTCTCTAGTCCTGCAAGTGTACCATATAAATGATTACTCCCCTTTTTTCTCTCTTTCATCTTGCATGTATGTTCCCATTCGCACTGATACTACGCATGTATTAAGGAAAATAATAGGGTAATGTACAGGGTTACCTAATTATTACTGGATAATGTCAATCCTATAAATGATTTCTAAACTTGTTCTTCAATGAGTATTTGCAAAATTCTACAGTATACAAACTCCTCTATTTGTGTGTTCTTTAAGAGGGGACTGAAACGATAACTTTTTTTTCTAGACATACATGGCTTGTCAGACTTTCCCACTGTACTATGTGTTGTCATGCATTCTCCTAAACATAATGTACAAAATGGGGTTAATTCACTATAAATCATTATATCCCACTAATCCTTTATCTCCATGGAAGAAGGATGGCGGCTGCTGTTAGCCTGGTTTTCAGACAAGTGACTCGAACTTCTGGCTAAGTCTCTTCCTGTGTCTATGGTTGGGTAGTGTATGGGTTACTTATTAGCTGGTAGAAAGAAAATACAATTCTTCACTGTATTTTCACTGTAGCTAAGAATTCTGGGTAATGACATGTAAATGGGGCTCAAAATGTATCTCCGTTTGCCTCAAGCCAAGTTAACATGGGTATCCATTTAACACTATGGGCCCTGTTTTCAGGTAAGCGTAAGAACATAGCCATGGATTAGGGTACAGTGCCAGAAGTAGGCCTGAGGCAAAAAGGTGGTACATATTGAACCTAATTTGCATGCCACTACCCAGAATCCTTAGCTACAGTGGAAATACTATTTTTTGAGAAGTTCTGTGGGAAACACTGGTCTCCTGGCCTGTATGAGACATGTAAATGTACTGTGAATGGTCTTTTATTTACGCCCTGGATAATACAGTGAGTTTTTGATATTATTTATATATATATATTTAGTGTCTGCTTAAATACTATGCGGTTTCCTGTATGTGGGTTTGTCGTAGGTGGGTGGCTACTGGGATCCTCTCCTCTCTTCTCACAGAACTCATGACATGGGAGGTGTTTTCTGTCTAACACATAAAAAGCATTCCCTGCCACAATATTTTGTTCTGTGCAACAAACTGTTAGTTTTACATGCCTAAATCTCTAATAAAGAGCAACTGAAGTCCTTAAAACTGGTCTACACCATCCGGTAGTGCATTCAAAATCACATAGAAAATATGTAAAATTTCTTAATTTGAAGCTCTTTTCATTGTTTTATAATTATTGTAAAATACATTCCTGTTAGTTTGAGTGCTATAAATGCTGTTTGGTTGCATTGAGCTGGCAGGGGTTTGGCTTTAGCCACACAATTTATTGTGCCTATGGCAACATTTTGAAAAGTCCTGAAAGCACCACAAATTACAAGCTACTCTAAATGCTTGTATACAGTCTTCACTGCAATAATCCATTTCACATTTTTTTTCTTTGAGAATATACTGTAATGGTAAAAGAGACCAAAGAAATATTAATATTTTCGAAGTATAGGAAGCTTAATAATGGCAAATAGGACTGTTAACTGGGTGATATAACAACTCTTATGAATTAAATCTAAAATGCATCAATTACATTTTTTTTCTCACTTGGATTTCAGTACTCTGATGTAGAGCAGTATTTTTGAATAGTATTTAAAGGAAAACATACATACAACATTCCTTATCATTGAAGGGTACAGAAGGGTCTTTTTTTAGTAACTGAGTACCCTATTCTATTGCCCAATTCAGTTACACACACTTAAAGCCACTCTGAAAATTGCCACAGATTCTATTAGCTATTCGCAATCTGATTACGAGGTACCCGCCCACAATCACTATGGTCCTGCCAAAGACGTAAAACTGACCGTAGAACTCCATTGGTTTTAGCACAGATGACAAATTACGAGCTCTAAATTAATTAAAGGTACACAAAATCAATATTTTATTAGACCTGTAGCGCAACAGTTATTTCTGAGTAATATCAATCCAGGGACTAAAAGGGTTAATACATATCATGACACCCACATGGACTAGAACAAATACTCTAATGCATTTTATAGAGTGCTAGATTGCTTGATTGCGAGCCCGATCAGCAAATATTACTTATTGGCACAAATTAATTATTCGAGTCAATAGAGTACATCTAAACATTTAGAAAAAAAAAGAAATTTAAATGTAGATCTTAAAACTTATATTTGAAAATCAGTGCTTTCAGAATTAACAGAACTCATTCTCTCCACTCCCTATTAGTAGTCTAGGTGTTGGGGGAGAATCTGACCAGGAGGCTGTCCTAATTTATTTTCACTTATTAGCTTTCTTGCAGTGACCTCTTTATCTGCCCAGTAAACTGTACTGATGGAAGTCTTTATCTGCAGTAAGGCAGATAAACTCTTATCAGGACACCCTCCTGGGCAGATCCTCCTCCCACATCTGGACATCTGATAAAGGGATAAAGAGAAGCAGATCTGGTAACATTTTATACACTGAAGTTCAAATGTACGTTTTAAAAGCCACAGTGATTTTTTTATTTTTTTTAAATAATGATTTTATTTTTAATCCATAAACGAATGAAAAACTGCTTGTCTGCACCACAGATGCCCTTTAAAGTAATATGTATAGTGGAATGGTAATGCCTCAAAAAATACACCAATTGTCTTAAAGCCATCTGATATGTTTTGAATGGTTCTTATAAGCTGTAGAATTACTAATAAGTCTACCATATAAATACAGAGGAGAAAGTTCTTTTTTTTTTTTTTTTTTAAGCCTTCTTTTAATCAAATGTAAACATGTTTGTACCAGATTCTACATACCAAATCCAGTGCCCCCTCATATTCAATACATTTTTATTTTAGTTCTCCAGTGCCTTTTTAAGCTATCCATTTGAGTTGCTTTCTAAGCAGTTTGTGTCCTTCAGCTAACAAGAGAGCCATTAAAATGGCATTTCGTGGTGATGAAAGCTTCCTGTGCATTCAAGGTCTTCTTACCCATATCAGCAGAAATAAAAATGGCAGCTCTCACTGCAGCATAATTGCATATAATAGAAAATAATTTAAAGGCTTTGTATTGTTTTTTTGCTTTAAAAATCCATTATTGAGTTTAGTTCTTTAAAGTGGTATATTTTAAATATAGGATAGGGGTCCTTTAAAACCTATGAAAATGCCCATAAAGAATCCTAAACACACCATATCACAAACCATGGATAATACAGAATAAGACCCAGTCTGTATTGTAATACTGATTTACTGGTAACTTTGTGCATGTTCAGTATTAATTAACTTGTAACTACATTTCAGATATAAACTAGCGCAAAATACTGATTACATTAATATTGTTTTGCTTTCAGACATACTATAAAAAGATGCATATTCAAATCCATACATATTTTCCCAGGCTACCTAAGAGGTATAGAGAATATGTCATGGTCTGCTGCCCTTGTGCAATGTCTGCTGCGGAAGATACAGCCTCTTTGTTCCCTCTCTTTCCAGCAGTGTATGCATGTGTTTCTTATTAAGGACCCTTCCCAAATTAAGTAAAAACATACAGGGAAGTGTATGCAACATGATTCATCCACATGGCTTCATACCTCCATCACCTAGGAAATCTATAGTGAGAGCCTATGGCGTCACATGACTAATGCCTGCATATTAATAACTCACTGCATTCTGGTTCTCATTAGTCCTACTTTGTTGAGGTTTTATGCAGTCCATTCTGCGTTCTAGTCATTCATCATTTCCTGCACTCGTTATTTTAATCTCCTTTTGCTAGCATTTCCAGCACCTACCTCTCCCAGCTTCAATTCAATTTTTGCTATCTCAGACTTTTCTCTCTAATTCCTCAACTGCCTCTCTCTAGGCTAATTAAATAGAAGCTCTTCACTCATAATCTACAAGACCCTTCTTGGTACTTTTTTATCTCCACACCGCATTATGACCTTTTTTTTTCCTATACAGACTTACCTCTTGTTTTGTCACCTCCTCCAACTGATTTCTAAGACCTCTCTGTCTCTGCACTATACATCTGGAGCTCTTAGGCACAAGCCATTTGTGAAATGGTTTAAATGCACCCAACAAACATACCTATTAACCTGTCCAGGCTCCTCATTGCCCTGGGCCTCAGCTGGTTACGCGGGTCCTCCTTGTTGCTGACTTTATAACTCTGCTGTAATTACATAAAACATCTTGCTCAAACGGAGTTTCACATTAGGCCAACTAGGCACCCGCGAAGGGTGCATTATTTCACACCTAATAAATGTTTCTTGCCATAAAAAAAAAAAAAAATACTGCCCCTTTTAAATTATGCAATTTCATTTAGTTTTAATATTATTCTTTTTTTTTTTACAAAGTAGCATACAGGTACACTGAAGACATAGGATGCATTTGTTGTGTGGCTAATAATTCCACTCGTTCCTTAAGCCATCAAGGTTATGCAGATGGTTTTGTAATTGAGCTTTCAGGGCCTCCTTTCAGGCTCAGGGCTCCACTGTTTACAAAGCGTCAATTACTAAGTCAACAGTTGATGAATACCATCTGCAAGTATATTTATTACTGGGCCTTTCAAACAAATGATTGCTAGACACAAACTCTGTTTCACACATACCAGATTTATCAATAAAAATATCATTAATATTTTCTTTCTTTAAAAAAAAATATTTTAGAATGTTCTAGATTGAATTTAGGAGGATGGCTTGGGGCGTTTCCCTGACTTGGTAGATATTAAGTAACGGAATGTAAGAAATTCCCGGGTGGAAACAATTTGAGATAATTTTTTTTTTTTTTATGAAAACGTTGTCCTTTTTTTTTTTTTGGGCTGTGATTTTTAGGAATTCATGATGCCGAATACATTTGTATAATAGCAAATACAAATCTTTCACTTACTATTTGAATTACCGGTACTTTTTCAATCTTAAATAAAATTCAAACATTTCAAAAATAAAATAGATCTATTACATTTATCAATGCATTTTTGGCAGAAGTTTTCAAACCTGGACATGTAATGTGCTGATTTGAGAACCTGAAGATAATGTTGTATTTACCTGAGAACTTAGAGATGCTGCTGTTCTTGTTTACCACTTGGTGATGATATTGCGCTTTCCTATGGCCTGGTGATGGTGCTGTGCTTGTACTGGTGATGGTGCTGTGCTTGCCTAGAGACTTTGCTGTGCTCGTCTACCAACTGGTGATGATATTGTGCTTGCCTATGGCCTGGTGATGATGCTGTGCGTGTACTGGTGATGATGCTGTGCTTGTACTGGTGATGATATCATGCTTGCCTAGAGACTTTGCTGTGCTCGTCTACCAACTGGTGATGATATTGTGCTTGCCTATGGCCTGGTGATGATGCTGTGCGTGTACTGGTGATGATGCTGTGCTTGTACTGGTGATGATATCATGCTTGCCTAGAGACTTTGCTGTGCTCGTCTACCAACTGGTGATGATATTGTGCTTGCCTATGGCCTGGTGATGATGCTGTGCGTGTACTGGTGATGATGCTGTGCTTGTACTGGTGATGATATCATGCTTGCCTAGAGGCTATGCTGTGCTTGTCTACCAACTGGTGATGATATTGTGTTGGCCTATGACCTGAAGATTATACTGTGCCTGTACTGGTGATGATATTGTGCTTGACTATGTCCTAGAGATTATGCTGTGCTTGTCTACCAACTGGAGAGGATATTGTGCTTGACTATGTCCTAGAGATTATGCTGTGCTTGTCTACCAACTGGAGAGGATATTGTGCTTGACTATGACCTGGATAGCCTACCAACTGGTGATGATATCGTGCGTGTGTGCCTATGACTTTTTGAGATGTTGCTGTTCATGTACAGGTGATGGTATTGCGCTTGCCTATTACCTGGAGATGATGCGGTGCTTGTTTGAGGACTCAGGGATGATGCTGAGCTTCTCTTTGACCTGGGAATTGTGCCATTCTAACTAAGAACCTGGAGATGACATTCTTTTTGTCTTACTTATTTGTCAAGGAATCAGCACATCCTCAGTGTGACATCCTATTTGCAATTATATTATCTGGATGATAATGGGTTTTTCTGACATTATGACGATGATACTGTTATTGTCTGTTAACTCAAGGTGATGATGTGCATGTCTACTAGCCTACAGGTGTTGATAAGTTTGTCTGCTAACATGGATGATGGTATACTTGTCTACTAAATGAGCATAATAATGTGCTTGTCTGAGCATATCTGAGAAACAAGTGCTTTTTTTCACAAATCGGCACACCCTCCCTCCATTGGACAGCTTGTTTGCGATTCTGTTCAGTTAATCAGGATCTGTACCCAGGTATTGGAGACTTTAATTATGATGGTTATGGAGAAGAAAGATCTTGTTCTAACCCAACTGTGAAAATGTCAGACAGAAACCGATAGTACAAAAATATGCTTGTTCAGAATCGTTTATAAAATTACTAAACCAGCACACTTATTTTAATGTAGAAAATCTGTAATTTGTAAATCATGGCTATTTTAATACTTGTTTAAAAAAAAAAAGAAAGTGAAAGTTATAGATCTCCTTGAAGAAGGTTCATAATACATGGCAAATGGTTCATCCCAAAATATTTGGTATCACTTGTGCCAACATAATCTGGAATGTTAAAGATGATTAAAGGCAATTATATTACAAAATTCTTCTTCTCTTAAATAAGTTTGGTTTAGTTATAAAGTTAAAACAAAAGCCTGAATAATGCTTGTAGAGATTCAAGCAAATCGTTTTTCAATGGTGTTTCCAGTGTCCCAGGTCTAGAATATTTTCTGCAACTTTATTATTTTAAGGACTCTATTTTCAGTTCTCATTTGTGTACATGTTAACAATTAATGTGTGGGGGTAAAAAAGGTCAACACCCTTTTCTTGGTTTGTGGAGGCCTTAATAACTGCTTCCCATAGTATTTCTGTCTCTTGTGGCTTTCACCTTCCTTACCAGAATATATTTAGTTTCCACAACATCAGATGATGTATTTTTTGCTGGCTAGTCTTTTATTAAACCGACCTTTTTAGATTCCCATACTAAATGACAGATCTCACTGTGCATTTCTAGCTAAATTAGCATGTTGATTTGAATATACAAAAACAAAGCTAGGAAATACGTAGCCCTACTTGTACCATGTTCTGGTTCAATAATAACAGGGAACATACCCTTTGTGTGTATTTCTATACACGAATGCTTAAAGAAAATGATTTTAACTTAAATTATAATGTTAATTAAAAGAGGGGGAAAACTCAGATTCAAACTTACAACCTCCTTTATCAGAGATAATTACCATTACCACTTTCTATGCATGAAACATATTGAAATCAATAAAACTAAAATATATTATCTTCATTAAAACAAAAATGCCTCAATGTTTAAACCTGTATCTTAAGGTGCACAGCCGTTATGGTGACATCCATATACATTTTTAATGGAGCTGTATGAGGTCTGACAATAAAGACAAAAAATAAATCACAGTTAAATAATATATTAGGATTTGTCAAGGTCCGGCACAAAACAAAAAAAGCAAATCCAGTACAGTTTACGTGCATTTTGAATATATCAATTAATATCCAGGTATGCATAGAATTATTTACTGGATCATTTTTTGACATTAACACTATAGTTTGATGTAAGTTGGCTCTTTAAATGTTAAAGGTTGCAGAGTTCTAAGTTAAAATTTGGAAATATATCTAGTGGGAATGATCTGAAAGGTTGGAATGAAAGGTCAACTTCATTAAAATGATAGTCATAAATATTTGTCAAATGGGAATGGTTTAACGCTGAAAAGTTGGATTTTGGTGACAGTTTCAATGTGTCATTAGGGAAGGTCATCCAGAACAAGGCAGGGAATTCCAAAGAGACAGCATGAGAAAATGTATGTAAACCAGAGCAGACATTTGTAACAAAACCAGAATAATTACTTTATTATCGCTGGGTTTGACAGAGTAAAGCAGCAAAGAGCAAGAGGTGAGTTAGATGAACGAGTGTGTTCACAGCAAATATAATTAGTGAGGACATTAACTTGCCAGTTGTGAATAAATTGCATTTACCAAGGTTGGAAACGAGCAGCTTGATTGTGACTTGAGGGAAACTATTGTGTTTTCTGGATGTTATTAAGACATTTATATTCGTATACTAGATATGTCGGTAACAAATGTTAGTAGATATACACGTCTTAAAGGGATATGTAAATTTGCTGGATTATGAATGCATCTGATAGGGGAAAATTAGTAGTGTATGCAAACATTCTTTGTAAAAAAGAAATACCATAATAAACATTTAAACACTTACATTGAAGTCTGCAAAATCTCTTGTAATTTCTGACAGTTAAACATTAGGGTTAACACCCTCCAAGCCCAGGCTAAATTAGCATCACATTTAAAATGATTTGTTTTGGCCAATCAGGTTAGCTTTTGAATTAACTCCGCAAAGCAGCCTGGGATATGTAGTATATCACTGATTTGTGCTATGTATTGCTGCTGACATAGACAAGAAGCTTCAAGGAGATTGGCTGAGCAAGCAACAGCAGGTAAATAGTTGGTTAATTTTGCTCCCCTGATGCTGCATGCTGATTGGAGGGGATTGGGTGCCTGTGCAGACACCCCTGGAAGTGTCAACTTAATCATTAGAGGGATTTTTAGATTTTAATAAAAATAAAATGTTTTAGGAGATGTGCATCATATAAATAGGCTGCTTTTTGCCTAGGGATTGCAGAAATGTATTGAACCATGAAACTTTCATATCCTTTTAATCTACAGGAATAAATATTCTCACATCAACAAATGATTCCTCCAAGATGGCAGGAACTGTTTATCTATTATTGACATTTCACAAATTACATTTTAAGGTGTTTTTTATAAAATATAACTTTGTGGAACTTAACATAAATATAAGAATCCAGTTTCAAAGAACTATGGTAAACATACTAAACTAGCAGGAATAAGGTGGATCAATCACACAAAGCCATAAACTACAAAGGGACAGACTGGACATGTGACATGTATCTGTATACATAAATATACTGCATGCTATGTAGTCGTGGAATTTGATATGTATTGTATTCAAGTAATATTTTGATTATATTCTTTTTAACCAAATTAGGTGTTATATATAATTATTTTGTAAATGGCTTTTTCTACGATAGTTTTAAATTTTGCATGAATTATGTTCCATATGGTGGACTGTTTTGAGAATTGCTTCTGTGAAGGATTAGCGGGATTACTGTGTTTGTGTTTTGCTTTGGTGGGAAGGTGCACAGATGTATGTGATCACTCCATGTACACCTTGTTATAGCAAAGTGTTGCGTTGAAAGATTTGTAAGAACGGCAAAGGTCTCACTTTACTCCAAACAAGGCCCATTCCAATTGGTCTTTGATCTTTATTGGTGGTACCCTTCAATTATTGAGCACAAGCGCTGGAGCAGGGTATGAGTGGTTTAAGTGATGTGGCACTTGAGACGTATGTACAAGCTTGACCGTTACATAGCCAATATGGATTCCCAGTAAAGGACACCACACAACAAAATACTAACCCACACTTATGCCAATGATAAACAATACAGGGAGGGTGGGTGAGAAGATGAGCTGGCTTCAAAAATTAACTGACAGGGATAAACAGACTTTTGTTTATATAGAGGTTGCCCTCCAAAACCTAACCCTTCCCTTCAGCACCTCCACTAAACTTAATCCATGTATTTATTTTCCCCATCCTATTCCTAGCATGGTGAAACTCTCCTTAACTACGTACAGCCGTGAGGTTACTTTATGTTGTTTAATCAAAATTTGGGGTAGATATATTTGATATAGTGATGTGCAGGTTGTGAAGTGTAATTGAATACAATCAGATTAAAATATCACTGTTTTACCCATATTTTACAAATCACCACGATTCCCTATAACTATTTACACTGATCATTCCTCCTATCACCCATAACCTACCTAGGTAGTGTTGGTTCTCAGATGAGCACCTCTGATTGATTGTTTTTGTATTTTTTCCTTTACCTCTTGGGTGATGGAGGCATCCAGACGTGGACTCCTTGCTCACTGTGCCTTAGGGAGTACAGCTGCACCTCACTGACGAGGCCCAAGAGAGGCCAAAACATACGTCCAGGGTTTGCTGTTTCTCCTGTTCAGGGTGGAATTGCTGTGAATTTCGTGGCTGAGTCACTCTTTTTTGAGTAAGACCAGACTGATATATTACAGGATATGTCTTCCTGTGAAGGTCACAAGTAAGCTAAAAGAAGCTGCTCTCTGAGTAGATAACCAGACATACAGAGCAAACCTGCTTAGGTATTGCTCCTCCTCAGATGAGCACCTCTGACTTTTTGTTTATTATGGCAGAAGACTTTATATTCAAGGATTGTTTTCAAATCTGTTTATCACATTTATAATGCTCACATGCTATATTCCCATCATTCTATATTATTCAAGAAAAATTGGATCAGTGCCGTTCATGGAATGTAAGATAATTCATAATTGTTTGTTTATAGGATTTCGAAAGCTAAACGGCTTTTGTTTGAGCATGTAAACTTTTAAACTTACCAGGAAAAAAATTGCAGTCAATCAGAAAATACCTCTGTTAATCCCACAGGGAGGTCATCTTCCCTGCATTCTATTACACACATGGGGAAAAAAATAAAAAAAATAAAAAGTTGTGGATGCCTCCTATTATTATACGGCACTATTTATTTACTTTTTGAAATTAATTTTGCATCAAAATAAAGTAAGAAACCTTTTACTAATGAAGTGAGACTTTTCAGTTACTATGTTATTCTACAAAATCCAAGAGGAGGCAGAGAGGGAGGGAAAGAGACAGGAGAGAGAAAAAGGGGAAAAAGAGAGAAGAGAGAGAAAGAGGGATGGGGGAGTGAGAGAGGGAGGGAAAGTGGGGGAGAGAGAGCGGGAGGGGGTGAGACACAACACACATTGCAGAGAGAGAGGGTGCATAGAGAGGAAGAACAGACAATGGAACATAACATATGATACCATCATTCATGACAGACAAGTTACTAGTAAATATATATATCATAAACACCAAACTTGATCTCTGATCAGGGTCATACAAATGCATTTTCTGTGGATAACTGTGTTTCTATTTTGTGTGACCACAGATGTCCTTTGCAGCAGTGGCTTTCATCCTTTATGTGGGCACCAGTTGGTTACCTTCCAATGCTCATGATGGTGCCGTTTGATAACCAGAACATTTTTAAAACATTGATACTAGATGTGAGGCACTACTTGTTTGTCTAGTTTTTGTACTGATATCAACAAAGTACATTTTAATTCCTATAGCTGTGAAAAGTTTGATAGCTGTGAATATATATATAATGTCTGAGGGATTGGCGCTGGTCCTAGGACTCGTTATTGATGTCACTGCATAAGAGGATTATGTAAATTTATTAGCAAATCCTAGTTAAGTTTTTTTTGGACTTTGTAAAGCAATTTTTTGATATTGTGGAGGGTTGGAAGCTGAAATCGGTGAGCTGAATAAGGAGTACGTTTGGGAAGCACTGCGTTACAGAATACGTTTGGGAAGCACTGCGTGGCAGAGCACGTTTGGGAAGCACTGCGTGGCAGAGCACGTTTGGGAAGCACTGCGTGGCAGAGCACGTTTGGGAAGCTCTGCGTTGCATGCATTACAGCAGCTATTGAACAAAAACCTTTTACTTGTGTATTTTATTATTCCAAAATAGTATGAGTTGTTGTTCAATCATTCAGCCGTGCCCAACTCTCTGTGACCCTTAAGGTATGGAGTGAGTTGCCAATTCTGTGTCCAGCGGACCTTGATTTGTCTGACTTCTCTGTTATGACCTGCCCATCTTGGATGACCCTACATGGTATAACACACAGTTTCATTGAGGTACAGAAGCCCTTTCACCATGACATTGTAGCGATCCAGAAGTGAACACATTGTGCCTTCAAGTTGATGAGTCATTAGAGTCCTTATTAGCAAATGTCTGTCTTTCATAAATTGTGTTTATCAAGTTACCTAAATATTTATTTGCTGCTTAGTGACAAATGCATGAGGCTGTGTGGCTTTGGGTTATGTCTAGTATAAACCACCTCAAGAATCGTGTTCCATAAATACCATAAGTAACATAAATAATACTGGTAAGACTTGGTAATGGCCCCATAGTAGGCCATCATTCAGCCTAATTAATAGGGTGTAATGTAAACAATTTAATCTCTGCATGCATTAGTAATAATTGTACTACACGTCCACCCAAGTTGAATGGTTTGCTACAGTTCATAAATGTCATACAAGATAGCAAAATAGCTTGACAACACTTGATCCATCTTTACTGGTTTCTTGATCACTTTCATAATCATCTTGTATGAAAGTCAACGCATCCAAGATACTTGTAGGCAGTGTAATCACTCTTTGAGTTAAATTAGTTTAGTTCACCATTAATTAACATTAACAATACACATAAAAACAGGAGCAAATCTTTAACCAGAAAATGTCATTTAAAACCTCAGTTTTCCTCCGTAATGGCTATTGCTTTACTCCTCCCCACCTGTCTTATTGTCCTGAACATTACTGAAAAGAATAAATATTTCAACTGAGATAGTATAAGGGTGCCATAACTCCCTGCATTTCCAAGGTAAGGATGCACACTGCCTAATGAGTGTTATCTCAGTTAAAATGTTTGTTTTCTTTACAACAGTGCTCAGGACAGTGAAATAGATAGGGGGGGGGGCGGTACAGCAGTTGCCATTAATGAGGCAAACTATGTTTTTAAACTACGGTATGTATTTTCTCGTTAAAACTTTGCTGCTCTTTGCACATTTTATTTTTAATCTTAGTTAATGTTGATTTAAAAAAATAGATTTAACATGATAAGCACTTACACTGGACCTTTAAAAGTATTACATTTACTTCAGTTACTTCTACTGTTTTGTGTTCACTACATTTTATGATATTTGAAACTTTATTTTCCATATAACCCAATAATGTACCATCTCATTCTGGCAGTACATTTTTGAAGTATTTTTCCTCACATCTGAAAATGTTCCAACTTATTTTATACTATTAATGTTAAAATTGTGCAGCACGGATTCTAGCAAGTACATTACTTTTCTATTTTTAATTTCCCTTCTCTCTCATGATTGTATATCATTCAATCCACAAATATTTACTTACATGTAAAAACTCCAAAAAGGTACATGCATAATGCAAGAAAACAGTATTCATTATGACTGTTAAATATCCACATATAATATGAAACTAAATTCACTTGCTGAAATGTAGGTTCTCAAAGACTTTGCAGAATTGAGATTATAATGATTTTCCTCCTCATGCAAGTAGTAAGAGAATTAGTACTAAATAAAAAAACAAGAAAGCTTGTTGCAGAGTCACACCTACCCCATCCGATAGGGAAACCAGGTCAAAATACATTCTATACTCCAAGCCTGTTTCCTCTTACTCTCTCTTATCCTGGGATATGTCCTAAGGTTGAGGTGCAATGCGATTCTCATTGTAAAGGAGAACTGGCAGGGGATGGAGGAAACATTACAACCATCTCTTTGAACTTGCTAACCATTAGAAATGACAATTCCCATTGGGTTCTGCTTCAAAGATAGAGCAATAACTTGTATTTCAAGTATAATAACTGGGACATAGAGCTAACCTCCCAAATCCATTTTTATAAAAAACAAACTCAGAAATA
This sequence comes from Discoglossus pictus, assembly GCA_027410445.1. Classification (NCBI taxonomy): domain Eukaryota; kingdom Metazoa; phylum Chordata; class Amphibia; order Anura; family Alytidae; genus Discoglossus; species Discoglossus pictus. The sequence continues at coordinate 320,702,540 of CM050163.1, read as the reverse complement.
GCAATAATGTTATTTCAGATAATGGTAAACCTTCTTTTATCTTTGAAGGGCTTGTTATTGATTGCAACAATCTTGTTTAAATGGAACTATATTAGTTTGAATCTAATATAAAAGCTCTAGAGCTTTGCAGCTTTCCGAGTGAACAAGGTGCCTATTGATTATCATTGGAAACGCAATTTCCTTTTTTGTTACTGTAATAGTTCTCAGTCATGATTTTTTTTTGATTTTTTTTTTACAGCCAAGCTCTAGATTTACCGAGTGCAACAGTGTTGCAAAAAGTTCTCTTAATTTTAATTAATTAATTAATTTATGTATTAATTAATTAATTTTTTCTTTAATAATATTTAAATTGATTTCGCTATATTTTATTTCATGCATTTCTTCTGATCTAAATAAATACAAAACAGTCAGAGATGCTCATCAGTGAACAAACTAATCTTAATGGGTTAGTTCTATGACCATGATAAGCCACTCTGAGAACAACCTATTTTAGCTCACTTGTGCCCTTCTCAGGGGGAAATATCCTGTAGTATATCAGTCTGGTCCTACTCAAAAGAGTGACCCAGCCCCGAAATACCAGGCAATTCTACCCTGAACAGGAGAAACAGCAAACCCTCGGCATTTATGGGCCTCGTCAGTGGGTGCAGCTGAACTCCCTAAGGCACAGTGAGCAAGGGGTCCACGTCTGGAGTCCCCTATTACCCTTAGGGAGACTAAACCCTAAAGGTAATTTGCATATACAAAACAACTAGATCTAAATAAATAGAAAAATACTAATGAGTAGAGGGTGTTTTTTTGTTTTGTTCATGGTGATATGTCATTTATAAGAAAAATGAAAATCACTTGGATGATTTGGCATTTTTTTCTGGAATGATTCAACTAGCCCACGTGTTTGTTATAAGCTGTGATGCAGGCTGAATGTTTTATTTTGAAGATTTCTTTTTCGCAGTGTAAGGCGAAACATGATAGTCTCTATCACAACTTTAAATAGAAACCAGTAAGACATCTTGCTGTATGACAGACTGGCTAAAATGCTTCTGATAAAATATAATGTATGCTTATTTTCAATAAGTTACACACTACATCAACACGCAAACACACTCTACCAATTAGTATTTGCTAGATAAAAAGCATTGAATTGGAAAAACACTGTTGCATTATAAAATAGCTAAATATTTGATAAGTTGGTAGTTTTGAACATTTAAAAAAATGTACATATCTGCTGTTCTATACAATTAGCTGTTGATTTAATTCTGTTGATTTACTTTATAATTGTTTGTTTTTCTCTCTAGACTTCTGCGGCGACTGAAACTCAATGCTACTACAATGAAACAATTGCTTTCTTTTACAATCGTAGTGGGAAATATCTAGCCACAGAATGGAACACTGTCAGCAAGCTGGTGATGGGACTTGGAATCACTGTGTGCATATTCATCATGTTAGCCAACTTATTGGTTATGGTGGCTATTTATGTCAACCGCCGTTTCCACTTTCCTATTTATTATTTAATGGCCAACTTGGCTGCTGCAGACTTTTTTGCGGGGCTAGCCTATTTTTACTTAATGTTTAACACAGGACCCAACACCCGAAGGTTGACTGTGAGCACCTGGTTGCTCCGCCAGGGTCTAATTGACACTAGCCTGACTGCTTCAGTAGCTAATTTACTAGCCATTGCTATCGAAAGGCATATTACAGTATTTCGAATGCAGTTACACACCAGGATGAGCAACAGAAGAGTGGTAGTTGTGATTGTTGTTATCTGGACTATGGCCATTGTCATGGGAGCAATACCAAGCGTTGGATGGAACTGCATCTGCGACCTAGAGCACTGCTCAAATATGGCACCACTCTATAGTGACTCCTACTTGGTTTTTTGGGCTATTTTCAATCTGGTTACTTTTGTGGTCATGGTAGTTCTCTACGCTCATATCTTTGTTTACGTCCGGCAGAGGACTATGCGAATGTCTCGGCACAGTTCTGGTCCAAGAAGGAATCGTGACACCATGATGAGTCTTCTGAAAACAGTAGTCATTGTCCTAGGTGAGTGTGCTGTTTAACAATTTTTAAATCCATTAATTGCAGGAATATTCATGTAAAGCAGTAATTTGCTAAGAATTTGCAGTTTATGCTGACTTTCATCGAAGAGCAAGGATCGTAAGAACCAATTTCATAGATAGGATGTTAAAGCTTTCCATAAGCAAATATGGTTTAGTATATTTATGCCATTATATTTTGAATAGAGTATTAATGGCGAATAACACCACTGTAAAAAAACAGGGGTTTACATGGATATCATTCTGCCTTAGGCTAATCAGACTTCTGCACTTCTAACTCTGTTACTAACCCCTTTCCTCCTCCTTTCTCCTTACTATATCTCTATCTAAGATTACCACTCCTATCCTGTATGTATATATATTTTACATAGTAGTATTGAATTAATGTCCGATAAGAGCAAAATAAATCTAATCTGCCAAATTCTGCCTTGGTTAATAATTCCTCAGGGTGGCCTTATATTTATGCCAGCATATTTGAATTCCTTTACTGTTTTTGTCTCATTGACTTATCTACTATACTTTGTGGAAACTTACATAGCATATAGACTCTTTCGGCATATGCACACACTATTCCATAGCATTGCATTGACTTTAATATGCCTGTTGACCACTAAAACCTGGCAAAAAAAAACAGGCCTTGTTGCCCAAGGCAGATACATACCACTGGTAACAGATCATAACATATGCTTCAATATATTCAAAGATTTTCTTGAATCTAATTTTGCTGATTTGCATGTCATTCAAACAACATTTTATACAAGATCAATTTCTGACAATGTTGTTGAGGAGGATTGATTTAAAACTTATTTTAACAGAAATGGTCATGAGAAACAACGTTTTAAATCAGAATTATTTTAAGAAGGTTCGAAAAATTGTATTATTGGGGTCTTACTTTACAAAGTGCCTACAACCACTCATAACACTCAAGAATCCATATTTTTTTGTAGTGCCTGTGCTATCGGGTCCACTTCACTTGATGCATGTAAAGGGACAGTTTTCTTTTCTCTTTTTTTTTTCTTATATGGAAATCAGAATTTAAATTCATAGAAAAGTCTAAACACAACAAAACTTCACTGTCTTCTACGTACGGCCAGACCTTCATTTAAAACTACTATACACTAGTGCCCTAATCCCTTTTGCTGTGAAATATTCAAGGTTCTGTAGTGAGAGCAGAACAAAGAGCCGTCTGTTTTAATAAGTTCTGATAAATGCCTAGCACTGTCTGTCCACTTCACATCCACTGCTCTCTTGGAAAAATGTAGCCATTAAATGTCAGCCTTTGTTTAGCTGGCTCCGACAGAGCATCTTTCAGAGGGAGGATTGTTCTGTTTGTGAATAAGATGACTGACCTTGGATGCAGGATGGAGAAGCTGGGATGAGGCACCTTGCGTCATCTATTCATCAGTATTAATGCTGTCATAATACCATCCAGCACAGTGCTCGGGACTACCTCGGCAGAATGGGAAGGGTTAATGCATGCATTTATTTTTGCTTCTTTTTTCATTGGATCAGGTGTGTTAGACCCAAAAAATTTTTTTCAATCAATAAAAATAATCAGTGTCCCAGGAGGTCACCAGTGTTTGATTGAATATATATTTGGTTAGGAAATAGTGTAGTAGGAGGAATTTCTCCTTCAATCTTTTTGTATTAAACAATAAGTTGCATGGATGGGATGCACAACTGCTTAGGTTCTTAATCGTACTAGTAATCTGAAAAATACCCTTCCAGTGGGAGTGTTCTGCCCTGAATACCCACTTTTATAGGCTGGCTGATCGGCTAAACTGCATGGTTCATTTTCCTTGACCTAATACCCCACAATGAAGTGAAGTGTTTAAGACACAAGACCAACATGCAGTAGACACAAATAAAATCACTATACAATATGCTGAAGTTTCAATTCAATATAGATATCCAAAATACACTTATTAAAAGCACTGTGAAAGGAAAGCTTGCACTTGCCTACCCACACAAAGCCCACACCTTTAGTATGCAGGGCACTGACTTGTCTGTGTCCTACATATACCATCTTCTGTTAATTTAGCATGAGCTTGTTTTCCTCATTTTTATAAAGATATGTAAAAGAGGTATTTAGAATGATTCTCATTTTCCCACATATGGACTATATCAGAGATGAGCAAACATGTTGGCCTGCTCCCTCCTTCCATTCCTTCCATTCTAGCAAGGACACTTTCAGCTGCCTTGTTCCCTACTCTCTAGCAATTATTTGTGATTATTTTCCTGAGACTATGTCCCTCCCTTCTCCATCTCTTCAGTTGTCCATTTTACTAGATGTTTGGTTTATTATATCATGTTTTATGCAATAATTATGTGTATTAATGCAAAGTGCATCTTCAGATGTTTGATAAAAATGTACATGACTCTTATTAAAGGAATATGTACGTTTTCTGGATTATGAGTGCATCTTATAGATGATGTGAAAACCTGTATGTTGAATGGGGTATGATAAGAGGATTATTGCCCAAATCTCTCCCCACAGGTGTGACTGGTTTGTTTTACCTCTGCACAGCAGGAAGAACTTTCAACCCTTAGGGTAGACTGAGAGATGTCTGTGGTCTTGTATAGCATACAAATCTTTCTAAGTTGTGAAAAGAACTTACTCCAGGAACCAGCATCAATAACGAAATTCACACATTATTAATGTGAACCAGTTAACAATTTTATTACTGAAACCATCAGACATATTTATACCACATTCTAGCAACAACAGACCAATCATTTCAATGTTACACCCAATCCTTCCATCTCATGTTATCACCCCTGCCTGCCAGTCTAAGACAATCGCCCATTGTTTTCCCTTTCCACTGTTGTATTCTTGGTAGGGGGCAATTACATACCATAGGCCTGGAGACAGCATAGAGAGAGATACCGGTGTCATGTGACTCCTAGGGGTCAATTATCTCCCTAATCTTGTTAATAAGGGACTTACTATAAAATATCGAGCATATACAATATTACCCTAGCAAGTGCTAGCTTCCCCAAAGCACAACACAGACATACATTCCATCACTCCCATCATGTTCATACGCACACCCCAACTATAAACATGGGTACCACAGTATGGGCTCAGTGGCACCCAGGCAACTTTAAACAGGCATAACTAGGTATAACACAAAGATCACAACATCCCCAATGTTAACCCATCTCAGTGGGCCCCTTTCCCCTGGCACTATACGCCTTCTATTATAAGGCTGAGGGCATCAGTCTGTTGGGTATTGCACAGCTTGTGCCTTGGCATGCTACAGCCATGACAGAGGAGAATTAGTAGTGTATGCAAAAAATGCTTGCATGAAAAAATCCCAAAATATACATTTAAACACTTACATGGAAGTAAGCAAAATCTCTTGTAATTTCTGACCGTTGGGAATCGGGGTTAACACCCTCCAAACCCAGGCTAAATAAGCATCACATTTAAAATGATTTGTTAGCTGAAACTTTTGAATTAACTCTGGGTTCCTGTTTGTGGTGCAAAGCAGCCTGGGATATGTAATGTATCACTGATATGGGCTATGTATTGCTGCTGACATACAGACAGGAAGCTGCAAGGAGATTGGCTGAGCAAGCAACAGTAGCTAAATAGTGGGTCAGATTCCTGTGTAGACACCACCTGGAAGTGTCATCATAATCATTAGAGGGATTTTTAGATATTAATACAAATAAAAAAATTATGAGATGTGCTGCATACAAATAGGCTGCTATTTTCCTATAGACTGCAGAAATGTATTAATCCATGAGACTTTCATATCCCTTTAACCTATAAATCCATCCCTTGCTTTAAAAAAACTCCTAACAATGCTTACAACATCCTAAAAAATACTTTCCCTTTTTAAAGCATAATTTTGTTATAAAAACTATATTGTAATGTTTCCCTCTATTGTCATTATTCTAAATGTATGAAATATTTTAATACTTAAAATAGCTGGATTTTTTTAAATCTAAAACATGAGGTATTCATCGTTTTACGATCAGGCTATGCTGTTTTTCCAAATTAGTGGCTTCCCCCAGCCCCTCTGCCAAGCCTGCCTCTTCCCTGTGGTACACTAAAAATGTCTGTATATTTATATAGTTGAATAGCATGTCTGTAAATTTATAATGTAGCCCTATACTGTATGTATTTGATCAAAGGCCTTCTGTTAATAAACAGGCATTTATTTCTTTTTTTTTTTTCTATTTCTGCAATGTGTAATTTATATGATTAAAAAAATACATAAATCTGTGTGCGCCAATATACATAAAAAATGTGCATACATAAACCTAGGCACAAAATGCGTAAATACTTTAAATTTTTGACAGCTTTTTAAAATACCCCCTTTGCATTTGCAGGCTTTGACATACAATCGATTCATTGTGTCTCTGTCCATTGTGATGTTAAACAATATAATTCCTTTTCCACACTTTTGAGGAAGCCTAAAATACATATTGCAAAATTCCCCTTTAATCTGAATGACCATCATTATGAACAAATTGGTGTGAGATCAGAGCCATTGTAATTGGTTGCTTAAAGTGCTTCTTAAAATGAAACCCTCTGCATATGAAACCTTTAAAGCTAAACAAGAAACACTGCTGCAAAATAATTATTTACTGCTAATTTGGGATTTTTCTTCACGTTGAATTTCTCGTACATGAAGAAATTTATTATGTTTTTTTTGTGTTCTATATCGTATGTATGAATGACAGCCAATGTCACTCTGCAGTACCCTCCACACCTTGGATGCCTTAAAGGAGCACTGAACTATGGATTTTTTTTTTCTTTTTACTTTGGCTTGCATCAACCAGTAGGTGGCGCGCCAAAGACTTTGTTTCATTTGTTGTTATGTTAGGGTAATGGCAGATAGGCTTTACATAGTAAAGTAGTTGTGCGCTGAACCCGAAGCCCTGAGCCCTATACCCGAACTCTAGCCCTCCCTCTAAGAACAAATTAAGCAAAGTCCCTGCGCACCACCTACTGGTCGCTGCACGCCACTGCAGCGCTGGTGGCGAAGAAACAGGAAAAATCCCTTTTTTCTAAACATTTTTGTTAAATAATTGAAACATTTTGGCCTTTATTTTGCCCCTTGTATTCTCCGTATAAGAGCAGACATGTTGACCCTCATATTCCCATCACTTCATTTTGTTTAGCTGAAGGGGGAGAAGCCATCCACACAGCTGGGCAGGCTCTCCTTACATCACTGTGGGAGCCATTAATGTGATTCCTCCCTTTAGCAGAAAAACAACACTTAATTAACCAAATAAAGTGTAATACATATATTGTACTGTACACAAAACTCTTCCATCAGTAAACAAATATATATATGTACATAATGTAAATAAATAGATGTATTCAAAACTGTAGGGAATACATATACATTTTATGTACCTGTTACATAGGTATAATTTGTTTTATTGTACAGTAATATGTATTAAACTATTTGTTAAATTAGTACTCCTTTCTATTAAAGGGGATGTATCACTCTAACAACTACCTGACATTTTATACATAGACCCTGCCCAGCTATGTGGATGACTCCACACCCCAACAGTGACACCTTACGTGCATATTCTTTTGCAAGCTCCAGTTTAAAAAAAATGGAGGATGATACTATTAAGGAAGAATGTGAGCAGGGAAATGGTAGCACCTATACTGAGCAATGTGAGTGGCAAAATAAAACCATAGTAAATCCAAAATATTTCACTAAAATGTTTATAAAAAGAATATCGTTTTCTGTAACACACTAACAAAGACAGAGATAATTCTCAGATAATACTTCTTCCAACCTGCATTGCTTTATCTTTACTCACTGTGGTGTGTGATAACTGCTCCAATTACAGTAATTGAGTTCTATACAGGACTGGATGCTTGTTTGCCTAAATAATTACAGAGCCGCAAATGTAATGCTATGTATAGATTAGAATAAGCTAACCTTCTCATGGTAGCAATGCATTGACTAATTAGTGCAGGAGTCTGCTCATTAAGCTACAGGATTTTACTCTCAATCCAAGCTCCCCTAAACCAGTATGCTGCATTAGATGTAACTTAAATAGTGTAATATTATACACTAATTACAGAACCAGAATGACATGAACATTTAGGCTTTGTTAATAAAATTATGTTTATATATGCAAAAAACTCTTCAGTAGTTTTTGTTAATATTAACGGGGGAACTCTCTGTGTCCCTTTAAGAAATAGTAGATAATAAAAGAATGTTATGTTATGTTTGGGAGTTTGTAACCTGACTGACTTAGGTGGAAAAATCCTGATCAATATGTATCTGATAGCTGGATGAATTGTTTTTATAGAATAGGTTTTTGTAAATACTTATGATTTACTCCCCTTTTTAAAATTGCTAAAGGGTCTAAAATAAAATGTCAAGAGTAATCAAATGAATTTGAAATAAACAATGCAAAGTAATATTGAATGTGTGGATATCTGGGAGCATTCCTGTGTTATTTCATCAGAAAAGAAAGCTTTACTTAGGCGGACCACTAAGCAGGATTAAAAAGCAATTAATTAGACAAACATAAGAAAACAAATGAAATCTATTATAACTTACTGCATTGTAGTTGGCCCACCAACATCTTCAATAATTAAGTGATCCTTCCAAGAAAATATTTGGTCTAGATCTCATAATGTATCCACAGCAATTCAATATTAACTAGTGTTGGCATACACAATGCATGATATTGCCAGTGCCAATATTTGTTTTCTGAGCAGCAGTGATCAGTCCTGGTGTGACTACCTTTTATTTCCTAGCAAGAGCAAATATGGTATTGTTTAAAACAATAGCTTGTAACAAGTACTTTTTACCGATTGACCATTGCATAGTTAATAGATACATAGTAATTGTGAATGAAAAAAGATTTTTCGTCGATCAAGTTCAACCATTTTAGATCTCTGATCTTTGTTATATGCAGATTTATTAATAATTGATCCAGAGGGAGGCAAAAAGAAAAAAACAAATATTGGCAATTGTCTCAAAATGAGAACAAATTAAATTCCTTCCTGACCCCAGACACTGGCGATCGGATTCCTCCCTGGATAATACTCCCTTCTCTAATTATCCAGGATAACTCTGAATGCCATTTTTAGTAAAAAATATATCCAAACCCTTTTTAATGTTTTCTTTCAAGTACGCTGTCACCACCTCATTTGGTAGAGGATTCCACAGTTTAACCACCCTTACTGTGAAGAACCCTTTTCTTTCTAACATTGATTGGTCATTTTCAGCTGTTCAGCAGCCTGTCTGATCCAATAGCGATTCATATTGTTTGTTAATCAGAGATCATTGCCATTAGGTACTGATTAGCCCCATTGTTTTGCTTGTAGTCACCATCATGCCTAGTGTTTTTTATGCAACTGACTGCATTGAAGGCAATGGACCCTGTGCTATGTCACTTTATATTTTTACCAATATTACACTTGTACAGACAATACCTCTAAGCAGGCACCAAAGCCAGTGTGTCAGAACCTTTCTTATTCTTGTTCTTGTATGAATAACAGAGCTAATCACCACACTTTGAAGTTTTGGCTGCACTTAAAAGTATAATTAATTGCTCCCTTTTTATAACGTGACTTCATCGCTTTTACCCAAAGTATAGGAGATATGGAAATAAAGAATATGTGTGGGGAAAATACCAGCACATAAGGAAAGTGTTTTGAGCTTGGCAAATTCTAGTGTCCCGAGAGCCAGAATATTCCAAGGGAAGGTTTTTGTTACTAAATTCCATGGCATTTTTTCCTGTAAAGAGTCTTTCATGATGTGTGCTGCGTGGAAACTCTAGGGAACCCCCCATCTATTTGGAAAAATTGCAGTATATAAAGTTACAGGTCAAATGCAATGGTGATGTAGCTATGTCTGGAGTAAAGTTTTGAGGATGCAAATGAAAGAAATGTCCCATTAGGGCTTTTGACCTTGGTACGTACTTAACAAATTATGAAGGATTAAGCAAGAACTAAAGTATTTCATGGTTATTACAATGTCCAGGGAGTCTACTGTTTACCACATATATTTACAATGGCATGTTGTAAAGATTGATGTGATATTATGTTTGAAGTACTTGCGTGTGAGCTTAAATAGGCACACAATTGAAATGTGTACAAGACACCAGTATCTGCTTTCCTTACAAGGGGGTCTTTAACTCAAAGGGTATGTAGGTAGCACATTTTCATACATATACAATGCATAGGATGTTTTCTTCTTTTTTTTCATAAATTCCCTATTGGGAAGCTCACATAAAATTCCCATCAGCGGGAGAATATGGTTACAGCCTAATAACATATAATTAATTATTTATATAACATTTTTTTGTAATTTATTCTTATTTCTGGCCACCGAGTTTGCCTCTCCATGCTTTGGACTGTATTCAAAAATGCGACCACCTCTCCAATTTATGTGTTATCGCACCAATTTAAAAATGGTCTCCTTGGCAGACAGCCTTACATGTCCACTGTCGTCCCCACATATGCCATTTGTTCTTTTCAAGAGCAAAACTTGATGGTAATGGGCAAACTGCTGTATTTTGAAAGTAAAAAACAACAGCCTTTTCGTTTATTAACCTTTTATACACAATTCTGGTGTATTGAAAGTTTCAACAAGTGGGATTGAGTCTTGAATAGAGAGAACTCTCTGTTCAATATGTTGGCGCGTTACAAATAAACAATAATAATAACTCTACAACTGCTTCTGTTCAGATGTGAGATTTCTTAGCACCAGTTCTTTCAGGTGGTTTAATAAAATATGTTCAGTCTAAAAGGCCTATCCATGCCGAAAGACATCAATTCAAGTAATGCAATAGCTACCCCTAATGAGGAATAATCATATACAAAGGTAATGAATTGAAATTTCCCAAAAAATATTTTGATATTTTCCAGTCTATTTCTGCAACAGAGCCTAGGTGTGTTGGTCTGTAAGAAGGGGTTGTCATATAATACAACATTGTCATTATATTTCCCTCCCGAATGTCAAATGCAATAGATAACACCTTTTAAATAGTACGGTAGTGTTTTTTTGAGAGAAAAATATAGCTATTTTTGTCAATGAAGGATGTGGGAACCGAGTGTAGATGTTTATGCTTCCAGACACTGATAAGAATTCTGTTCCCGGGAGATACATCCTCACTATGTGTCTGTCAAAATGTCTCTCATCTAGTTACCAGACTTAGATTAGGGAGGCCACTTATTCCAAGGGTTATCAGGCGTCACCCTGGTCTCCTTCCTGACAGGGACAGCTGTGAACACGCTCACTTAACACGCTCTGATGACTGTTATTATCTATGTATCTTCCTAAGCTAATTTATCATGTTTTTCTTCTTCTATTTTCATTAAATTAATCATGTGATCCCAGCTCAAAAGAAAATTGGACTTTATTAAAATACCTTTTGACATATTGGAGCTGCAAGTAATTTTCTTAAATTGCTATCCAATTGTTATTTTTAGTAAGTTATGAATAAACTTTTTAAATGACCACTGTAGATCTAGATTTAAGATATTCTCTTAAAATAAGCTTAATGTTTTTATAATGTAAAACAAAAAAAAAAAGAGCTGCTATGAGACCTAGCATTTTGGTTTCTGCTTTTTAACTTCCTGAGGCAAGACTGAAGTGACAGGAAGTGTTTATTTTCATAATGGGAACATGGCATCTACAATTGCTAATGCTCTTAGTAACAATGGAAAGCTTGTTCATTTACATGCACACACCATCTTGGATTCTGACATACAAATTGTGTTGTTAATATGGCACTTCTGTTTTTGTCAATAAATACTCTAATAAAGCCAAGTATAATGAGTATTTCGAGAGTATAAGCTTGTTGCTTAAAAAAAGCCAGAAGGATGTCCAAAACTTGGATATAAACCACATGACAACATGTAAGATATGAAATGCTTTTATGCTCAATGGGTGGTGATTGGTGCAGTTTATGTGCAGTCTTACATAGCCGGTTATTCATAAGACATGAAGAAGCCATTTTAAAAGGTGTTTCATAACGTAAGACCATTTGTATAGCTTTTCAGAATAGGGCCAACAAACCTGATTTGTAAGTGCAAACATCTTTAAAGTGGACCTGTAGGTTTTTAAGAGCATTACACAAGGCCGCGCTACTTGGAGGCGGAGCATGAAGCCCCCACCCTCCCAGCCTTGGCGTACCAAAACCTGCCATTCATAGGTTGGTTCTGACTCTGGGGTCCTCCATACTTCACATGTCTATATCTTCCTAATGAGAATGCTTTCAAGACTGTGCTGCCCCTGGAATCTTTCTCTGTAGGCCTAGCCTGATTATCTTAGGCCAAAATAAGTCCTGCAGACAAATATGTATTGCTGAATAATTAATTTAGGTAAAAAAACGTTAGCACATTATCCAATCAGCTTTTTAATGCTCTTTAAAATTTAAATATATAGTATTTGGTGGTAAAAGGTGCACTTGAAGCAAATAATTACTAAACAAGTGTATTCTATTATAAAGTTCCAAGCTTGGGTGTAGGAGCCAAAGAAAATCTTGGGGGGGGGGGGGGGGATACTGCATATAGTATAAAAATACCACACAACTGTCCCTCTACACATAAACACACACATTAACAAATGTTGGGATTTATCCCCCTCGCCCCCCCAGTTCCTACACTTATGCTTCCAAGGTTCCATGGTAGGGTTGTTATGTATGTTGTTATGTACGTAGTATGTAAGTAAGAACATTCTACAGTGCTTTGGTCATCCAGTAACTATTCCAGATTTACAGTGTGGCGATAGCTTCAATTTGGGAATGATTGCTCAGCACAGGAAGGCTGCACTTCCTGTCTTTCCTTTGCTTCCATCAGGTGCTACTACATTCTATCATAAGGTCCTATAAAAATGGACAACTAAACTCATGAAGGGCTTTATGGCTTGTAGTCAGGATCTTACCATTAAACTGCTAGTGAGAAGAAAAAAAAAGTTTTAAACTGCCCTTTTTTGTGAAACAGCCATATATGTATTATTGTTATGTATTAATTAAGCACCAGTAAATAATTATTTTAAATAAATATCTAGATTTAAATGTTTGGATCACACTCAAGAAAAACTTTGCATGCCTTTACAAAATACATACTCTAATATAAAAAAAAATCTACTCTTATAGATTTAAATAAACTTGACACTTGGCATTGGATTACCAGATCCTCATTTTAAAGCTTCTGCACTTGACTGAAGTAGGCTTGACGATTGTGAGTGGAGTCAATTTTCACATATTATGTTTGTGTTAATGGTTAGGAACTAATATTTTACATTCCTACAATTTTTCATCGCAGTCTCTATTTGGCCAGTTCCTCCAGGCCAGATTTAATTTTCTCATTATAATTTTTGTTTTTTTGTAACCTTAAAAAGTTACAAGAAAACAAAGAAAATGAGCAATCTAATTGTGAAAAGTCTCATAAATTACCCATAAAATTGCTCATTATTAAGGCTCGGTGGCACCAGGTTAGATACAGAATAAACAGAAATGTATTATTTTGTTATTAAAAATTGTGAACAGTAGAATATTACTTTTTATTTTGCTACTTGATTGATAATAAGAAGGATGTTTCTTCAAATGCAGATACTTCTCCTATTGGCCTAGTAATATAGGTATAATTCTCTTTTTAGACTTTGTGTATACTATGCAATATAATAATCAATCATGCATACAGATTTATAATATATTAGATAAGACAGATCTTGAATATGCATTTATGTCATAGTTAACATTTAGGGTTATGAGTAAGATTTGGGGTTTGGTTAGGTTTTAATGATATGATTGGGGTTTAGAGTTTGGTGTTAGGACTTGGGTTATAGTTAGGTGGTACAGTTAAGTGTTAGCTCTTATGTTTAAGGTTGGGGGTCACACAGTAAGGTCTAGAGTTAGGGTAAAGGGTTTGATTTGCCATGGACACAGAATTATTATATGTTCCTTAAAACAAGAATTTATTATTTTTGCATAATATTATAAACATGGCATTTAGCTATGTAAGCTTTTGGGTTTAATATCTACATTTTAATAGTGCTCAGCAGCCATCATACCCAGTGTCATGAGTTTCTACATTTTGTAGAGCGCATACAAACTTTTCATAAAGCAATGTTATACAATATTAAACTCATTTTCCATAACATTGCATCTTTCTTGTTCCTTTATATCTTTCCTGGTATTTTTTTCACAGTTATCACGCATCATTTTAGTACACATTTGATTGTCATGTAAAATTGCATCCCATATTATTTGGTATTTGTTCATTTAAGAGAAAAGATCGGCTGCAATGGTACAGTAGTAACTTAAAAAGTCACATTTTCCCATATTCTCCTCACCAGGGCTATTACTTTAAAGTTAATTGGAATACAGTTTTTGCAAGCTGGCAATAAAGTAGCTCATAAAATCATAATTCTTAAACCCAAGGTACTTTATTGTAAAATGACCTTTCTGTGGGAAAGAACACATTTCAAAGGCTCAACTGGGAGGTTTCCACCCAAGTGTCAGTATTCCTAAGCACCAATACCAAAGACCAACACTCATAAAAAGATGCTTTATGTCCCAGCGCTTGAATCTGCTACATAGGAAATTACTGGTGGGAAATAGATGGAAACAGATGGTCATTTATATTTTTAAGGGTAAAGGTGAAACTGTTCATTACTGTGGCAAAGTCCTCGGGAAAAGTTAAAAAAATTGGTTATGCTGGTGCATAAATGTAAAATAAAACGGGCACCTATCAATTCTTGGTATTAAGAAAATTATTTAACTCAATGGTTCTCAGATCCAGATAAAGAGAAGGAAATCTACAAGTTTCCGCTGATTACCATGATAAAGGGAAGCAGAGACATTGACAAACATCCCTGTTTATTTTGATATACTTGGAAGGATGTTTTTTTACCAGTCTATATTTGCTCGCCTAGAAGAATAGTAATTGTATAACACTGCTGGGATGGATTGGTTGGTATATTTCAAGTTCCATATACTGAGGAGCCTAGCTGCGGTCATAAACTAGTGTAAACCTCTTATTATGTTACAAAGTAATAGGGACATACAGCCTTATTAAATTGCGATTTGGCCAATTGAATAGGGCTCTATATAAGCACAGAGCATATTATTTTAACAGAAGTTTTTAGTTAGTGAAGACCTTGCTTTTGGATAGAAGTTCACGAACTAAAAACTTCTGTAAAAAAAATATGCTGTGTGCTTATATAGAGCCCTTTTCAAGTGGCTGAATTGCAATTTAATAAGGCTGATAATGTTTAAAAATGATGACTGACAAGTAATAGCTGTATACAGATCATTAGTGAAATACTGCTTAACGTTTTTACTTGTGGTATCTTACATATTTATTTTAGGTTACCAAGTATGTATTTGATATAGGCCATGTCAGCCTATTCTTCACACTTTCGGATCGCGATTTAAAAGTATTATAGAATACACACTTATATAGACACAAGCACTTTACTAATAACCAATGCATTTCCAATGCGTGTGATCTTTTCTCCTCCTTTAAAATAGTGACAGCGCCATCTAGTGGCCAGATGCTGTTTTGCTGCTTGCGGTGGCTGGCGCCGGACTAACACGCAAGGTCCGTGATTTGTAGGTTGTGGCAGGTAAATGTATATGAGAGGCTCCATATAAGAAATTAAGATTTGAAATAATAAAATATAGAAGGGTGTTGGGCTTAAAAAATAGGGTAATACTGGAATATTAGCCTTGCTGATAATCAGATTTTTTTTTTTTCCTTTTATTTCTTTTTTAGCCAGACTGTAAGCATAAAAGGCCAGGGTATTGCAGGTATAGTTAATAGTCTGCTATATACAAACTAAAAGCTGTGGAAGAGTTAAGTGAAAGGCCCACTAATTCTGAATTTTAGTAAAAATAACTGGACCATCAAACAAAAATGCTTATGTACTTGCTGATCTTCATTTAATTCATACATCTATATTAACTAGATTAACACTTAATGTATAACTTAATATAAAATAAATGCATTTTTATGGAGCAGTAATCCAGTGGTAATAAAACAATTATTAAAGTTAAGTTAAACCTATTTAAAAAAAATCTAATGTCTGCTCTTGGTACCAACTGGTGTCACCATATATCTATTTGCACCAAAATTAAACCATAAAGTATTGTGGTTAGCTGTACATAATAGGGAAAGCTGTGTGCATTTTCTACACCAAAGACAACATGATGTAGCACATATTTGTACGATACATATGAGGTCATCATATTTTTAAACACCGTGTCTGACATGAATGGCAACTGCTAGTGCTTGGTGAGGTTTGCCTGAGTGACTAAGAGGAGTACAGAGTAAATCTCCTTGAAGCTCAGGAGCCGTTCACATTATGCAGAACAAATCCGTTTTATGGCTTTCTAAGGGATTATTCAGCCATCATGTGGTCCTAGATATGGCTCCAATGTAGTTCATGGCTTTAGTAATATGAGTTGAGCAAGAGTGGGAAAATAAACAATTTCATAGCCAATCTAATACTTGGTTGATCCATAAAACACTTGATTATTTTCATATTTTTATGTACTATGACTTATTTTAACGTTTATTACTTTGTTACCGTTGAGTGCTTTTATGACTTGGTTCTATTCATTCATTCTCAGCGCTAATAAAAAAGGCTTATGGATAACAAGGGAATAATCGGGTAGACCATACACTAAATCTATGTTAAAAAAAAAAAAAAAGTTGGTGAAGTGTTAAACCATCCACTGATTGAGGTGACTGTTCTGGAATGTGGTCAGGAGATATGTGATAGCAATGCAGCAACAGTTAAGTAAATATTAACTTCTGGCAGGCAAAAGATCAAATAGATTTGAATAGATTATTAAGGCTCCATTTCACAAAAATGTCTGTTGGAAGGTGCTCCGATTATGTTATTATACTGAATAAGAAATTAGAGTTATTCATTACAGTGTGATAGAGACACACAGGCATATAATACTCTTTGTTTTGGAAGATGTGAGCTCTGTAAATAATTTTGTATGCTTTATTCTGGATCATATATAATGAATATAACAAAATTAGTTGACACTTTTAAAGACCACTCCTATGTTTGTATGTTGTGCATAAGCTATATATAAAAAAAAAAAAACATATGCAATATAAAATAAATAACTTTCTTCTCAAGAGGAGCTGCATATCTCTTCCTACCTGTGTCTATCAGAGGTGTGGCCAGCTCTTCCTTTGTACTGGACTTAAAAATAAACAGCCTTATTAAATTGCGATTCGGTAAATTTAATAGGGCTCTATATAAGCACGGAGCATATTTTTTTTACAGATATTTTTAGTTAGTGAAGACCTTGCTTTTGGATAGAAGTTCACTAACTAAAAACTTCTGTAAAAAAAATATGCTGTGTACTTAAATAGAGCCCTATTAAATTTACCGAATCGCAATTTAATAAGGCTGAAAGTCTGGCCGTGTAGATTCTGCTGCAGAATGAGCATGCTAACTAAAGTTGGCGGAGTTATGATGGCCCAGGCACTGTTACTGGGCAGAACCTGTGGGGTAGCTGCAAGTTTGTTACAATAGAGCTGTTACATCTGTGTAGGTAGTGGAAGCAGAGCTAAAGATGTCATGGGGCAGGATCAGTGACATCAACCAAGCCTGCTTTCAAGCTCCATGATAGTCCAGCACAGGCAGAGCTGGCCATGTCCCAGATGACACAGGTAGGAGGAGATACGCAGCTCAAAAGCTATGAAAATATGTTCCTTTAAATGTGAAAAAGTTGTTGTTGTTTTTTAATGGTAACATGCTGGTGTTTGTCACATTGAAATCCAAATGACCACTGAAGTCTCATTTTTAATCCAACTCTTACAAAACAAAAAAATAGGTCAAATTCTTAGAGATTGAAATACAAATAATTAACCTACTCATCTATTTTTTTTATTGTGTTTGTGTTTCCTCTATTATACATTGGATTATACAGTGTTGGGTTCCTTCACTGAGACCTCTTCTGTTTCTAGCTTTAACATGCAGGCCTCCTATTTGAAAAAAAACAAACTATCAAATATATATCACATATAATAGTGGTGCATGGTGCGTACGAGTTAGGCGATGAGCACTGAAGGTGCTCCTCGCCTGCGAGCTGTTAAGGCACTAAAACTCGCAGCACAAAGGCGATGAGTGTCAAAGGCGCTCATTGCCTGCTCGCATCTTAAAGCGACACGAGCAGTGAAGGCAATGAAACACGCAGGACTTAGCCACCAAACACTTAGTAAACGCGGGATCGCCAGCCTAAAAGCAGTTGACAAACGCGGGACTTAGAGAAAAAAAATTACGAGACGCAGTACTTCGAAAAAAAATAAATACGAGATAGGAAAAATATGAGGTTAACGGTCGACCCGCAAAAATCAAATAACAATAAAAACACACTAAATACACAAAATAATACAACAAAAACATCACACACAGCATGTGGGAACAGCCAGGACGTCCGGGAGTGAGGTGGAACGCAAATTTAAGTTGATTTTGACGAGTTTTGCCATTTGAAAATCGCCTAAGCGAGAAAAAACATGGTTGCCCCAAAAAATTAAAACAAGGCTGCACGACCCTGGGCCGCGCAAAACACTGCCAACCACGTAGCACTTTCACACACAAACTTACAAGGTACAAAATTCACTATTACACAGTAAAAAAAAAAAAAGAGATTAACAACCCAACCGTGAAAACAAAAAAGCACAAAATCAAAATACAACAAAAACATCACACACAGCCAGGACGTCTGTACATTGTATGCTGCTGGAACATACAAACAGATTGTTAGCTCTTCATGCGATTGATTGCTGGATATATTAATTACAAATAGGTAAGGTAAATTAATTTATTCAAGAACTAATTAATTCATTATTAGTTAACTAAATATAGATAAATATATATCTCTCTTTCTGATGAGTGACGAAGGTGCTCAGAGGAGCAAAAGTACACGAGAGCAGAGGCTCGCAATGAGCGCCGAAGGTCCTCCGAGTACAAAAAGCTTTACATTGTGTGTCAAACAGCATTCCAATGC
Source organism: Discoglossus pictus (assembly GCA_027410445.1). Taxonomy (NCBI): domain Eukaryota; kingdom Metazoa; phylum Chordata; class Amphibia; order Anura; family Alytidae; genus Discoglossus; species Discoglossus pictus. The sequence continues at coordinate 320,683,503 of CM050163.1, read as the reverse complement.
CTTCACATTTTATTGCCCGTCACTTTTGACGGGCAAGTCGCTTGTTAAATTATCATATTATTATAAAAGTGCTGACCCATAAACACTGTTAAAGTACGACTAACTGAGTAGGTTTAAGTATTCATGGTTGCCTCCAACTTTGACAATCAATAGACCCTACAGAGCAAATATTTTTAACAAGAAACAATGAGGGTATTGAAATAGGTATTGAATAGCCTCATGAATCCTAAACTGTGCCTGGAGATGCACTAATTGTAGTTTATGGAATGGACCCAACCCTTTCGCTATGATTCAAATGGAAAATAGTGTCATCCTTCCAAGTCACAAATGCATCCATTGATCCAAGTACAAGGTATTTTTATTTTTGAGCCTTCTAGTCATTGTTAACCTGTAATTAGTGATATTTTTTAGCTTAACACAAAGAAGTGTTATTTGATTTAATAGCTCATAGGTGACAGGGTCAGACTGAATTAAACAGGGTGCTCCCTTAAATCTGTAGTTTCACTATGTAGGAGTGAAGTAGTGGCACAATTCCCTAAACCTAAATAAAATATTTCTACTTGATATACCCATATGTACACAGCAGGCATATGGTAAAATGATCCATGCATAATGTGGTTTAGATTAAACCGTGAAATGCATTGTGTACCCATTTGCATGTCCCTGCCCAGTTTCCAAGAGTGCAGTGGAATAACTGTATTTCTTGGAATTCTGAGCACGAAGTATGTCAGTTTGTAACCTATTTTTAGACATTCAAATGTGAACACAAATGACTAAACAAAATGCCAGTTAAACTGAATTTCCCCTTTCATTTGTGCAAACTATCTGCCATTTTGTACTGTGAAGAACCCAACAGAATTCTGTCAATCACAGACTTAAATCATTATGCCCCCCAGATGTGAAACGGGGGCTGAAGTAATGATTATAAATTAAAAAAAAACTAACCGACAAATCCCTCTCTGGGGTAAATTATTACTTTTAGAACATTTTAAAAATTAACATGCCAGAATAACCAAACCCACCATCTGCCCCATTCAACATTATATATTTTTTGTTGTTCTTTACATAATATACTCTTAAGTTTCACCCAGTTCCATTTTTAGGAAAGGAATCTTGTACTTGTCACAGGTGCAACTGTTGCCTTGACATTTTCAACATACCACAGTCACACATTTTGTGTGCAATGATTTACATGCCAATCTAATCTGGTAAAGGAAATACTAGTTACATAGTAATTGAGGTTGAAAAAAGACTTTTAGTCCATCAAGTTCAACATTTTTTCGATTTTCCCCTGATCTTTGTAATATGTGAATTAATTGTTAATTGATCTAGAGGAAGACAAACAGAATACAACGCATTGAAACTTTGCCACTTGTCTCATAAGGGAAAAAAATACAATTCCTTTCTGACCACAGGTACTGGCGATCTGAGTCCTCCCTGGATCAATACTCCTTCTCTAGTTATCCAGAATAAGCCTGAATGCCCTTTTTATAAAAAAATATATATATATTAAACTCCCTTTTAAAATGATCTATTGAATCCGCTGTCACCACCTACCGTAGAGAATTCCACAGAAAAAGTCATCCCAGGATATGATCTGCTATGGGCTGAGAAAAAAATATAACATTTTAACTGTAATGGGAAGCATCTTTCAATTATTTTTACAGGACTGCTGCATTGTAAGTTTTTTAAATATCTTAAAAGTATATATTTTTTGAATAAAGACCGATTCCATTGTTTTAGGTTTTCCAAAGTGCTTCAGTATGTCCATTTTTAAATGAAAATAGTAGTAAAATCTATAATATTTGTTCTTATTTGAATGTGCAAATCTTTCTTTTGTTTGCACTGCTTTGTGGGATTTCTTTATATATATTTATATATATATACTTTTATAACTTTATTCCGGGTGCAGTTCTCATGTTGGAGGCTGGAGCTTGGAAGTTCAAGAGTTCAGTTCCCAGCTAGGACAAAACACTGCTATGTACAATGGTTTTTCTTATCAAGTAAGAAGTAGGTAGAAATATGTGATTTTTATCTTTCTAAACAATCAACAGTTCCTTACAACTTATTGTACTGCTGTTGAATTGAAACATACATTTCCCCCATAATATTTTATACATTGCTTGCAGCAATCCGTAACACACACTAGTAGCGTCATTTGATATAAATAGATTTAATGGACGTTTTAATGCTTTTTTCCCATTGGAATCCTTAACACAATGTAAAAAAAAAGTAGGCATATAAAAGAAGCCATGTCGCAATGCTGCTTCACCCCCAGTTTAATTGGTAGCCCATAAATCACAGATCATATCCCATGATAACTATTAACATTATATTTGCATAGTAATGGAGAATATTAAAACCTGACTTCCTTGGTGCAGCTTTAGGTTAAGGTTATGCATAATTGTACTGTTCATTTAGTTTTAGATGCTTTTGTTGATGCCATATAGAAAGTAATTTCAGAAAATGATTACTAAATGTACAGTACATCTGTTTCACACCAGTGAATAACAAAAACAATGTAACTTTTAAATATTTCAAGCATAACGTCATCCCAACATGCATAGTCAGTGATGAATCGGAAGAATGATTTGTTTAAAATGTATATATGTTTACTTTAAGCGTAAAACTTCAATATTGCATGGCGCTCTATTGAAGCGGTTTGGGTTTATGATTGTATCTGATTCTCTTCTGTTGTTTCTTTGTTCTGCCAACATATTCAGCTTGACCTGGTTCAGCCTCAAGCAGAGAAATATGGGTCTGATCAATAAACCCTGCCTGCAAGCTTCACTTGAGTTATTTATTGACTGTTTATTGTGGAAATGAGTCCCAAATCAGTTTAAAAAGAAGTTAATTTTGATTTGACTACCTCCTAGTAAAATAAGAAGGAACTGGCAACCCACAGTATCTTTTGGGTGTGATAATCCATAAGGTTTTCATGGCAGACAAATGACATGCTTTGGTCCATACGGTCACGGAGATTCGGACACGATTGAGCACACACAGTAAATAGGAGCACTTCATATTATATTTTTCAAAGCTATATTTAATGTCCTCAGATTCTATGACCCATTTACATACTTTTCCCTTAATTTACCTTTTTTTTTTGTGTATGTACAAGATCCTGGTTTGATGTTTTCCATACTTTAAAGACCCTGTTGTTGATTTATTCTAAAATTATAAATGTTATCTGAATAGTTGCTGTTATCTTTTACAGGATCATATAGAACTCTAATACTTTCCGCTGTTGTGTTGTGCTTTTTTATGCCAGTAGGCATTGTCTGGCTTATTTAACATTTATACAAATATATAGCCCTGGGACAAATGTGTCTGGCCTTTATTTTAGAAAGGTGTATTTTCCTTGCTAATCTATTGGTGGTACTTATGAATATAAAAAGCCTTATTTATACCTTTATCATTTAAGTGTTCTGGGTTACGTCTGCTTTTTATTTGGCCAGAGGGCTTAAATTACTGCCAAAGTCCATCTTAATATGTTTATACATGTGAATAAAACAACTTCCCGGTGCCAATGGCTACAGATGCCATATTGCTACCAGATCAGATAAGATCTGATGTAATATGGTCTACAACATTAATCCCATTTTGTATGAAACCTGTTTAGTTCTGCCCATACACTGAGCCGCTAAATCTTGCTTTTGTAACATAAAACAGGTCCAACTTCAGAGGCTATACTATCCAAGTGTTGAAAATAGAAGCAAAAGCAGGTCAATTGCTTATCCATTCAGATAGTTTTGTATGTTTGCTCTCCAGGGCAGTGACTTCTTCTATCCTTGTTTACCCTTAGCTGGGATTTCACTTTCTTTTCTTGATCAGACTTTAGTATCTTTTTTCCAGATGCCTGGCCTTAGATGGTTTTTCTTAGCCTGTACTTTACATGTAGGAAAACGCCATAATGTCTCCATTCCTGTTAAGACACTTCTCAACATTTTGTTCCCAATATCCAAATTTAAATTAATTTTAATATATTTGTGCATTTATTTTTATTTCTAAAAAATAATAGACAATTTAAAGATATAACTGTTCTAAATTATCATTACTATGCATAAAAAGGTTGACTTCCATGTTTAAACAATAAAACGTAGACATCGTTTTTATCAAGTCCTTGAGCGGACGCACACCATGCACACTCCTATGTGGCCTCTAGCACTCAACACATAGGAGCTTTCTATGCTCCTCTCTGACGCTCCAAACACAACTCATGTTTAACGACTGCAGGCCGGGACAGCATTTTTAATATTAAACTAGCAACTTGCCTGTCAAAAATGACGGCAATAAACTGTGAATTCTGGCAATGCTGTTTGCCACACAATGGGAGCCTCTCCCCCTCTACTTTACTGGCCTTGCGATGAGCGCCTTTGGCGCTCATCACGGGCCTCGCAATGAACTCATTGCGTCTCTCCCTCTGTCTACTTCCTCCCTTGTGTCTCCTTTCCCCACTCCTCTCCCTCCCTTGTGTCTCCTTTCCCCCCTCCTCTCCCTCCCTTGTGTCTCCTTTCCCTCCTCCTCTCCCTCCCTTGTCTCCTCCCCCCCGTGTTTTTACCCCTCTCCCTCCCCTGTGTCTCTCCCCCCCTCCTTTCCCTCCCCTGTGTCTCTCCCTCCCCTGTGTCTCTCCCTCCCCTGTGTCTCTCCCTCCCCTGTGTCTCTCCCCCCTCCTCTCCCTCCCCTGTGCCTCTCCCCCCCTCCTCTCCCTCCCCTGTGTCTCTCCCTCCCCTGTGTCTCTCCCTCACCTGTGTCTCTCCCTCACCTGTGTCTCTCCCTCACCTGTGTCTCTCCCTCACCTGTGTCTCTCCCTCACCTGTGTCTCTCCCTCACCTGTGTCTCTCCCTCACCTGTGTCTCTCCCTCACCTGTGTCTCTCCCTCACCTGTGTCTCTCCCTCACCTGTGTCTCTCCCTCACCTGTGTCTCTCCCTCACCTGTGTCTCTCCCTCACCTGTGTCTCTCCCTCCTCTGTTTCTCCCCCCGTCCTCTGTGTCTTCCCCCTCCTTCCCTGTGTGTCTACCCTCCTCCTCCTCCTCTCCCTCTCCTCTGTCTCATTGCGCCGCAATGCGCATGCGCGGCCCATTGCGCAATGTGCATGCGCAGTTTTGCGGCAATTGTAGTTGTCAAACTGTGATTTGTCGCAAGCGTGACGACGAATCGCAGGGTTGACAACTATTATATGTGATGGCACCAGTAGTCACCAATGTGTATACCCTCTAGTGGAAGCATTTTCTTTTATTGTTTTAGTAATAGATAAAACAGCTATATGCAACATAACAGATCCAAATGAATGCATATAGAAAGGCAGACCAAGATATTTTAAACCGATCTTGCCACACTAGCAGGAACTTGGTTTCATTTGAGAGAGCATAGAAAACTGGCTATACATTGTACTTGCCTTTTTGTTCCTACAGAAAACCATTCCTGGGAAATGCAGACTTATTTTGCGGCTTTGACGCTCAGAGAAATTGATAAGGGCGAGGGAGGGGTTATAACTGAATGACAATATTGGAGGTTATTGTTTTGGTCACCACAGGAATAAAAAAACAGACTGTGATCTAATTAGTACATCTAAGAGTCAATTCATATTCATGAGTAATTCATTTGCATACATAATGCAGTAAAATGAATAGTGAAATACTCAGGAATGGCGGACAGTATAAAACAATGGCTAGTGCAAATTATACAATTTTTTTCATGCTCTAAGGTATTGTCACTAAATCTTATGTTGCATACTACAGAGGAATAATATTATTTCTTAAAACAAAAAATCATCGTGTATACCCTCAGTGAGAAAAGCTCCAATATACCTGATTTGACTTATTTTTATTGATTTTTATGTTTTATTTTTCAGTATTTGTGGAAAATGGTTGTGTATGGTAAAGTTTGATTTATGAACACTTTCATAATGTGATGAATATGCATACAAGTCATTGGAAGCCTCTACAGAAGTCATTAGCGTTAGTATATTTTAAGCTGTGTGTTGGTTTGGTTTCCCATTTCAGCACTTACTATCCCTGTGTAAGAAATGAAAGCATCTCCATCATAGTAGAACAATGTATTGTTATTTTATTTTTATCATCCAAAGCAGAAACAATGTCTATATAAATCTTAAATTTTTCTGTACTAACTTTTCTTGTTCTCTGTACTCTGCAGGTGCTTTCATAGTTTGTTGGACCCCTGGCTTGGTTCTCTTGCTACTTGATGTGTGCTGCCCACAGTGCAACATCCTCGATTATGAGAAGTTCTTCCTTCTTCTGGCTGAATTCAACTCTGCCATGAACCCCATAATCTACTCATACCGGGACAAGGAAATGAGTGCCACATTCAAACAGATCCTCTGTTGCCAGCGCACAGAGAATGCCAATGGTCCCACGGAGGGATCTGACCGCTCTGCCTCCTCTCTAAACCACACCATACTGGCCGGTGTCCACAGCAACGACCATTCTGTTGTGTGAAAGAAACATGTGTCAAGCCATTTGGGCTTGATGGGACGGACTCTGCCTCACAGCTAAATGCTGCCATACTAGCGTACGGATAGGAGTAAAGCTAATGAACATTCATTTTTGTCAAGAACACTAACCAGCTTCTCCGACCAATGCGGAAATCAGATGAACCCAAGTCAATAACCGCCACAAATAAATAGTTCTGATGCTAAAAGTATTGGTTCATCTGCAAATAATACCTGTTCGAACCATCCATTTTTTCAACTGCCATTTCGTGTAGAAATCTAGGTCTTTTTTTAAAGATGTATTCCATTTAATAAAACATAACTTTTTAGTCCCATCAGCATGCCTGTGATGGACATTGTTTTGGAGTGAATTGGTAACACTTGTATAGCTGCACTGCCTTAAAGTAAGAAAGGAAATAGATATTTTTCTAATATAAACAACTGAAGCATTGTGTTAGTTTTGTGTGTAGTCTTTCTCCGTTATATGAAGGTTTTATTTTTTATTTTTTTATATGCTCCTAGATGAGGCATTTTTATGATTTGATGGAAAGAAGAAAAGCCTACTACAAACTAAGCATTTATCTAGATAAATAAACAGGATAAGATAAAATATTAACAAAAGTTAACTTTGTGTTTTGTGTAAGTATTTGTGTGTGTGTGTGTGTGTTTTTAGTGTAATAAGGCCAAGTGGAAAGGATCACTCATAGGAGCAGGTAGCTGTTGCTTGGCCTTTCAATTGAATAGCTCAGGAGAGCTCTTGTTCTTTGGCAAATTACTTACAATACTCAAGGTTTTGTTGGCACTTCACCTGCCCCCAAAACATTAATTGTATATGAGACATCTAAATGTCTACCTAAAGTCCTTGGAGCATCTCCGATTTCTGGAAGGGGAACAGGAGGTGCATTTCCAGTTGTAATCTAAGATGCCAACTACTTGTAGTCATTATTAATAACCACTTAAGTGCAAGAAAGGCCAGTGGTATATTATTATAGAGGCCAATATTTACATGTAACATAAATACTTTACTATGGTCAGTGAGTTGTGTAACATTAGTTATTTAGCTGGCTGGGTGCAAAACAGATATTAAATTAAATGAAGCCAACTGTTGTAATGTGCTCACAATCCCAGGGACAAAATGATTAACAGTGCAGATATAATGGTGGAACTCTGACATAGATACAGAGATTAAGACACAAGTACAAGCCTAGCAATTTAAGTTTACAAATTTAAACTGAAGGAAGGTGGCAGTGTTTCCGATTATTTTTCTTCCGATTTTTTTTTTTTTTTTTTTGAGAAGTAAAAGCATACTGTAGGTTTTTATTAAGCACAAAAATGCAAGTAATTCTTGATATTGTAATATTATCTGTGCTCTCCTAACAAATGTGTTTTGTACAGAAAATAACTATTTTCTCTATTGAATTTTGTTTGATAAGTAATTAAATAACCAAAACTCAATGAGATATAGATATGATAAAATACATGGCAATAACATAAGCGCATGAGCAAATGAAATTAGTATTAAATACTAGTAATAAATGTCAACAGACTATTTCAGATCTTAGCAATACATTTCACTTACAACTTTATTTTTCCATCTCTAGAAATCTTACTTTTTTTATTTGTAGTTTTGAAACCCATGTTGGTGTGTCCTCTGATGCCCCCAGTTATATAGAAGGGGGACATGTTAAGCAAAGTGTAAAGTTGCCTATATATGTTATTTTGAACTTCATTTTAGGAACACGAAGATAACTTCTTGTACTGGAACATTTTGAATGTTTTTTTATTTTTATTTTTTTATATTGACACTCTTACAGGGTTTTTGCCTTTTATACATCTTGTCTACTTTTGCAACAAGATCTTGATAGACTACTACAGCTCTCACGTTCAGATCTTGCCGCTATATGCCATGTCATTTATAGTCCTAAATGCTCTATCACAACATCTAATCTGAAGAATAAAATGTTTTGGAGCTGGAAGGCAGCTGATTAAATGATCCTGTGGAAAATCGATCTACAGAATCAGAGTTATCATTTGCCCTTGCTATCTGGCAGCCATTTTGTTAATTTGCATCGGTTTAGAATTCAGGGATTATTTTTTATACATAATTTAGTATTTTCTGGTTTATACAACATTTAACTGGGAATCTATATTAAAAAGATGTTTACATGAAATAATACTAATAATTTTGAGCAGGTCTGTTTGTTCTGCTGAATTACTTTGTTATTGAACAATATCAGATACAGTGAATAAATTAACCATCTCTGTTATTTATATATTACCATTTTATGGTGGATAGCAAAAATTACATGGTGTAGCAGGAGGCTTTTTAGTGTATTTATGCTCATTTGCTCATTTCTATATATTAGACATATGCTGCCTGTGTATTTTGTCATATTTAGATCTCTTATTAAGCAACATGGTACCCTAACTGTACACAAGGGTATTTTCTTCATGCTTACCATTAATCAGTATTGGGATTCAAGCCTGTTCACCACAAAAATATTAATCTGTGCAGTTACAGGTAAGGGATGATATATTCTCTAGCCTATTGATGTGCCAGTATACAGTTGTGTGTACATATGTTTATTATACCTTATATAGATGTAAACACATAATGTAAAATACACGTGTTCTAAGGGTCTAAAATATTAATGCTCTGATAGTTTAAGAATGTTGAAGGATGGTATGGGTAAAGGCTTAAAGAGGAAACAGGTGGTTATGTGAAGAAGCTAGAGGGAGGAGGAAGTGATCTGAGAACAGTATGCGGATGGAATGTGAGATAAACTTGTCAGCCAGTAAGATGTACTTCCATGTTGTTGAATGTTTGGAAGCTGCCAACTGATGACCCTTTGGTGATTTAAAGATTACATCTGTTATCAGACTTTAAATACAATTTATCATAGCACTTATAATGCACTAAATAACTAACCTTAGTAGCATCGTGAACATCCAATTCCACCTATGATGGTTGCCCCTTTTTTTTTTTTTTTTTTAACTTTTGGTCAACTGAATAGAATTCTTCTTAAAGAGTTGTTATGTATGGTTAAGACAGGGATCCTCTTGTTGGTTTATTAATGCCAATGGTTGGCATTTACAGTTTGGGATCAACTTAAAAGAAATTCAGTAAGTCTAAATATATCTGGCCTAAAAAACACAGCACAACTCTTCGTGGAATTTTTGCAAATGTAGATCCGTCCATTAAAGTAATAATAGCAGCAGTGGAATTATGAGTCTGTATTTCACTTTTACAGTTTAACAAAATATATAACAAAATCTGATTTTTCTCGCACATAACAAAGCATAATGTAGAACTGGAGTTACTTTCCATAAGTTTTGCAGTACTTTATCTGTCTTTTTTTTGTGTGCTAGTTTCAATTAAATGTATTTATTGTTACATTTACTGTATTTTTCATGACACTATTTTCCTCTGATATTTATTTATTTTTTAGTAATTGAAAATCTTTAGTAACCGTCAGATCTATCCAAAAACTAGATATGCATATCAAAGCAGTTCTCTGACAGCAATGGATTGTTAGCTTCTGTGGCATCATATGAATTGATTGTTATATGTTTCAAGTACTGTTAAGAATGGCAAATTGTAGTTTGGGTGAAAGCTTTTTTCACAGGGAGAGAAATATCTCTAGATATCATGTTTTTTTATTCAGCATATTGAGTGAACTATGTAAGATCGCTCTACGCTTTATTTACTAGGTTCCATAATGACAAAAATAAATGGTGTCACAATGTTTGCCATGGAAGAATAAAAAAGTGACACAGAGGTGATACAGTTTAACAACGGAGTATGATTCAAGCTTTCAAGACTACCTATAGAACATCTATATTAAAAGCTGACATTACTAATGTAAGTGGCGACAAGCAGAATGAAGTATTACACATATTAAACCAGAGATCACATTTTGATCAATGTTCTAACATTCAGTTTTTATTTTAGAATATTTCAGAAGAAACTTTTGGTCTTTTGAGCTTATGTATAAATACTAGTCTTGTCCATAAAATTTACATTTTATGTCACTTGTTTTTCGTGGAGCAACATAAGATCTGTACAGTTTTTTTGAACTGGAGACAATTTTCACACCTTAATATAATATGTTCAGTATTCAATTAATCTAAATTGGAAGGGATAAGGAGTTTTATTCTTACATTACAAAGAAGCAATAACAAGGATGGTAGCTTGTATATTATTAGTGACCTACAACTAAGAGAACTTTCAAACCAATATGGGTTTTACAAAGTTTGGTTATGGACCTAAACCTAGTAAATCTTGAAGACTGTATGCCAAGACAAACTTGTCTGATTGCAAGTACGATTGGAAGAGCATTATAGAAAGAAGAAGAGTAGTAGTCATGTTTTGCATTATTTCAGAATAGTAGAATTTGGCTGGAAAATGGGACCAGGTATGCTTTGAAATGCCTGCTTTGCTCAAATTTTTATTTTCAAATATTTTTAAACAATTTTTTTCCTCTGTTTCTTTTTTTTTCTGTTTACACACTTGCAGAATAGTGTTTCTCTGTGCAAGTCATCATAACCTTTCACAAGGCTTGCTCGGTTTTATTTGTTGCTATTTTGAGAAGAATATGAACCATCTGTTAAGAGAAACCCTTTTCTCTTTGAACCCATTCACTTTACACAAGTTCCTTAGGTCTGTTGTAATCCAACAGTGTATAACATATGTTATGACTTTGGGAATTCACATGGCAACAAGCACAATAAAGGGAAAATTGATATTTCTTTTAGATCAAAATATTGTATTGTTTTATCTCAATTCATTCTTTAAATTGTAGCACTTCAGAAATATCTGCCTCTATTTTGTAGATAAAAAATGGCATCTGTGTCCACATGTATAATATACATTGTAAGCTAAATATTAAAATAATAAAAATACATTGTTTTTAATGTGCCTATCTGTGTCTCCTCCAAAATGTTCTAGTAGTTCTTGCTATTCTTGAAGTAAAATCAAAGTGAGCCCTATAGCCCGCTCCTAGATATTTTTTTTTTTCAAATATAAAACATTTACAGTGGATATAAAAAGTCTACACACCGCTGTTTAAAATGTCAAGTTTCTGTACTGTAAAAAAAAATCAAAGATAAATAATTTCAGGACTTTTTCCACCTTTAATGTGACCTATACACTGTACAATTCAATTGAAAAACAAACTAAAATCTTTTAGATGGAGGGAAGAAAAAAAAAGAAGAAAAATACTGTGGTTGCATAAGTCTGCACACCCTCTTATAACTTGGGTTGTAGCTGTGTTCAGAATTAAGCAATCACATTCCAAATCGTGTTAAATAGGAGTCAGCATACACCTGACATCATTTAAAGTGCCTCTGATTAACCCCAAATAAAGTTCAGCTGCTCTAGTTGGTCTTTCCTGAAATTTTCTTAGTTGCATCCTACAGCAAAAGCCATGGTCCACAGGGAGCTTCCAAAGCATCAGAAGGATATCATTGTTAAAGAAGGGTACAAAAGAATTTCCAAGGCATTAGTTATACCATGGAACACAGTGAAGACAGTCATCATCAAGTGGAGAAAATATGGCACAACAGTGACATTACCAAGAACTGGAGCTCCCTCCAAAATTGATGAAAAGACGAGAAGAAAACTGGTCTGGGAGGCTACCAAGAGGCCTACAGGCATATCTGGCAAGTACTGGCTGTGTGGTACATGTGACAACAATCTCTCATATTCTTCATATGTCTGGGCTATGGGGTAGAGTGGCAAGACACAAGTCTTTTCTTACAAAGAAAAACATCCAAGCCAGGCTACTTTTTGCAAAAATACATCTGAAGTCTCCCAAAAGCATGTGGGAAAAGGTGTTATGGTCTGATGAAACCAAGGTTGAATTTTTGGCCATAATTCCAAAAGATATGTTTGTCGCAAAAACAACACTGCACATCACCAAAAGAACACCAAACCCACAGTGAAGCATGGTGGTGGCAGCATCATGCTTTGGGGCTGTTTTCCTTCAGCTGGAACAGTGGCCTTCGTTAAGATAGAGGGAATTATGAACAGTTCCAAATACCAGTCAATATTGGCACAAAACCTTCAGGCTTCTGCTAGAAAGCTGAACATGAAGAGGAACTTCATCTTTCAGCATGACAACGACCCAAAGCATACATCCAAATCAACAAAGGAATGGCTTCACCAGAATAAGATTAAAGTTTTGGAATGGCCAAGCCAGAGCCCAGACCTGAATCCTATTGAAAATCTGTGGGGTGATCTGAAGAGGGCTGTGCACAGGAGATGCCCTCGCAATCTGACAGATTTGGAGTGTTTTTGCAAAGAAGAGTGGGCAAATCTTGCCAAGTCAAAATGTGCCATGCTGATAGTTTCATACCCAAAAAGACTGAGTGCTGTAATAAAATCAAAAGGTGCTTCAACAAAGTATTAGCTTAAGGGTGTGCATACTTATGCAACCATATTATTTTACTTTTATATTTTTTCTTCCCTCTACCTAAAAGATTTCAGTTTGTTTTTCAATTGAGTTGTACAGTTTATAGGTCACATTAAAGGTGGAAAAAGTTCTGAAATTTATGTTTGTCTCATTTTTTTTACAGCACATACACTTGACATTTTAACAGGGATGTGTAGACTTTTTATATCCACTGTATAATAGATTATTTCAGTATAGTTACCAAAACACCAAACTGCAGTTGTGCATCTAAAAAGAGTCCAAGAGTCTTAAAAAATAAATAACTAAAGTTCTCTGCAAATTCTCCATTGAAGACAAAGGAATTCTGTGCTCCAGTCTGTATCCAAAGACCATACTGAGGTCTGTGAGCAGCCGTCCAGCTGAAGATTAATCAATTCACTTTCAAATTAAAATACATTTGTGTCAAAAAATATTTATATTTTAAAAACTATGCCATGCAGAAGCTCAAAAAGCCCAAGTCAAGTAAGAATCCAAAGACATTAATTGTAGATAGCTGATGCCTTCACCACTAACAGCTCTGTCCTGGAGATCATCAGAGATCATTTGGCATTGAGAAAAACTGATACGGCTATTTATGGAAACTGAGTTTTGATTTCTCAAAGCATTTTGCTTTCAATAGATCTTCCTGCAAAATGCTTCATCAGCAATTGCCAAACTGCCTTTCTTGTTCGTTTGTATACTAGACTATGTGAACACTAATGAAATTATTTCAGAATATGGATTGCATTGAAATAGGAATAATTATGGAGGTATAATAGAAACACAATGGGGAGTGTGATGCTAGTGATCATTTGCTTCTTATATTAAAATATAAATTCTATGTTTATTATTAATTTTCAAAAAAAAAAGGTTTACCACTGTTTACCATTACCTCACATTGCTCTCCTGGCATCTCATAGGATTTATTTGCCTTATAAAACAGTTTGGCTGTGTTTTATTTTATGTGCACGTCTGACCATCTGCATTTGTTCAAGTGGGAAGACCCCAAATCCAGAACTATTCTGTGTGTTGTATGGTAGTTGCAAAAAGCAGTCTGAAATCAGTAAACGGCAACCAAAATATATACTAAAATTAAGCCAGCGCAGATATACTAATACTGAATGTAAGGATCTACGAGAAAAACATAAATGGTGCTTTAGAGATATATGTTGTTATTATTCTACGCATATTTTATGTTGCTTTATCACATGCCACTGTTCAGTTAGATGTTGTCAGGGGTACGAGAGAAATATAAAAATTATGCAAGATAACAGATTGTTATCTGTGAACAGCACTAGACAATGAAGATAAATCTTGAAATTACTAGATTTTAGTTAAAGCATATTCACAATTAGGGAAAAAGGTGGCATTTTTTATCATTAGATATCTTTTCTTAATCGCAATGAAAGTAAAAATTTGTAAATTAATGTTTAGTACTGAAATATTCACATTTTTGGAGGGTTACAATTGTCCTTACAAAGCAGAGGTAGAGCTTACAAATCTTAGAATCTCCTTCCAACAACCTTATGATATATTTAAATAAGGTATAGTAGTTGCATCCAAATACTGAGCAAACATTTTCCTCATGGAACTATGTTGGCTCTGCTACTGCTATTGGCTGTGCTTGGCACACATTTGTGCTAGAGAGCATCCTATACTTTTTTGGTGGTGGATTGAAGGGGACTTTTACAGGTTCAATAACCAAATAATGAAAAACAAAAATTGAGGCAAAAAACAAAATGGTAGCCATTGGCAAAGTTTAATATTCTTATTTATTCAACTAGACTTTCTCACATGGCCTGTCTTCATTTTGTATTATTATTGTATTGTTTAATCCACATAATTCTGTTATGGGCCCATATTATTTTCCAACAGTTTGAGGATACTTTAAAACTTAACTTACTTTATTACTTAAGTAAATTCACCTATTTTAATAGGCCTTATTGGTTAATTTATTCTGACATATTTTCAATTGCACAGCAAGGTGCAATTGCTATTCTGCATATTAAAGGCCCAATTTAATGGTCCAGCTGTCATATATTTTCAGTAGTAAACTGTACAAGCAGTGTTTTAGTTTATAGTGATAAAACATTGAGAACATTTGCACTGGATATTGCAGGTTTTACCACCATCTTTTGGCAGAAGCTCCTACCAACTTTTGAAAATGGTGGCAGGTTGTCGATGTCCTTACCCTACATTTTCCTATTGGCCAGCTGCAGTTAATGGGGCTCCGCAATGTGTTGCAAGTTGTAAAAGATGGGAGCAACTGCAGCCTAATGTTGATGGGAAACATCTATAATCTGTGTTTTATACAATTATAGTGATTTTTGCTACTTAAATTAGGAAAGCTGGACTATTGCAGTGGTGCTTTTAACAAAGTTCCCCATGTCCATCCATTGTCATTATAGTTGCTAAATTGGAAGATCATTTGAGATTACCCTTGTCATTGATGCCCAGCCCAACATGGAAACATGGCCATCTCTAAGCTGATAATACAGTTCTTGCTTTCACACTCATCAGTTGCACATTTTTGGCAACTGATTAAACATAATCCATAAAAAACAGTCCAATTTTAAGGATGTGCCTCATAGGCAGAATGCCAACTAGTTATATTAAATTCTTTCCAGATGGTTTGTTGTTTGGGAAACAATGTGTTTAGAGGCAATGATAGAGTATTGATATGTATCAGTGAGATACTCTCCATCTGTGTTATTTAACTGCTACAATACATAGTCTGAGTCTGTTCATCTGCATGTATCTAATTTATTACACTATTTGGAATGTATCATTAGAAGACTTTCATAGGAAATGTTTGGAATTATTTCACACATAAGTCTTCTGTATGATATGTTTCATTTTCTCACTATAGGGAAAGGGCTGTTGACATCTGAGATTTTGTGAATACAAAATGTCAAATTTGAAATTTCAGAGCCTCCCCTAAAAATCGATAACATCCCATGCAGAAGTGTGTACTGCACACATTCTGAAAGAACTTGAAGAATCAGGGCAGAGCAATGGTTATTGCTGCATATTGTCAATGCTGGCAAATGTGGCATTAGGGAACAGTATAGCAGAAGGCTACTGCAAGGTGATTGTTGAACTGGTCTATGGCTCATCCAGTTATCTACACTATTCTCTTCTATTATACCACAGCTGACAATAGCATGAGTAACTTTACTGGCAAACTACATCTGCCCATGGAGAATTGCCCCCATTAGTTTTGCCCCTTGAGGGACCCAAGCTAAAATCAATTAAAGGGCCAGTGAATTCAGCACAATTTGGACAACACCAGTGGAAAGATGTCATGAAGGCAGGTTGAAATACTTTTTGATTTTTGAAATACGTGCCTTTTTGAGGAAGATATCTCATCTTAAAAAATGTCAGAATTTGGGTCTATTTACCTCTCTCAGACCGCCTCATCTCTGCCTCACAGCACAGACCTTGTGTTGACTTCCACCAATCAGGATGGAGGGGTGTGTGTGCATTAAAGTGAATGGGGATTAAATTGAGTAAACGGGGGGTGCCTGTGACATCATAGAGGCTGGATCTCTTTGTAGGAAGTTTCCTCTGTGACTGCAGCAGCGTAAGTCAGACAAGTAATCTCTCTCAGAAAATAAAACCTGCTACTCTTGAGCTGAGACTACTTCACACCTTGTCCTATCAGAAAGAAGCAGTTTCAGATTGACCTTTCCAGATTGAAATCGTAGCTCCACATAATAACATAGGAAGAGAGAAAATCTTCCTATCTTTCTCTCTCCCTCCTCCATCAGTAGCTCTCTGCCTAAGGCGCGCTAGTGCTAGTTGCGCTCTCAGCTTCCCTCACCACAAGGGAAGTATCAAATTGGCTGATACTTCCCATAGAGATATAGTGCAACGGGTGTGACGCTACAGCCATTGGCTGTCCCGCACACACCTTCATCTAATCTAGGGAGGGGGAACGACCACAAAATGTAAACACACCCATCAAAAATAGGCCTGACACTCTTCTAATACAATTCTTTGAAAACCTGCACATGGATTTCTGGATCAAAACCAAGGATAAAGGATAAACACAGGTAAGCCGCCATCCTTTAAACATAAGATATCTCCCCCTTCAAATATTTGGGCCCCATTCTAAGTCTGGTCATATCCAAGGAATCCTTCGTGTATTTATTATCTATAGTGGATAGCTGCACATAGCTTACAACTCTTATGGGCACTTGACAATTGGGCAGCATTGACAATTGCCCAGTTTAGAAACGAGACAGCTAGGTGCTTTGTTAATTCTGTCAATTAGATTAGTTCACATAGCTGGTGAAAAAGAAGAGTAGCTTGGTCCACAAGAAAAAAATGTCTGTGGATCTTCTTGCTTGATTGAAGACCCTCAAAATGCACCATTGTAAGATATATTAACACTAAAGGAGCTCCTCCCTGGAGGAGCTCTCATGACAAATAACAGCTTTTGACAGTATCCTCCCATTATATAGGTTTTTATAGGCTTCTAATTGGCTGAAATATGTCAAGCATATGTCAGCTAATCAGAATTGTCTTTCTGGATTGCTTAGATTGGATTGGTTACTCACTAACCATTTATGATTGGTTAAAAGTTTAACCAATTGAAATGCAGGCATTGAAATCTCTAATCTGTTTTCTACAGGTTCAATCTAATTTTAATTTTACTATTAATATTTCTGTGCCCTTTTTATTTTTTGTAATTTTTTGTAAGGATTGTTAATTTTTGATAATTGGTTTAGGGTAGGTTATTTAAGGGGTTGTGGACTATGGGGTCCCTAAAGACCCCTATGGTATGGTTACCATACCATGGGAATCCTTAGGAATCCCTATGGTAATGTGGTTAATGTTAAGTGCCATGGCGGTTCATAGGAACCCAATGAATAAAGGTTAGAATACCATGGGGGTCCATTGGGACCACCATAGTATGGAGTTAATATTATCTGCCTTGGCTGTCCATAGAGACCCAGTGCGTAAAAGCTAGAATACCATGGAGGTCCATAGGGACTGTTATTGTCTAAATAGAAGAGGAAGCCTCAATAGGATAACTTTCCCGCTTAAAGTATAAGCAGACTATTAGTACAAGATGGAACCCCCAACACACAAGTAGACTCAAGTAAATTCAAGATATTCTGTAAAAAATGCTTCTAATGCTGTCAGTTTGTTACATACCTCATAAGAATGTGACGTTTTTCCAAAACTGCAGTGACCCTTTAAAAATTATACATTAGATCCACAATGTCCATTAGCATGTATGTGTGGTAGTTTGATACAAGATGATGGAAATTGTGTCTCTTTCATATCATAATTATAATTAAATGAACCCTGCAGTTCAATAACCAAAAATCTTGTTTGTCAAGTATGTGCCAAGTTAACAATTCTAGCTAACATGTAAGCCACGGACATACATTTTTTTTGGGGGGGAAATATGAATATTTGAAAACTCTGCTAGGTACATGAGTGATGAAAATTTGTGTTTATATTTATCAGTAGAAGGAGGGGTGCTGGAGGCAGAAGTCCAGTGCCTTAGTTTTCACTGGATAAGAATGCAATTGACACCATGTCCCGTCCCCATCACTGGTCTGGAAGTAGGACATCAAAGGATGGAACCATAGCTCTCCAGAAATCTAAATGCCTCTCTCTCACACACAACGTTTTTTTTTAATTAAAGACTAGAAATTACCTTTTTTAATACTTAATTATGCTTTAAGACTTACAGTTTACAAACCTTCGTTTTTTTTTTATTATGTAGTTTAAGTATTCTTAGTGAATGTGATTAGGCTTATGAGCCCTGACTCTCCAGCTGTGTTTTTCTTTCTGGTCCAAAACTAAATTTGGTCAGAACCTATTTATGTTACGTATTTGTAGATCAACAAGCCCATTCAATACCTACAGATTTTTACATATTTGGTTGGGAATAGCAGGGCTAATATAACTCTTCTGGCATATGTTCATCTTGGTTGTGCTACACGCCACAACTTCACATTGCTGTGGTTACTTAGAAAGCAGAAGCAATATTAACTGGTTGCTCACTACTTTAAAAAAAAAACTCCCAATTTGTCTTAAGAAGCTACATTGTGATGTAATGAGATTGGCTGTAGAGGCCACTTGATGCATATGGAAGCTCTTACACACTCCATTCAATGGCTCTTTGTATACCGATCAGTCTAAAATGAGTTTCAAACACAGGTGCAAATTTAGGGCAACAAAAAGGGCATATCATTTATGAAGAGAAACCATCTTCATTTACATAAACCTGATTATTTTCTTTGAGTGCCATTTTCTTTTTTGCTCTGGGCTTGCCAGTATTTTCCAGATGGGATACTTTGATCAATGCACCACAAAAGTACACATTGAAACTATAAGATTCACATTTGCTTCAGTTTAATGATAGCTTGAAGTCAGTATAATGCTTACATTATGCAGCAGTGTAGGGACCCATCTTGTTTTAAAACTGGGATTAAGAGCGGTATGATTAAGCATTACACCATTATTTTGTTTCCATTGCATAATTTGTACACAGCAAAATAGTATTTAATGTTTTTTTCTGTGGTTTAAATTTTTCAGCAATGTCAAAAGACTCAACAAGCAAACCTGCTTTATTACAGAAGTTATTTCAAAGTTCATGCTAAAGTTGCTGCATTGATTATATTTTATATCCCGCTGTGTTTATTCTAACCAAAGACAATTAACTACATTAGGCTTGAGCCAAGGTTTTTATTTATCTTGTACCCCATTTCCATAAAATATATTAAGCCTCCTTGTGTCAGGCCATGTCTTCTTTACACCTACTGTAAAAGCTTTGTGGTTTGGCCCCCAGACTGAATAACTATCCTTCACATGTTCTTGTTTATTCTGTCTCCTGTTCCACCTCTACTACAACCCACATTTGCTTCTTTCTCTGTACTACTATTTCCCATTTCTATCAGCAATGTAGATGGATGACACTTACCATTTTTGCTATGCATATTACAAAATAAGTCAATTTTATATAAATTATGAGGCCCCTTTCAGAACTTGAGGGACAATAAAGTGA
Source organism: Discoglossus pictus (assembly GCA_027410445.1). Classification (NCBI taxonomy): domain Eukaryota; kingdom Metazoa; phylum Chordata; class Amphibia; order Anura; family Alytidae; genus Discoglossus; species Discoglossus pictus. The sequence goes on along the minus strand of CM050163.1, from coordinate 320,663,593 downwards.
CCTTTCATGTGACGTACATTGCTTATCACAAAGAGGGTTTATCCTGGATAACTAGAGCAGTATTGATCCAGGAAGGAATCTGATCGCCAGTAACTGGGACCAGGAAGGAATTTATTTTTTATCGCTTAAGAGACAATGGGCAAAGTTTCAATAGATTTTTTCTGTTTGTCTTCCTCTGAATCAATTAACAATTATTTCACATATATACAAAGATCAGAGGAGATCTAAAAAGGTGGAACTTGATGGACTAGAAGTATTTTCTCAACCTCTAATTTTATGTAACTATGGAAGGTGGGGAATAGAGAGCCGTTGTAAAGATAATTTTGATATAAGACTGAAGACTGAAATAGTCACAACCAATTCCCCCTCACTTGCCCAGGAGCAGACACCTTGCATCATTCACTGCAACAATAGCTCTACAGTAATGCAAATGTCCCTGCCAATGTATGATGGCTCAGACCAGGGTCCTGCGGAGACTAGATTATTTTATTTTTTGAATTAAAAACTGGATGTATGACTTTTTCCTGCTTTTCTATGTTCTGATTTAGACAAAGTTTTCATACAAATATATTACTTTCATTCAGCATTGATCCTTATTATGTATTACTGTACTATATAAACCATAGACAGCTCTAACCTGGTATGAATTAATCAAATACTGTAAATAGGCACCTCAATAACATAAATGCATGGGGGCCCTGTGAGCAGCACTCAAATTGTGAGTGAACCCAAAGACAGACCCTGGTTTATATGAACACCTACTTGCAAAGTGCCCCCAATCCATATGAAATTAGGAATGAAGAGAAGGTTTAGATTGTAAGTAGCGAGCTTCCAATCTTGTAGGTTGCTTTGGAAAAAAAACACTTTCTGCAAAGATTCTAAGCTCAAAACAGGGCTCTCAATTTTCTGCAGTTTGTTAACATTGTACTTTTCTTGTTTTCATATCCTGTATAGTGCTACGGAATATGTTGGCGCGTTACAAATAAAAGTTAACAATAATAATAATAAGGTGGCACAGTGATTGGTAGAATTTAGTAGAAAGAAGATAGTTCACGGAAATGCACAAATTTTCATCTTGAAAAAAAAACTGACTTGTCATTAATTTGCTTAGAAATAAGTCTAGGTCATTAGGTCATCTTTACTTATTTCAAATTAATATTATAATTATATATTTTTTGTAACAAAGAAAATAACTGTCATAAAGATACTTTAGCATACTGAGAAAAAAAGAGATTTGCAAACTTACAGGCTGATAATACATGTATGATGGGCCTTTGAGAGATGGAGTGGGGAGAAGAATGACGGGGGGAGTGAGAAAGGCAGGTAGCGAATGCAAAGTAACACGTAAAAGGAAACTGTTGTGGAGACCTATATGAACTTCATGGTACATCTGGTCTGCTGTTTTAACTGTATTTTTTAATCAAAAAGAAAAATGACATGGTCATTAACCTTGTCCTATAGTTGGAACAGCCCTTGTATTTATCCCAGGCTTTTTTGGAATCCAAAACTGTTTTAACTGCTGCCACTGCAGCTAAAAAGGCTTTTCCATATACCCACCATATTTTGTGCTTTGTAGTACATTGTTGCTTGGACTTAGGGTTTGCACGGATAATGATGAATCTGGGTCTAGTGCTCAAGAACTCTTTAGCGAATGAGCCCTTAAGAGTGTGTGTGGGAAGACGAGGAGTAGAGGCCAGGGACAAAGTGAGTGAGAAGGGGTTATTACAAAAGTGTTCTAGCTCTGGATTTATTGTGAAGTTACAAGGTATCAAGCTCTGTACCCTATTCAGAGAAATACACTGCTACCAAATTCATAGGGCCTCATACTATTATCGGCCGTAGGAGATGCGGGGCCGCAAGGACCGTCCGCAGGCTATTTGCCTATTCTATTCCCTTCCGGCCGGGGGCTCCGGCAGGCTTGCGGCCGGCGCCTTGTTATCCCTTGCGGCCGCACGCGCCGCAGGAAAGCCTTTGATCTTAAACGTCCGCAAGAGTTTCGGCCGCAAGAAAAGCCCGGTTGCTATTCAATTGCTCCGGGAACCCTCAAGGCTAAAACCGAGCCGCAGCTTACTTGCACCAAAAAGGTCCCGCAGGCACACAATTAGGCACATAATATAGCCATCCTGCATTCTTATGAGACGATAAAGTGATTGGGGGTGTTAGCATTCATAGCACAACATTCCCCTACACTCAAATCCGCAAATCATTTTTATTTTAATTCATGTCAAATATCCGTGGACAAAGTCCCTAGAGCTTGGAGCACCTCAGACCCGCCCAGGCTGCGGGACGTAAAATAAACCGTTAATGAAATATCGGATTTGGGCTGATGTGCAAGCTTGAGAGGGGGTTGCTATTAATCCTCATGTCCCCCATTATGATCCCTAGCATTTACAGAGCTTTACAGTGCCATCTTGAATTTATTTTTGCATTTAAAGTTTTCAGACCTTGCGGCCGGTTGCATGATATGCGGCCGGCCGTAAGGGGGATATCCTTGCGGCGCCGTCTATTTGAATTGCAAGGTAAAGGTAGCTCTACACGGGGCCGTAAGACGGCCGCAAGGAATCGCGGCTTTGCACCCGTTTTACGGCCGATAATAGAATGAGGCCCATTGAGATTAGTGATGCCTGTGGGATAAATTCAAGGCTATTTAATTCTGGAAAAATTACATTAAACTAAATTACAGATGGAGTCTTGAAAATAAACTAAACTTTTAAGCACCTGTTAATGCAATTCATTTCACTATACTTATTAAAACATTAGCACATGTCTAGTTGAATACGATAATAATGTTTATTTTATCTCCTAATGCATTCCATATTTTTTGTGCATTATCTCCTTAAAAAATACAGCAATACTCAATATATATTAGTATCCTTCTCATTGTAATTGTATTCCATGTAGTATATATGTGTGTAAGTGTATGTCTGTGAAAATCCAATTCACAATTAGATAATAAATCACAGTAAATAATTAACATATTGGGAATAAAACACAATATGAAAGCAGCTATTTAATCTTCCCAGAAACAAAATTGACAAGTAAATAGAAATTGCAGAGCCAATCTACAGCATTTCCTATTGAACAGACAGTGCAGAACAAAGGGAAATGGGATGTACCAAAACACTTTTCCTTTTGGCGACATTTATGCTGATGGATTTGTTTATGCTTGAAGGTCATTCTAACAGGTTTCAGATGAGCATCCTCTTCCTCTTTCTTTAGAGTGATGCTACAGACCTCAGTTAGGTAGCTGGTGCTTTATTAACCCAATGTCATAAACGTACAAGGGAGGAAATGATTGGTTTTGACCATATATCGCAAAACGGCACAATGTAAAAACAACTATTAGTGATAACCCATTAAAAAAACATCAAACCATTTTTTGCTCACAAAGCTGTTTAAAGAATAAACTATAATTTTATAAAGAGCAAGTTAAAAACAAAAGGCAGTCATTAAGGTAAGTACCTATTATATGCAACTCCATTACTGCATATAAAACAAAATGTAAAGGGCTACTACAGTTACATTTTTGCATGATCTTTGGAATTACTAGGCAATGGGCAAATACTTTTACAGGGGAAAAAAAACTAAGCACAGCTTTTAAATATTTAAAAAAGTTAAATACACACCTGTGTAGAAAGATAACATTTAATTAAAGGACATCATTCCTATAAGTTAAATGCTGTTATTCAGCAGAAAACCATCATTTTCTGCATTAGAACCTTAACCGGAATGTATTAAGCAAGCAGTAATATCCTTAGATCTGTGTATGTATCTAGCAAAGTATTTCAGTCACAATAATAAAAATAACCATTTAAAAATAATCTGTCGCAATCTGCTACTTCAATTGGGCTTGGTTAGAACCTGGTTCAAACCTACCCAACAGAATCATGCAGTCCTTTTACACCTCTGATAGCTGAAGATGGACCAGAACCAAGTAACACACAGGGTAACTCTTGCCAGGCCAGGCCCAGATCACAGTCCCCAACAGTCCAGTCAGCCTGACCTTTTATTAGGCCACTTTAATTTTTTCAGCCATTTTGATGTGAACTTGCTTTTTTTATTTTGGATCATTGTCTTGCTCCATGTCTCCCTATGCTTCAGTTCACAGATGGTTGACTGGACATCCTTCCTAAGAATTTTCTCATACAGAGCAGAATTTATGGTTACTTCAATTATGACAAGTCATCTAGTTCCTGAGGCAGTAAAGTATCCCAATACCATCAGGCTATTGGTATAACCATGCTTGACTGCTGGTATGATCAGTGGTTTCCACCTCACTACTCTCCCATGAAACCAAGTCTCTTTCTGATGTGGAGTCATGAACACTAATGTTTGGCATGTAGAGCACGGGAGGTGGCCTCAGGCTTCCTGGGGGATCAGCTGGAGTGCCTCTTGACCCAGTGGAGCTTGGAGTGCTAATTGGTTGGAGGGCTGGCTGTAGGAGGGCCAGAGGTGCCCTGCTTCGCCTGCAGGGGCTCCATTTTACCACTCTATGGTCAGTCATCTTGGAGCTTGACTTGAGCAGTGCAGAGGAGAGGTTCTGGTTCCTTGCAGCATGGCAGTCTTGTTGGTGTCCGGTGCGTGCATGTCTGTGTGTCTGCATTTGGCTGCTGCATCTGGTCTATTTGTTGTCTCTGTGTTTGTCCCTTTCTGTTGTTTGTCCTTCCCTCCCTTCCACTCTTCATACCTTTAGACATTGGGGTGACAGGTTTTGCAGACAGATAGAGGATTTCGCAGTGAGGGTGAGAATAAATGTCAGATCATTAGGCATATCCCGAGGACATCCGATAACTGGCTTAAGGCTTTCTCCATCATGGCATGGGCTATTGGGGAAAAATTCCCTGAGCAGAGCTCATCCCTGTTCATGTACTGGGAGGAAATCAGAAGTGCATACCATACCTATGGTGGCATGGCTTGGTGGAAATATGATGAGGATTTCTGCAAGTGCAAGGCGTCTAGGCCATTAATGTCATGGAGCGAAAAGGTAGTCCCTTATTGGCTGAACACTGTGCGTGGTATGCTTTCTGTTCTGAGGACAAAAGGAGACGTAGAAAAAATGGGGTCACTGCAGCACCCAACCCAGAACAAGCCTTCCCGTGCAACCACTGTGTTCGAGTCTGCCTGCATTGACCTCCTCAGCCACCAGAGAGCCCATAAATGTGGACACCCCTCTTAAATCTTCATTCGCGAAGCCAAGCTCTATATCTTGTGAATATTTTGAGATACATTTTTACAATGGGTTGCATGCAAGGTGTCCGGTTACTTTTTCATCATCTATTACTTGGATGATTCCTTGTTTGTGGGTACGGCAGGACAGGAGACCTGTGCATAAATACTGAGTACATTCTCAAGATTCGCTAGGGAAATCATGGTTACCATAGTGCAAGAAAAAAACAGAGGACCCAACCACATCGTTAACCTTTTTAGGGATACAAATTGATTCTTTATGCATGGAATGCAGTTTGCTGTTAGAGAAGGTCGTTAACTTAAGAGAGGAGTTGGAAGCTCTGGTTGGCACCAGAAGGGGGTCCATGCGACTTCTACAATTCATCTTATGGAAAGTTAAACTTTAGGTTGGATACTGAGTAGAATAGTGCTCAGGCTCTGGATCATCTTCCTGACCAATTTTAATAGTAAAATCCCTATACACCCTCGTAAGCTGTCTAGCATTGAATTGGAACGTTACATAGACGCATCCGGGGGAAAAGGTTTGGGTGTATATTTCAATGGATGATGGTGTGCAGATAGGTGGCCAGAAACCTGGGTTGGCTTTTCTGGAGCTGTTTCCCATTGTGGTTGCATTGCGCAAATGGGTGAACAGCTTAAGAACTGTCAGATAGTCTTTTCTGCGTACTACATGGTGGTAGTCCACGCAATAAATATTACAACAGCGTCATCCATACCGGTCATACTCTTTATCAGGCATATCATATTAGGCTGCCTTCTTCTAAACATGTGGTGTAGGGCAAAACATGTTCTCGGGTTTAGGAATGGGTTTGCTGATGCACTTTCTCGTTTCCAGTGGGATCGCTTCAGGTTACTGGCACCGGAAGCTCAGATAAAAGGCAACACTATCTCACTCCAGCTTTGGGAACTTGCAGCAGAGAGATAACTTTGCTAATAAGACTATCCCTGGCCCCAGCGACTTGAAATGCGTATAAGAGAGTCTGGGTGAAATGGAATGAGTTGATAGCCGAGGCAGATGGGGCCAATACCGAGGATAAGAGGATGGCCATATTACTGTGGTTTTTATTATGATGCAAGGATGAGGGTAACTCGGCAGCATCAGTTGGGTGTCAAGTAGCGGTCCTAGCTTTCATGTTTAAGCAAGCTTGGCTAAGGGACCTGAGAAAGGAGTTATCAGGTGTGTGGTGCAAGGAATGATTAAGGGCAAGCACAGAAGGAACAAGAGGCGCCTGTTATGTTTTCATTACTGTTATCGTTATCATCAATTCTTAATGTAGTTTGTCATTCGGCCTATGAAACTTTGCTTTTTCCTAGCTTTCTTTGTAGCCTTCTGGATTGGGGAACTGGTTATGGCAGCAGGTCAGGGGGCATTCAGTTAGTGGATGTATGTCTTCAAGGTGACAGTGTAGTAATCTGGCTCTAAAACTGATCAAGGAAAAGGGAAGGAAATTATCCTACACAGAGTGGGGACGTATTGTTGTCTCTTTTGATTGTGGGGTGCATTATTTGCAGCAGTGTCTGGGTTATCCCGGCTCGCTGTTAATTTATGAGAATGGCCTTGCGCTTTTTCGCTTCCACTTCTCTAAGGTTTTAAAAATTTGCTAACAATGCCTGGGTTTTTGAACAGACCAATGTTGGTACCCATTCATTCCGTAATGCTGCAGCCACTGAGGTGGTACGACTGTGGTTGCCTGAGGAGACAATCTAGAGAATTGGAAGATATACGTGTGTGTATTGGGCTCAAGGATTTGCTGCAGTTACATGAGATGACCTGAAGCTGGGTGTGCCACGCAAGGTTATACAGACGAGATGGTTTGGTACCAGGGGTTTGGATAGCAAATGAGTAATCTAATAGAGTTAAATGCCCACAGTTTTGGTAGTCTGATTATTATACTAATCAGGTAGCAATGACTTGGGATTGGTTCCCATAAGAACTGATTAGAGACATGATGAAGGACATTTCTGAGTGGAAAATGAAGTTTCTGGGAGTATTTATAGTCTTTCCGGAAATGATTAAGAGGAGAGCATGGAGAAGATTGCAGCCGCATGAGCCATCCCGTGTATGCTCTGTGGCGGGTGGGGAAGACTCCCGGGCCAGGATGTAAAAAAAAGGGGGTTGATCCTACCTCGTTGGTGTGTCTTAAGGGCAGTAATGAGGCCCTGGGCATGTGCTCAGGGCGTAAGGTTGCTGCCGCTAACCGGGCTCCTCCACCTTGTGTTTATTCTTTGTTACATTGTTACTTAAGTCAATAAATGATGTGACCCATTGTTCTCCCAACCTGATTTCCTGTCTCATCATTGCTCAACTTTGTTATTCATTGGTAGTTTTGTATGTTAAGCGCTTAATGGATTTCACTGGGTCAAGAGAAACCTGCAGGTCTTTGAAGGTTTTTTTAGGACCCTTTGTGACTTCCTGGATGATTTTATACTTCTCCCTTGGGGAATTTTAGGCAGTCTGGTCATTCCTGGGAAGATTCACTACTATTCCAAATGTTCTCCATTTGGATATTTTGTCTCCAACTGTGGTTCAGTTGTTCTTTCAGACATAAGTTTGAGGTTCTTTTATCTAATATTAGATTTTGTCTGAAAGTGGACAAATACTTTTTCATGGCACTACATTTACAAAGTTCATCTTTTAGTCATGGTATACAAAGGCACTGTTGCAAATAAATAGTTTTTCTAATATTTTTTTTAGGTGAATTTGAGATCTGGACAACAGAGGGACAAACAAAATCTTTAAAAGTGTATTTAACAGCAGATAATAATCCACAAAAACTCATCTGGACTGTGCATTTTAACTAAAGTTTTAGTTTAATTAAAACTTTGGTTCACCTTATACTTAAATTCCACTTATCTACTACTCTTTCTTTAAAGTAGTACTTTCTTAAACTTCTCCTAAATCTTCCACCTTCAAATCATGATCACTTGTTCTTTCATTCCTCCTCCAGGTTGTTCGTGGAGAAGTCAACAATATCGGGTGATTGGAATTATTGTATTATTTTGAATTTATTGATATAACAGTGACAACCAGGCATGCTTGGTATTGAAATGCTGCATTTTTTCCCAGGGAACTTAATATATTGTATTACTTATTATTGGGGTTACCAGTTTTTGGGAACAGAAGGTGTCCAGCAGTGTAAAGGGGAGGGGGCTAGCCCACTACATGAATGAGGCTACTTAGACACTATGCCTACAGAGGAGGTTTACAATATCACCCCCATCTACCATTTGACTTCCTGCCAGAGGAAAACCTAGCTCCTAATGTTTGAATTCCACTACTTTTCTCAGTTACTGGGTTGTAAGCTAGGCTCCAGGACCAAGGAGGGTGACTGGGGGGGGGGGGGGAGGACACATCCCTTGATGTACAGACCGCCCCACCTGATCAGGGTGGGAGCTGGTTGAGACGGTGGCACTGTATTGGTGACTGAACATGAGTGGACTTGGTTGTGCGTAAATATGCTGTACCATAATTACAGTGCCTTGCAAAAGTATTCATCCCCTTGGCATTTTTAGTGTTTTGTTGCCTCACAACCTGGAATTAACCTGGATTGTTTGAGGATTTGCATCATTTAATTTACAGAACATGCCCACAACTTTGAAGATGTTTTTTTTTTTTTTATTGTGAAGCAAACAACAAATAGGACAAAATAACAGAAAAAGGCCAATGTGTATAACTATTCAGCCAATAGTCAATACTTTGTAGAGTCACCTTTTGCGGCAATCACAGCTCCAAGTCGCTTTGGATAAGACTCTGTGAGCTTGCTACATCTTACCACTGCTATTTTTACCCATTCACCCATATATTGTTGGAGCTGAGCATGTAGGATCTTAAGCTTTACCCGGCTGGCACGTGAAATGAGAGCAGTTGTTCAATAATCGATGCACTCTTTGGCTCTGCCTTTTTTGGGATTGGTGTATAGACTGACACTCCAAGATGCCCCACTCCAGCCCATTGGACAACTTAGGTATTATAATTATGCCCATATTGTTAAATCACTATGAAATGCATTTATGAGTAAAATGTTATAACTTGATATATAATTCTCTATCTAGAATTACTATATAAACAGCAGTGAGTACTGATGACTATTTAGCGAAGGTGGTGGACTCACAACTCTTCAATTGTTATTTTAATAAGGACTATTGGCAGTCCTGGAGAGGCTTGTTGAGTCTATGTCCTTACTAATCAAGAACTTAGATCTAGCTCTATGAAAATATTTTAGAATAGACTGGAACAAAAACAAAATATGTGGAAACTGTCTGCACCTCTGTATTGTTTAAATAGCAAAGTTGTCATTATGTGGAAATACAAGTCCTAGTTAAATATGTTAAAATTTACATTTCTCCAAATGCTCTTACATGCTCTTCAATACATGTCTTTCTACAATCTTAACTCTCTTTGCATTGATTGTATTGCAACTGAAAACATATAATATAACGCCAAAGTATGTATGTTTTACATTTCCAGATGAATATATTTATGCAATTTTATTATGTGCCCAATAGAATAAGATCTTAAATTGTTAAGTGTGTTGTAAAAGGAGTATTGTTCTTTTTTGTAATAATAAATGGTTAGGAAAATGTGAAAAACTTTGCCAAGATGTTTTCTGAATCTGTAGAAATAAATAGTTACTGACATCTGTAAAATTCATTTTTTTTCTCCCAGCCATTTTGGATTATAGGAATTGTATTCCATCTCCATGAGGGAATCCAGAAGGATCATGAGAATCGAGAGAGCACTGCATGGGAAATTTACACATCTGGTGATTTTGTCTTAGTGGAAATGTAATAACGTTTGAAAGATGTTGGCTTCAGACACTGTTTTTGTAATAAGTAAGTGGAGAATATTTTAATGCTAAAACAGAATGTCGTGAACATAAAGTATCTTCAGTAGAGTCCCTGAGACTCAAAGAGCATAAATCATTTTTTGTATTTAAATGAATGTAGATTAATATGACAACCTGTTTTCCAGTTATAGAAATGTTGCAAAAAACGGAATAATTTTGGTCATTTTCTCTATACCCTGTTTCCTGGCCTATGTAATGCATGTCTGGGATAAGCATAAGGCTATACTGAAATTTAATTAAGTCAGCCTTTTAATATACATAGAAGGAGTAGGCTAGATGGCCTTTTTGGTTCTGAATGTATGTTTGAAGAAAAAAATGACTTTATTCCCATGTGCCCCCCAATTTTGTATCCTTAAATTCTTCCACAATCTTCCACAAATGTAGGTTTTATGCCCAATTCCCCATTTCTGTATCTCAACAAATATGTTTATATGTGCTTATGTATATATAAGGTATGGTATGTCAAAAAGTGTGAAGACAACTTGCAGACAGAAACATAGCTACATGTAGCATATACAAACATTTTCAAAGCACCTTCAGGCAGCTTGCTGCCCTCTGAAACATGCAGCCCCACTGTCCTAGATCCTTTATCCCCTGGTGTGTTTGTTATCTATAATGACAGGGTTGCTCACACACCTCTTTTACTATTTCACTGGAACATATTCTTTACTTCGCTGGCATAACACCTATAGGTTCAGAATATAAAATGGCACTTCACTCCCAAATTTGATACAAGAGAGACATGTTAACTCCTAAAGCAACAAATTAAATGTTCTAGCCTAAAACATACAGTAACCTACACATAATGGGTGGTATTGGCTATAATGCAAGTGTCATATAATAATATTATGATTTGGGAGATGTGTTCAAACAGTAACAGAATCGGGAATCGGTCCCTTCTCTCAGCCTAATAAAGTCCCTTAGCTCTGGAAAATTCAAAGAGTACAACAAGGGGTAAACTTGTCCCAGGATCATGTGATTTGTCTTAAAGGGCACATGTGTCCCTAAGGCCAAGAGGCCAGCGATGAGAGAAAGTTCCATTTGAGATTGGGAAGATGTTGGAAGAGCTCCAGTGTTGAGATGCAAAATCCTTTTATGTCATTTCAATAATAATGTCAGAGGAAATATAAACACCAAATCAAATATGATAATGTAATATGGTCACACTCCTGTTTGGAGATTGAGGAGTAAATAGCTTGTCATTAAATCTAACCATATCTGTTTTTGAAATACATTTTTTTTAATGAGAAAAGTAGGTTACAACGCATTTGAACATGTCTTCATAATGAAAGAATACAAAACATTGTAGTATGACACTTTACAGCTTATAATAAACACATTTACTGCAACACTTCCTAACTCTTTTTTGTTTTTGTTTAAGAAGTACACATAACTTCTCGTATTTCTAATCTAATACTGAGCAATATTCTAACAATAAAAATAAAAAAAATATATAAAAAGAAAAATGAAAGAAGAACAAGAAGGAAAGATATTACCCTCTTTCAAGGTCCACATTCCCCAACCTCATCGGCCAACTCTCAGTGCTCACATATCCCAGCAGGAGGCCCATTTCCTGTATTTTGCATCTATCTCAACAGATAAGACACTCATGGAGCGAATAAACTCAATCTTGCGTAGAACCTCCTCAATCTGCTGCTGAATTTTGAACAATGATATCTGCAATATATATAGCACAATAAAAGAATACCACTGGATTTATTTCACCAATATTTCAACATTTCAAATTTGTATTTCTTGGTTTATTCCACTAAGAACATCTACAAACGTTTGTTTATCTTTAGTTATTCACAAAGAAATGTTCCTAAAACTTATGTCTATTTTTGTCTGCCACTTGAATATTTCCAGTGACATATAGTGTGACTGATTTCAGAAGATGAGTTTTGCTCCTTAAAATTGTTCTACTAATCTTGGTGTTCTATGACAGGATTACTTATACACAGAAATAATCTTCCCCTAACTGATCCAATATCTATTAATATGTGTTTTTATAAAGTCCTAATTTTGTAGCAAATATTTTTAAACTGAAGTTGTTTCTTTACCAAGTGATTCACAGAGAGGCTGCAGGTGTACAATAACAGTCTTGGCTGCGGTAAATACTCTTCAGTCACTTCCCCAGGGCCACAATATAATATGTATGCAAAAATAACACAGCAATATGAAAACAAATATCAGGTATTTCGTGTTAGACTACTTAACATTCACGTCAAATATCAAAAATTTAAATGGCTACATTTTGTACTACACATGTTTCAAAACATAACATCTCTTCACATATATGTTATGTTTTTCTCTGCATGTGTCTCTCTTTCTGTATCTAAGTTTACATGTGCAGCTTTGTGTGTCTGTTTGTCCCTGTGTCTGTAAGGTTAATGTATAAATATTGTTGATTAGTTTTATTAAAAAGAGACAGAAACAGATACAGAATTGAAGGCAGATAAGAACCGTATAGCACATATTATCTGCTCATTATATTTGCCTAAAAGCTCCTCTTAATTAGCTAGCCTCTGCTTCTTTAAAGTAGCATTTTCATACATTAACCAAAAATCACCCACTCTCCAACTTGTTCTTGCAGTACTCTTTTGTAAGAAATGTATTAAAACCTGTCATATGTCTGAAGGTCTCTATCATATCACCGCTCTCCCTTATTTCCTTTATGTTAAATATAACAAGGAAAACAAGTCACAGGTGCTCAATCTGAGAACGAACAATACCTAAGTAGGTTTGTTCTATAGGTCTCGTCACCTACTCAGAGAGTAGCCTCTTTTAGCTCACTTGTGCCCTTCACAGGGGGAAATATCCTGTAGTATATCAGTCTGGTCTCACTCAATAGAGTGACCCAGTCCCGAAATACCAGACAATTCTACCCTGAACAGAAGAAACAACAAACCCCAGACATATTTTTTGGGCTTGATTGGGCCTTGCCAGTGAGGTTTAGCTGAACTCCATAAAGTACAGTGACTAAGGGGTCCAAATCTGGATTCCCCTATCACCCTCAGGAGAAAAAAAACACTAAGGGTAATTTTTATAAGCAAAATTAAAACCCAGAGGAGCGTGATCTGAGAACAAGCAAAACTTGAAGGTTTGTTCTATAGGCATAGTTATCCACTCAGAGAGCAGCACTCTTGTAGCTCAGTTGTGCCCTTCACAGGGAGAAATAACTTTTGAGTGGGACCAGACTGATATACAAGATATTCATCTCGTGAAGGGCACAGGTGAGCTAAAAGAGGCTGCTCTCTATGTAGGTAACCAGACCTATAGAAGAAATCTACTTAGGTGCTGTTCGTTCTCACATTAAGCTCCTCTGACTCTGTTTTTGTTTAGTTTTTCTCACCTTATGGGTGATAGGGGGCTCCAGATGTGGAATCCTTGCTCACTGTGCCTTAAGGAGTACAGCTAAACTCCACTGATAAGACCCAAGAGAGGCTGAAATGTACATCTTGGGTTTGCTGTTTCTCCTGTTCAGGGTAGATTTTCCTACTATTTTGAGGTGGATCAGTCTTTTAAGTGAGACCAGACTGATATCCTGAATAAGAAAAAAGAAAGAAAGACACCCCTTTCTTGAACATTAACCTTCCTAGAAAGATATATTTTAAAGTCCAACCTTGATAAAACATGGTTTATAGAGGAAAACAGAAGAGAACCATACTGTTATATATCCACCTTAATAAGGATTCTACAAATATAAAAAATGAATCATCAATCTTTATTGCAAAAGTTAAAAAAAGAAAATGAGGATTAAAACATATTACACAGTCCACCTGAGATTCAAATATGTTTCTAAGTATCTATTATGAAATAGTTGAAACAAATATTATAGTAAAAAGTGACTTGAGTATAACAGATGCATTTTATATATTATGAAACAACATGCATACAACTATTTCATACTGTTCTTATAGGGAATCAGAAAGAAATATTAGCGTTCTAATATCTGTATAAAGTTTATAATGGATACCATAATAGAGTTAAAGAGTATAAAAGTGCTAAAAAGTGTCTATATTAAAAGAGTGCTAGTGAGTGTACTAATAGATACAAAAACGACAGATAGAACTGGGGACCCACCACTTGTCCCTTAACTAAAGTGCCATTAACTATACTATACTGTGAAGGATACTATCTCTAGTAGTGGTATAGGGGCCTACCACTTACCCCTTAAACTAAACTGTATTATCAGTGTTAAATAAACTATACTGTGCTAAATCACTCCTGACTCAATCTGACTCCAAAGCGGTGATCCAAGAGTCTAGCCTATTATATGGTAACAGCAACCATGCCGTTACTTTAATACAGCCCTATAACACTCTTAATATACTTGTGTATTGTTGCTATGTCTGAATATAATATAGTACAAGTGCACCAAAAGATATTTATATATAATATAATACAAGTGTTGAAATAGATCTACAGTATGTATAAAGGCCAGATATATAAACATGCATAATTCAATGCCATCTAAATATTAGATTAGGTTACAGCAGTAAAATACAGATACTGTTGCTAATACATATTAGTGATAGAGTCCTTATCTTTTTTATGATGGTAAGTATTAGAGACTCCAGTCTCTTTGCTGCTCTGGAGCATGAGAATGTGTTCATAAGTGATAACTTGGAATATACTTCACAGATAAGTTTATGGGCCAGGTACATAAACAATATTTTGATAATCTGGGAGGGGACCAAGGACAACTTTAGGCAAATTCATGTCCATTCTCAATAAGAATGCATTCAACTTGAAATTGACATATGAGATAGATACACAGAAAGTTGATTTCCTGGATATCACTATCTCAAAGGATACAAGTGGTAAGTTATCTACAGATATTTTCCTGCAAAAAAACTGCCACAAATAGTACTCTACATTACCAGAATTAACACCTAATAGCCACTCGTAAAGCGATACCAATGGGAGAGTTCCTAAGAGTACGTAGGAATTGCTCAGAGATCGAAATTTTCAAACTAAGATCTAAGATCTAAATTAATAGTTATGAATATTATCAACAAACACTCCCATAGCCTCAAAACAGATGAAACTTTAAAAACATTGATTGGAGAGTAAAAGGGAGTAACTTGGAGACGTTACCAAACCCTGAGAGACCAATTGGTGGAGAGCCACTTAAGGAGAAAAAACAAAACATCTGGATCATTACCTAACGGATCATATGCCTGTGGACACTGTACTTTTTGTCCATATATCCACAAAGTGGATAATGTAGTGGACAGACAAGGAAAATGTTGGAAATTAAAGGGTTTTTACAACTGCTCAAGTACAAATGTTATATATTGTCTTGAGTGTCCCTGTAAGTTAAGATACATTGGCATTACAACAAGAACAATGCAGCACCTTTGTAATATAAGGAATAGTGTCAGAGATGCAGAAATGGAAAAAGTACTAACTTCGGTGGCACAACACTATTTTGATAAACATCAAAGCCAAACTCTTATCAAATGCTGGGTACTACAATGAATACATTTGGGAATAAGAAAAGGTAGCAAAGAACAGGCCTTATTGCGAGCAGAGACAAAATGGATTACCATTCTTAACACCATGATGCCATTCAGTTGGAATGAAAATGTCAATTTCTTAGCATTCATATGATGCTCTTTAGATGAAATATATGATTATGAAAAGTATTGTTGGATTAGGTCTGGTAGGACTTGGTAAAGCAGAGAGATTATATTAAATATAACTTGTTACTAATAATTGAGATTTTTTTTTTTTTTTTTTTCCGATTATATAGACAAGACCCTAGCTACAGATAAGGGATAACTTTGGAAGTAATATCCAGATAAACTCACCCCTAGCATAACTTAGTAAACCTATTTGTGGTATAATCTAATTCTATGATGAGATGTTGCTTGTAAAACTGATTAAAATTAATTGGCTAAAAGTATCTAATCAAACCTGTTTGTGATACAATGTATTTCATAATGATATAACAAGATGCTATTTTCAATTGATTAAAGTAATTTGACTAATATATAAATACAGCAATATTTAGCATACCAAGTTCTATAATTAACATAGAACAGTTTCAATAAGAACTGAAAATATAACAAGATGCTGTTTTTAATTGACTATAGTCATTCAGCTAATGTATAAATATAATAATATTCATCATACTGAATCTTACAATTAACATAGAACCGCTTCAATAGTATTGAGAAAAAAACACAAGGCAACCACATATTAATAATCTATCAAGCAAGGCTCTTCATTATTTTGAAATCAATTTAAAATCAACTACATAATAGCATTGAGATTGGGTTGATATTTATTTTTAAATAATATGGAATTTATATTTGGAATTATCACATTTGAATTGTACAGTATCAACATATTAAATGACCAATGAAAGAGGTCTTATTCTGTTCAATCCTAGACGTTTACCACAAGAGATTGTTACATTCCAAACATCACGTGTTATATTATATGTATATGGGCATGTATATAAAAAATGCATGCAATATATTTGTATATATGGGCATATATATCTCAGTGTTGTATGTGGATTTATGGATATTATTTTCTATCATATTTTTTGTAAGAGGAGCAACTTGTGAGCTTGTTTGTTATAGCATAGTTATTGCCATGCCACAATTTTGGGATTTCACAGTATATTTACATATGTATAGTAAATGTAAGTGTTGCCTTTATTATGGCATATACATCTAATTAGTAACATTGAATATAGTCGTGGATAGTTATGGCATATACATTTAATTCATTTTTGTTTCTATTAACATGATATACATATTTGATTTGTAATATTGATTTCTGTCCTTGCAGCTTTCTCCTTCTAGTTTCCACATTAAATTTCGTTGCACCTATAAAGAGAAGAGAACAAGAGGTTAACATCAATAAAAAAAGAACAACACTATATAAGGACTTATCTATCGACCAATCAGTCAGGCCCAGAAGAAGCAGCCACGAAATGCGCGTGTCGGCCAACATCCTTACACGAGTCCACCTTAGATGACATCATTAGAAGGAACCAGGAAGTAAAGAACAGCGGGAATTGAGAGTCCAGCCTCTATAGCGGGTACAGTGCTTCGCCAGAGCAGCAAAGAGACTGCAGTCTCTAATAGTTACCATCATAAAAAAGATAAGGACTCTTTCACTAATTTGTATTAGCAACAATATCTGTATTTTACTGCCGTAACCTAATCTAATATTTAGGAGATAGCATTGAATTATGCATGTATATATTTCTGGCCTTTATACATAGCTCTATTTCAACACTTGTATTATATTATATATATATTTTGGTACACTTGTACTATATTACATTCAGACATAGCCACAAGTATATTAAGAGTGTTATAGTGCTGTATTAAAGTAACTACGTGGCTGCTGTTACCATATAATAGGCTAGACTCTTGGATCACCGCTTTGGAGTCAGATTGAGTCAGGAGTGATTTAGCACAGTATAGTTTTTTCAGCACTGATAATACAGTTTAGTTTAAGGGGTAAGTGGTAGGCCCCCATACCACTACTAGAGATAGTATCCTTCACAGTATAGTATAGTTAGTAGCGCTTTAATTAAGGGACAAGTGGTGGGTCCCCGGTTCTATCACCACCGATAGAGAGGGACTGACCCAATTCAGAATTTGTTGTTTTTTTATCTATTAGGACACTCACTAGCACTTTATTAATATAGGCACTTGTATACTCTTTAACTCTATTATGGTATCCATTATAAACGTTATACAGATATTAGAGTGCTAAAATGTCTTTCTGGTTCCCTATAAAAACAGTATGAGATAATTGTATGCATGTTGTTTCATAATCTATAAAATGCAATTGTTATACTCGTCACTTTTCATTATAATATTTGTTTCAACTATTTCATAATAAATACTTACATACATATTTGAATCTCAGGTGGACTGTGTAATATGTTTAATCGTCATTTTTTTTATTTTTTTACTTTTGGAATAAAGATTAATGATTCATTTTTTATATTTGTAGAATCCTTATTAAGGTGGATATATAACAGTATGGTTCTCTTCTGTTTTCCTCTATAAACCATGTTATATCAAGGTTGGACTTTAAAATATATCTTTCTAGGAAGGTTAATGTTCAAGAAAGGGGTGTCTTTCTTTCTTTTTTCTTATTAAATATATGATATACAGTCTCTTGAGCATTTTTTTAGGACTATCCTTTTGACTATTATATTAATTATATTTTGATAGCCTTTATTTCTCTTACGTATACATAATTTTTTCCTTTTATTTAGACTGATATCTTACTGGATATCTCTCCCTGGGTAGGTAACCAGACCTAGAGAACAAAACTACTTAGGTGATGGTTGTTCTCAGACTGAGAACCTCTAACCCTGTTTTTGTTTAAAAATAACATGAAGTTTTTCTTTACAGATTTGTTTTTTAGATTATGCCCCAATTTAATATTTTCTATTTTATCAATACCCATTTGTGAGATACAGTCTCCAGTACTTGATAAAGTATTCTGTGTGGGGTCTGCCTAGGGATACGTATATAAAGTGGCACTAGTTTAAAAAATCCAACTGGCTTTCTTGATTCTTTGTTGTATTGTTTGCCTGCGTTGAAATCATCAATTATTAAAAGTAATAAATAAGTCAATAATTCCCATGTCTCTTTCCCATTGTGTTGTAATCATCAACATACTAGTAAATATCTATTTATGTAATGTATCTGCTGACTGCAAACAGCACATTTTAATATGAGATAAGACTACTTCTGATAAACTGGTCTTCAATATTTCCACTCTAAGTACAGATGTATTTCAAGGTGAGCAAAGCATAGTTGCAGCTTTTGGTTTCTTTTTGTCTGATATTTGTATTGATATTTCACTACAGACCTTGTGCCATACTTTAATCTAAATCAATAGACATGTTAAAAAGAAATAGCTTTATAATTAAATGTATAGCTTTTATAGATATACATATACCGTAAGAACACTGTTATTTATTTTACTATTTTGGTCATTTGTGAATGACACAGTTATCTGAGATATCAGTGATTTGTAGCTGGTTGTTTGCTTATCATTTGTTTGCAAATAGCTGTGAAACACATTTCCTATATTTTATCCTCTGTCCACATCCTACACATAGCTGTAGTGACAGGATTGGTATGTTAAACATACAGCTTAGGAATTTCATTAATACATTTAGCTTAGACAACATTTCTTCTGAGAGAAGCAAAAGCTTGATGGATACCAGCTGATGCTAACATAACCAGATTCTGCTGTGAGTAATTAATATGAGACACCCACATCTTTGCTTGCTTTAACTCAGCACTTTTTAATCATATGAAATTAGCTTTGTTTCTCTTAATTGCTGTGTTATTGTGGAATAGAAAGCAATTATCCACATCAAAAATATTTTGATTAAAAGCATTTGGCGATATTTTCCATAATTGATGAGTATATTTATACTTTTCACCTTCTTTATTACTTTATAAAGAGTTTCATGAGACCTTGCTTCTAACGATACTTAATGAATATTTAATCAACATATTTTTGTAAAATATAAATTGTGTAATAACTTTTAAAGTGTTGAATATTAGAGGAATAGTTAATGTCCAAATGTTCTGCCTTGTACTTAAAGGAGCATTGGTTAAGTACTTAGAGCCCTATTATATTCCCTATATCGCAAAGTTACACCTTCAAAAAGTGCCCAGTAACTTTCCCTAGCTATTCTATTCCCCCTCTCAGCATGATTGTGAGTGAGCTACCCCTGAGGACTACGGCAAGCCAGAGACACAAAATACAGTATAGAAGATCACACATGGGACCTCATTAAATTGTCAACATTATTTTCATGTTTTATTTCCGTGTTATAACAATCTCGGGAATCAAGGAGTTAATACATATCAAGCTACTCACATATTATAGACTATAAAAATGTTTTCATTCATTTTAATTGATTTGTACATTGCTGGATTGCAAGTCTGATCGCATATCGGTCGTCTAAAGGCTAATTGATTGACATTTAAACGCCATGTTTTATTGATGTAATGATGACGGTCTCATTTACTCCCATTGTTTCTAAATCAGTAGTTACGGGTTTGCTTAATTGATCATGATCATGAAATGCTACTTACGGGTGCATGGTTTATGGTTTTGGCTTTCGGCCAGGTAGTTGCCGGCCCGTTCAATTTAATCGCTCTGTAACTGTTGCAAATTTGCAACTTAATGAGGCCCATAGTCTATAAACCTGTGTACTTTTGTTATGAAATATCTACTGTTCCTTCACTAATCAGTATTAATTACTTCTTTTGTGTTTCCTTTTTATCATTGTTTTGTAAAATAATATTTCAAATCAACAAGTTATTTATTATTTTTCATTACAAGATACCATTGACTGACAATATTTTTTAAGATCTACAATTCTTTATTAAGCATATGTTTTATTTTACCATTGCTAATCTTACTTATAATAACATATTAGGAACCAAGAATATAATATAATGTCTTAACACATTATCTGGTTTTCTAAAGATTGTACAGCTGGTGAATAAAGTGAATCCTGAATTTCTGGAATTCCAAGAAAAGACAGATATGTATTTTCAGCAGAGCCTGTCAACTTCAGAAAATACTTCACCTCTGGGGCCATGTCTTAGGAATCTCAATGGCATCTCCCCCATCTTTCTTTACTTTCTGCCATATTGAAACAATCAAGCTGACCTTTCACCTTACACCTAGCTTGAACCCTTAACATCTTCCAAGAGAAAAAAATCAGTAAATAAACAAAACAGAGCATCTGTTTTCAAGGACTAAATACATTTTAAAGTTGAGAAAGGATAAGAAAATAGAGACTGAATCCTTTTTTTCATTTCAGTATATTTAAAATTGAGATTGTTCACTAAAGAAAAAATACATCTTTGCAGGCTGTCTGCATGAATATGGTACCCACATGTTGTTGGATGTGTAATTATTGTTGTATAAGACCAATTATGTATACATTCATCAACTTTTTATGTGTAGAAACTTATATGTCAAAGTTTGTTCATGACAAATGAGTCCCATGTTGCATGTTGACTTCTTCCATGTTCAAACACAACACATAACTACCGACACCAAAGTGGAGTATAAAATGGCACAGTTTCACTAATTACTCACTCAAAAAGGCCACTGATTTAAGAATTCCTAATCTTTAAATTTATATCTAGGGTCGTTGAGGAGGTTCTAAATATGGTATAAATTAAACTTTAGATGATAAGTAATATTTTATTGAATGTTATCGACAAATTGTATTTTCTTACGGTAAACATTTACATTGAAGTTTGAACTTTAACACCCATCAAACCTCAACACATCATGAAAGTGGGTAGCAAAGATATAGATGCATCTACGAACAGCTTATAAGCAAGATACAAAAAAAACTATAGTTACTTAAAATAAACTTAATTACGTTTACATTAACAACCATGCCATACATTGAAAGTAATATGGAAACCCATATATAAGCCATTACTGGAGTTTGGACTAGAGAAGATTGGAACAATGCTTGTTCCACTAGATGACAAGTAAGATTGCTTTATTTCACACTCTTTCCATGCAGAAACACATTTTTTTCTGAAACTTGCTTATATGCATATTTCTATCAACATCATACAAATTACACCACACAAGTATCTATACTTAAATTCTTTGCACTTCACACGTCATATTTCATTATTCACTAGATAAAATGCTGAACTGAATGATGAATAAATACAGAAATGCACTTTTGTTTAACCTTTCCTCTTTAAGTTCTCTTTGAGGAATCAGCTATGGAGGAGTAACTAAGATTCAAGGCTTTTCACAAGGATATCCATCAACAGGCATGGAAAGACATGGAATAAATCTTACTTTCCTCTTTGTACCTTGCTTATCACATACTGTATATAGTTGTGGATCTTGCCATGTTAGTGACGTTTGCAATGTTGGTAACGCATTGTGTAACACACTGCGAGCCTCGCGAAACGAGGCGAGCTGTCGACGCATACACAACTTAGGCTGCAATAAGCGCCAAAGGCGCTCATTGCACTTCAAGCCTTGCAAATTGAGGCAAACCGTCGACGCACGCACGACTTAGGCTGCAATGAGTAGCGAAGCATCTCATTGTACTGCAAACCTCGCAGAGCGTGACGAGCAGTTGAAGCACTTAACACTTTGCCGTTGACCGCGAAGAACACAGTTTGCTAATTTAATGCCATTCAGCGCAAAACACGCAAGCATTCAGCAGACACCCAGAGGAGAAAGACACAGGGAAGGGACAGGTGGGAGATGCTGGAAAGAGACACATGGCATTCCCAAGCACAAAACTTGCAGGTTAACGAAACGGCGGCCCGTACAGTAGGCGGGAGGAAAGGTTCGCAATGAGCCCCGAAGGTGCTCACAGGAGCAAAAGCCTCACATTGTGTGGCAAACAGCATTGCCAGCCGTACAATTTTATTCCCATCATTTTTGACTGGCAATTTCCTAGTTTATATATATTTAATATATGTATATATTTAAACAATTGCACCTTTTTAATTTGCTACTGATTCTATCTGCCTTGCTATTCTTCAACTCAAAAGAATTCCTTGTTAGCAGCCCCCCCCCCTCACACAGACAAACACTGCTGTTTCTTTATCTGCTTCTCTAAAGGACCACTGTAGTTCAAGAAAAGTGTCACTTGTTTGTGTAACAAATAGTCAGCAGCTACGTAAGCCAAAGACATAAAACATTTGGTGGGGAAATCTGAAGTTTTCAAAACTCTTTTTTTATTTATTTTGATACATGACTTCCAATGTCAATTTTTTTATTTGTTTAATAAGACAGCCACCTTGGGACTCTTCTCTGTGAAGAACTCCTCATTTCATACTTACCTTGGCAAAAAAAATGAATTACTGAACTTCACAGACTTGCCACTAGGCCATCATTTTGTTATATGTGTGTGTGTGTGTGTGTATAGTGGTACCTTGGTTGCAAAAAGGTTTTGGTTTGAACTAATGGTGGACAGACTGGACAGATTAGAATAATTAGATCAAATAACATAAAATGTAACTTCACTTTAACTGTACTGACAGGACTTGAGGGCTAAATGGGATGGTGCTCATGAGATTTAGGAGGTTATTGCTTGGAAGAGGAGTCCACTTCCATTAGAACACCAGTCACTTGCCCGGGTAATGTTTCTCTTATCTGTCTCTTAACACCACTGAACCCTGATGGAGAGTCTGAGGAGTTTCATTAGAAAACTATCAAGAGAAACTTGCTACTGACTCTTGTCTGTGCTCCTCCACTAAATCTTCGATATCTTCATTGCTGACCTCCACTATTGGGCTGTGTTCAGCCTCCAAGTTCCTCCAGCCACAGTTCATGGTCTTGTGAGAAATTGCACTCCAATCCTTATCAGAGTGACACAGTGGATGATATTGAAATGGTCTTTCCAGCACTCTCTCAACTTAGTATCCAAGGTCATCTCACAGCACCTCTTGATCTTGGTATACAGATTTTTAAAGTTTTAGATGAAGTGCTGGTCATGGGCTGAATCACAATTATTAAATTGTAGTCCTCCAGCAAGTTGCCCTCCAAGCCTAGAGAGTGAGCATGAGCATTGTCCATTATTAACAGAGCCCTCAGAGGCAGTTATTTCTCCTCCAATATGTTTTTTTTACAATGGGGCCAAACACTTAGTTCATCCATTCAATGAAAAAGTGCCTGGTTCGCCAGGCTTTGCTGTTGGCCCTCTACATGACACTTATCTTGCTTTTTATCGCATTTTCTCTTTAAAAACTCTGCCATTCTCACTGTGATAGGCTTGTAGAGGCCTAATATTTAAATCATTCATAGTCTCTAAACTCCCTGACAAAGGTTTCAGCTTCTTTGTTGGCACTGGCTGACTCTTCATGCCTCAACACACTGTGAATGTCAGTTCTCTTTTTAAAATTCTCAAACCAACCATAACTGGCATTAAATTCTTCACTGCTCTTACCACTTGTTGTAAGCTCTTATTTTACCTGATCGGCATGCAATTGTTTTGCTTTCTCGCATATTCCTCCAATATATGTGACCTTTGCTTCATCACAAACTTTACACCTATTTTTCTTTTCTGCTGAGTGTTATCACTAGCCTTGTTCAAACTCATGATGTAAGCACAAGTTATACTTTGGTTCTTGCAAGCACAAGCTACACTTTGGTTCTTGTAAGCAGAGGCTGCATTTTGGTTCTTATAAGCAGAGGTTAGACTTTGGTCCTCATATGCACAGGTGGCACTTTGGATTTGTAGACACAGTCTACACTTTGGTCCTTATAGGCACAGGCTACATATTTGTCAGTATAGGCAGAGGATGCACTTTGGTTTTTGTAGGCACAGGCTGCACTTTTATTCCTATAGGCACAGTCTACACTTTGGCTGGAAAGGCTGCAGCACCTTCAGTGTCAGCGCCTGCTACTTCTCCTGTGATTTTGATGTTATACAGGTTGTTTCTCTACTTGAAGCGGTTGAACCAATCTCTGCTGGCTGAGAAGCTTTCAATCACATCTGGTGTTATGACTGTAAAAGTAAGTATCAAAGTATTTACCAGGAAATATCTGTCCCTGTCCATTCTTCTCAGTATCTATATAGTGTGCACACTGTAGAGAAATAAGACACAGACACGGTGTTTCTGTATAGTAGTTCTCAAAGCACTCTGTATTAAAATGGCAGTTTACACGTTTATATGTAGAAAACGTTATCTGATCAAGCGTCACATGATTCCTTTGTCTAGGAATTAATAGCTTTATTGATTGGTTCAAAATTGCTGCAGTGTGTCGTCATCATACTGGTCAGTTTAGGGAGGAGCCGTCCATTTGTCCTTATTTGGTCACGGATGTATGCATCATCAGGCCACTCCCATTTGTAGTTCTGTCTTCCATCTTGTTTGTAGTTTCATTCTCCATTTTAGGTAACCTTCTTCTCATTATAAGTGAGTAAGGAATGCAGACAAAGATAATAACATGTAAAAAGACATTTTCCTAATTATCATCCATAACAGTCCCCCCTAAAATGTACTGTTTTTATGTTATTAATGAGTGTGCAACCTAAGAAAAGCAGCTGTGCTTATGTTAGTGCGTGATGAGGGGTAAACTCCCCCCTAAACACTAGGTGTATATCTGTCCCTGAGGATGAGGTGCATGACTGCTAGAAAGCCCTAAACATCTGTGCTGTGAACGCCCGTTCTTCTTTGTACATTTGAGTAGCCATGGCTTACCCATGGCCCCTCCTGCCACTGTCACAGACAAGTCAGATGCCTTTCCCTAGCCCCTTGTATCAGGAACATGTGGGACAAGGGGTTTATGTGGAAACCTCACTCCTAGATACAATAGACCGTAACACTCTATGTGACTCCTCACAGTTGTCATCATCACAAAATTCTCGGTGCACAAAGGTTGATGTGACTCCAGTAACTGACTTCATAAAAATATGTTCGGACACAGGGGATAATACAGCAGGTAACAAATGCAAGAATTATCAGTATTGAAAGAAAGACAATGTCAACTTGTAACAATACTCTCTGCCACCCAAACCATTTATCCCAATAGTCTGTGTTTCCAGAATTCTCCTTCAATTCTTGTGCCAAGTTGTTTAGTTCTTTAATGGCTAAAGTAATCTTACCGTTTGGACCCATATTATCAGGTATGTAGGTGCAACAGTTGTCAGTGTCGGTGTCGGGGAGCATTTTACACCCCCCCCCCCTTTCTAGCATGTCTAGTGCCATTCTATTCTGGAAGGCCATGTGTGATGTAGCCTTCGATTGTTCTGCAACTCCTTGCAGAGCGTCTCTTGTATAATCCACAAACCTTTGTTGGTTATAATATATATATATATAATTGATTCAAGCAACATTTTATTTACACCAATCATTGGTATCAGTGATTCAAATCCTGCGGCTATCTGGTTTCGGCCTTTGAACTCATCAAGCACCCCCCTTGGGACTCCACTAGAATCTATGTACACATGGGAATTAAAACTTTCTTTAGGTTCAGATGATGATGTATGTCTCTTCCTTCTGAACTGTGTCTGAGGAACATTATCTAGGTCACCATAATAGGTTGGAACAATGTGTAACGGCATTATGGCTTTAGTCATGGTACGTTCCCCACGCCATACTCCTGACAGTCTTACCCTGAGTTTCATATCTCCACACAACCAATATATGTCCCCCAAAGATTGTGTCTGATTGACTAGCATGGTGGCTGAACCATCTCTATATGTGTGACAAAACCCATAAGGGAACCTCTGTAAGTTGAACCCCTGAGAAACGTTTCTCCTGTAACACGTATAATTTCCAGGGTACACAGTTATACCTCTCCCTGGGTGGGGATTACTAGTCATCACGGAGTACGTTTTCCTCCATTGTTCACTTCTTCTGGACCTGCCGTCTTTTGCAATTCTTTGAGCAATCTTAAATCTGTTGGCAGAGTCTGCATTGTATAAATGTTTATTTCTCCATCCACCTCTCTCCTTTCCATTTCCTGTGATACCATTGCTGCCTTCTTAGCCATCTGGTCTGCTAGATGGTTTCCTCGTGCTTCGTCTGAATTTAGCTTCCCATGTGCCTTTACTTTCAGTATGGCTACTTCCTTCGGGAGTGCTAAAGCATCTAGTAGTTCACGGATGGCTTTGTCATGCTTCACTGGAGTGCCTGCGGCTGTCATGAATCCTCTAGCTCTCCAGATTACTCCAAAGTCTTGAGTCATTCCCAGAGCATATCTTGAGTCTGTGTAGATGTTGGCTCGGACTCCTGTCGCAACCTCACAGGCCTTGGTCAATGCAATCAACTCTGCTTCTTGTGCTGACATGGAGGGAGGTAAGTGAGAAGGCTCGCATCACATCTTTTTCTGTAGTCACAGCATATCCTGTGTGATCTTTCCCATTCTCATCAGCATACCTTGATCCATCCACATACAGAGTGATGTCTGGGTCTGTCAGGGCAAGGTCTTTTACATTCGCAAGGTGTGAGGTCTCCATTTCCATTTGTTGAAGGCAGTCATGAGGTGGATTTGTGAGTCCTGGGACTGCATATGGGTCTCTGGCTTGTATACTGGGAGTGCTGTCTGCTAGCCAGTGGAGATTCTTCTTTCCCACTCCTTCCTCTTCCAACTCCTCTTCCTCCACAGATTCCCACCATTTTAATGCAGCTCCTAATGTCTTCCATCCATCCGGTGCGAACTTGGATATTGCAACATGTGGAATTTCTGTATCCCAATGCTTGTAGAGCGCTTCTGCTTCTTGTGGGAGCTCCACCGTAAATGCACTAATACCTGCTGCATTGTTGTACAATGTCTTTAGTGTTAAGGTGACCTGCTTCAATTTAGTGAGGCTTGTTTCATATTGGAAATCTCGGCCTGGAGATTGTTTATTCCACAGTGTGCAATATAAAGGGTCTTGTGTCTCATCTGTGAGCGTCTGGCCGTTTCCACCACCTTCTAGTAGACGTCTTTTTACATATAGATTGGTTATTCCTGAGTTTGGGTTCAAAATCAGGTTGTACAATCAGGCTGTACAAAAGTATCCATCTTCCTTTCTCCCCCCTCTGGAAATGGTAAGAGAGTGGCTGGATTGAGAACATAGCATCTCTGTAAAGTAACATTGTCTGGTAGAAGAAGGGAACATTGCAGACGGAGGTGTCTGGATGTAGTCATGTGCTTAGGTAGTCTGCTGTATGATGGCTGCAATATTATGTGGTGCCATAACTGTCAGAGGATAGCCAAGGACTATATACATCATATATGTAGAAGGATTAATTCGGGGGGTTAAGGGCTGCCTGTTTTCTTTTCCTGTATTTAATGTTTGCAAACTTTTCAAATACAAACTCCATTTTAGATCAAATTCACATGCAAAATCTTTCTTCCAAATCACTTACTATAACATTCTAGGAACTATTCGCTTCAGTCCCGTACTTAACTTACAATAATTCCCAACTAACACTCCACTTCTTCCTTCATAGTTACCATAAGTGGAACAGTGCCTAGGTGAGGTCTGGCACTTACACAAACATAACAATTAGTCTTATTATGTGACTCTACGTTATATGTCGTCCATTCCAGTCATAAATTGAGGTCGGTGAACCCAGTCTCATTTGCTAGGGTTCCTTCGTACCTAGGTTCACTGATATCAGTCATCTGGGGTAATGCCTGAGTGTGTTGTACTTGCATTAGTCCTTCTGATATGAGTGGTGCGTTTAGATCTCTGAGCATAAATTTACCAATCCGTCCTTTTGCTTCTCCTCTAACCCAGCCACCTATTAGGTATGTACCTGCGTCTGTGGGTCTGGGGGTGAGTCGCATGTTAGCTCCAGTCTTGCCATTTGGCGAGCATTTGCCTGGCTTTATTAGAGTCATACGTTCAAGTAAAGGGCTTCCACTCAAATCTGTTCTATCTGAGGCACTCTGTAGTCTGTAGCCCCAAGCTGTCCCAGTGTTCCATCCTACAGCTTCCTAATGACTACAATCTTTTCCCCAAGTCTGGTCTGTAACACATATGTGTATACATGTGCTGTGAGTGTCTTTGTACAAGTTACATTGTTGAGTCACGCTTAGCTGTTGGCAACATACAACATGACAATAATCAAAAGACAATGTGATCATATGTGGTTTAGATGGATTGTACCAAAATGTAATACCATCTTTCTTCTCACTAATGAATGCAGAAGGTTCTACTTTAGTTAAGAACAGACAGAAAAGGATATGTGTTATGATCATCATGATGTTGGCTGCTGTGGGTCTGGTGCTGCTTGCAATAAGATGCATGATCTGGATTCCAGAGGATTCTTTTTTTTTTACAAATCTCTTGACCAGGACCCAAGCTCCAGGAAGTAGTTGATGAGTACCAGTGTCTACTTCTGGATCTGGAATAGGAGAAAACACTTGTGCATGTATTTTAGTCAGTGCTTGAGATAAAACAATCACATAATCAATAAATACATCAGATTTAAACTTCAATTGCTGAGGATAATAAGGATCTCTTGAGGGGACAGAGAAAAACTTCCCTTCTCTTCAATCCTTCCACAAAGGCTGCTCCCAGCAGGAATGATATATTACCACTGGCTGTTTTATCTTGTATAATATCTGACAAATTAATAGCCTGATTTACTATTTCATCCGGAGCGCATTCTATTAATAACTCACAGAATTCTGTATCACCGTTGCAGACAGGCGTGTAGGAGCTGATTTACATGAGCAGAGATTGCTAATAAAAGCTTAAGAAGCTTAATAAAACATTGAATGTCTCCTATACCTTCCTTTTAAGAAAGATTACTATTCCCAAGGAGTAGTGGATACAGGGCACCAACTCCAGCAGAGATAACATATTAAATGCTTCGTCATAGGTTTTAAAAGGGGTTGGTCCTAAAGTTAGTCAACTCCCATTTTTTAAGTTGGGAGCCATGATGGGGCGGTGGCTGTGTGTTAAGAATTTCATGGTTTCTTTTTTCCACAACCCACTAAAATGTAGCAAACACCATTCTTCTCTCAATAATACAGACAGACATATTTTCACATAAAACTCTAATACGCACACAGAGAAGGTGGGAGGAGAGAAGGGAATGGTTTGCTTTGCTTTGTCATAAGATGGGGTGGCCAATCCCTCTCATACAATGCAAACCGGTCACCTCCCTCTTCAAAGAGTACAGTATCGAACACACAGAAACTTCAGACAAAATATTTCAAAAGAATACACGCATATGTATGTACTTCACAAACACATCTGTCTTACACTTACAAAGAAGATAAACTATAAATCCTCCACTGATTTCAGTGGTGGACACAAATTCTCTAACCTGCATTCCTCAATTGTATTGCAAAGAAAAGGAATTACAGCAAATACTCACACATTTACTTGCAGCAAAACACAAGACAATCCATCTACTTTATAAACAAAAGTAATCAGAATATTATATAAATGTATGTAAGGAAAAGTTCCTTAATATTTCTGTGTTCATACCTTAAACAGCATAGCAATACAGTAAAATATGTTAACACCTTCAAATACGACCTAGCATTGGCGTAGGAAGAATTCTAAGATTCGTCCTTCAAATAGTTAAACCAGATGGGAGGGGGTGGATGAGGAATTTCTCTCAGTCTCTCTCTGTGATCAAGGTCAAAACAAAACACACAGAGAGAGAAATCAGCTTGTAGTTTTTTTTTTTTCTTTAGGGAGAGAAGTTCTAAACTGCATTTCTTATCAAAACATGCATAACAACCAGCAGTGATATAGCATATAACATTATAATCATCAAACCTTTTCTGCAGAAAACTTAAGATTCAAAAGACATATGATTTCAAGACCATGCGCATATACGACACACACACGTAACCACCCGTAGTGAATGACAGACGTCCCTTAAAGTTTTCAAGCTACCAAGCCGGCCCGAACATCATGACCCTCAAGGGATATCGTCTATCCAACATGCATAGACATTTCCCAGGGAAACAAATATCTATTTCCCCAGGGCACACATATGCAAGTTCGTATTTGCGACCTCTGGTTTTTATGTATCTGTACGTCACTGGGTACAAATCATACGTCTTCCAGATAGTCAAAAACACACATGTGTGTGGGTCCCCTGAACCATATGTCTAATGAATCTCTACAAACAATACCAACAGACCACACACACACACACACACATACACAGGCGACAGATATCACTATATTTTGTACAGGGTTCTTAACGGACTTGAGGCAAAATATCACCTGTACTTTTGTAATCGTCACTTACAACAGAGCTAGACAACGGGCAGAATTCCAAGAACAGGTCTACACGGATAAGGTACTAATCATGTCCTTACCGTGTACCGGAGGTGATCAGGCTCCGCCTGTTCTCATGAAGTCTGTCCGAACTCCTCTTGTCCGTTGTAGTTCGATTAAACCTCAAGTCCCATCTGGGGTGCCATTTGTAAAAGTAAGTATCAAAGTATTTACCAGGAAATATCTGTCCCTGTCCATTCTTCTCAGTATCTATATAGTGTGCACACTGTAGAGAAATAAGACACAGACACGGTGTTTCTGTATAGTAGTTCTCAAAGCACTCTGTATTAAAATGGCAGTTTACACGTTTATATGTAGAAAACGTTATCTGATCAAGCGTCACATGATTCCTTTGTCTAGGAATTAATAGCTTTATTGATTGGTTCAAAATTGCTGCAGTGTGTCGTCATCATACTGGTCAGTTTAGGGAGGAGCCGTCCATTTGTCCTTATTTGGTCACGGATGTATGCATCATCAGGCCACTCCCATTTGTAGTTCTGTCTTCCATCTTGTTTGTAGTTTCATTCTCCATTTTAGGTAACCTTCTTCTCATTATAAGTGAGTAAGGAATGCAGACAAAGATAATAACATGTAAAAAGACATTTTCCTAATTATCATCCATAACATGACCATAGATGCTTCTGGCCTTCTCCATGAGAGACATGTTGCACTCTATTTCGCCACTGATCCAGATGGAAAGCCACTTCTCTATTTCCGCCAGGGCATAGCATCTGTACCAGCTAATCGACTTGACAGAATATGTGGTGGTGATGGTTGCTGAAGACTTGATCTTAAACTTATTTTTCAGGTTGGTGCGGTTGTGGAGGTTGGTAACTTTAAATCTACTCCAATGTCCATCCAGAGTAATGCTTTGGCGCTTCAATTTGGCCTGATCTTCTTTGCACTCGCTCATTGTCGGTAAAACAGAACAAAAAATATAATAATGTAGATTTTATTAGACAATTAACAACCACATGATTAGAAACAAGGGAACATGAAAAATATTCTGTACCTTCTCTCTAATTGGTTTAAATAGGAATTGGTGTTTTTTTGTGGCTCTTTCTTTGTCCCGGCAGACACTTTTCTTCTCCTTTTTGCTCTTTTCTGCTTTTGTGTCTAGTTTTAAGCTCTTGTGTCATTGTGAGCATTTAACGGTGTACCATGAGGAAAAAACATCATTATTTCGGGGCATAGTTTTCAACGGGGATCGGCAGTGGTATAGTGGGGTTTAGTGCAAAGTGGGGAATTGCTGCAAAAAGAGTGCTATTTCGAATCAGCCCTAAAAGGGGTAGTGTTAGGCGGGGTATACCTGTATATATGTACATACATGTATGTATATAGTGTATGGACAGTGAATTGGAGGAAACCTTGCAAGTGCATTCACAAGGTGTGCGCACACCAATCTTTGCCTTTTCTGTGCATATATATCATTCTCCGCTCACTTTTGAGCAAATCACAGACATTTCCCTATAACAATGAGCCATTTATACAACATAATTACTCATACACATTCTGAGCAATTATTTATTTACTAGCGACTTGCCCGTCAAAAATGACGGGGCAATACAATTTTAAGGCTGGGAAAGCTGTTTGCCGCACAATGTGAGTCTCTGACACTTTTTGTTATCTACACAGAAGTTCAACAATTATAATAAAGTTTTTTTTATTTTTTTAACCTTCAACGTGTATTTCACCAACAGGTAAACCATCAGTTTTGAACAATATTTACTATTTTAATTCTCATGTATGCAAGAATAGTATAACAATGGCTGAAGTTTTGATGAATACGTATTAGAAACATTACATAATACATTTTAACATGCAACTTTTATTTGAAACAGTGGTGAACCATTTTTTTTAACAATACTAAAAAAAAAATACTGAAAAAGTATTTGCAATCATTACATAATGCTTTGTAAAATGCAACTTTTATTTCAAGTAGAGGTAAACCACATAGATAATGAATCCAGAGGAAGGCAAACAGTAAAAAACCCCATTGAAACTTGTCCAATTGTATCAAAGGGGGAAAAATGAATTCCTTCCTGACCCCATTAACTGGTGATCAGCTTACTCCCTGGTTCAATATTTTGTATTTAATTATACATTTCAATTTATTAACAAAAGTTGATCTTTTTACTAACATAAATCCTTAATTATAGACATAGAAACAACTTTGCACATCTTTTAAAATACAATCTTAACATGTCAAATAGTAGATTAAAATACTAACATTTAACCCTGAATTGTACAAAAATGCCACCCCAATCATGCAAAAAGGTAACTTCTAACACATTTAAATATGTTACTTTGTTTTTGCATTTTTTTTCACTTTTTGTTGTTATTCTTGTAGTTCTTGAAAATGTCACATAGAGTTTCCTATGCGAAATAGTGGTCCTCTAAAAAGAAACCGCCAGACATAAAAGCTTGTCCGCGTGGTATAACCACAGTTCTCTATGTTTTTTGCCATTTTATAGAGTTTCCGTAGGGGAATAGTGGTCCTCTAAAATGAGTCCGAGTGACATAAAATGTTGTCCTTGAAATAAAACCACTGTTCTCTACGTTTACAGAACCTCATAGTACACAATGTTTTTGCTAAAAATGCGTCCATCCTCCAATAAATCACCTTGACTTGGGTTTTCTTCAATATGAACTTTAATTTCCTCTGGATTGTTACATCTTGAAAATGCAACATAGAGTTGGCCATGTGCAAATATTAATGGTCATGGCAAATGCCATGATAATGGGAAATTGTCTCCTTTGAGCAAAATCAATTCTTGGTATAAGAACTGGTTCTCCTTTGTGGGTATTATTTATAATTTTTGCATGAATAAAATTACCTTTTAAATCCTTCACAATGAATCTTGTCCCATTACAAAGTCCTTTTTTGGGGATTCATATTTTTCAGTAGCATGACAATTGCCCCTTTTTTAAGTTGCAAAAAATATGGTGGCATTCCAGAGGGAGTTAAAGAATTAATGAATTCCATAGTAAAGATAGATTCACTGTCTTTGTCATCAGCCAGAACGGAATCTGCATTGTAATAGTTTTTTTGGGGTGCATTGATTAATTTTAAAATTTCGTTATTTAGATTCAAGGCATCTATATTTTTTGATTTTAATATGACTTTGCTTGCAATGTCTGAGTAATCCTCATTATTGATCGCATTGAGAAAGATTGTTGATATTAGTGATTCTTTGCAAATAATTTCTGATGGAATTTCAACAGTATCATCAGGTAGTAGTATATAATAGTTATTGTTTTATGTTTTCCTTCTCCAATTTGAATTAGCCAATCATTGAATTGATTTTGGCTTTCAGATCTCATATTTATTTATAATTTAAGGTGTGTAAATATTTTCCACAGTTTACTTTTCTTTATACACGTTTCGACGATGTCAGTCCTATTGCCATGTGGCACCATAGGTAATGTTTGCCTAAAATCTCCTCCTAACAACATCACCTTTCCACCAAATGGCAAATCATTACCATAACTTATTTTAATAATTGATCAATATATTGCAGGGCATGACATGACATAATTGTTACCTCATCTATTATAATTAATTAACTTTTTTGATTTTTTTTGGCTTGTAATGAATTAATTTGAATATCTGACACTACACTGATGTTTCTAGAATGGGAACTGGCAGTTTAAATCCACTATGCACAGTTCTACCACCTTCTAACAACAGTGCAGCAATTCCAGTTGTTGCAAATGGCAGTGCTATTTAACCCTGTGCACGAATGCAATTCATCAATAAATTATATAGATACGTTTCTCCTGATCCACCAGGGCCATCTAGATAGAAATAACGCTCTTTGAGCATCATCTATTGCATTTGTAATGGTGTTAAATGCTTCCAATTGTAATGCATTTAAAGTTCCAATTTGTTCTTGTGTTTTTTGGTATTCATTCTCAGTGTCATACTCCTCAAAGTTAATTTCATCTATAAGTCCTGGATCAGGCAGATTAGATTTTGCACAATTTAATCCATGACAAAGAAAGATTTCCTGAATTTCCATTACTGCTTTTAATAGCATAATGGTCTTGTTGTAATGTTTCAAGAAGTCTTTACACATATGTAATTAATTTTTTTCCCACAAAGCTAATGCATCAGGTACATTGCAAAAGATACAAATGAAAGCAAATTGTTCTCTCATTTGCTTTGGCATAGTGCTGCTTTGTCTAGACATCTCTCCCATTCTGTATCATCTGCCAGGAAGTTTTGATGTCTAGCAGCTAATTGGAAAGTTTTATAAACTATGTAATTCACTGTGCGTAAATGTTCATAACTGTGTGCACCAGGCACATGTAAAAGAAGTAATCTTAAGCTGAAACGTTCAATGTCTCTTGGACTAACGGTATAAATTTGTGGGATAACTTTATGATTATCTTTTTTTCATTGACGCCATTGGCTATTTACAAATACATAGTGCTGTGGAATGTCAATGTATAAAAATTGTCTGGCATCAGTGTCCTGGCAATTTAATTGAAACCAAGCAGTAAGTGTTGTTGCTCTATGTTCACTTTGGGCTAAGGCATTTCTTTCATTGCCTGTAGTGATACAAACAAATTGACTTTGTGGCAAATGGGCAGCTAATCGATACACAGCATGTGACCGATCGTGCATCTCAAATCTGAGAAGATTGCTTCTGGAGCACTTACATAGCAAGCATCTAAATAAGATGAAAGTTTGTCATGTAAAATTGGATTTTCTTGTTCATTTTGTGCACCTTGCACAACAACAGTTGCTGTATCATATGCTGTATCCTTTGTACATATATTTATACACATATTTTATGTATTTGATAGAACTGCAAGCTTCCACATTTATGTGCATTGTACTTCATCAGCAAATGCGGATTGTATGGAACCACATCTCTATTATCGACATTTTGGCCACGGATAATAGCTGCTTGGCCTTCTCTTCTTTTATACAAAGGGTACCCATCACAATTAGCATAAGTCTGCATTTGAAATTGTTTTGAGAACTCTTTTGTGCATTTTTTATTTTCCATACATGGTGAATTTGGATTGATATCTCCACATGGGCCATGAAACATTGTATGAGTTACAATCTCATAAAGTTTTGAATGTTTTTCTGGATGTGGCAGTTCAGCAGTAATCACTGAATCCACTCTGTCTGCCATATTCAATGTATCTTTTTCTTGCAGGATTAAAAGTATATGTGCATGTTGCAGGTCTCTTTTTTGAAATTCAATGGTATAAACAAAAGCCACACATTTTCCAAATAAGTGTGCTTTAGTTATATCATGAATAAATTAATTTAGTTTTATTTTGAATACTCTAGCAACCAAATCTGGTCTGTCAGAAGTATTTTGGCCAAGTTTGAAATCTGGCCACTGTGGATTACATGTGAATGTAATGAATAAATCTGGTTTGCCAAATTTAGTCACAATAGCCATGGCATCATTTTATCTTTCTCGCATATTACGAGGAGATCCTTGGAAAGAGGTTGGCAAAATCATTGCTCTTCCAGCAGGAATGTCTCTGTTTGCAGCTAATTCAGCGACATAATCCATCATTTCACAATATTGTTCTACTCGAAGCTTGTTTTGTTGAAATTTGACAACATTTAGATTATTTGCTTCAACTTGTAGATAGGAATCAATAATCCATTGTTGTGTGAGTTTCCCCCCACATAAAATAGGATTAAAATTATTCTGAATAGCAGTTTGTAAAACCTTATATTTCACCATAGAATTATTGCGTGGATATATTCTAATATCCCGCTCAGATGGTGGTTCACCATCATCACTTTTAAAGACCATGGCAATCTCATTTGCTGTTGGTAAATTATACCGTCTTTGATCAGTATGGCAATCTCTTTTGAGAACCATATTTACTCTTGGCATTGGCAATTGATTTATTTGCGCATGTGCCTGTTGTTCTTTTTCAATCTCTGCTAATTTTTTGTATGCTTGACTATATGGGTTGTTGGCCATAATGTTATCGAGCCTAAATGTTATCGAGCCATTCAAAGACTATGGGTAAGCATTGTTTATTTTCAGGAAGCATCATTCGTTGTTCAACAGCTTCCATTGTATCCAGGACATATAACTGTGCAAATTTCCTTTGCTCTCCCGCTTCCGGGCATAAATGTGAAGTCCGGTGGTAAATTTGTCCTTGTACTTTAAAACAGTAGGGACCATGTCCTGGGACATTTTCTGCTAATGTTGCACCCATTGAAGCAAATTAAATTGCACTGTTATATATATGTTTTTTTTTTAAATTGGTGTAATTTGGAAATTTTGGATCACTCATTATACTTTCTAAATATTGTGGAAATTTGTGTCTTTCTGGAAGTCTTACCTTTCCTTTCTGACAGCAACTAATAAACTCTCCATCAGTTGGTCTTTCCTTGAGAAAATGATAGGCCCCACAAAATCCACAATAATTAGTGTCTATTGTTAGTGCTGTAAATAAAGCACTATCGTGAGCTTCCTCAACATATATATCACTACAACTTTCTATATCTACATCGGTGTCATGTGTATGAATATTGGATTCAGGAGGCAATATTGGGTATTTAGGCAATATTTTACAGAGATTTTTTTGTTTACTTTTTCTTTTCTTTGAAGCTCCAGCACACTCACTTTGTGCTTTCTTAGTCATTATTTCTTTATTTCATTTAAAAGTCTCTGTCTGTCTTCTTTTCTTAAGCATTGCAAAGTCTCAGGGGACTGTGCATCTCTCCATCTTTGCTTCCGTTTCCTTGCCATTCTTTTTTACGTTCATTCTAGTCTTCTGCGTTGTCCGCCATTGTAATCTGTAATTGTAAAGATCTTTAATTTTTTTTTATTGTACATATTGTTTTTACCTGTCATCAATGCAAAACCTAAATAGTAGTAATGAATCAGTAAATACATGAAACGCTAAAGAGCTGAACATCTATATATATATATATATATTGATAAATAAGTTCAGGCTAAAATATATATATATTTTTATAATTAATTGTGAAGTAATTAATAAATAGATATACATTCATCAATGCAAAACATATACAGGTAATAATTTGTTCCTAAAGAAGGGCAAACAGAAAGAGCTCTGAGCAAACTATAGATTGGCCTGAAAAGGATTTGTAATCTTTGGATGAAATTAAATAATCAATAAATCAAGTTATGAGGTGTAATTGTCATTCATAAAACATAAATGGCTAAGCATATATGTATTCATAATGCTTTTTTAAATGTATTTTCTAAATTATTGATTAATAATTAATTAATAAAATAAAATGCATTAATGAATGAATCAATATCTGTCATCAATGCAAAATAAAAAGATCTAATCCTGTTTTCCTAAAGGATATCATCATTAAATCATATACCTGTCAAGTTGATCTTATAGCATATCTCACTCTCTGTCTTCAAGGAGGTGTAGAGATGAGGAATCTGTAAAATTAAATTTTTTATGTTTTGATTCAATTAATTAATCAATTAATCTTTGAAAGTATCCTGTTTACCTGTTCATACATGCAAAACATAAAGGTCTAATCATCAATATATTCCTAGGTAAATGCATTAAAAAATACTAAAAAGTGTCATAATATAATAAACTGATATTTTAAACTAATTTCAATATTTAAGTGCTTATATGAGCAGGAGTCTGTAATTATTAATAATTAATAGTTAATCAATGAATGTACATTATTGATCAGTACTGCAGATATCTAAATGCAATATTACATCTATATATTGTAAAATAGACAATATTTATTTTTTATAATGATAATTAATTACTAAATAATTTATAAATTAATAAACGTTAATTAATTAATTAATAACAGTGATCAATGCAAAACAAAAATCTTAAACGATATACCTGTAAAGGTGATCTTATTGCAGATCAAATGCTGAAACGTCACTCTGTGTAATCATTCAGCTGCAGAGATGATCAAACTGTAAAATAAAATGAAAAGCATTTTTAATATTTGAATTCAATGAATTCATTAATCATTAAGAGTATGATGTTTAATTGGCATACATGCAAAACATAAAGGTGTAAGTATGGATATATTCATAAATAAATGCACTATAAAATATTAAATGTAGCAGATGTTCTAATATCATAAACTGATTTAAATATTTAACTGCTTTGAGGATCCTATCCCTTTCAGGCAATGAGCAGCAACACAGATATGTAAGTGCACTGTAAAATGTACATATTTTTTGTGGCAGTTTATAAATTGTTTATTTTTTATTTTTATTATTACTAATTAATAATTACAACATTAATAACCTTTAATAATGAATTAATCAATGAATAAATGTATTAGAAAGAGGTAAGCATTAATATATTCATCAAGTAAAAGCAGTCTAAAAACATATATTTGTTTGGATAATGCTTACTAATTACTAATTAATACATTAATGTCCATTAAAAATTATTTCATCAGTTAATTAATATATTTGAAAGTGTAAACTGTTAATCTATTCATACAGTAAAGGCAGTGTAAAATTAATATATTCATAAAGTCAAGGCAGTCACAAATATACGTTTTTGTTCATAATGAATATTAATTAATAATTAATAAATGAATGAACATTGATAATTAATTAATCCATGAATAAATGTATTAGAAAGAGGTAAGCATTAATATATTCATAAAGTAAAGGCAGTCTAAAAAATTTTTGGGGGGATAATGCTTACTAATTAATAATTAATAAATGAATGTCCATTAAAAATGATTTAATCAATTAATAAATATATTTGTAAGCGTAAACAATTAATCTATTCATAAATTAAAGGCAGTGTAAAATATAGGATTGTGCATATTCTTTTTTGATTAATATATATATATATATATTAGTAATAATTAATTAATTAATACATTTATATACTTTACCTATTTATAATTAATAGCCCGCAATCAATATCCTGAAGAGCTAACTTTGTTTTTTCCGGCAGCAGGATGGGCCATAAACATGACAAAACAATAGATTATTTATATTTCTCTATGAGAGGTCACCCAGCATATGTTACACAAACACATATGATAACTTGTATCACACATAAAAACTAGGAGCATTATCAGTCAGGAAAAAAGTCATACAGCTAGTTTTTAATAAAAAATAAAGGTTGATGCCTCTGATTGGCTCTGCGGAAATCCATAATACATAAGTAGAAGTTGTGTTTGTTTACATCTGTGGAGAGATATGATTTAATTTCTTGAAGAAAGGAATCTGCTTCTGTATTAGTGATAGGAAAGGGGTGTAGTGTCAATTTCAGTCATCTCCAATTAAGAAATGCTTTCTGTTCCCACCTTCTTCACCCCCCCCCCCTTCACTGATGCGCCATGATCAAACTCTCATGAAGTTATATAACATGTAAAAAAACTGGATTCCTATACTCAAACAAAAAATCATATTTTCCCCAAAAATCAGATTTTGCAAAAAAAAATGTATGTCCATGGCTTACTCAGCTGCTAATATAAACAATATTAATATGGTATATTTGACAAACAAGTGTCTAAACTGCAATGGTCCTTTAGTGATAAAACTGATCGCCATTGCTAATATAAGTGATCAGAGAGTGTATGATCTCACGGGCTGCCTGTCCTTCCTTACAATGCATCATATAGGAATGATTGTAATTTACATTTCTTTGTGTGTACTATATTTCTGAAGTTGAGCAGTCAAGCAGACACTCATCGTGATCACTTAGTTCACACACATAGACACACACATTCACAGTCAAAAAACACAATCACAGAAACACAAATACACACAACAACAGACACAAAAAGACAGACACACAAATAGACACACACACATAAAAAGACACAGACATACACGCATACACACACATAGACACACTTACATAGACACACACACATGGAGGTACACACAGACACACACACACAGGTACAGTAGATGCACATACACACACACATAGAAGCATGCACATAGGCACACTGGCATACATGATTAAAATATATTATTTTATTGGACATGGCAGATGACTCAGAAGGGGTGAGTTATCTTCTTCAGCAATGATCTCCTTGTTGTAGGTGCTGCTGTGACATCATGTGGGGACACACTTTGCCTACACACTGCTGCTTTGCCCACTACTGGGGGTGGTGGTTTGGCATAGTGCACATATTTTATTTATTTTTTGCTTGCAATGATTTTCAAAATGAGGCTCCCCTCAGAGTACCTTTAGGCAGCTGCCTATGTTGCCTTTTCATAAGTCCAGTCATGTGTCATGTGTATTTTCTGCATATATATGCAGTGCTGAAGCATTGTGTCGACATATCTATAGTGTGGAAAGCTTGACCCTTGCTTCGTCAACTATGAGATTCTTTTCCAACCAACCCAGCTTTAACATTTGCTACCCCTTAATAAACACACTTAAATTTGTTTTGGCTGATAAAAAGACCATAGCTTATTATTTATGTAACATTAACATTAATAAATCCCCTGACAGGTAGGCCCATCCACCTATATTTTGCCCACTTATCAGGGGACCCTGTGCGCCTAGAGGATAACCAATATCATAATTTATCCACCACTTTTACAAGTTAATGTGGGGAAGCACTCCCACCACAAGTGCAAGCTTCAAGTGTGCACCTCCGTCACCAAAGCCAGGGCCTGCTGAATTCCTTCCCACAACGTCTGGGCTGAATTGATACCACGCTAAACCTTTATATAAGACTACCCATTGTTTATTGCCCTTCTTCCTTCACCTGTTCAATATGGAACATTCTTCTGACCCCAAACCAGCGGTGATGTATCTTGTCTGGTGGGAATACTAGCTGCACTCTATCATCCTTCACTGCTGCTCCACTACCTGTCCAGTAAATGTAGCAGTTGCTTTCCATAGGGAGACCTGCAAAGTATGTATCAACATTACTAATTCATTAACCCGTCATAATGTTTAAATTAAACCTGTTAGACTTCCATCTTACTATTCTTCTAACCCACTACTCTTCCATTTCTAATCTAGCAGCCTCGGTAGCTGCCCCTATTTTGAATGAATGAGTCACAAATTGTAATGGGGTAAGACCAATTATAGCGAGACACCGCAAATTCATATTGAGATAGTGGGACCCACGTGTGGTGAATAAGGCTGAATTTTCCAGTATTGCAAAACCAAAGCATGTGCACAATGCTCATTACTAATATTACTAATAGGGTATAACAAAATGGAAATTCCTACTGCAGGAGTGAAGAGTCTAAATCCTGGACTTCCTGCTCAACCCCCTTGGACCTTCCTGCTCTGACTAGCTAGCTCCAAAATTCTAAAAACTTAATAGCAAAAACAACCTTTGAGTAGCAATGCCTCAAAATCTGATGTACAATTCCTCCCCAATACTTTAATCATACTATTCAGTAGCTCAAATGAAATAGACCTTCTCAAATTGTTATGTACCTTGACAATTTTTAACCATTTAAGGCTTGCCTAATGTTAAAAACCTTTATTAAATCTTGCATTACTTGCATCTTGTACCAGAAGGCTATGTATGACAGCTTGTTCTCCATCACAAATTGAAATAAACCAAAGCCTCCAAGATAAAGAACAGGATTGCTTCAAATTACTTTGAAAATCTTCGAATTCCATTCCAATCACACTATGAACTTCAAGTGGATGGAGCCAATGATAGTTATATAGTTGCATTGTAACTGAGGTTGAAAAAAGACTTTTAGTCCATCAAGTTCTTTGTAATGTGCAGATTAATTGTTAGATTCTAATTGATCCAGAAAAAAAAAAAACATTCCCTCCTGACCCCAGATTTTGGCATATTCCAATCTGAATAAGTACTCCTACTCTAGTTATCCAGGATAACCCTGAATGCCCCTTTAATTCAAAAATGTATCAAATCCCTTTTTAAAGTTATCTATTAAATCTGCTGTTTAACCGACTGTACTGTGAAGAACCCTTTCTTTCTTTAAAGTGGGAACTTTTTCCTGCTAACTCCAAAAGATGCCAGTTGAAAATCTCTTGGCACACAAGTTCACGTGACAAAGCCTAACATTTATTGAGGATTTTTTTTATATAAGGTAATCATATCCCCTCTTAGAAGCCTTTTTTCTAGAGAAAATAAGTTTAATTTGGTTAGTCTTTCTTCATAACTTAGCCCCTCCATTCCCCTTATTAGTTTTGTTGCACTTCTTTGTACTTTTTCCAGCTCTAACATGTAATTTTTATGAAGTTGTGCCCAAGATTGTACTCCATATTCTAAATGAGGGCATACGAGGGGTTTGTGTAATGGCAGAATTATATTTGCTTCCCTTGCTTCTATACCCTTCTTAATACATGCTAATATTTTACTTGCCTTTGCAGATGCTGCTTGATGTTTGTTCTCAAGCACTCCCAAATCCCTTTCAATATATGCATGGCTATTTTTCCTTCCCAAATGCTTTACATGTATTCATATTAAATCTCACCTGCCATTTAGTTGCCTATTTCTCTAATTTATGCAAATACCATTGGAGGGAACTTCCATAATTTTTTATTTAATTATCTTGCATGATTCCTGAATCAGCTGATGTAAATCTACTCCCACAACTCCTACAAGTACTGTGATAGTGGTATACCATCTAAACTAAATTTAGGGGCCATCTCCCGAAATATCCTACACTTAGAATAAGAGAGAGCATCCACTATCACATTTTGACACCCAATGAAGTGCCTAGCTCTGTATAATATAATGTAATGTAGACATCTGAAAACTACAGTAATTGCCTCAATAACTTCATTACCAGAATGGAATTGCCATTTAATCTACTAATTGCTAATACTACACCCAAGTTTTCCCAATTAAACAACGCATGCAAATCCCTCATATTGTTTCCCCAGATGAACAAAGACACCACAATCTAAAATAAGAGAGATGATGAGAGAGTGTATTAGGATTTTAGTTGTGTCTTGTGTAAGATGTTTTTTAGATGGAGAAGACAATATTTAGTTAGTGATTGTATGTGAGGGATGAAAGACAGAGTGGGGTCCAGTAGAACTCCAAGACAACGGGCTTGGGAGGTGGGGTGATGATGTCGTTGTTGATAGTGAGAGAGATGTGAGGAATTGACGGTGTGGGAAAAGGAGGGAAGATTAGGAGTTCAGTCTTAGATGGTGGGTGGACATCCAAGAGGATATTCTAGAGAGGCAGTTAGAGATATGTGTTAGAAGAGAGGGGGATGGATCTGGTGCTGAGAGGTAGATTTTGGGTGTCATCTGCATAGAGATGATAATGAAGCCCAAAAGAGTTTATTAGGGTACCAAGTGAGGATGTGTAGATGGAGAAGAGGAGGGGCCTAGGACTGATCCTTGGGGTATGCCAACAGACAGGGGGTGAGGAGAAGAAGAGGTGTCGGAGAAGGAGGCACTGAATGACTGATTTTGTAGGTATGATGAGAACCACGAGAGAGCAGTGTCTCGATTGCCGAGGGAGAAGAGCATATGGAGTAGAAGTGGATGGTCGACAGTGTCAAAGGCAGCAGAGAGATCTAGAAGAAGAAGAATTGAAAAGTGACCTTTTGACGTGGTGGTAAGCAGGTCATTGGTAGCAGTTCCTGACTATAGGCCATATTAAATTCCAGCCTCATAAGTCCAACGTGTAGCACAAGGTCTGCATGCTTGAAATTTGGTGAGCTACGAGCGAGAAACACTATTTCGTAAACCAGTTCTCGGCCGTCAGAGTTGCGTGCTCAAAAGCAAACAATTAAGCAAGCACGTAGTTACGGGTTCAGATGGAGCAAATGGAAAAAGAGATCATTAGCATTACGTCACT
This sequence comes from Discoglossus pictus, assembly GCA_027410445.1. Lineage (NCBI taxonomy): Eukaryota > Metazoa > Chordata > Amphibia > Anura > Alytidae > Discoglossus > Discoglossus pictus. The sequence continues at coordinate 320,619,048 of CM050163.1, read as the reverse complement.
GAAAAGGGGAGAGTAGAGTTCTAAGTCCTACGTGCTTCAATTACAGTTTGCAATCAGACCCACATTCCAGATATAATACAATATTAATAAAGCCCTAAATATGATATTCTATTACATGCGAGTTACAGTATATGTCTTAACACATTGATTGCAGGGATCGATATAACACAAAATATACACATGAAATAAAATACTTTTCAGGGCCAATTTGCTGGCTTGAGAATATTGTGATATTAATTCTAAGACCTAACATTACTTTGCCTTATAATAAATGTACAGTAGAGTGTTCATTTTTGCATTGCAAGTGCTACGTATTGAACTTTACCCCCCATGCGGGTGCTCTTGAACACACATTGGCCTTTGCGTATTACGTGCATTCTCGCAAGGGACCACAATACAATTTAATAGCTGAATTGAAAACGTAGCGGTCACGGGCTGGTCGGATCAAAGGATTTATGTGCGCGAAGTTCAATGTTGCTCAGCACGTAGCCTATTCTCGGGAGCCATGCGTGTTAACATGCAAAGTCCGCTGATTTGCAAAGAGGGCTAATTTAATACCTGTAACACGTAAATTCAGAGTTACGGGCTACATTTTAAAACATAGCCACAATTTATTGTGGCTGTAAATCCCTAGCATGCTAATCTTTTGGCCAGCTCTCAGCATACCATTGCCCGCAAAAATAAGCTCCAAAACCGCCCACCGATTCAAGTTCATCATTATCCACCCCAGCAGCCTTATCAGCTACTGATCATTTTAAGGAATCAAGAAATAATCTCCTAACCTCAATATGCTCCTTCATCTCCCTAGAAACCTTAATGAAATGATGTGTTAATTTAAGCCCCACCGTCGCTAAGGAGAAATACTTACAAAAGAGTCTACCTATCAGAATCCCAAGCCAATCATAAATGAGTTTACTCATCAGCAACTGTAGAAAACACAACATTACTTTCTTAGCCTCTGCTACCTGTACCAAATCCTCCAACTTGTCCTCAGGGAGCCTTTATTTACATTTAATGCAATCAATAACTATACTCCAAAAATCTCAAAGAAGTTCAAGGGCACATTGTTTTTTCATGCACCAGCGGAATACTGAACTTGACTGAAATATCCTTAAAAACATTCAAAAATGTAATGCAAGAATTACTGTATATCAGAAAACAAACCAAAAAAGTCATGCAAATAATGAACCACTGATGGAAAACCCATCTTCACTTACAGAACCCAGTGGACAAAAGAGCAAAACGTCTCAAAAGTAGGATCAAGATCAAGTGAGCATTCCAAAGGTAAGCATAAGTTCCACTCCTGGAAAAAATGCCCCACCAGGTAGTGAAATGGAAGCAGCCTAAGAGCTGAGCCTATATCTACCTTACCGAGAAGAGCCACCTCTCCCTGCATTCCATACTAACTGAATCGCTTGCTTAAACGATGCATACTTAACCTCCGATAGCTTTTTGACCCCCCTTCTAGAAAGGAAAGATGGTGAATTAACCATAAGTTCCTGGGCTAATTCTGAGGAACCACCGCCATGGGAAAATCTGAATCCTAGAGTCTCCTCTGGGAAACTAGTGAAGGGTGTAGGGACTGGTTAGAGAGGTGCTCTGTATGTGGGGAATGGATATCTCTAGGGTCTGGTGTGCTTAGGGGAGATGATGGTTGAGTATAACCGCTCCCTATATTTTTTAACTATAAAGCATGGAGCGAGCAGTGTGTACATATCTGTGTTATCGGGGAGCTTGAAATGTATATGTTATCAATAAATTCTAGCAGAAGCTATTGTGTGTAGTATAACTGTGTAAATATCTATGGTGAGAGGAGCAGGACTGTGTGTAGAGCTGGAGTTGTATATTTAATATTATAGTGTGGGAGAAACAATGTATGTATAGTGTGAGGGAATTATCATCTATCTATCATTTATCAGTCTGTAAGCTATCTCACTCTATGCACAACCTTTAGGGATGCTGTGGATAGATCTACCAGTTTCTACCTTGTATAGCCTCATAATGTTTTCTGTAAAGCTGGTGCTGCTCTTAGTGATATGGTCAAATGTATCTTCCCTCCGCAAGGTGTCCTTGGAAATTATTGGCAAGTGTTTGATTTACACAGCACTGTTTTATTATTTTATTTGGATTATTAGAGCCTGCATTATTAAGGGGGTGTGTGATGTAAAAGATAACTCTGGTTATATTAACTGAGGGAAATGTGTGGGGCGGAATCGGATCAGTACCTCACTGACATCAGACATGTGGTGTCTTTATGTCACCACTTCACTGGTCTCCTCCTCACATCCTGTCAGCACAGAGCTTCTCTATCTCAGTACTAAATGACAGGCTCCCCTAATTAAAGTAGACTGTCTGTCACTCATGATTTAATGTTATAATATTCCACATGTTTGTGAGTGTATCTTTGTTTTGAGTAGAAAAAATTGCATTTTCTCATGATATTGTACATCTTTTTGCATTTTCTTCTAGTTTCATCTGTACCTTGTAGATATATATATATATATATATATATATATATATATATTTGTGAATATATACATATGTGTATGTACAAAATGTGCATGCCTCCCTTCAGCAGAAATATGCTTCTTGTCATAGGAGAGGTCATTGCTTAATAACATACCAATTTAAATCAATTTTGTTTCCCAGGGCAGAGAAATATATTGGCAAAACTATGCTATACTACCACAATTTACAAGACATTCCATGTAAACACTGTCTTTGAGACTGGCCCTTCCCCTTGTTGCTGCCCTGCTACCCTGTTATGCCTCTCATTCCCATCCCTTTTGTGTCTATGGTTAGAGACTCCATAATTCCTCAGACCTATTTTATTTTGAACCAAATCCCCTATCTTTCATATATAAAACAAATATGAGGAAGATAGATTTACTGTAACTCCTCCCCAGGACATGTTGCCAGCTACTGACTTTCACTACCATAGCAAACCTGTGAAAGTCTTAAGAAATACAATTATTTTGATCCATGGACTCTGTTATATATTTAAAAGTTTGTAGTATCTTTATATCCTACAAGACATCCTTGTCTACTCCTACATCAATATCTCTTTAAGAAAAAAAAACAATTAAAATTAGTTGAGGCAATGTATTTCTAAGTGTCTGACATGGTACATACTGCACACATAGATAATCTGGGTTTAAGACAAAAAAAGTAATAGGTGGTGGTTTAAAGAGGTCATCATTTGGAACATAACACCCTCAAGGAGAAAGAATGTGATTCTATGAATTCTTTCCATGTGCCATCATAAGTATTCCATTTAGCACATCTGGAAATTATGATACGTTTCACGTAAAAGGTTTACTCTTCCACTGCTGGGTACAATTCTTCTCATTGTGAATATTTTGCTAGAACCTCAATGAATGCTAGAACTTTTTCTTAATATTGGATCATCAAACTGATCCACTACTAAAGAATATGAATATTTATTTCCTTCTTCATTTTGATCGTTTTAGGTTCTTTTTAGAAACCCTAATAGATTCTACTAGTTTTGCTATTTATTAAGCACTGTTCTGTTTCTAAGAAATTTATTTTTATATAGCTATGCAGATGATGCAGATCCCAGAGTGATCACTAACGCTAAAATAGTGTCCACATGTTATTCAAAACAGATGGTGGGTATGGTGAGAAAAGCATCTGTGAACTGCAGGTGCTAGTGGAGTACTGGCAGGGGAATTTGGACTTAAGAAAGAAGAAGGCACTAAAACAGTCACTGATGTTTACACAAATCAAAATTCTCAGGATAATCCCGGAATAGAGCTGATACATGCTATAGAAACTCATGATCTATTGGGAAAACCACTACTCAGTTACATACAATGTATGTTCAATGTCTTGGGAGACTCCTGGTCCTTTTTGTGAACATATTTCTATAACATATATTTTCTTTGGTCAGGGTAAGTAAAACAGCACTGTATTTGTCTAAGATGCTACATATTTTTTTTTCTGGAGAAAATGTTTGACATTTTCTAAATTAATCGTATATGAAACAGTTTACAATAAACTGTAGATCATAGATTTTAGAAATACATCATGTTTAAAATGTTTTTTTTTTTTAGATTCCAATAGTAAAAACATACACAGATTGTGTTCAAGTAAATCTCTAGCCCAGTGCCTCTTGGCATATTCACCATCCCTCAGGACGGGGTGTGTCTGTTTTTACCAACATGTGCTAACCTTCTGACCCACCTGTCCCCAACCAGCCCATGGTCGCTACGTTTTTGTCACTTATCTCAATAATTAGGCATGGCTCTGTCCTGTCTACTGAAGGTGGATGGGAGGCATCGCTGTGGAGTAGATGCCAGGTTGCCTGGTGGCTTTTGTCCTGGTGTTCATTCTCTCCACCATTTATAGGTGTCTCCCCTTCAGTTCATTCTTGGCTGTCTAGTTCCTCCTGAATGAACAAGATTATTGAGCTGCTAGGCTGTTGCGGTTAGACTGTAATGCAGTGTCCCCCAGCTCAGCCTGCCAAATGGCACGTTTGTGAGTGGAGTGGGGCACTGTATAATGTCCCTGTTGTCACACCAATGTATATTTGTTAGTAACATGCATGTTTTCTCAAGGTATATCAAGCACTATTTTATTTCATCTTTCTTGATCATGGAGCAACAACAAATACATTTTTTATGCTTTTTTTAATGACTAAAGACTATCAGGGCATTGGGTGTAGTGTGATTACTTGGAAATCAATTGTGATCTAATGTAACATGTCTTAATAGCCTTCTTGACATCAGTCTCACCATAGTTGAACAACAAATGTGTCAAATACTTGGCTCTTTCCTTGTCTATATTTATGTGTTGGAGAGCATTACAACAACTAAGCTGGTTGGAGAGCAACATAGATCAGACAAGGTGAATACAAGGACAACACAATGAACAATGACAGGCCTCAAATATAGCTGCCACAATACACGTGTCCTCAGGAGAATCCATATTGTAATAGAATTACATGCTAACTAACTAATTGTTATCATATCTCTCCACAGCTGGAACTAGTTAGAAGTATGGCAATACATATATCAAAATCTTTCATTTGTGTATGAACTATATATGAGATAAAAACAAATATATATATATATATATATATATATATATATATATATTTATATGTCAGAACAACTACACAACTAGATAGAAATATAGATAGATGATAGATAGATATTGTTGTTGCTTAGTCGTTCAGTCTTGTCCGACTCTCCGTGATCCCAGGCACATCTGTATGTTTCTGATTGTGCTTACACATAAGGTTTTCATGGCAAAGATCCTGGAGTGGGTTGCCAGTACCTTTTCCAGTGTGCCATGATTGTCTGACCTCTCTGCTATGGCCGGCACATCTTGGGTGACCCTATATGATGTAACTCACACAAGCTCCTTTTCCACGGCAAGGTAGCTATCAAGAAGGGAATAGATAGATAGATAGATAGAATAATCATGTTTATCTATACGCGCATGTGACGTCACGTCATTAGCATATGCCAGTCCCGGTCACAGCCAGAAGACATGCTGCAGGCGAAGGATCAACATCCGATTGTGGATCATAGTAAGGAGAGAGGGGAAAAGGATAGGGAGGTGATTGGAGAGAGGGAAAGGGAGGAGGAGGATAAGTGGGGGGGGGGGGAGAGGGAGGATGAGGATAAGGGGGAAGGAGGATAAGGAGGAGGATAAGGATGAGGAGGAATGGTATGCTGAGGGGGCCCAGGCAAATTTGGCAGCACTGGGCCCCGTCCAGATCCGCAACTACACTCGGGTCCAGGGCACACACATTCGCTCCATAAGAAGCACAGACATTTCCCCTTACTTTTGAGTGGGGGGGGGGAGTGCGTCTTATGGAGCAAAAAATATGGTATATATATATATATATATATATATATATATATATATATATATATATAGGACACAAAGTATAGGACATCAGTTAAAAAGGTACGACTGAACTGACTGAACTTGGCATTCAACCATAATCAGTTAGTATTAAAAGTTTTTTATTATGCAGTGAGCACAGGAAAAGTATCACAGCAAGTGGAAGTGACAAGTATCATGCAGTTGGAACACATCCTTTTTATTGCTTTGGGATATCCTCAGTGGACAAGTCACTTATACATTTACAGTGTTCATCTGTCGTATGCCCTGCGATTGTAAGTATTTTACAACTAATGTTTATAAAGTTTCATTCTTTTCTCCACTGGTGACTCTTGTGTCCCCATCGTATCTATGAACAGGTCATGACTAAGGCAAATTCATTAGTTCTTTTCACTTGCCAAGCTCTAGCAGTGTTATTGGATGTTATATGTATCACTAGTAGAAAAAAAAAGTTTAATAAATGACATAAGTGTCACAGGATATATGGCAGGTTGAGCTCTGATGTAGCTATGAAACAGGATCCTGCAGCTGTTGTGGTTCAGGTAATTTATCATGAGGACGTTTCCTTGTCATGTATCCTGTCACTGACAGAATGTACACCTGCATTCAAAATAACAGGAGCCACTCTACATGGAGTATTTCACTAATATTACTAAAGTAGACAATGCGCTAGAAGTTGGATCATGTATCGGTTGCCTTATAAGTATATATATGCCTTATAAGTAGTTAAAACTTCAAATCTGCTTTTATGATTTGCAGACAATATTAAATTTAATAGTTATATGGAAAGACTTGTCCTTAGTACGGATAAATCGGTTGAAAGAACAGAGAAGAATAACTTTATAGAAAAATTTTGCAACTATTAAAGGCTAGAAGGGAAATTTATTTCAGAAAAAGAGCAATAAAATACAAAAGGTCATGGCTTTAAGTTACAAGTTAATACTTTCAGGGTAATACATGAACGCATGTAAAATAAAGTGTGGTAGATAAATGTAATATGATTCCATTAAAAGTGGTAGAGACAAATACCGTACATAAGCCGCACCCGCATATAAGCCGCACCCGTAAAGTTCAAGGGGAAGAAATTGAAAAAAGATAATACTCAAATATAAGCCGCACCCATAAAATTGGAGAGAAAAAGACTCTCAAAGTGATCAGCCATTGCAAGAAACAGGCTTTTTTTGCAGGTTACAGGCTTTACAGGACATTAGTATCACTAAAACCGTAAATCGCTATTCAATATCGCAGTCTAAAGCACTAAAATCGGCACCCTTAACTCGCAATCGCGCATCCTTAACTCGCAATAGCGCAAATCGGCAGTAATTTTGCATTCACGAATAGAAGCCGCACGCGTTACAATCAAAGTTCGCAAATCGGCAATGATTTTTTTACGGTCCCGAATATAAGCCGCACCCTTAACTCTCAAGCTCAAAAATCGGAAAAAAGGTGCGGCTTATATTCGGACCAATACGGTACTTTAATTTAAGAATGCCTGGGATATGTACATGGAGTAACTGCAGTCGGTGCACCCAGTGCAATGCACAGAGCCTCTGTTTTAGAGCTGATGAGGCCAAGGGAGCCTGGGCAGCAGGGAAGGAAGGGTTGGGGCGGGGGGTGGGGTGAGGGGGTGGCAAAATGGGCTGGGGTTGTGGGAGACATCAGGGTCATTTGAAAATACATTAAATATATATGTATAATATATAAATAAATATATCACATATATAGTTATGGATCTTGCAATGTTGGTGACATTTGCGATGTCGGTCACCCGTTTGCGGCCTTCTAGAGCAGTTGGTGTTACCAACACCCCATACTGACGGGGGCTGCAATGAGCGCCAAAGGCTCAAAACACCCCATAGGCTCACTGTGTCTCTACTCTCCTTCCCCCTTATTCTCCTCCTCCTTTCCCCCTCTCTTACTATCATGCAATGTCGGGGTTCCTGAACGAGCATATGCTAATGACGTGACGCGCATGTGACGTCACGTCATTAGCATATGCCGGTTGGGACACAGCCAGGAGCCGCGCTGCAGAGGAGAGAAGCAGCAGAGGAAGGTCGTTGCATAATAGTAAGAGAGGGGGAAAGGGAGGAGGATGGGAAGAAGGGAGGAGGAGGATGAGGGAAAGGGAGGAGGAGAATAAGGGGGAATGAGGGAGGAGGTGCATAAGGGGGGAAAGAGGAGTGGAGAAAGAGGGGGGTTAAGAGACACAGGAGAGGGAGAGGGGGAAAGAGAGATATGGGAGGGAGAGGGCTGAAAAGAGACACGGGGAGGGAGGGGGGAAGGAGACATAGGGAACGAGAGTCACAAGGGAAGGGAGAGGGGGGAAGAGACAAAGGGGAGGGATGAGAGGAAAGAGACACAGGAGAGAGGAGGGAAAGAGAGCCAAGAAAGGGGGATGAGACACAAGAGAGGGGGGCAGAGACACAGGAGAGGGAGAGGGGGAGAAAGAGATACAGGGGAGGGAGAGGGGGAAAGACACAGGGAAGGGGGATGGGGGAAGAGACACAGGGGAGGGGGGAACAGACACAAGGGAGGGAGAGGGGGAAGAGACACAGGGGAGGGAGGGGGGAAAGTGTGAGAGAAGTATATATATATATATATATATATATATATATATAAAATATACGTACATACATACATACATACAGTATCTGACAAAGGTGAATACACCCCTCACATTTTTGTACATGTTTTATTATATATTTTCATGTGACAACACTAAAGAAATTACAGTCTGCTATAATGTAAAGTAGTAAGTGTACAGCCCGTATAGCAGTGTAAATTTGCTGTCCCCTCAAAATAACTCAACACAGCCAATAATGTCTAAACAAAAGTGAGTACACCCCTAAGTGGAAAGGTCCAAATTGGGACCAATTAGCCATTTTCCCTCCCTGGTGTCATGTGACTCGTTAGTCTTCCAAGGTTTCAGGTGTGAATGGGGAGCAGGTGTGTTAAATTTGATGTTATCGCTCTCACACTCTCTCATACTTGTCACTGGAAGTTCAACATGGCACCTCATGGCAAATAACTCTCTGAGGATATGAAAAAAAAGTGAAAAGAATTGTTGCTCTACATAAAGATGCCCCGATGAGAAGATTGCCAAGACCCTGAAACTGAGCTGCAGCACGGTAGGCTAGATCATACAGTGGTTTCACAGGACAGGTCCTACTCAGAACAGGCCTCGCCATGGTCGACCAAAGAAGTTGAGTGCACATGCTCAGCGTCATATGTCTTTGGAAAATAGACATAGGAGTGCTGCCAGCATTTTGCAGAGGTTGAAGGGGTGGGGGTCAGCCTGTCAATGCTTAGACCATACGCCGCACACCGCATCAAATTGGTCTGCTTCTTCTAAAGATGATGCACAAGAAAGCCTGCAAACAGTTTGCTGAAGACAAGCAGACTAAGGACATGGATTATTGGAACCATGTCCTGTGGTACGATGAGACTAAGATAAACTTATTTGGTTCAGATGGTGTCAAGCGTGGCGGCAACCAGGTGAGGAGTAGAAAGACAAGTGTGTCTTACCTACAGTCAAGCATGGTGGTGGGAGTGTCATCGTCTGGGCTTGCAGAGGAGTTACAGTTCATTGAGGGAACCATAAATGCCAACACGTACTGTGACATACTGAAGCAGAGCATGACCCCTTCCCTTCCTAGACTGGGCCGCAGGGCAGTATTCCAACATGATAACAACCCCAAACACACCTCCAGGACGACCACTGCCTTGCTAAAGAATCGGAAGGCAAAGGTGATGGACTGGCCAAGCATGTCTCCAGACTTAAACCCTATTGAGCATCTGATGGGCATCCTCAAAAGGAAGGTGGGGGAGCGCAAGGTCTCTAACATCCACCAGCTCCATGATGTCATCATGGAGGAGTGAAAGAGGACTCTGGGGGCAACCTGTGAAGCTCTGGTGAACTCCATGCCCATGAGAGTTAAGGCAGTGCTGGAAAATAATGGTGGCCACATAAAATATTGACACTTTGGGCCCAATTTCCCCCCTCCCCTGTGTCTCTTTCTCCCCCTCTTTCTCTGTGTCTCTTCCCCCGTCTCCCTCTGTGTCTCTTCCCCCTCCCCTTACGCGCTGCACATGCACAATGCGCTGCATTCCCCCCTCTCCCTCTGTGTCCCTTCCCCCTCCCCTTACACACTGCACATGCTCAATGCGTAGCTAACACCACGCTTTGCCCATGCGCGGCTGACTACCCAGAGAACAGCCTTTACTCTATTTGCATACATTTTCCTCACCTTATTGGTGATAGTGGGAACCAGCCGTGGACTCCTTGCTTACTGTGCCTTAGGGAGTAAAGTCATTTCTATCTATCTATCTATCTATCTATCTATCTATCTATATATATATATATATATATATATATATATATATATATATATAAATATATATATACTGTATATATGTCTACTTTTTGTAATTTGCCCCACAGCCAGGACAATTCTGATCACTGCCAAATACAGACCATCCTTGACCCCCCAGCCTGCCCTCTCCCATTATTGATGATTGTCTTCCTGATATCGTGAACCCCCAGGGCTCCGGATCCATTGTCTTCAGTATAACTTACCCATGCTCTTTGTGGTCTGCTCATTGTCAGTCTTTTGTTTTTCAGATGAAGACAATGGACCTAGACCACCAGGGCTAATCAATTATTATTGGTAATGATCTCACATCAACCAGATATATGAGCCTTTGTTTGTGGATGGACCAGAATGGATGCTTGAAAGTTAAAAAATTGCAAACTTAGGGCCCTATGCTAATCCCTGAAAAAGCACTTACGAGTGCCCTAACTGCAAAGTAAATCCTATCTAGCTATGTTAATCACTCATCCCTAAAACATTGCATCAAACTGCTACGGGCCATTGCTCTGAGTGAACTTCATGGTAAAGCTGATAAGGAAGGCATAAATAGTCTTTTAGATTTTGACACCCAAACCCTATGCTTATAAGATTTTACGGATTACTCGAAAATCAGGGCAGTGCTATAACTGCAAAATGTTAACATTTCAACATCATTTGTCACTTAACAATTTCATATCAACATACAGTGTATATGTAAATTAAAAAATATATGTTAGTATTAAGCCAATTTTATGACACAAAATCCAGGGTAACAAACAACCCAGTACTCAAGGGGTTAATAACGCTACAAAATCACGTCCCCTAGGAAGAAATGCTCTGATACATTTATTTATTTTAACACAAAATAAACCAAATTTTTACTGATTGAAGCTATAAATATAATTGTCACATCTTTTTAATATTAAAATATATTATTACAAAAAAAACAATTACTTTATATATATAACTGTTTTATTGCAGTAGGCTAACTACAGCACTTGTTACTGAACTTCCCACTCATTATAAGATTTATGACGTTCACATTTCCTATTGGCTCCTACAGTCCTGTCTCATTCGTAAAGCTTGGTTTGGCTGTTGGCTGAGTGCCATAATATGGGGGAGCTAAAGTTTAGAATACTGTTGTATTCCTGTAGCCGATTTAGGGCTATTCTGCAGTTTACACTGTCTGATTAGCATAGGGCCCTTAATTGTTGTTATTACCTATAGCTTTAATTTATACCATATATAGAAACTTTGCTGTGTCAGTTTAAGAAACTTTGCTGTCCAAAATATTTATCCCAAGTGTGGATGAATCATGAATTTCTGCATCCGATTTTATACCAAGGGAGGCCATGAAGCCATTAGGATTTTTAATAATTACATAAATATTTGGCTATACATTTGAAAACTGACTCCCATTCTTTCCACCTCCCTAAGCATAAAATCTAAAGCACTATCCAGTGAGTTAATGGAAAGAGCATGTGGAAAGAAAGTCACATAGACAAGAATGATTAAGTGAAAACTTTTCTGCGTATGTATTTTGAGGAAAATGTTCTCTGGATCCCAGTAGTCATATGCCTGTACTACCCTGATTACTTTTCATGCTACTAAACATAACCTATAACAATGCCAAGTGTAATGTAAATAGCAGGTATATAGAGAAAAGGAAAGTTGTAATAAAACACGGTATAGAAATTTCAAAGATTTCTTTTAATTTCAGTAGTTGCAGATTACATTTCTTGCTAGGTAAGATTAGATTACATTTGTGGTTATAATTGTATGAGGAGACCAAGCAGGATGTCTGATGTTCATAAGCCCATAAGTAATTATGTATAAACCACAAGATAAGTCTTAAGTCTTAGCTTTTAACAAAAATGTACAATTTTGGGGACTTCTCTCGAGCGTTCATGCCAAATAGCCGTTGTTGGCATTAGAATAACAAACCGGATCACAAAACACTATACCTTAAATCCATTCATGGCATACACTTCATTTTTGTAGGTGACTGAGACTCCAACTAGTAAGAAACTCCTCTGCAGCTGTGCATTACTCTGCAGTAAGACATCTAAACTTGAATTATGTTGTGATGGGGGTTCTGTGTTTCTGTTTTGTATGTAATATAGCAGAGGAATTAGATAATGCAAAGCATATCGTCTTCTACAGTTTGAATTTTATTTTCGATTATCTGTTGAATGGCACTTCATTTGATACCAAAATAGGAATATGTTGTCACTATTTAAATAAATGGTAATTATAACAATATTCTAGTATTTCTATATTTGATTCAGAATATCTTTGAATCATTACTATATATACACCTTTATCATTCAGCTAGTATAGTACTAGCCTGCATTTTTAGTACAATTATAAAATAGAAGCTTTTGATGTGTGTTTGCATATATATATCACATGTATAGTTCTCAGCAATACGGGTTGTTGCTAACGCTTGCGGGCTCGTGTAGCTCTGATGGAGATGAGTGCCGTGGGCGCTCATCCCTACGACCCTGTACGACTTAGGCAGGGACCACCAAAGGCGCTCACTGCGCTGGTGGAGATGAGCGCCATAAGCGGCAAAAAAAATATGGGACGAAAAAAACCAAAACGAGGCTACATTACCAATAAACACACAAAAACATGCCAGACACATAAGACTTCTACACAAGACCATACGAGGTATAAAATACACTATTAGGGGGGACTCAAAATGCTCCACACCCACGTAACACATACACAACCGCCTCCATTTTACAACACTAACTTGCAACTAATAACATTACCATTCCAAAATGCAGAATTACACACCTAAACAAACGCTTTGCGCTCACTCACGCAGCCTACTTACACTACACAGACTACACGGCCAATAAACACGCAAAAAAAACGACAGACACATAAGACTTTTACACAAGCCCGTACAAGGTATAAAATACACTATTAGGGAGGACGCCAAATGCTCCACACCCACGTAACACATACACAACCGCCTCCATTTTACAACACTAACTTGCAACTAATAACATTACCATTCCAAAATGCAGAATTACACACCTAAACAAACGCTTTGCGCTCACTCACGCAGCCTACTTACACTACACAGGCTAAACGACCAATAAACACGCAAAAAAAAAGACAGACACATAAGACTTTTACACAAGCCCATACAAGGTATAAAATACACTATTAGGGAGGACGCCAAATGCTCCACACCTGCGTAACACATACACAATCGCAGCCATTTTACAACTAATAACTTTACCATTACAAACTTCAGAGTTACACATCTAAACAAACCGTTTCCCCTCGCACACACAGCCTACTTACACTACACACGGCACACATTGCTGACACTTACACCTCAGGTCAGCAAGAGTGTAAATGTACATTGTATGCTACAGGAACATCAAAAAAGATTGTTAGCTCTTCAGGATATTGCTTCATGCATATATTAATTACAAATAGCTAAAGTATATTAATTTATGATTTTCTTAATGCATTAATTATCATAAAAAAATACATATAGAGAAAAAAAAGGACCAGGCGACAGGATTGCAATAAACGCCGAAGGCGTTCAGTGCGCGGCTCACAATAAGCGCCGAGGGTGCTCAGATGAGCAAAAGTACACCAGTGGAAAGGCTCGCAATGAGCGCCAAAGGTGCTCAGCACGACCCTTTCAATGAGCGCCGAAGGAGCTCAGATGACCAAAAAATAAAACCAACTGAGAGGCTCGCAATGAACACTGAAGGCGCTCATTGCGAGCCATGCAATGAGCGCCAAAGGCATTTAGCGCGAGGCTCGCAATGAGCGCCGAAGGTACTCAGACGACCAAAAGACTTACTTTGTGTGGCAAACAGCATTACCTGCCTTACAATTTTATGACTGTCATTTTTTGACGGGCAATTTGCTTATATATATATATATATTTTTAACTGTTGTTAATTAACTATAAATCTACGTATTGCAGATCAGAGGAGATCTAAAAAGCTTGAACTTGATGGACTAAAGTCTTTTTTCAACATTAATTACTATGTTATATATATATATATATATATATATATATATAGCAATTGTTTCACATATGGTGGGCTAAGAGTGATAGAAGCCCTCCACCGTAAAACGTACAGTAGTACAAATTAGGAATAGTACATTAGTGATTCCATTTGAATGTTTAAAAATAAGTTGCTGATAACTTATTTCCTGCCCAAATTTCTCAGAAATACAGTATATGCACTGCAGTCTGGGAAAACTGGGCGGGGCATGCAAATGAGGCCACATAATGCACCATCACTCTGTCAATCCAAACCATTTTAAACATGGCTCCTTTTACGCATATGCTTAATGTATTTCACAGTTTTAGACAAATCGATCCATTGCTATATCTAAAACTGTGAAATACAGTAAGCATATGCGTAAAAGAAGCCATGTTTAAAATGGTTTGGATTGACAGAGTGATGGTGCATTATGTGGCCTCATTTGCATGCCCCGCCCAGTTTTCCCAGACTGCAGTGCATATACTGTATTTCTGAGAAATTTGGGCAGGAAATAAGTTTTCATCAACTTATTTTTAAACATTCAAATGGAATCACTAATGTACTAATCCTTATTTGTACTACTATATATATATATATATATATATATATATATATATATATATAGTAAATAAAAAGTACATCTGTGTTCACATTTGAATGTCTAAAGCAAATGAAAAAACCTGCTTCCAGCTCAGAGTTCTGAGAAAAACAGTTATTACACTGCATTCTGGGAAGTCGAGCTGGGACACACAAATGTGCCCACAAATGCCTCGCTCTTCATTCCATAGCAAAACATGGCTTCCTTTTATCTTATGCATGCTGTATTACACAGCTTTAATGCAAAGCCAAGGTTGGATATATATAAGTATCGACACATTTGAATCTTAGTTAATAAAAATTAGATTTAAATTTTTCTTTTTAGTTCAGTGATCATTAAAATGGAGAAAAAGAGAGCTGAAGAAGAGAGATGAAGAGGACAGTAGAAGAGGAAAGCTGAGAAAATGTGAGGATAGAAGGAGAAAATAGGAGGTGGCATAGAGAAAATGGAGACTGAAGTAGACTGACATTGAGACAGTGATAAACAGGGACAGATTTTCCATTAGGTAGAGTAGACAGGTGACTAGGAGTAAAAATATGTGAAGCTATCCACCTTCTATCTACCCCAGGATAAGTCAAGGCCTATAGGTGAGGATTGGTGTACTAGTAACCATGTGAGTGCAATCACATAAAATAAAGGAGAACAGTGAAAAAGCACATTTCCAAATAGTACAATTGACCAATAGGTACTATAAAATAGCAAGTATTTGAGTTTACAATTTAAGGCTAAATTATGTAATAATTCGGTAACTTATACGTTTATTGGAAGAAATATTGAACTTGCCACTATTGTGAGTTATAATTATAGACATCAGTTATTATATAGAGTAGAGCATTCACATATAAGAATATATTAGCTGAAGGAACAATGTAATTTGTACTATGTACCATATACCTGGATCAAATGTCCAGCAAGAAATTATTTTCTTAAAAAATAACTTTTATTTACAGATGATAATAAAAACAAACAATTCTATTTAAATAAATTATGAATAAAAAGATCTGGTAGTATTCTACAAACTTGGTTAGTATATTTAAATATAAGATTATATGTTACTTTGTAGCTTTTTAATGATTATTTTCAGGATATAATATGCTCTTCACGGTTCATTGTTAAAAATGTGTTGGTCTTAGTGCACTATTGGTGAGCTATTGTATGTAACATCTTTTTTGAAGGCTAAGGGATTATGTACTGTAATCACAAGCAGAATTGTCTATATATTATGACTTTTAGTTTATGAAGCATAAATACTATCGTTGCAAAAAAACAGGCACTGATTGAATATTGAGTTTTAATGTTAACAATAATAAGCCAAACAGGTCTCAAAAGCTAGAAATATATATATATATATATATATATATATATATATATATATATTGAAATATAGTAGAATAACATAACTTGTTGTCTGCCAAAAGTGTTAGTTGTTCAGTTCAGCACAGTTTTTCAACGAGAGAGTTTATCTTTTTCCATAGGCAGAGATGGGATTAAGGGGCAATCAATGTAATTTACTTACTGGGTGTCTCTGTCTCATATGAAAAATCTTAGCCCTGTGACCTCCATTGATCAATGCATGCACACATTTACACCTCTATGCATGCTATGTAATGAAGAGAGGAAGTGTCTTGATCAACAGTACAATTCTGCCAGAGAGGAGCTTTGTTATTCCTGTTCCCAAGGCATGGCAGGTCCTGACACATGGATAAACATACAAACTGATACATACATCAATAATACAAGCACTGTTACTAATCTATAAATCAAAGGAAAGTGTGTGCACATATTACCCATATTATATTATTTTATTATTATTGTTTATTTGTAACGCGCCAACATATTCTGTAGCTCTATACATAAGTTATGATCAAGGCAAAACAATATTAACACATTACAAAGATGGAAGGCCTGGCCTTTGAGCTTAGATTTCAGTGTCCATAGAGCTTTCCCCAAAGCGCCGTGCAAGAATGAAAACTCACAGACTTACAATATAAAGGTTTTGGGTGTGGTACAGGAGGGTAAGAAAAGCAGTGTGCACGTTAAGGATGGAGGTTATAGGCTTCTTTAAACAGGTGTTTTTTAGTTAGGTTTTGAAGCACAAGGATAGACTAGTGGATCGTGGCAAGGAGTTCTAGAGAATAGGGGCAACGCGAGAAAAGTGCTGTAGGCGGGAGTGAGAAGGAAAGAAGAAGGTCATTAGCAGAGCAAAGAGGGCGGTTGGGGGGAATATTTGGAGATGACTGCAGAGATATAAGGGGGTGCAGTGTTGTTGACGGTTTTGTAAGTTAGGGTCAGGATTTTAAATATTATTCTGGAGGCTACAGGAAGCCAGCGGAGTGATTGAGAGAGGTGCTGCAGACATTGAACGTTTAGTACGGTTAATGACTCTAGGGATATGGACTAGAGGAGAAAGATCTAGCAGAAAGAGTGACAATAACACATTAAAACTAACTGAGAAAAAAAACTTGATCAATGTAAACATTATGAAAATCACCTGTGCTCTTGAAAAGGAACATATGAAAAAAACAACAAGAATGCAAAGTATATTTTTAGCAGTTTCCATGTGGCACAGCATCATAGGAGCAAAAGGTAAAATTTCACCCAACAAATTCTCCTTCTGAAAATCACAGACCCCACTTGATGGTTTGAACATTTCCCTCCTCTCATTTCTATTTACCTCTCCTCACATTTTCTATCATCTCAACAACATTATTGATATTAAAGGGATACTGAAAACATTTTTTCTTTGTAGCATCTGAAAGATGGTATCTGATAATGTATCACTGTGTGTTCTTTTTTTTCTCAAAGAAGAAAAATATCAACTGGGGCTTGCCCCTGTTAACCAATGAGCAGAAATATAGCTGTATAAGTCATATTTATCTTATAATAAAATCTACAAACCTATGAATGCTCTGTGCACTTCCTGTTATTTCCAATGATGTTTAATATATTAGAATTAAGTTCCATGTCTCTTTAACACATTACACACACCATCACGCTGTAGACAAATGTTTATTTAATGTCATAATCCCTTTATGTAAATTAATGTGCACCCAGATGTTGACCTCTTTCGAAAGTTACCTCAAGTGTCTCTGTTCTCAATTTGTGTATCTGTTGCTTAAACTTCAGCATCATGGTTTGCCACATTTTATGTCTGTTCTATAAAATAGTATGATAACCATCGCATGTGTTTGGTAAAATGAAAATGTTTAGTAATAATTACTTGCAAGATATTTATACTGGAACATTCATTTATGATGAACAGTTTAAAGGTATCTCAAGCCAAATTAACATTTAAAACATTTGTCCTGCCAAAAAACACAAGCTTTATCCAGAGTATAACCTTTTATGACTGTGTATATTTGTTGTTTGCTCTGTACAACTGAGACATTTGTTTTAAAAGCAACTAGTCCTGTTTTTGGAAGTCATCACAGTAAGATTCATAGCTTTAGGAATATAATAAAATCTTAGAAATAAAGCACATCAAAGCAGAAAAAAAACCTAGAAATGTCCACCCTAATAATTGTGTTGACTTAGAATTCTGTCACCATTTAAGACTGCAGAGACAGTATGTTGTTTGAGAACCATGTCCTTGGGTACAATTTGTTCCAAGGAGTAGGAAAGGAAGACCAGATTGGCAGATCTTTGTATATAGCAAGTGTGCCAAATATATAATGTAAATCTTCCAATATCTTGAGGACTAAAAATATTCTCTCATTCTCCAGGTAGACCGGCAGAATCCACTGTATGTGTGTTTATGAGTGTGTTCGCAGTCTATCGTATACTACATTCAAAACACGTGTGTTTCCTGCCTTGTCCTCATCTAAGGGTTTGTCCATATTGCAGACTCATGGATTTGTGCACTGGTGTAATACTAAATAAGTTATGACAAAATATATATATATATATATATATATATATATATATATATATATATATATATATCAACTGTAACACTATCCATTGAGCTGCTATTCTTCCCACCAACAGGACATTCTCAACATACAGGTTTTGTGACTTTAGATCAGATAAGTTTCTAAATAAAAGGAGTTGCTATGCATTGGAAGAACTCTCCATCAGTGGAACAGCTTGTCACTAAAACCTCATCAGCCAGTCCTTGTATAAAAGGAGGGATTGGGTTTGGCAGAGAAAGTGCAGTGGAAATTAATGTGAAAAAAGTAACAAAAGCAGTGAGATGAGAATGGGGATTTTTGTTGAGCAAATGTGAAAGGGGTTGATGAGAAAATGAAGGAAACAGTGGTGTAATTATGAGTGATGATAACATCTTGTCAGTGATATTAATATACATTGGCTCTAGGAAGACCAGTCCCCAGACGTATGTTGCTGCCATTATTCTTGTATAGAGATTACTGACAAACTGAAACAATACAAATTAGAAAAGAACTAGGCTGAATATGTATGGTTAAATATATCTTCAGCAGTTCAAGGTGGTCTGGATGTCAGAAGCAGTTTATGTCTATTTAGGATGGTGGCTACACATCCCCGGCATAAGAAAGAGTGAGAAAACACATATGTGGCAATGGCTATGTGAAAATGAACCATAAACCTCTACGCTAAATAAATGAGCAAAGCAACAAAGAATAAAATAAATAAACAATATAATTAAAATGCACTGCACAAATATACACTTTACTTGTCACAAGCCCAGAAAGACAGAAACGCATGAGATTATAATGGACAGCCATTATTAAAGCATACACTTGTTTATAAATAGTAATACATGTTGGAGTGTGGGATAATGTTGTGCTTCCACAACTGGAGTATCTTATTGGTTTGCCATTTACTTTATTTCTCTAGTACTTGTCCCCTTTCTACTTATATCAGTTATTTTTATTTGAATTTGGTTTTCCTGCTTTCTGTCTTCAAATGTAAAATGTACGTCCAAAGGAGATGCTTGCTACTTTTATTAAACTGAGACTTGTGTTTTCAGGTTCTGGCTTATTAATGCAAGCGGTACATTGTGCAAGCTATTTTTGTAGGCTTGTTTTTTTGAGATAAACACTTTTTCTTTTGAGTGGCATTAATGTGGCATAAAATGTGAATTAGTGACAAAGGTTTCTCTAGTAGACATAAACTAAATAGCACTCACTTAATACAATTAAGTTTTTTCCTACACTTTGAGGCCTCTAATTTGTTTGCCATGTTGGTTGTAGAAGACAAACTGCAACAAAGTCTTTATTGATGGGTTATAGAGCTTCCCATACACCACAGGTTTCTTATTCACGTGTGACACTGGAAGCTCTGTAACCCATCTAAGGAGATTTTTTTCCAGATGGTCCTCCAAGACCTGCTACCTCCAACTTGAGTACCCAGGACTGTTATACTTTTGTACTTTATACTACTTGCTATTTTTCCAATTAGTATATTGTACCATAAAGACACGTTGCTGTGGGCCTCATTCTATTATTGGCCATAAATCGGCCGCAAAGCTGCGATTCCTTGCGGGGCTCCCGTTACCTTGCAATTCAATTATACGGCGCCGCAATGATATCCCCTTACGGCCGGCCGTATATCTTGCAACCGGCCGTAAGCTCAGAAATCTTAAAATGCAAAAATAAATTCAAGACGGCACTGTAAAGCTCTGTAAATGCTAGGGATCATATTGGGGGACATGAGGATTAATAGCAACCCCCTCTCAAGCTTGCACATCAGCCCAAATCCGAGATTACATTAACTGTTTATTTTCCGGCCGCAGCGTGGGCGGGTCTGAGGTGCTCCAAGCCCTCTGGACTTTTTACATGGATATGTGACATAAATTAAAAAAATATATATTTACGGATTTGAGTGTAGGGGAATGTTGTGCTATTAATGCTAACACCTACAATCACTTTATAGTCTCCTCAGAGTGCAGGATGGCTTTATTATGGCTTTATTATGTGCCTAATTGTGTGTCTGCGGGACCTTTTTGCTGCAAGTAAGCTGCGGCTCGGTTTTAGCCTTGCAGAGAGGGTTCCCGTAGAAATTGAATAGCAACCGGGGCTTTCTTGCGGCCGAAACTCTTGTGGCCGTTTAAGATCAAAGGCTTTCCTCCGGCGCGTGCGGCCGCAAAGGATAGCAAGGCGCCGGCCGCAAGCCTGCCGGAATCCCCGGACGGAAGGGAATAGAATAGGCAAATAGCTTGCGGCCGGTCCTTGCGGCCCCGCATCTCCTACGGCTGATAATAGAATGAGGCCCTGTGTATCTGACTATTTATTTTTAAAAAGTGGACAATACAATACTGTATAATTTAATGTTTTTTTATTTTTATTTTAAATAACATAGAAACTCACAAACCATTGGTTTACTTTAATATCACAATATGAAGAACTCTATATTTCATATGTGGTTCCCTGGTGGTTCAATGGTTAGGATTCAGTGCTGTCACCACCTCAACCTGGGTTTGATTACAGTCAGGGAACCAAGAGGTCATGCACCCTGAGGCCATGCAGGGTTGGGCCTGGTTAGTACTTGGATAGGAGACCACCTAGGAATACCAGGAGCTGAATGCTGTAACCCCGGAGAAGGAACTGGCAATCCACTCCAGTATCTCTGCCATGAATACCAAGTGGATCAGCATGGTGTGTTCTGGTTCATGAGGTCACGGAAAGTCGAACATGACTGAACGACACAAAACCACACACATATTTTATATGACATATAGATTTTGTGGTATAACAATAATTTTCCTTAAATTGTATTGCTAAAAATGCAGCCAACAAACAGCATTTTACAGTGGCCTTTGCAGAGCGAACAGGATAAATGAAAATAAAATAACTTGCGGTTGAGGTGTCCTTTACATAAACAGTGGTATTCCTTCTAATACTGTAAAACACAGCAGCTACAGTTCTGGCAGGAAGTGAGAAATAGGACCGAGTTTCCATGCCACGTTTATAGCATGATTAAGAGGACACAGGACTCCAAAGTTTTCTATCACAAATCTAAAACAGCATGTTTCCTGATATGGAAAATTAGTCATCTGAAGCAGAGAAAACCTACATTTACACGTTTTTGATCAGTCTTGATGAAGAATCCTCAGAATAATTTTCACTCATGAAGTGACCTCACTCTCATACTGGATAAGCATCATTTAAAGGGATATAAATCAAGTTAAAGGGAACAGAGGGTTAGTGTGACCTGAATCCAACATTTTAAAATAGCCCTCGACAGAGAACCGTGTTACCTGAAAAAACACCATCATTGCTCATGTATTTATAGATAAATATACTGTATGAAGGTGCTTGCAAAATGATGTCTCTGCTGGACTCTGGAGGTATCCATTCTGCTTTTGTGGAAGTATATGTGGAAGTGGAGCATTTATATTTATGGAGAGCTGTGGAAGCATCTATTTATCTGCTTCTGGATCTGTAAGGAAGGGTGTGGTGTAATTTTCTGATCTAATTATCTGAACAAAGACTGTTGACCTCTTCCTATTCCCACCTTCTAATGATAGACCTATAGACACACCCTCATGATCCAACTCTATGGAAGTGATGTAACAAACACAAAATGGATTTCACCATTCAAAAGTCTTAAAAAATTCTGTTTTTCTCTAAAAATGTACTTTTATGTCCATGGCACAGATGTCCATAGTGATCAATGTGTCTTCTTTTCTTGAACTAAAGTTTTAATTGTACCTGATAGCTTGACCAAAAGCTGGTGTCATGGAGGGGGTCCTAAAGTCCCTCATCAGATTTCAAAGGACCAAATAAAAAATCAGTTAAGTGAATTATTACATTATGATATTTCCCCTTCTAAATGTATCTGCATCTAGTATACAAAGAGGATTTTCATCCACAGATTAAAACTGATTGTGCTACCGATAGGTGGAAACAAGGTAGTAAAAAAAATGAAATACACCGTATGAACAATGGTACATGAAGTTGTTTTTTTAATGAAACTACAACATATTTGATAAAACAAAAAGTACAGATTCAGAAAAACAGGACATATTCCAGATTTAAACTGTTTACGTTTGTGGATATAAACAAGACTAGCAGTTACTATGCAATGAAAATAACTTTATAAACAGCGGTTACAACCCACATATAGTCCACAGGAATCTTGCAATCTCAATCCATCAACAGTAAAAAAAAAAACAATGTATATAAATGGCAGCTAATAGAGTGATTTAAGTTGCAATAGTTTGCACTATATTATGTATGAGGCATAACAAGATAAATTGGGAAAGGTTGCATTTGAATATTTTTAATACTTCAAATATTATGCTCTATAATGTTTAGAAACATGTTTAGTTGCTGGAAAACAAACTATTGCATACAGTTTAAGCTAAATCCCTCACAATCTCATCAAACGGTCATGTTTATGTTAGCCAATCATTTGCTGCATCAGCTGGTGCCAATACTGATTGCATTTTGTAGAACTGTGTGAGGTCTGGCTATGGCTTTCTGACAAATGAAAAGTAAACATTACCAACATTTTTGTTTTGTTTTACTTAAAAATACATTAATTACACAATTCTTATATCCCAATAGGAGGAACTAGAATGTTGCCTTTAAAGGGACACTACATTTAGAAGATGTTGTCTGCACCATCATGTTGAGGCTAGAATAAAGCTGTTTAGATTTTTAAAACTGATTAAGAATTGATAGATATGGACATTTTAGGTATTGTTTGTTTAGCCCTTGCACCCCTCCAAAAAGAAACCACATATATAATAAGGCTGGAGTCTAACTGTGACACATTTTAGAGATTCATTATTAATGGAGTAGTGGTTAAAGATTCTGATTCTGAAGATGGTCTAAGAGGTTTTTTTCACTTTTAAGTCACAGGTCCGTCCGTATCCACTGTGCTTTACTTTATTTCCAACACATGTTTTAATTTACATATATATTATTATATTATATATATTATTTATATATATTATATATATATATATATATATATATATATACTGTATATATATATATATATATATATATATATATATATATATATATAAACGTCAGGAACACACTGAGGTTCCTGACTTCTATTCATTAATCCAGCATTCATTTTGATATAGAAACATTTTTCTACATGAGCTTCTGTCTATTCGTGGTGAGCACATGTGGTTACTTGAGTGACCCTTTAATGAAAATTAGCTTTTGCTATACAAGTTAAAAAGTTAATACACTTGCAAAAGTCTGTCAAATTAATTTAAAATCAAATTAATTGAAACTTGAAAATATGCTGTGAATAAAATCTTAGCAAGTGAGAGCTTTAAGAGCTGTACTTTAGTTATTTATAATTAGTATAGTTAGTTGGTAGGGAATTGTAGCTTCTATATTTGATAAAGTTTAAACAAGAAAGAAATGAATTAAACATATTTTCGTGCAGTAAGTAAAGGTTGGCATACAGGCTAAAGTGACATACAGTACATTCAAAAGATTTATATTAGGAACATGAATAATCCTTACAGAGAAAATGAATTATCAGTGACCATGGATCTTGCCGCCCGATGCAATTAAGAATCCAGAAAGGTGAGTACAAATATTCTCTAATTTTAACTACTTGTGTTCATGGCAATGTTCGGTTCATACCACTAGGGACATTAACACAATTTTTCTTTGCAGACAGGAAATACAGTATTTTCTGAACATAAAATGCACCTAAACAGAACAATAGCACAATTTATATTTCCAATATAAGATGCTGCCCATTTCAGGATATATTGACTATGAAAAATTAGTCTTATATACCAGAAAAAAAGCAATACTATATTTCCAGGCTTAAAAAATGACCCTTTGACAATAACTGTAACATGCCTATGCAAAATATTTTTTTTATCTAGAATATGAAGGAATCAGCTTGGCATTATTTGGATTTGAAGGAATATTAATGGTTAAATACCGCACTTTAAGGAAGAGCGGTTGTTTAAATAATTGTTCTACATGGAATGAATATACCTATGTAGTGATATTACTTCATGTTTAAACCTATTTGTAGGTAGATTTGTAGGGAGACTAAATGCTATAAAATGTTTTTATAGGTTTTAATATGCCTTATTTAGAAAATACTAGGAATGAACGGCATAAAATTGCCATGTTTCAAGGTAAGCAATTCTGATTCAAGAGAAACAGTATGACATGAAACCTTCTCATAGAAATGGGGACCTATAAAATATCAATTATTATTATAATTAACATTATATTTTGCCCCTTCTCAATCAGTGTCAATAAATGTCAAGTGTCGATAAATGGAGCCATTTTCTCTGACCTTCAATCTTCACACATAGGAGCTTCAGTTTAATTATTCACCAAGGTACAAAACTAAGTGAATATCTCAATGTAAAAAAGTTATTTGACAAAGCTCCCTTGAGATTTGGTGTGATGTTACCACAAACGATTAAATAAAGACCACCACATTTCAGCTTTCCTTTAGTTTAGAAGTAGGACCTATCTGGACGTGAGTTGTGCCTCAATAATTCGCTCCAGACATTTTCTGTTCCGGTGCCTTTCCTTTGACATAATGTGCCCTAATGTTTCTCTGGTAGCCTCATGGCAGCTTGTATAATATGGCACAGAATAAGGTATAATATGATTATTTTGCATTGATGTGGCAGTTATTCAAACTTGAACAGCTGAAACAGACCGCTCATACATGCGCTCAAGAATGCGATGAATGCAAGCAAAGCTTGGCCTATCAGTAGGCATCTTGCTCCAGCAAAGGCGCATCAGATTATAGAGCTCGAGTGGACAGTTTTCTGGACAGGACAAAATATTGCCATCTCTGACATAGTAGATTACTTCTTCATGAGCCATCCCATAGTACGGCTGCATGCCATAGGAAAATATCTCCCATAGGACCACTCCATATGCCCAAACATCTGATTCTGATGTATAACGGTTATAGAAGATAGACTCTGGTGGCATCCAGCGGATTGGAATGGCATCATTCTCATTTGCTTTGTAATAATCCGCTGAATATATATTTCTAGAGAGACCAAAATCAGCAATTTTTACCACCATGTTCTCACCAACTAAACAATTCCTTGTGGCCAAGTCTCTATGTACAAACTTGCGCTCTGAGAGATAGGCCATTCCTGCCGATACCTGACGAGCAATGCAGAGTTGATCGGTACAAGAGAGCGGAGCTGGGTTCATATCAGACAGCCTGACTTTTGCAGCAAGGCTACTGTGACTTAGACTACTCAGGGCTCGTGGGGATCTATGTCGCAAGTACTCATTTAAATCTCCATGCGCCATATATTCAAAGAGCAGACACATGGGTTTTCCAACAGCGCACACACCTAGAACAAAAAACAAGGAATTTATTAAGTATGATGTGTTATTAATTTATGATAACAGAAGGATATGATATGATATAGGATTTGATAAATATTGAGAACATTTTGGTGACAACTGCAGCCAAAGTATATTAGATAATTTTGTTACTCTTTTTTATATAAAGAATATTTAGGTTTACATTGTTTTTAAAAGTTTTACTTGTTTACTACCTTTGACAATATAACTATGTTTTTTTCCAAACACCCACCTATTGACTTATCATTGTTATAACTTTTAACCAATATACTTTAAACATATGCATAACTTTGCAGATACAGAATTAACACTTTATTCCTAATTAATTTGAGGTTTAGTGTTTTGCAGTGCATTATCATTTGAGATTAAAAGTCAGCTATATAGGTCTTTAACTACAAGGACCATGAGTTGGCATCAGAGCCTTCTCCCGGGAATCCTGCCTTCTCATAAGCAGTATTCTCCAGAACCATAATTCAAAGGCATCAATTCTACAGCGCTCAGCCCTCTTTAATCACTTGAAGATTTATGGAACTGAAGTTTGGAGTAGTAGGCCTTCTTTCATTTTGCACAAAGTACCTTCATTATTTTTCTGGACTTTATCCTGGGTCTTAAACAATCTATTTCTATAGCCTCTATGTCTCTCACTTATTTTATTATATATTACTACTTGTTTAATATTAACTTAAGCACAATGAAGACCAATGGAGATAACCATTCAATGCAAATTTGATATGTCATGAAACAGAAATTAACCCACATAGTTGCACTGTATTCGTGTCTGAGGTCAATTTTGTAATGTGCATTCCTAAACTGTTTAAAAAAATGCTTTCATTATTTGTGCTATTAGTTAATAGCTTACAAATATTTGAACTCACAATGGTATGACTTCATGATGGAATGCAGAAAAAGAATCCCCAGTTGGTAAATGTGACTATAACCCAATCCTGATTTATTCTTTAAGTAATTAGTATACAGAAAAAAATCTCATTGTGGGGGAATAGCATAATTTTTGAGAAAAACAAACTGAGAGAATTAAAAAAGATAATAATAAACAGGCTTGGGGAGGCACGTGTTTACAATAAAAGCAGCCAATGTGATAATAAACAGAACATCACCGGACGATCCCAATGGAATGCAACACAAATGAAGGCAAAATCAGAATCATTCGATTAAACAACAAACATGAATGATTATTTATTGGTAATATTACACAGAGGTAGAAGCAATGCGTTGCAAATCAGCGGGATAACATTAGGACTATATTTTGTCTGCTATACAAACAATAAAGAGATCATATTCGTATCATATGTCATCTAGTGAATAAATCTAGGTAGATATTTGCTTTTATATGAAAGAACACAATCTTAAAATATTCATGTAAGAGTCATGCAACATGGCTAGGTTGCCTTACACACCTCCATGTTTGAGGAGACAGGCGGATGCCAATTAATATTTTTGTGCTGTTGGTGCTATTGATACATTGCAATTTGACTGTAATGTCATTAGCAATCTTTCGAATACAAACTACATGTTTCTCATTTCTCCCCTATACATCTAAACTCCATTGTTTGTGTCCTTTCATATTATGAATATTAATAGCATGTCCACATCACATTCATCTTTGAAATTACAATATTAAAGCGACACTAAAGTCACAAAAGGGTTCCCTGGTGGTCCAGGGGTTAGCAATCAGTGCTTTCACTGCTGCAACCTGGGTTTGATTCCAGTCAGGGAACAAAGAGGTCACACCACCCTGAAGCCATGCAGGGTGGGGCCTGGTCAGTACTTGGATGGGAGACCACCTAGGATTACCAGGAGCTATATGCTATTGCCCACTGGAAAATGAAATGTGCCTTATGTCTTACAGTCAATGAGTTTACGGATCGTCAGAAACAACTAAACAACGCAAAAAAAAGTTTTGTTTTGTTTTTTTGTCTTAAAAACTTGTGCAGCAAAGGTTTAACAAATATTTGTTTTATTTAGCTGTATAAGGTTAAGCTGGTAGGTGGATTATAGGTGCGCCATCCCAACACCCTAACCAAAATTAAGTCTTGGCTTTGTTCATAAAATAATTTGTACATTGATCAAAAAGACATATTGTAACTTTTGCAGCCATCATTTTTTCATGCAAATAAAACTTGATAGTGCATGTGTGACTTCAGTGTCCCTTTTATGTAGATCAACATTTTATAAAGCCAACACATTCACAAAAATATTTTATTAAATAACCATTTATGGAAATATTGTGGTGTTATATCGCTAGCGTAAAGAAACACTTATGGGGATATGTTTTAACAATACATATACACTCCATTCTACAGTGTACTAAACTGTGTGTTAAACGGGTTTTATGTATTTTAACGTTTACAGTTCCACTAATTTAGGTACCTTATAAGAGTTGAACCTAATGACCCTTCTTTAAAGAGAACCCATTGATCTTAATGGTACATGTTACAGAAAAATAAGTTAACTAAAATAACTAGAATCACTTAAATAGAATGTAGAATGTCAAAATTCACAAAATCATATAAAATAATCAAAATAGATAAATAGGGAATGTGTGATGTTTAGCTAACTCACATGGCTGCTGTCAAGGAAACACAAGAGTACCCATGGGACAAGACAAATCATTCTGAACATACTATTCTACACTAAAGTAACTTCTTAAGCAAGGTTCCAGTTTTAAGAAATATTGTTGCTAAACATGGGCTAATGTAATTGAAAATTATTGTTGCTTTGTGATGTAAGACGTTTCTGTAACTCTATATAAACAAATAGTCCTTGGTCTTTACTGACACGGAACAAAATAAAAGATAACTTGTACAGGCCAGCTCATTATTATTATTTGAGACGATGAATCACGATAAATGTAAAAAAAAAAAACATGTTTCTTAGCAAAGAGCAAGAACAAAACAAACTCTGCTGAGTTATGAGAACAAGCATATGTTTCTTGTTGTGCCTTAAAATATCTGTTATATTAATTGCGGTTTAGGTGCCATTGTGAAAGAAATATGATCTTACAAAATGTACTTATATTAAACGGCATTGGAAGTTGCCCAATTCATGAGCTTATAAAAAATTGTCTATTTTATGTATTAGGAGGTATTCACCTTTTTAATAAACTTGCATAACCTTTCTATCTACACATAAGCAAGTCTAGCTTTTGTCCTGTTCCTGACAATCACACAAACCTTTTATCCTTCAGAATACCCCAGGAAATACCAAGTACTTCACAGAACACATCATGCCATATTAGCCATAATGCACTTCATCAAACATGACTATACTTGCTTCTAGATGGATGTGAGGTAGGATAGTAACATAGGGCTCGATTACATATCTCCGATAGGATCTCCTGCAAGTCTGACTAATAGCTACAGGAGTTCTTACAAGATAATTTACTGAGCTATGATATGGCTCCTGCATGATCGCTCACATAAGAACTCACAAACAGGGTTTGTCATGTAAGGGAAATGGTTTTCAAGGTGAGAATGTGCACAACCAGTCAATGTGTTGCTCTCCAAGTAGTAGTGCCTGATACTATAAGTGAACCATGTACAGGGTACAACAACAACATACATGTAAACAACCACATCTGATCCGTGTACACATCTCACATAGCTTTAGAATTTAACAAACAGCTGATGCAAAAATCAATTCATGCTGACAGGAGTAATCTTTCAGATAAACATGGCCTAACACACTGCAACTATTTAATTGTTGTCGGTGACACTTGCTGTGTGTAAGTGAATGGAATGCCCTTCTCATAGGTAATAGTCAATCTGGTTTAATGACCAGATATATAAGTGCTTTGCATTTTTATAGTTTGCTATTTTAATTTTAGTCAGCCTCATCATCCCCTGGAATCAATTTGCACAGCCCTGATTATATTTGTGCCTGATCTTGTTACTTTGGTGACCATGCTTCTTATAAATTGATAACTGTTGAGTGAACATTGACACTCTTTGACTTTGTATGCTTCTTTATTTTGAAATGAGTGAATGCTATATACACATACACTTGAAACATGGTGGTGAGATCTATTCTGTGAGTGCAACCCACAGTCCAGGATTGCAGTATGTATCTGCTTGTGTATTAAGTGTTTTGGTTGTGTGAGTACTTTTTGCGCTGATTGCAAGCCTCGTAGTGAGCGCCTTTGGCGCTCATCGTGTGGCTGGCAATGAGCGCCTTCGCCCTTTATTGCGATCGTGTATTGTGGTGTTTTTTAAAGTGTTGTATATATGTATGTTTTAATGTTAATTAATTACTAAATAAATGAAATTATAAATTATAAATTAATATACTTTACCTATTTGTAAGTAATATATGCAGGAAGCATTGTGCTGACGACCTGACAATATGTTTCGATGTTCCTGCAGCATACAATGTAGATTTGCACTGTTGTGGAGCTGAGGTGTGAGCAATGAGTGCAGTGTGTAGTGTAAATAGGCTGGGTGTGCGAGGGGAAGCCGTTAGTGTAGCTGTGTACTTCGGCATTGTGTAAGTTAGTGTTGTAAAATGGCGGCCAATGTGTTTGTTGTATACAGGTGTGGATAATTTAGCATCCTTGCTAATAGTATATGTTGTAGCCCGTACGGCTTTTTGTAAAAGTCGTATGTGCTTGGTGGTGTTTTGCGGCTTTAGGGGTCGTGTAGCCTCGTTTTCGTTTTTCTCGGCGGCCATTTTTTCTCTCGCTTAGGGGATTTTCGAGTGTCTAAACTGTGAAAATTGGAGTTAAATTGACGTGTAAGATGACTTGCACACGTCCTAGGTGTCCCCCCTTGCTGTGTGTGATGTTTGTATGTGATTTCGTGTTTTTCGGTGTGCGCGGTTAAGCCGTTAAGTTCATATTTTTTGCAGCTCGTATTTTGTTTTATGCAAGTCGCGGTTTCGTTTTGTAAGTGTTACGGGCTGTATATTTTTTTAGGATATTTTTTCAAAGTGCTGCGGGTCTCGCAGTGTGATTTGAGTGTATTTGAGTGTTGTGTTCATGTGTAGTCCCGCGGGTCGTAGGTTCGATGGTAAAGTGTCGCGGGGTCGTAGGGATGAGCGCCTATGGTGCTCATCTCCACCAGCGTAGGGAGTGCCTTTGGCGCTCCCTGCCTAAGTGCTACGAGGTCACAGGGATAAGTGCCTATGGCGCTTATTTCCACCAGCTCAAGGAGCGCCTTTGGGGCTCCTTGCCTGACCGCAACCGCGTCCCTCGCTTTGCGAGGGCTGCAGTTTCCCTGTTGCGTTACCAACGGGTTTTGGCAATCCCGCCTGCTGACAACTATATATGTGATACAGTAGAC
This sequence comes from Discoglossus pictus, assembly GCA_027410445.1. Taxonomy (NCBI): domain Eukaryota; kingdom Metazoa; phylum Chordata; class Amphibia; order Anura; family Alytidae; genus Discoglossus; species Discoglossus pictus. Next base: position 320,587,647 of record CM050163.1, on the reverse strand, counting down.
TCTCAGTTATTTGGCACCCACAGGATTGGTAGATGCCGGATAAAAAGAGGCCTAGATTAGCTGTACATAGGATGCTCTGCTAAGTATATTTGTCAGTGAGGGCTGTTTAAGCCGCAGCAGCTTTCACTCCTCAGGTACACACAGGTACTTTAGGCTGGAGTGTGTAGTGCTGATCCTGAGGAATGTAACAACAACACTGCCCTGGCTCAGACACTCATGCTTGTCTGCTTCCAGATAACATTGAATTGCAGAGATGTACAGTTGATGCAATCTAGGTGCCTGTAAGCATTTGTTGAGCCCTGTAAAATTAGATTTTTATTTAAAGTACAACATTAAAAAAAATGTCTTGGCTGCTTGAGCTCTGGCTCTACTGTATTAAGGTGTTAATTATTGCACATATCTTCTTATGACACACATGATATTATATATTACATTCATGCATGTAACTTGATAATTTATTTCAGGGGATACACAATGACTGCTCAGACAGGATTATTGTTGAGGGGGTTGTGTACATATTTTTAGGGCAGGTGTGGCGATTTATTAAGCAGGTTTGACTTAGCATTAGTTGGGTCATTGTTTAATTGTCTGAGTGGGTATTTATAATTGACACTGTGATTTAGTTGATTGTTCTTTAGTAGCTTCAGTTTACATGTTAGGATTTGTCTCACTGTAAGCACTTAATGAGCCTTATGAGAACACTTAAAGGCATACCTAAGTGTCCTGGATTATGAATGCATTTGATAGAGGAGAATCAGTAATGCATGCAAAAATTATTTTTTGGTATGAAAAAAATACAAAAATAAACATTTACAAACTCACCCTGATGTTTGCTAAAACCCTTCAGTTTACAAACTGCAGCTTTTGTTAGTTGACACCCCTTAAAAGCCCTGCTAAGATTAGCATAAAATTCATAATTTCTTTTGGCTAATCAGGAGAAAGCAGAGGTTAGTTGATACATTTGTATTATATTCTGGTGTTCCTGAGTTGTAAAGCAGCCTGGGATATGTAGTCTCTCTTTCTCTATCCTTGTGGCCTGATTCAGCTGTGAGCTCAGACCCCAGCCAACCATGTGATTCCATCCAGCAACACTTACTTCCTATGGTCTCTACCAGAAAGGTCAAACTCAGTACCTGGCTGCTTTCCTGTGTGGTTGTGTAACTTTCCTTAACTTTGTAAGTACACTGAACTTATCTATATAAGAAATATTTTTCTGATAATCACTGCCTATATACCTTTAAGATAAGCCTTTATGGGAGCCATGTAATAGCACTTTAGGTAAAATCTCCCATACAGCAGGGAACAGTTCATAGCGATCATACATATGGGATTAGATTTCCTACAGGAGCTGTGCAATCGAGCCCATAGTAGGATGGGTTGACAAGAATACTTTTAGTTCATCAAGATCAGCCTTTTTAGGTCTCTTCAGTTCTTTAGTTAATCCAGAGGAAGGAAGAAAAAAACACCCCTTTGAAATCCTACTTGTCTCATCGGGGGAACAACAAACCTTTTTTAAATATATCTATTGTATTTGCTGTCATAACCTTATGTGATAGTAGAGTTCCAGAATCTGATCACCCCTACTGTGAAGATCCCCTTTTCTTTCCTTAATTTGAAAAATGTTGTCTTCTAACCTCAAGGGATGACCTCTTTTTAACTGTAAGCTTATTGGCAAGAAACGTTTACTTGAAAAAACATTATACTGACCCTGGATGTATTTATTTAAGGTTATCATATCACGTGGTAAGCACTTTTGTATATAGAAAACAAGTATTTGATTAGCCCCTCTTTATAACTCTCCCTCTTTTACCACTCACTATACCTTAGATTGTAAGTCTGCGAGTTTCTATCCTAAGTACTTTGGGAATTCACCATGGACATTGGATTTCAAGCTTAAAGACAGGGCCCTCCTTTCCTTGCTATATGTTCATTTGTATTTGTCTTTGTCTGAACTTAAGTTATGTACAGCGCTACAGAATATGTTGGCGCCATATAAATGAGCTATAATAATAATAATAATAACTCAATCTCTCCATTCTCCTATTTAATCTAGTTGCCCTTTCATAAACCTTTTCTAGCCCTAAGATATAATTTGTTTGCAAATAAACTGCACTCCATAATCTAGATGGGGTCTTACCATTGATTTTATATAGTAACGGAATTGTGCTTACTTTTCTTGCTCCTATATTTCTATATTACTTTTCCTTCAAAAATGTATAATTTTACGTTTCCCTGTGTTAAATCTTCACCAATCTTCTGGTGCTGAGCCTGTGGAGCTTGAGTCTTGGAAAATTAGAAATAATTTATGGGCTATTAAAGTTATCTCGGTACTTTTGCCTGCATTCCATGTGGACCCGGTGCTTTATTTACATTTATTTATCAAATCTCTTTCAGATTTCTTCCCAAGTTAACCAATTATGATCCCCATATTCAAAATATGACATAAAGAAATGTTAATCATGAATTATCACATTTAAATGCTGTTCAGACTGAATGGCATTAAAAAATCTAAATAAAAAATCAAACTGCATTAAGAAACAGAGAACAAATATAACAACATATGTGATATTATGTAAAATTAAAGGACAGCTTAAAAATGAGTGGTATGGATGGATTTGTTGTTGCTTAGTCATTAAGTTATGCCCAACATTCGATCACAGCATGCCAGGCATATCTGTCATCAACTCGACTCTCTGTGTTTGGAGGAGGAAGAATGCTGCCTATAACCCCAAGAACACCATCCCCACCATCAAACATGGAGGTGGAAACATTATGCTTTGGGGGTGCTTGTCTGCTAAGGGGACAGGACAACTGCACCGCATCAAAGGGACGATGGACGGGGACCAAATCCCTCCTGAGATGTGTGCAAACCTGGTGGCCAACTACAAGAAACGTCTGACCTCTGTGATTGCCAACAAGGGTTTTGCCACCAAGTACTAAGTCGAAGGGGTCAAATATTTATTTCCCTCACTGACCTGCAAGTCAATTTGTAACTTTTTTGACATGCGTTTTTTTTTTTGTTATTCTGTTTCTCACTGTTAAAATATAGGCTGATCATTTCTTTGTCAGTGGACAAACTTTCAAAATCAATAGGGGATCAAATACTTTCCCCCCCCACTGTATACTATCTAGCAATGAATATACAAGAAAAACACAATGCCTTAAAGTGGTAACATTAATAGTTGACTAATTCCAGAATATACACTTCAAGGGATAGATTGGGAAATTAAGTTACATTTGTAAACATATACATGAACTATTGATGAAAAGCACTAATGCTGCATAAATTGGTGTTTGTGTGACTATATAATGCTATTGCAATATCTTTATTTTTGTGGAATTGAGATGTTTGACTTCATTGGTTGTTATTGAAAAACATTAAAGATTAATTGTAATGTATGAGATTCAGTCTTTTGTTGAAGTGACATAGTATACTTGTATTGCCCAAAACGAACTACCCCGTGTTGGCATATTTCAAGAATTATTTAGTTTAGAAATTGTTAGCCAGAATGTATTACTGTTTTATTTTAACCAATATTACCAATATGATTCTGAAGTGTTGCCATAGATTCTATATTAAATTTTGCTATGCCTATAATTTATTATGAAAATGTGGGCGTGTTTTACTATCAGAAAGTAGTTTAAAACCAAATAAAGATGGAAATTCAAATGCAAGAGAAAAAATGTGATCTAGTTTTTCTGCATTTACAGCTCCTCTCACTAAACCATTCCGCTGCTTTGACACAATGTCCCAACTTTTCTTCCACATAATCTGGTATTTATATCAATGCTCTACACTGGTAAACATATCTTACAATTGGTCTTTCTGAGTCTATTCCTCCAACAGCTCTTCCTCTATTTAACCCTGTGAAGTGATGCCTCAAGAGTCATTCCTGGGACTACAATTTATTCTAATTACTCAGCTCCACCCTTCCAACCTTGTTATCTGAAAAGCAGAACAAGGTAACAGTGTATATAACTGCAGCTGAATATTGATTGGCTACCAGGTGCCTTAAGCTTAACAAATCAAAAACAGAACTTTTTGTATTTACTCCCAAAAATGACACATTTACCTTAATCTATAGACAAGTCAGTAAAACCATAATTCATCTAGTACACTTATTGTGTATCATTCTAAATTCCTTTCTAACACTTTCCTCCCAATTTAAAAGTTGCTAAATCCAACTTCTTCTATCTTAGAAACATATCAAAGATATGTCCGATTACATTGTCCGTTCACAGCTAATATTCCATCCTCAGCCTTGACTAAGGTTATCTCCTATAATAAAAAACGGAGAAAAGGAAAACCAAGAAACACCTTTGGGCAGGTTATACAGTGGGTTTTAGTTTACTAGTTACAGAGTCATTACATTGGGTAGAAATGTTTAACAAGTTAGTATCTGGAGTGAAAGAAGTCTTATAACCATACCCAAACCTTAGTGTAAGGTAATATCCTGCTCTAGGAAGCTAAAAACAAATAATATACAGCTTCTGATACTGATAAGCATTTTTGAAAAAAAATAAATTCTAACCCTTGGTGCCAGGGGTGTAGGAACCAAAATAATTCTGGGGGTATACAGCTCTCTTGATACACAGGACACTTAGCAGCTTCTATATGCATACATAAACACAATGAGAAATCTGGGGGGGATTTATCCGCCTCATCGCCCTCAGTTCCTACACCCATACTTGGTGCAATTATATGTCAAGGAAGTGTTTAAAACCTTCTCTTTTAATGATGACAAATTTGCGACTTAATGCTGGGCAATCTCATGCACATAAGCCTAATTTTGCATTGTCTATAAATTCTTCACAACAGGAACATCACAAACTCAATATCTACTCTTACAAGTTTGCCCTTACTTTTATACTCTGACCTTGATTGATTGTATATTCTTATCTTTATCTAAGCACTTGCCTGGGCTCGGTCATTGGCTATCTAGGTATATACCACTTCTCTGTAACAATGGTGAAGTGTCCTTAAAAGTAATAACCTAGGTGTTGTTCGTTCTCAGTGGTCAGTTGTCAGTTTGTTTTTGGATTTATAAAATCTTAAACATATTCCAAATCCAATATTTTTTATCATGCTTTTGCTGATTTCATAAGTTAAACATATAACCACTTGAACAGGTTTTAATTGCACTGAAGAATTACATGGTTTATTTACACTGATATGTTCTATTACCACTTTGCATCAATCTGTACTATACATAGTAAAGTATACATACCTAAAAGCTTTACAATATTTGGATGATCAAATTCTGCCATCAGTGCTGCTTCTCTCTGAAAATCAGCTTGCATATCGGCAGAGGCTTCTTCTTTAAGCATTTTCACTGCTACCATGGTGAATGGCTCAAATGGAAGCAGTCCAGGAGCCCTGTCAAGTAAAGTTAATTAGGGACATAGAGTGAGCTAGAAAGTTAGAACATTAGAATGCCTAATTAGTTGGAAAGAAAAAGTCATTCTGAGGACATCTGCATATCACAAGCTGGTAATAACATTGGCTCCATTTAGTTTCACAGTATATGCCCTGCTCTCAGTCAGCCTTCAGAACATGACCTTACATTATGGTACTGTGCCAGAAACATGTGAAAATACTTTGTGTCTGGTCACTCTTCCGTCTCATTTCACCGTTGCCAGAACTGATTTCACACTGACGAAACCCAACTAAGGATGAAACAACTGTCTGTGAGTGGGTTTCTGGCACAGTAACCTAATTAAAGGCTATGAAAACTGTCTGAAAGTACTGACTTAGTTGATCTTTGTTATGTCACATTTAAATGGACTCTGATCTCATGACTACTGCTCTGCATCATCATGTAGAGCAATTAAAATCAAGTAGAAAATGTGTAAAAATGTTTTCATTTGAATACGTTTTTGAATTGTTTTTAGATGCTGCAGTGCTCGCATTTTCATTACACTTTTTATTTAACTCGAGTCTAAACAGCAGTTGGCTCCAGTGAATAATTTATTAACCTCAAGGGACCATGATCCATCTAAATGCTCATATGCTGTTTTCACTGCAATAATACATGTTATTATTATTATCGTTTATTTATAACGCGCCAACATATTCCGTAGCGCTGTACATAAGATAAGTTCAAGACAAAGATACATACAAGTTAACACATAGTAAAACAAGGAGGGCCCTGTCTTTGAGTTTGGAATCCAGTGTCCATGGTGCTTTTCCTAAAACACCTTGTGGGATTGAAACTCGCAGACTTACATCTTAAAGGTATTGTGTGAGGGAAAGGAGGGAGAGAGATTTGAGAGTGTGTTAGGGTGAGAGGTGATACGCTTCTTTAAAGAGATGTGTTTTTAGAGAGGATTTGAATGATTTGAGGTTGGAGGATAGTCTGGTGGAGCGAGGCAAGGAGTTCCAGAGAATAGGGGCAGCACGAGAAAAGTCCTGAAGGCGAGAATGAGAAGAGGTGACAAGAGTTGTGGAAAGAAGAAGGTCATTAGCAGAGCGAAGAGGGCGTGTGGGGGAGTATTTGGAGATGAGACCAGAAAGGTATGGGGGAGTGCACTTGTTGAGGGCTTTGAAAGTAAGGGTCAGGATTTTAAATTTTATTCTGGAGGCTATGGGAAGCCAGTGGAGAGATTGACAGAGAGGTGATGCCGACACTGAACGTTGTGTAGTCAGAATGTTTAAAGAACAAAGGAATAAGTTGACACTTTTTGATTGTAAAGTATTGCCATTGAGACTTCTAGAGGAAGTGTCACACAGCCATTTGCTAGAAATGTAATAAAAACGCATAAAATTGTGAAATATGCATCAACCTTTTTTTCTATTTGATTGTCAGTGCTCTGATATAGAGAAGTATTGATTCCATTCCTGATTAAGCAATATAGATTAATGGTGGAAAGACTGGACAGATGCATTAATATGAATTCTACAAAATACACACAGAATATACTGGCATGTATAAAAATACAATGGCAAACTAGTTTAACAAATGTAAAAGCTAAAGAAACAATATAGGATAGTATGAGCATAATTTGCTTCCCCAATTGATGATGCTAGATCACAGACCCTAATATTAAAGGGCTCAGTAATTAACAAGACAGGAGCTTCCTGTACTGACATCCTTCTCTTCAAAAACAGTAGTAAATACTGACTGGGAATTCCAAGAAATCAACTTAGCTGACATATTACTGGCTTCACAACCAGAATTATGTCTGCAAAGCTGAAATATTGAACAGGGGGGAATAAATACACTTACTAAATTTAGTCAGATTCTTGTGTTTTGAAAATATGTGCACTTAGAGGAACAGAGTGAGATGTTCTAACTTGTTTTAATAAATTGCAAGTTTAGTGGAGGGTCAGCATATGGTAAAACGGTGATGGAAGATGACGGCAAAACGGGTTATGAACAGGTCAGTTATATGAACAGAATGTGCATTATTGTAATATTTTATGTACAGCTGAATAATGAGTAGAAATAAGTCCAAGCATAATTAGGAAGGAAAATGTCTGCTTTGTAAAAGGTCCACCATGTTTAATAATTTTGTAGATGGTATTTTGAATAACTAAACTTGATAATGGGCAAAATCTTCTTTTATAAAGCAATATATTTAAATAAACACAATTTTTAGTTTTGTAACTTTTATCTGCATATTTTTGTTTCATTAGATACTGTCTATTGTATTTTCAGGAGGGTGTGCCTTACTAAACTAATGAGATTTCTAATACAGTGGTACCTTGGTACTTGTTTGCCTAGGAACTTGTTGAATTTGGTATTCAACGCGTTTTGATGAGCAAAAATTGCATTGACACACAATGCTCCTTCGGTACTCTAGTCTGTATGAGTCAATTTACATTACTTCTAATGGGAACTTGGTACTCGTCTTGGTTTGCACTTGTCGTGCCTTTTGGAACAAATTATCAACCAAGGTACCACTGTAAGTACTGACATTTAGAACAATCACATTCCCATTGTGCTGCCAGAAGCTTCATGTGCATTCAAAGTTTTTTTTTTTCCCACCTCAGAAACATATTAACATAGTTTTGATTAGATTAGATGTATCTTTCTACCATTATCCCTTTATCTATCACATTACAACTTCAAATTGAAGGAAGCTGATCAGCAGAACTCAAAATGGTAGATTACACAGCAGCATAAAACATAATAAACTAGAGGCTGAATGTATTTATATATATATATATATATATATATATATATATTACATGGCCATTTCATTAGAAAAACAAATGTAATGTCTCGTTCTTGGAATCATACTTAGCAATGTAGAGAAGGTTGCATAAGTGACAGAGTGTTTAGATTTTTACAGGAGAAGGGCTTGCAGTTACTTGTAGGCTGTCTGCTTCAAAGCAAACGAGAGAAGAGAGTAGATGTCAAATACCAAATTATTAAATTATAAAACAAACCCTCCTCTTCCTCCACCCTCACTTATCCCTCCAGTTTCAGTATATAATCAAATGGCCTTTGGCTCCAAGTTACCAGGATCTGCAGTACACATACAAGATGGAGCTTCTATACAGAAATAGAGCTTGATAGAATTACGATTTTTTCTAATAATGATTTTATGTTCATATATTGGACAGCCGTGAATGCTGTTGTTATTACATACTGCACAGATATGTGAGGTTTTCCCTAATCTACAATGGTCCTTTAACAGCAATGCTGACAGTCTATTCACATTGTTATGTACTGCAATAGAATACAAAAAGAAAATACAATATGAATGATCTGAAAATACTAAAGTGTCTGTACCTTGCTTGAAAAACTCTTCCAAAGGCACCTTCCCCAATATCTCTGACATATTCAATGTTGTTTCTTGGATACTCCAGAATCAGAAGTTTAGGATTGAGAAGAAGTGGCATCCGCTGGTACATGGGGTTCGGATGAAGTCTATCAAGTAAGAGCTCAGATGGAAGAGCTGTGAGAGTCGGTGCTGCAGCCTCACTGAAATATATAAAATAGTGATTTTAATGGCAAATTTATACATATATAAACATGTGTACTAGTTGGGAACCATGCTTTGACAATGCACACAGCTTTACAAGTCAACAAATGCAGAGCTGTATATAAAGGTATAATATTTTGCCTGTGTAATCTACACTCTTGCAGTAGTATAAAATCCAATTAGAGATTATGGGGCTCTTGATGAGAAAAAAACAATGCAAACTGGAGATAGAAAGAAAGACTCTTCAAGAAATAAAAACAAGCAAAAATATTTATTAGGTCAAAAATGTCAACACTTCAGTGGCAGATAGGCCCTGATCACAAACAAAAACCCAATTGGTTTATTAGATCCCTGCTGATGGTAGCTAACTGTAACTGAAATGTTGGTTCTAATAAATATTTTTTAATTTTTTAATTTTTTAGAGAGTTCTGAGTTTTGCCTTTGGTTTATAAATGTATAGTAGTCTATTTATGAATAAATACACAATAAACAGTGGGCTCAATTCTACAGGTTATAGAAAAGATACAACGACACTATACACACATAGTCCTTGGATATATGAGATTTCCTAGCCGCTTCTACCCAGATATAGATAGGGATATTAGCAATATTATTACATTTTATTAAAGAGTAAGGAATATTATAAATCATTACCTTGGACCAAAAAACACTACCAAATAGAACTAACCACTGAAGCCTAAGCAGCCACTCTATGCATAGACATGCTCTAGTGGGATCTAAAAATGAATGACTAAAATAATATTTTCCTATATATATACACTATTTTAGAAACCCATACAAGCATAAACATTATAATATGTGTCCCACTTGGAGACCTGTGGTTACTGAACCTAGGCAAGGGTCTTATATAGGTTACTTGGGAGATAATGTAATTATCTGGTCACCCCAACTGTCCACTCAAAGCAGGATCATATGTAATACCTACAGATAACTTATAAAAATACGCAAAACAAGAGACCCAGAAACCACTGTATGCAGAAATACTAGGGAAATAGAGTATTACAAAAAATGGTATCATCTTAGTCACCAGCATGGGACATCGGCACAGATCCAATACTAAAAAGTGCTATCCTGAATATCAATACTAGGGAAATTGGTTTTATATGGAAACCCATGGTTTCAATAACTAGAGATCTTCAAGTGGAACACATATTCTCATTTTTATGCCTATAAGAGGCTCTCAAATAGTAGGAGCACACCATACACTGCCTTGAAAAAGTATTCACCCCCTTTGACTGTTTACCTATTTTGATCATTACAGCCTTAAGTTCAATGTTTTGTTAATGTGAATTTTATGCGATGGATCAGAACACAATAGTCTAAGTTGGTAAAGTGAAATGAGAAAAATATATACATAAAACTATTTTTTAGAAATAGAAAACAGAAAATTGGCATGTGCGTATGTATTCACCCCCTTTGTTATAAAGCCCATAAAAAGCTCTGGTGCAACCAATTACCTTCAAAAGTCACATAATTAGTGAAATGATGTCCACCTGTGAGCAATCTATGTGTCACATGATCTGTCATTACATATACACACCTTTTTTGAAAGCCCCCAGAGGCTGCTCCACCTAAGCAACAGGCACCCCTAACCAAACACTGCCACGAAGACCAAAGAACTCTCCAAACAAGTAAGGGACAATGTTGTTGAGAAGTATAAGTCAGGGTTAGGTTATAAAAAAATAGCCAAATCTTTGATGATCCCCAGGAGCACAATCAAATCTATCATAACCAAATGGAAAGAACATGGCACAACAGCAAACCTGCCAAAAGACGTCCGCCCACCAAAACTCAAGGACCAGGCAAGGAGGGCTTTAATCAGAGAGGCACCACAGAGACCTAAGGTAACCCTGGAGGAGCTGCAGAGTTCCACAGCAGAGACTGGAGTATCTGCACATAGGACTACAATAAGCTGTACGCTCCATAGAGTTGGGCTTTGTGGCAGACTGGCCAGAAGAAAGCCATTACTTTTAGCAAAAAACAAAATGGCACATTTTGAGTTTGTGAAAAGGCATGTGGGAGACTCCCAAAATGTATGGAGGAAGGTGCTCTGGTCTGATGAGACTTAAATTGAACTTTTCGGCCATCAAAGAAAATGCTATGTCTGCCACAAACCCAACACATCACATCACCCAAAGAACACCTCACAGTGAAACATGGTGGTGGCAGCATCATGCTGTGGGGATGTTCTTCAGCAGTGGGGACTGGGAAACTGGTCAGAGTTGAGGGAAAGATGGATGGTGCTAAATACAGGGATATTCTTGAACAAAACCTGTACCACTCTGTGCATGATTTGAAAATAGGACAGAGGTTCATGTTTCCAGCCGGACAATGACCCCAAACACACTGTTAAAGCAACACTTGAGTGTTTTAAGGGGAAACATGTAAATGTATTGCAATGGTCTAGTCAAAGCCCAGATCTCAATCCAATAGAAAATATGTGGTCAGACTTAAGGATTGCTGTTCACAAGCGCAAACCATCCAACTTGAAGGAGCTGAAGCAGTTTTGCAAGGAGGAATGGGCAAAAATCCCAGTGGTAAGATGTGGCAGGCTCATAGAGACTTATCCAAAGCGACTTGGAGTTGTGATTGCTGCAAAAGGTGGCTCTACAAAGTATTGACTTTAGGGGGGTTAATAGGTTAATAGTTATGCACATTTACTTTTTCTGTTATTTTGTCCTATTTGTTGTTTGCTTCACACACAAAAAAAACAAAAAAAAAACATCTTCAAAGTTGTGGGCATGTCCTGTAAATTAAATGATGCAAATCCTCAAACAATCCATGTTAATTCCAGGTTGTGAGGCAACAAAACACCGTAGACAGAACCCTACAGGATTGGTAGAGGAATTGCAAGGGGGCTCAAACTATTTTGCACCAGGGCCCTCCATTCACTAGCTCCACCACTGTCAGCAACAGTAAAATAACTCTGTGAGGTTGATTGTAGAGGCCTCCTTGTAACAATCACCCAAACTGACTATGTATACATACAGAAGACTTTTACATATTTTTTTACTTGGTGATGATTGGTAAACTCAAAACTCACTTAATATAACCAAAATAGCTAAATCAGGGATCCATAGAAGACTGGAACTAGAAGAGCAATGCTAAGATCAGGGATAGAGGTAATTGTTCCTTTACTACCCAGGCCATCATAGCCCAACATGTTACTACCCAGAATGCTGGCAACAGTATGGTTCTGAAGAGTTATTATATGCTTCATTGGTGCTCTTTAATGTCCTTTACATATGAAAACAGAAAATAACTTTACCTGTTTTTATTTTTCAGCTTTCTATGTCTCCTGCAACACACAACTACAATAATTAACACCAGTGTCATTGCTGCAAAGCTGGAGATGGTGGAGATGATGACGATCATGGAGTGTGTTGGAGAGAAAGGAGAGGATGAAGATGGTCTCATGGTATGCTCGAATACTGTTTTTATTGTTGCTGGGAAATCCACTGCACCTAAAGAATGGAGAAAAGATCATAGAAAAACTAAGAAATGCTTCATATATTTTTGTGGAGATAATCAACTGAAATCTATGGCATTTTGGACAATTTAATGAATAAACTTTATCAAGAAACATATAATGTTATTTTACATAATCTTTGAAGAATAAACACCTTAGAGAACATGCAAAGATTCCATGGTGCAAATTTGTCCAAGCTAATCCCAGTTGGGAATTTGTACAAAGCCATGTTCCTTGATGTCAATAATGCAGACTACAGATGAGGAGATTAGGAACTGAGACAGTAAACTAGTTCATCCATGCCATAGATTAGGTCTTTATCAGCTGCCACATACTTTGGTGTGATAATTACAGATACATAGGTCTATACTTACTGAGCTTGGTACTTTAACAATGTTTATAATCGTATGCCTAATAGAAGTTTTAACTTTGATGAAACAGTTCAGAAAATTATAAAATTAGTCTTATGTGGGTCTCTAGACTGTTTTAAGGCTTGTGTTGTAATGATTTAATCTGACAAAACAGTTTATTGGCTTACTATATAGTCCAAATCCTATCATAGTAAGTGGTAAAAAATTATACCTATAATCTATATATTTTGTATCTAACACTGAACTCTGCTCACTCTACATCATTGTTCTTTACCAATTGCTTGCAAACATCCTATGTTCTTTTTTTCAAATATTTTTTATTGTATTTAAAAAGAAATACAAATAATTTATATTTATGTCGTAGATATACATAAATATAGAACTTTCTTTTTTTTATATAATTTTTAATAACATTAACAGTGATAAATAACAGAAAAAATATTTTCTTTACTATTTTTTCTCCTTTTTCTTAATATTTATATGTCATTTAATTATATTAAATGTTATAACAGAGTGAATAATAGAATAGTTATTAAAAAATGGAGGGGGAAGAAAAGGGATAGTGGGATAATTTAAGAAATTATTTTCTTTTCCTTGTTTTTCGTACATGTATTTTTTTTTCCTTCTTATGATAATTCTAGTAGTTAAAAATATTTGATTTATTAGGAGGTGTGTGTCTTTTGATATATTTGATATAAGTAATCCTAATAATGCCTCTTCTTTTAGGGATAGGGAAGTATTTCTAAGGGGAGTATTTCTAATATTGAATATGTTTCTTCCCATTCTCACAGAGCATGTTTTAAAGTTCCAGCTTCATCACTGCCTCTGAAGCATTTATCTTTAAATGAGGAGTTTCATTTTTGAATTGTTACTGGAGTAAGATACCATCTCATTAATGTTTTGTAGACATTTTCACTTACATTTATGTTAAGTGAAGAATTATTTACATTTCTAAAGATTTTATCCCATTGTTTTTTGTTAAGAGATATATTACAGTCTTTTTCCCAAGATGTCTTATATGGTAATTTAGTAACTGTATTTGGTTGATCAAATAATTATTGATAATAAAGATGCTTCTTTTTTATTATTAGAATTATGTATACAACTTTTTTTCAAATGGTGTTTTAATGGCTAAACTATTGTTTTTTATAATGTAATCCATAGTTTCATTTTTTATATCTAAATTGAGATTTAAATATGTTTTAAGAGTGGTTGATCAGGATAACTATTTGTTCAAACTCTGTATAGAGGAGTAACACCGCAAACAAGGAAACAACAAAAAAAAACACCCAATCTGACCTGTAAAAATACTCACAATATACTTCATATTATATGGTACAGTGTTAACTGTGTTACACCATCACCAATACTGATGTTAAATTTGTGTACAGACGGAATTCTGTTATTTTTCACTCTTCTCTTTCATTTGTTTATTTTCTCACTTTATGATTTGCTCTTACTAAAATATTGGCATGTAAAATATCTCACAAAAGTGAGTACACCCCTCACATTTTTGTAAATATTTTATTATATCTTTTCATGTGACAACACTGAAGAAATGACAGTCTGCTGCAATGTAAAGTAGTAAGTGTACAGCCTGTATAACAGTGTAAATTAGCAGTCCCCTCAAAATAACTCAACACACAGCCATTAATGTCTAAACAGTTGGCAACAAAAGTGAGTACACCCCTAAGTGGAAATGTCCAAATTGGGCCCAAAGTGTCAATATTTTGTGTGGCCACCATTGTTTTCCAGCACTGCCTTAACCCTCATGGGCATGGAGTTCACCAGAGCTTCACCGGTTGCCACTAATGTCCTCTTCCACTCCTCCATGATGAAATCACTGAGCTGGTGGATGTTAGAGATCTTGCACTCCCCCACCTTCTGTTTGAGGATGCCTCACAGATGCTCAATAGGGTTTAGGTCTGGTGACTCATGCAGGCCCAGACCAAACTTGTTTACACATATGTCTATATGGTTATATATGTTTTCTATAATATGTTGTGTTGATTCCCCCTATATGCATTCACCTGATGATGTCAGATGCTGCCTCCACTCTCTCTGCATCGTTGTTTACGTTCAAACTGAGGATTTCATCTCATATCAGTGTTTTTGTGTCCTTTGTGCCTTATCAGTTTATCTGTCATTTAGGGATTATTTCAACTACCTTTCCTCAGTATAGATGTATACTTTTGGTGGTGGGAGTGTCATGGTCTGGGACTGCATGAGTGCTGCCGGCACTGGGAGCTACAGTTCATTGAGGGAACCATGAATGCCAACATGTACTGTGACATACTGTAGCAAAGCATGATCCCTTCCCTTCAGAAACTGGGCCGCAGGGCAGTATTCCAACATTCCAACAACCTCAAACACACCTCCAAGACGACCACTGCCTTACTAAAGAAGCTGAAGGTAAAGGTGATGGACTGGCCAAGCATGTCACCAGACCTTAACCCTATTGAGCATCTGTGGGGCATCCTCAAATGGAAGGTGGGGGGGTGCAAGGTCTCTAACATCCACCAGCTCCGTGATGTCATCATGGAGGAGTGGAAGAGGACTCCAGTGGCAACCTGTGAAGATCTGGTGAACTCCATGCCCATGTGGGTTAAGGCAGTGCTGGAAAATAATGGTGGCCACACAAAATATTGGCACTTTGGGCCCAATTTGGACATCTCCACTTATGGGTGTACTCACTTTTGTTGCCAACGGTTTAGACATTAATGGCTGTGTGTTGAGTTATTTTGAGGGGACAGCATATTTACACTGTTATACAGGCTGTACACTTACTACTTTACATTGTAGCAGAGTGTCATTTCTTCAGTGTTGTCACATGAAAAGATATAATAAAATATTTACAAAAATGTGAGGGGTGTACTCACTTTTGTGAGATACTGTATAATGTCCATACGTTACAATAAATAAAAAAAATATATATATATATAATTTGGTTTTATTGTGAATATTTTTATCTTAATGTTTTACAAAAATAATAAAAAAAAACATTTAAAAGATTGCACGGTAGTACTTGGATTTGAAAGCACAAACCTAAGCAAACAAATATTACCTGCCCCACACTTTGGTACACTGCAATATTCCCATCGAACAGCTGGGTCTGTTGTATAACACCAAGGACGTTCACTTTCCCCACCTGGGTTTCGACAGTAATTCTCAGAACTGGACATCTCTGGGAACACTTCAGGTAGCCGTCTATGTCGATGAGGTGACTAGTACAAAGAAAATATTAATAAAAATGACTTTGACAACATTACTGGATATGCTGACTGGAAATTAGTATGAAAATATTTATTTTATTTTCCCTGATTTACACCTTCTGAAAGTTAGAATAAAATTTGCAGTGATGTGTGTATTTTTAAAGTTTTAGTAACGAGTCATGAATATCATATATTTATTTATGCTGCATAGCTTTTAAGTTGTATGTAATTGAATAATACTGGTTTAGTCATTTCTATCTTCAAATATGTTCTGTAGCACAGTTAATATAGTACAAAATGTTAAGTGTATAGCCTTGTTAGATAACTAAATAAAGGTCAGTAAAAACGAATAGTTAGCCTAACATAACAGATTTGCTGGACTTAATACATGCTGTTAAGATTGTGTTGTGCACAATCTTAGGACTTGATTAAATGGCTCCTGTAGGAACTCCTGTAAGGCTCGCTCGGCCCTATGGAAGAATTTACAAGCAAGTTGTGGAGCTATAACATGGCTTCTTGCAAAAGAACTCATGTAAAAGTGACTCGCACTGAGGGGATAGCTCTGTCTTCGAGATTAAAATCTTATATAAACAGTGACTTTTTCCAAAGCACCCTAAAAGATTGAAATTCATAAATTTGCAATCTTAAGGGACTGGCAGAGGCAGAAACCTTTGCAAGAATAACAGATAAGAGTTTGGAAGGACCAGGAAGAACAAGAAAATTGAGAGTAATAGAGAGTGAACGACAAGAGAAGACGATTCTGTTGCTGTAAGACAGATGTAGAGTTTATCTGGGTAGAAGATGTAAAAAGTTGTGAAGAAGTTTCCATTTAGTGGGAGACAGAAGGAATCTGATAGAGAGTCATTGTAAAACAGTGGTGCTACTATGTAGTATATTATCTTTACATAGTGGATGTTTTGTGTCAGGCATAGGCTGAAGGGTAATCAGGGTGGCTATGGTGGGTGGAGTATATTGTGACATGGTGACATATTATTACAGCATATACTATTATTATTATTATTATCTTTATTTATATCGCGCCAACATATTCCGTAGCGCTGTACAGGGGTTGAGTACATAGCAGAAAACAAATTAAACACCTTGTAAAGAATGGAGGGCCCTGTTTTTGAGCATAAAATCAAATGTACATAGAGCTTGTTTCCAAGGCCTGACACAAGATTGAAAACTCGCAAACTTACAATCTAAGGGTTTAGGTGTGATACAAGAGGGTGACAAATACAATTGAAAGCAATTGGTTCAGTAAAGTGGAGGGGTCTGTGTGTTGTACTGTAGATTGTGGGTGTGAGTGTTATTAAGCTGTGGAGTGTTCAGTTGTACATGTTAAGGCTGAAGGTGATAAGATTTTTTAAACAGGTGTGTTTTTAATAATTTCTTAAAGGTTTTGAGGCAGGAAGATAATCTAATGGAGCGGGGCAAGGAGTTCCAAATGGATGGGGAAGCACGAGAAAAGTCTTGAAGACGGGAGTGAGAGGAGGTGATGAGAGAGGAGGAAAGAAGAAGGTCGTTAGCAGAACGAAGGGGGCGGTTGGGAGAGTATTTTGAAACAAGAGCAGAGATATAAGGGGGTGCACTGTTGTTGAGGGCTTTATGTGTTAGGGTCATGATTTTAAATTTGATTCGGGAAGCTATGGGAAGCCAGTGGAGTGATTGACAGAGAGGGGCTGCAGACACTGAGCGTTTGGTATTGAAGATGAGTCTAGCAGAGGCGTTCATTATGGATTGGAGGGGAGACAGACGAGAGATGGGGAGGCCAGCAAGGAGGGAATTGCAGTAGTCGAGTCGAGAGATGATGAGAGAGTGAATTAGAATTTTAGCTGTGTCTTCTGTAAGATACTACTGATTTGTCAGATGCAAGTAGTTTCTGTGTCTCTATAAATAAAGTCTAAACAAGGGAGGGAGGGAGAAAGGGAGAGAAGGAAGTGCTCTCATAGTTTCATTAGAGTCTACCCAGGAACAGGAGGGACAGGTTGGAGATTAGAGAAGGCCCTGAAAGAAGAATGAGAAATGGCATGAGAGAGAGAGCAGGAAGAGAGAGGACTGAGGCAAATTATCATTGAAGAGAATATACAGAAGATGACATAAGAGAAGGATGACGTCTTAGCAAGTTATGCAGGTAATAAAATGGGGGTAGGGTGGCTCAATGAAAGCCACACACTGCATGACTGATTACACAGATTATTATTATTATCGTTTGTTTGTAACGCGCCAACATATTCTGTATCACTAGTAAAGCTCCACTCAACATTTAGTAAGGGATTGATATTCAAAATTAATTCTATAATGCAAGATATATATAAATAAACTCCCTTCCATGGCGAAGAAGGATTAACAAAAAATAATATTAGGGGTTTATGATCCTTGCCCCATTAAACACTAATATAGGGCCTTCGAGATTCGTAGGGACCTCCATAGAGGATAGGTACTATGCGATTCCATTGAAATCTCTATGGTGCACTTCTTATTTAAGGAGATAAGGGGTTAAACACAAAAAAATCTTTGTGGTTGGGAAATATTTACATAGAAAATAGTTTATTAGGTCCTGTATCTCCCTACATGGTAAGACCCTTCTTTATCCATACTGAGAGAGTATCTATCCAGAAAATAAACAGTATTCTCAACCATTTGGTAGATTTATAAATCCTGATATATTAAGGGTATGCAAACAGACTAGAAAAGTAAAGAACCAATTATAATAGAAACTGGAAAAAGAGAAAGATAGTGTATAGGATAGATACCCCTGCATATTGATTTTAACTGTGTTTTAAACTGTTTTTAATCGCTGTTGCCCTGTAACCCAATAAACTATTTTCTATGTAAATATTTCCCAATCAAAAAGATTTTTTTTGTGTTTGAAACTAATAGTGTGAAGCCCTAAGGGACATACAGCCCTATGAAATTCCCCAACGTGTAAAACCGTAGCCTGTAACGGATCCTGTAAGACTTATGGCTATTAAATTGGCCTCATAGAGCTACCGGCCAATGAACTGCGGGTTACATGTAGAAAAAACCTACAGGTTGTCGAAATCTGAACTCCATTTCCGCAAAGCCTTTGATCTGTCAAGCTGTATCAACACACTACTGTACTTAATATAAAAGGTGAAGTGATATTAAGTATTAAAATTAATAGCACAACATTCTCAAGCTCGCAAATCTTCAATATAAAATAATTTTTTAATGTTTCATTTCCATGTTTTAGCGATCCCAGCAATCAATGTGTTAATACATATAATGGAACTCTCATGGACTAGAATATCATATTTACTAATTTATTAATATTGCATTATTTCTGGAATGCGGGTCCAATCGAAACTCATAAGTGAAACCCGTAAGGCTTTGAAATCTAACCTCCATTTTTCAGCAACGTACTGATGACGATCTCTTTTGCCATTGGCTCAGTCTAAATCTGTAACTATAGGTTTGACTAATTGATCATGTTCACGGCCACACATGCAACGTGCGCAAGAATGGTTTACGGGTTTGCGTCTCAGGCATGGTTGAATGTAATAACTCTGTAACGCACACAAATTTCAAGCCAGCAGGCTTTGCGGGTGGGCCGTTGGCTTGGAATTTAATGGGGCTGATCGTTTCCTAATAAAACGTTCTATTAAGTAAGGGGTTAATGAGTGGTTACTGACCACCACCCTAGAGCACAAGGGTATGGGGTTAAGGTGGGGTGATGCGCCCTGAGTTGTTGAGGGGTTCCTGGGGGACTCCAGGGCTCATTTTCTTTTGTACGGTTAATGATCATGGTAAGGAAGAGTATAGCTTGAATTGTAGTGAGGGCTCTTAATCATCACATAACAGCACCTGGGAGGGATTTAGGTATGGGTGGTTAATTTTACACGTATGGTTTAGGCTCACTGCAAGAACTCACAGGGCTTTCTTGAAACATGTAGCATTGGGTTAGATTTCTTACAGAACCCATGTAATTGCACTTTAGACTAAAAACACATAGAGCAGGGAATATATCACACTTAGCAGTCACTTGGTTAAGGTTTACACTTAAGGTTTGATACAGACAGCAAGTATTAGGGCTTAAGTGAACTTTTAGCTTGCAAGATTTCCTACGGATGTAATATAATTGAACCCTTAAACTGATTGCAATGAAATGTAATATATATGTTCCCACTATTTTATTGCTGATAGGGTAAACATTGCATTTGTTATATAGTTTAATTGGCCACAGTTTTAACCCTTTAAGAGATTCACTCAGTTTGCCAATTCTTATTTTCTATGGGCCTCATTCATTTGCTATTTGGCCAATTGAATAGGGCTCTAAATAAGCACAGAGAATATTTTTTTTAAAGAAGTTTTTAGTTAGTGAACTTCTATCCAAAAGCAAGATCTTAACTAACTAATATAGAGCCCTATTCAATTGGCCAAATCCCAATTGAATGAGGCCCTATGTCTTTATTTGGCATACAAAAAATCAATTCAAAAAATTTGACACTGGTTTTCCGGACTGTTTGGATTTTAGCTAGAAATAAACATTTGAGAAGTAAACAACCACCTTTAATAAGACCATGGGTTGCACAAAGCAGAATGTTGTCAGAAAACGTGATCAATATTCAAACAATAAGGAGCAGCTTCATTGCATAACATCAACTTTGAAATTGTTAGCCAACATAAAACCATTAAATAATTGTTCCACTTGATCTTGGAAGAACCAAGAACCAGTTATGGAGTTTTAATTTCAAAGTGTGGTATTTATTCCAATATGAGATAAATATCACATAAAGGATGTTATTATATAGAGCAATTTCTTCCTGATATTTTAATAATGTAATTACCGTATACAGAATAATATAGCATTAGTTAAAATACCTTAAATTATATTTATTGCTTATTAGAACTGCACATTTAAAGGAGAGGAACTACTTAAATACAAGTTGTTCATAAATGTAAGATTGTGCATATAGAAATGTAAGTATATGTGTAAAAGTTATAGTACTCCCTTTCATTTAACACTAACTTACCTGATAGTATGGGCTGATATGGCTCTCCCTAGTTATATTAGGTATGCCCATGGATTAACCCTAGTTATATTAGGTATGCCCATGGATTAACATTTACTGTAACAAAAAATTGTGTATTTTCTAATTCTATGTTCAAAACAGATAGAAAAACATATAGACGGACTGTAGCCTAAGAGAGCCTTTGCATCTTACCATGTAACAAAACTCTACAGCTTTAAGATGAAATACATATTACCTGCTGACTCCACTTCTGACAAGGAATACGAGAAATTGTTGTATTGACATTCCCTTGATAATATCTTCCATCGCCTCTATAGCAAGTCCCTGTTAAGACAAATGATTGTATGTAGTAATATAGTATTATATTTTTTTTCAGCCTTTTCTAAAACCTGATATCGCATCTGCTCTGCCCCTTTTCTCACACGCTTCAAAAGTTCAGACCCAATTTAATCCATTTGTATTTAATACACAATTGGTTAAGCACATTTTGTAATCAGTTAAAATGCATACTAATGAAAGACAGACATTACAAGTTGCTATAGCGTGTCACAGATAAACAAAGAAGTTTGGAATAATTTAGATGACTTGCATGTTTTAATTTTGCCTTCGAAAATAACCACGTAGACTGTTGAAAGGCAATATATATAATAAAGGAAAAGTAATATTTTTAAAATTCACGTTTTAAAGAAATATAAGTGAATGCAGGCAAAATATTTTTAGAAAATAAAAATATACAGCCTTATTAAATTGCGATTCTGCAAATTTAAAAGGGCTCTATTTAAGCATACAGCATATTTTTTTTACAGAAGTTTTTAGTTAGTGAACTTCTATCCAAAAGCAAGGTCTTCACTAACTAAAAACTTCTGTAAAAAAAATATGCAGTATGCTTAAATAGAGCCCTTTTAAATAAGGCTTATAGCATTTAATGTATTACTTTTCTCTTAGCCAATTATGTATCTCTGGAATCTACCATTTGGTTTCTGCAGACCAACTTCATTACTTGGAAGGAGACTTTCAATGTAGAGGAAGCTTCTGTCTGAACACACAGTGTGACATATACAACTACCAGAGCTCTCAGCAAGACTAAATGAAATTCATTAGTTTACAAGGAAAGACCCTCCAGAGAAAGTAACTGTCAAAATAACAAAGTCTGCAGAAAAGAATAATTGTATAGATTACTTATTTTGCTTTCTAAAACCACTTTGCTTGTGTTAATTATTAATAACTCAAAAGGCCTTATAGAAAAGAGAATATCCACAGTAGTCCTGTGAAGCTCAGTGCATTGATTCTCACAAAATGTAAGTAATTTGAAAAGCAAAATGTAAATAATTTGTTTCTAAAATCTTTTAAAAAGAAAAATAAATAAATACAACTTTTAATATAATACCAATGTGAGCTACCATTTCCTACTCATCTGCTTCCACAAATGGGAGGAGACCATGAAAACAGGGGAAGTTGGAAGAGTGAAAATGTGACAATACAAAGTACCAGTTCTTTTGATGGGTCTAATGGAAATCACATTACTTTATAAAGATGCAAACTGACGGGAAAGCCAGTTAAGCCAAGTAAATGGATGTCCCCACTCTGGCATGATTACATATACTGTGAGAAATAATAAACTGAAAAACTCTATATCATTTTTTTTACTTTCAAAATATATTTTACCTGCAGTAATGTTATCAAAAGAGAATATTTTAAATATTACACCACAATGGTAAAAGTATATCTATAAATGTTCTATTTTTACATTTTATCAGGTGAGTAATGTGTATTTGTTCTACATGGAAAAAAGTGCATTGCAATAATTTTGTTTAGTGTTGAAAATTAATGAAAAGCATGAAAGCACCACATTTAGGAATGTTGTGAAATAATTAAATACTTACTGGTAATATTTTCCTTATGAAATTCTGAAAAACAAGATCAGAAAGAGAACAGTTTATAAAGTCAATATGTTCAATGACCTTTTTGACTTCAAATGACCAAATTATATTGCTACAGAAAACATGTAATTACAATGATATAAATAGATCTCTCTACATAGCAGTGGATTAATTGGATAATTTCAGATTCACTAATGATTCTGCCTCTGTAAAAGAAAAAAAATCAAGGAACTATCATTTTGAAAGTATTAAGAGCTCCAGAAATTTACATTATCGAAATTATAAATGTATTATCATAAATTGCATGTTTCTGTCTATCTGTCGATACAGATGTGTTTGAAGCACAAACTATACAACATGTCAGTGGTACAGAATAATTAAAGGACCACTGTAGGTTGTTTACAAGTAAAGCCCATATGTTTGTTTGCTGGGCATAGACTATTGAAAACAGTGTGCATTTTTTAAATAAATAAAAGTTAATATATATTTTAATTGTCTGTTTTCTCCTCAAGCAGAGCTCCCTGGGGGCATAGCGAGCTATGCCTGGGGTCTGGATCATCGTGGAGATTGGAAGCAGCGTTATTGTCACTCTCTTCGCCCCATGATATAATTAGCTGTGACCCATGACCTTCACAGAGGTAACAGCTCTATTGTAACCTGCTGGCAACTCCCTCATAGGGGCCACCCAGTAATAGTACATGAACCATCATAGCCTTTTTACTGAGCAGTCTGAGCCAGAGTTTGAACTTACAGGTAGACCTGGCCACCACCCCCCTCCCCCCCTGATAAGCCCATGTAGGAGGAGATAAGCAGCTCTGCTTGAAGAGACAACATATACATTCAGAAGTAAGAAAAAATAACTTTTCATTTTACATTTTAAACTATATACTGTTCTAATAGTCTCTGGACAACAAACAATAATATGGGCTTTAACATTGGTGAGAGATAACCCTCAACACAGTTTTTACTCATATATATATAAATTTCTTACCAAAAAACTGAATCCTGGTGCAAACCTTGGCATTTTTATGGATGCTCGGAAGCTTTTCACAATCAGGAAGTGGCAGCAACATCAGCCCATGTTTGTATATACCTTTGCGGGAATTTTCTTCCATTGAAAGCCATTCTTTAAAGCAGTATAGATCTTTCACAGCAAGGCAATGCTCCCTAAAAATAAATATGAAATAGATCAGATATTAAAGGACCACTGTAGATTGATAAAAACTTCACATGCTTGTGAAGAATGTAACATAATATAATTTTAGAAAAAATCTTATATGAAGATGACAAGATTTCTACTTGGACTGTAGCTTGTAAGGATATCCTGTGGGGTATTACTCTTCCATTGAGTTATATTGAGCAGATTTCAGCAGCACAGAATAGAGATCTTATCTGACAGTTCTGTTCATTTCACTAACTCTTGCGCAAAGACAAAATATCCATCACCATTGAAGCAAAACAGAATACAATAGGTAGAAATTAAATGATGTATTATTTATTTTAAACCGTGTAACAATAGTGTGCACGCTATCAAGTTCTTCAAAATAGCATACTATAAATATGATACCTTAATGGTCCTTAAAACACAAGCAATGCATAGGATATATATTTAATTCAAACTCTGATCCTGCATGATAAATAAAATACCGGTAAGTACATTTGATCTATAAAAGCCATGTGATCCTTGAGTTAATAATCATATTTTAAAAATATTTTATCCAATAGTTAAGATTCAAACTCAATAATTCAAGAACCCCTGTAGTGCTCATACAGTAGTTTTTCATTTGTACAATTAGCAATAAAGTCATGATTTGAAGGATGCAAATCAATGACACTGTTAAAACTTACATTTGAATGTTAGTGTTA
Source organism: Discoglossus pictus (assembly GCA_027410445.1). NCBI lineage: Eukaryota > Metazoa > Chordata > Amphibia > Anura > Alytidae > Discoglossus > Discoglossus pictus. The sequence goes on along the minus strand of CM050163.1, from coordinate 320,562,900 downwards.
AGACTTCAGCAAACATGCTTCTATCCATTTCCTATCTAGAATATCAGGGGGTAGGAGAGGATCTATACCAGATAGTGAAAGCAGACAGTAACGTTGTTATGGTGGGTAGAAAGGTGGCTGAAAAACCCTCAATTGTATATCTACTAAGGAGATTAAATATAATTCTGAGTATACTTGCATGTCTCACACAGGCCAGGGGACCTGTTTTTCCCACAGAACTTCTCAGTAAACAGTATTTCCACAGTAGCTATGGCTTCTGGGTAGTGCTATGCAAGTGAAACTCAAAACGTATCACCTTTTTGCCTCAATCCCACTGAAAGAGACTCAACCCAACAGGATATTAATTTCATTTTAAAGAACATTAAATACATATATATATATATATATATATATATATATATATATATATATATACATACATATATATTGTACTAGCAGTTTTTCTCTACACTAAATAAGAACTTCTATCCAAAAGCAAGGTCTTCACTAATTGGAAACTTCTGTAAAAAAGTATGCTATGTGCTTATATAGAGCCCTATTCAATTGGCCAAATTGCGATTGAATGAGGCTCCTAGTCCTAAATGGATAACAATATTAAGTGGTCTTGAGGCAAAAAGGTGGTACATTTGAGCCTCATTTACATGTCAATATCCAAAAACCTTAGCTACAGTGGAAATTTTCTGAGAAGTTCTTTGGGAAAATAGGTCTTTTGGCCTGTGTGAGATTATTAAACTATCACCAGAATTATTTTTTCTTTCCTTAGTAAAAATTAGGGCCTCATTCAAATGCAATTTAGCCAATTGAATAGGTCTCTATATAAGCACAGAGCATATTTTTTTACAGAAGTTTTTAGTTAGTGAACTTCTATCCAAAAACAAGGTCTTCACTAACTAAAAACTTCTGTAAGAAAATATATGCTCTGTGCTTATATAGAGCCCTATTCAATTGGCCAAATCGCATTTGAATGAGGCCATAAGACAGCATCCTTGATAGATGCTCTCCCACCCCCTAGGTAACTGAGAACAGGAGGTAGATTGGTTAGTTCCTGAATCAATACATTTGAAATGTAAGTTTTAATTGCTATAGGATATATTTTCTTGAAATACTGATTTCATTATTAATCAACAATTCAATTACAAATGAAACTCTATTGTATGACCTCTACAGTGGCCCTTTAAAGCTGAAAATAGACACATCAATGCAAAACATTATCCAACTTTCCCAGTCAGACTGGGCAAAATGATTGTGAATAAAATATAAGATCAAACAACAAAAATAAAAAAATGCCCTGGAACTTGCAGGAAGTGCTCTGTTTAACATAATAAATCTTGAGAAAGACCATATACAGTAGTCAGTTGTATCACATGTGATAGTTGTCAAACTGCGAGTCGTCTACAAGCTTTGCGAGCTCGCTTTGCAAGCTCGCAAGAGCTGCATCCCTCGCAAAGTGAGGGATGCAGTTCGGGCCACATTTGCGGAATATGGAGGCTCCAACGTTGGCTGCAATGAGCTGAAGGCTCATTGAAGACCGCAAATGCAGCCCCTTGCGAATCGAGGGGCCGCATTTGCGGAGGTGGAGGCTCTACAGCGCCTCACTCACGGTTACAAACAACACAAAGAAGAAACACTTTGAAAAAAAACAACCATGATGCAGGACTTAGAAAAAAAAACTTGCAATGACTAAATACGGACTTGCACAAAAAAATATGAGCCGCGGGACTTAAAAAAAAAAAATCACAACCTCACAAAAATACGAGATTAACAGTCGTAATGCGGACATCCACAAACAACAAAAACACATAAAAATAAAAATAAATAAAAATAAATAAACACACACACAGCATGGGGGGACAGTCACGACATCTGCCAGTGAGGTTGCCCCACAATTAAAGTCAAAATGAAGGAGTTTCGGAGCATCAAAATCGGCTAAGCGAGAAAAAAACATGGCGGCCGAAAAAAATGAAAACGAGGCTACACGACCCAAAACACGCAAATAACAGCCAGGCACGTACAACTTTTGACAAGGTACAAAAATGCAAAATTACGAGGTCGCAAAAATACGAACTTAACGGCTGAACCATGCACAGCGAAAAACATGAAAAACACACAAAATACAAACACAAATAAAAAAAAAACATTACACACAGCAAGGGGGGACAATCAGGATGTCTGGGAGTCAGGTTGCATGCAAATTTAAGTCCAATTTACAAAGTTTAGAAACTCAAAAATCCCCTAAGCGACAGAAAATAAATGGCCGCGTGAAGTGATCTGTTTAACATAATAAATCTTGAGAAAGACCATATACAGTAGTCAGTTGTATAATATAATATTGTTTAACAAGAGCTATGCTACACTAAACCTGGCATCAATTGTAACAATAATATAAAGACGTGTTTATGCTATGGTATTCAGTGTCATTTTTTTAAATTCATTTAATACTAATCTATATGTGTGTATTTTTTAGAATTAAATATAAATGTAATTAACATCTATACAAGTGTTATTTACTGGTTTGTGATAAAAAATATTTTTTTCTAGAAATGTTTAACAGTGATAAAATAAAAAAAAACATTTCAATAAATAATTAAAATATAAATCATGTATACCTTTGGTGCAAGTTTTGCTATGCATTGGAAAGGGCATTAGCTATTCATGTGTTAAACGTTGTCCTTGAGGAAAGGTATCAAGTGTGTCCAAAATATCTAGTGACGTCAATACCTAAAGTGACTTATGTAGCCTGCCCCAATCAGTCTTTTTGTTATCGTTGTATCACTGACATATTGCTCATGGTCAAAGATATATTTGAATGGCTCTTTTTATAAACCCTGATTAATTTTTCAGACATCCCTACGTAGCAGAGCATGAGATCTCACCAAAGAAAAAGAACTGAAGTCACACATTTGCTAACGTACCTTTAAAAGAACAGGTCTCAAACATTACAAAAAGATTTGTTTGCATGGAAAATGATTGCTGGAAGGTTAAAAAAAGCATCTGTTTCTTAAGTATGTACCAAACAAAAAATATTGGCAGCTGTATAAGACATTAAGGCACAGACTATTTTTGGGGAAAATCGAAAATTTGGAAGACACTGTTATTAGTACGAGAATCTATATTGTGTTTTTACACTACTTTCTCAGAGTTGAATCATAATGGTGTGTGTTGTTGCTATCAGCAGAGAGAGGGTGGAGATGGGAAGCCTTCAGGAAATGCAAGCATATCTCTGCAAAAATATAAACACTCGCTCACAAAAATAACTTCCATCCATGTATCATGGAATCATCATCACATTCATTTTTTCTAATTAAAAACTAGCTCTATGATTTTTTTTTCTGCTTGATTATGCTATTAGTAACAAATATGTTTTACATGCTTTTGGAGCAAAGTCAGGCCCTCCTTCTCAATAACCCTAATAATGGTGTGTCAGGCCACTGCACCAGTTGTGTTTTGGAGCTCTATGGAATAAACATCTACCCTGAAGGAGCTACAATTTATTTATTTTAGTTTTCCTGACTTAGTTCAAAAAGCAACTTGTATAATACTTGAAAGTATTTAACCCTTACAACATTAATTTATGCGCAAAATAAATAAAGATGTAGTAACTAAAAAGTACTCTTTAAAATTGATGGTGGCTTATATGTGACTTCAGTGTGACACTAGTATCCCTTTAATTACTGATGTACAGCAGATAGGATTTTTTTTTACTCCACTTGGGGCCCTATTTAATTGTGCAAATCGCAATTACAGCCCATAAATTTAATTGGCTACTTTTCGCTACTCACATTTAAATTGGGAGTGCGGTTGTCAGAAACGTAACTCCGTCCTAACTCCTCTTTTGATGTTTCAAGCCCATAAATGTTACCAGTGCTAAAAAACGCAAAATCCATATTCAATTACAAACGATCATATAGCCCGCAATTGCCTTCAAACCCATAAATGGCAAATGTATCAAAAGATTCTATTTGCCCAATTCGTAAATTTATACACACTTAAAATCACTCTTAATATTGCTACATATTCTGCAAATATTACTTATTGTCACTAAAGACTTCTTAAATCAATAGAATGCATATAAACATTTATAAAAAAAAATCAGGCATTCGCAAGTAGCCAATAGAATATGGCCCTAAGAGTACTAGATAGGACTCCCAAGTGGGTTAAACACCTGTTCATAACACTGCAAAAGCAAATAAACACACTACTGTACTTAAAAATACTGTGAAAGCAATGAAAGGCATTATAATTAATTGTACAACAGTCTCAAGCTCGCAAATCTGCAAAACATTTTTTTAAAGTTATATCGATCCCAGGAATCAAGGATATTTTTACTTCCTTGTTATATCGATCTCAGGAATCAAGGAGTTAATACATATCATGGAACCCGCATGGGCTAGAACAGTTGCTTTAATGATATTTATTGATTTCTACATTTCTGGATTGCGAGTCCGATTGCAAATTGTACTACTAAACAATAATTAATTGTACTTTGAACTCCATGCTTTACTGACGTCATGATGGATAATGTCCTTTACTATTGGCTGTGTCTCAATTGAAACTTACGGCTTGCTTAATTGATCATGATCATGCCCTGAAATGCTACTTACAAGTTCATGGTTTGCGTGTGGAGGCTGTGAGCCTGTAATTACGGGTTAGAGTCAATTGGATAGGTCTAAATGTTTAGAAAAAAAAATCTGAACTGCAGCTAAAAGTTCAGTTTGGAGGCAATTATGGACTTATAATTAAATAGGGCCCTTGGTGTAGAAGTATTGAGACTCTATTTCTACATTAAATTTATAGGTCATTGATCTCTACAGTTCATTTGCATTTTAACATAACAATTACAGAATATTTGTTGTTGTTTAGTCATTCAGTCATCTCCGACACTCTGTTACCTCATCTATTAATAGTAGCCTCTGCCATCCCCTTCTTCTTGTGCCTTAGCACTGTTTTAAATATTTAATAGAATGCTTTTCATTTATGTTGATATTTACAGACATACAACAATACTATTTTACGTCATTAAACAGAGCACTGAAAGACAAGCAATTTTTTTATTTGCTGCATACTATTTTATAATATTACTAGCGAATTGCCCGTCAAAAAATGACGGCAATGAAATTGTAAGGTAGCTAATGGTGTTTTGTGTCTACTACTGAAATATCTAATACAATTAATAAATGAATATACTTTACCTATTTTGAAGCATTGTGTTGAAGAGCTGCAATCTGTTTTGATGTTGCTGCAGCATTAGTGGTGTGGAGCTGCTGTGTAAGCGTGGTGAATGTGTGCAGTGTAATAGTGGGCGTGCGCGAGACGAAACCGTTAGCGTAGTTGTGTACTTCTGCATTAGCGTAAAATGGCGGGTAATGTGTGGTATGCGTCTTAGCGAAATATCTGTAGGTCGTGTGTGGTGTTTTGCGAGTTTCTTGTGGTGTTTTGCGTGGCTAGAGTGCTGTAGCCTCGTTTTCGTTTTGTTCGGCGTCCATTTTTTCTCTCTCTTAGCGATATTTTTAGTGTCTAAACTCTTTTATTTTTAGTTAACTGAAGGTATAAGTTGTTTTTTTGAGGTCCTGGATGCTTCCTCTTGCTGAAGGTAAGCTTTTTATGTATGTGCTGTGTGTATTTATTGTGTTTTGAATTTTGTGATGTTCGCGAGTTGCGGACGATTTTTGCGAGGTCGTAATGTGTGGTAATGTGTCTTGTATGTTTTTTGCGTTGCGAGGTAAAGTTTGCGAGGGTCGAGGTTGTTGTGTGGTGTTGTTTGTATTTGAACGTAAATTTTGCGGTTGTTGTGTGGTGTTGTTTGCATTTGAACGTAAATTTTCCCTCTTTTTAATGGTAGTATTTAAGCCTTTAGCGTTATGTGAGATCATTTTAATACCCATCTTTAAACTTCAAAGAGTATCTTAAAACTGATAGCTCTTTCCCTAGACTTGACTTCTCTCTCGGATCCCGATGTTGGAAATTAGTACTTCTACGTACCCTATTCATTTTTTCTACATTCATACAACACTTTATTGTTACCCTTTGTTAACATTCTAACAGAAGGAAAATTATGGAAATGTTGGGCACCTTAATACGGGATAACCCAAGTTTGAGGATGGAGAATCTGCAAATATCTATAAATGTTTACAAGTCTTATTTTCTATCACCTTATGAAACCAGACACACCAATCCTATATGTGGAATACCTTGTGCTAATCATAAATTACTCCAAATTCCATTACTCCAGGTCAGTTAATTATCTAATCATCTCGTTCTAATCACTATGTTTTCCAATTCTAATTTTTTATATATTCCTATTAACTAAGTACTTTCACCTCTCTTTATTTCTCACATTTACAACCATCGTACTGTTATCTGTATATCTGTGTGTGGAATAGATTTGTATGACATGGCATCTGTTTCATTGAGCAGATATAGACAAGTTGTAAGTTGCTATGTACATTAATGGTTTCTTCAATTAAATAGAGTTATTTCTGATGATCCTTTAGTTATCCCCTTTTTTCCACAAAAAGTTTCTTTCCCTCCCAGGATCTACCCACACCACACCCATGTACAGTCTTGTAAATTTCTGATTGCGCTCTGTGTATGAAATAAAGCTTTGCTATACCGTTCTCCGTGTCAGTGTGTTTTCAATGGCTGGGGTTATGGGACATCCACATTCATCACATTTGGGTCACATTTCTATATCAGTAAACTAATGAGCCCTAATTACTATGCAATAGGTTAATACATAACAATAATAATAATAATACTAATATGATAAGATATCATATAATAATATATATAATATATATATATATCTATATATATATATATATATAAATAATATAATAATAAAGGGTTAATACACATGCAAAGTCCAATGTGTGATACTGTGGAATAGCAACATCCCCCTGAAGGCCTGATAACAATATGACAGGTGATAATGTCAATTGATTTATAGCAAAACACTTGTGGGATATCACCAAATGATGATGCGTATACATCTTGGCACATGGCCACCAGCAATGGCATGGGACTTTCCAGGATGGGTGTAGTGGAGATTGTCCCTGATGGAGTTGAGTGGGCTGTTGCTCCACGTGCCTCTGAAGAGCCTCCATGTGTGTTTGAAACCCTGTGTGGTGTATGTTCCCATGTTCCCCTTCTGGATCGCTTCCGTGTGGTGGTGAAGGGGCTTTTGTACTTCAATGAAGCTGTGAGCCATACAATGTATGGTCACTCAAGTTGGGTAGGTCATAACAGCGAGGTCAGACAAATTGCAGTCCACTAGAGAAGGAACTGGCAACCCACTCCAGTATCTTTGCCATTCACACCTTGTGGATAAGCACAGACAGAGACATAGCTAAGTGTCCTGCAGATCGCAGGGTCACAGAGAGTCAGACACAACTGAGGGACTGAACAACCAAATCTAAAATGTTCCCCTGGTTCTTGATATATGCCATGTGGCAGTGTAATATGGCCACTATTTGTTTTCCCAAATGTAGATCTGATGAGTGAGATGTATATAAGATGATCATTGTATTTGTAGGGTCCACATTAGAGCCTCTGTGATTGAGAAAGGGTTAATATGGCAGTCATTTTCATGTATTTGTGTTGCAATTTAATCACATAGTGTCTCTTTAATTGTTTTCAGCATCTTGCAGCGTGACTTTTCATTATGGCATATGCTTGACCATTATAACATATGGAAAAAAAGCTATTTGTTAATTGGGAATTGTTGTGTAATGAATTATAATGCCTTCTATTGCTTTGCCCATATTTTAAAGTCCATTGGTGGGTTTTTATTGTCTTTTGCAGTGTTACAAACTAGTCTGTAAACCCTTTGCGGGTCCTATTTGGAACCCCTAAGATTTTGGCCGACATTTGCAGTTTGCAGGCTTGACTGCATTTGCGGTCTTGACGAATTGTAGCAATTGAATAGCAATTTGCGATTTTAGCGATCGTAACTCTTGTGGACGTGAAGATCAAAGGCTTCGATGGGCTGTAATTTCCAGTTTTAAAAACCGCAAGGATTTCAAGAGGCTCGCAAAAAAACGCCAATTAAATAGTAAAATAACTTACTGGCTCCATTACGTGCTACAGTAACTTAAAATTGCTCAATTGAATGAGGCCCATAATAAACCTATGTATCTATTTACTTGTATGTACTTTATTTTATTAAGATTTTTTTTTTGCTCTGTTTATTCTGCCTAAAACCATACAATTTGTACCTGTTTTGGGTGTGCCCTCTGCTCATGCTGCTCATGATTGCAGGACATTATATTTAATTAGCCTGTCAGTGAACCCTCCCAAGGAGCATGTTGCAGAATGTTGCCACTGATTGATTACTATGAGGCACTGAACACCTTGTAGGTTTAAGTATACTGTCTCCATGAGCTGCAAAGGGGAGAAACATATCAGGAACTATTTGTAATATTTTAGGCAGACAAAACAGAGGAGCACTTCTAAATAAATTAAAATACACATAAGTAAATGGATACATATGTATATTATATTCCTTGTGAAATACAGAAACCTTCCATGTCTATTTAATTGGGTGTATCTACAACTTTTACACACTATACAGAATGACATAATACTGACTAATTTCCAATAATATAAGTGTCCCATTTTGGCTTTTTAAAGTGTTTGTAGGTCTGCTGTAGCTATGATACAGATAACTAAGCTTTGGCCTTATCCAATGTGAGTTAGGAGACATGACTATAGTAGGAAGTTGCTCTAAGTCAGCCAGCCTCTGCTAATCTCATACTGCGCTCACTAAACTCACACAGCATTAAACCATGAGGTGACATTTAACCAAGCCTGGCCAATGTGCATAAGCAAATAACTGGGCACCAAGTTTATCCAACTTGATATCTGTCAAATTGCAAAACTGTACACAGGGCTCTAACTGAAGAATACAAGCTCAAAACATTGCTGCAACAATATAAACTTGATTTTGTATTTCCTTGGTACCAAAAATCCTTTGGCCGCTGTATTCAGCTAACTACTAGGTGAGTGGTCTATGGAAAACTGCCCACCTGACAATTGACTGACATCAACACCTCGTTTCATGAAGGTCAAACGGCAGCTGCCAACATTAAAATATAAATACTCTCACCATCATCACATTAATCCTAAGGCTTCTTGTTTTGGCTACTCATAATTTTTAAAATAGCTGTTTTAATACCTTACAGCAGTTTCATCCTCGACAATGAGAAAGAGCTTTCTGAGGGAGGTTGGGAAGAAGTTCAGTACAAATATGAACAATTGCAATGGGATTAAATGGCTCTTAATGACTGCAACATCCGTCCTTGGAATTACACTCCTAATAACAGTACTGTTTACATGACCTCTTTGGACGCATCAAAGTAACCATATACTCCTTTAGTAAAACAAGATATAGAAGCACTGAAAGTGTAAAACCTAACTGCATACAGTCTTGTTCTATAGCAAATTGTAATGTTAACATAGGTTGTTAAAAATAAAGGGCCATATGTAAAAACGGTAGAGATGTTGCATATTAGTACATATCCCCTAAAGATTAACATAGGAATGGATATGTAAACTGACAGAAATGATTAGGACATAAAAAACAGGGTTAATTTAGTCAGCATGTACCACAAAAATGAGAGAAGAGAGAAATCAGCAGAGAGAAATCAGCACCCTATGGCTGTAGAAACAAATACAATTTATTATAGTCTATAGATTTTACTGAAGTGTGTGGTTATGCCAAGAAAATGACAGAGCAAGGTTTTGAATAACAAGTAATTGCCAGTCTATCCATTACTATTTGGAGCAAATCAGAATACAGCTGTAGCTTAAAATGTATTGTGATCAATAACAGGAAAAGAAAACAGCATTCATAACGTGTATATATATATATATTTTATATATATAAGAGCAACTCGTGTATAGGCATCACTGTCCCTTTACAAAATAGTCTAATAGTACAGTGTAATTCTTGTATTAAGCATGTCAATTATTCATATTGTAGTATATTTTTGTTTTCAGTGGCTTTTTATTGATCTCTGAAGACTGCAAAAATGTGTCTCTTTATTTAAAATAGATAAAGACCCCTGCCATAATGGTTAGTTAGCTCTGTGTATACATTTAAAATTGTACCTATTTGTAAATAGATTGCTTAAAAAATAGGAAGGGGGGATGTTTTTTTTTATATCATGGTTTACTTAATTTGATATATACAGTGGATATAAAAAGTCTACACACCCCTGTTAAAATGTCAGGTTTCTATGCTGTAAAAAAACGAGACAAAGATAAATCATTTCAGAACTTTTTCCACCTTTAATGTGACCTATAAACTGTACAACTCAATTGAAAAACAAACTGAAATATTTTAGGTAGAGGGAAGAAAAATATATAAAAATAAAATAATATGGTTGCATAAGTATGGACACCCTTAAACTAATACTTTGTTGAAGCACCTTTTGATTTTATTACAGCACTCAGTCTTTTTGGGTATGAGTCTATCAGCATGGCACATTTTGACTCTGCAAGATTTGCCCACGCTTCTTTGCAAAAACACTCCAAATCTGTCAGATTGCGAGGGCATCTCCTGTGCACAGCCCTCTTCAGATCACCCCACAGATTTCCAATCGGGAGGTATTTAGAGGGGTAAAGTGAGGAGGGGGGTTTAGAATGAGGAGGGGGGGTTGAGGATGAGGGGGGAGGGAAAGAGACACGGGGGGGTAGAGAGACACGGGGGGGGAGTAGAGACACAGGGGGGTAGAGAGAGCCGGGGGGGGGGGGGGGTAGAGAGACACAGGGGGGTTAGAGAGACATGGGGGGGTTAGAGAGACATGGGGGGTTAGAGAGACACAGGGGGGTTAGAGAGACTCGAGTATAAGCCGATGGGGCCCTTTTAGCCTTAAAAAAAGGGCTTAAAAACTTAGCTTATACTCGAATATATACGGTATATCATATACAGGGAGTGCAGAATTATTAGGCAAGTTGTATTTTTGAGGATTAATTTTATTATTGAACAACAACCATGTTCTCAATGAACCCAAAAAACTCATTAATATCAAAGCTGAATATTTTTGGAAGTAGTTTTTAGTTTGTTTTTAGTTTTAGCTATTTTAGGGGGATATCTGTGTGTGCAGGTGACTATTACTGTGCATAATTATTAGGCAACTTAACAAAAAACAAATATATACCCATTTCAATTATTTATTTTTACCAGTGAAACCAATATAACATCTCAACATTCACAAATATACATTTCTGACATTCAAAAACAAAACAAAAACAAATCAGTGACCAATATAGCCACCTTTCTTTGCAAGGACACTCAAAAGCCTGCCATCCATGGATTCTGTCAGTGTTTTGATCTGTTCACCATCAACATTGCGTGCAGCAGCAACCACAGCCTCCCAGACACTGTTCAGAGAGGTGTACTGTTTTCCCTCCTTGTAAATCTCACATTTGATGATGGACCACAGGTTCTCAATGGGGTTCAGATCAGGTGAAGAAGGAGGCTATTTCATTAGATTTTCTTCTTTTATACCCTTTCTTGCCAGCCACGCTGTGGAGTACTTGGACGCGTGTGATGGAGCATTGTCCTGCATGAAAATCATGTTTTTCTTGAAGGATGCAGACTTCTTCCTGTACCACTGCTTGAAGAAGGTGTCTTCCAGGAACTGGCAGTAGGACTGGGAGTTGAGCTTGACTCCATCCTCAACCCGAAAAGGCCCCACAAGCTCATCTTTGATGTTACCAGCCCAAACCAGTACTCCACCTCCACCTTGCTGGCGTCTGAGTCGGACTGGAGCTCTCTGCCCTTTACCAATCCAGCCACGGGCCCATCCATCTGGCCCATCAAGACTCATTTTCATTTCATCAGTCCATAAAACCTTAGAAAAATCAGTCTTGAGATATTTCTTGGCCCAGTCTTGACGTTTCAGCTTGTGTGTCTTGTTCAGTGGTGGTCGTCTTTCAGCCTTTCTTACTTTGGCCATGTCTCTGAGTATTGCACACCTTGTGCTTTTGGGCACTCCAGTGATGTTGCAGCTCTGAAATATGGCCAAACTGGTGGCAAGTGGCATCGTGGCAGCTGCACGCTTGACTTTTCTCAGTTCATGGGCAGTTATTTTGCACCTTGGTTTTTCCACACACTTCTTACGACCCTGTTGACTATTTTGAATGAAACACTTGATTGTTCGATGATCACGCTACAGAAGCTTTGCAATTTTAAGAGTACTGCATCCCTCTGCAAGATATCTCACTATTTTTGACTTTTCTGAGCCTGTCAAGTCCTTCTTTTGACCCATTTTGCCAAAGGAAAGGAAGTTGCCTAATAATTATGCACACCTGATATAGGGTGTTGATGTCATTAGACCACACCCCTTCTCATTACAGAGATGCACATCACCTAATATGCTTAATTGGTAGTAGGCTTTCCAGCCTATACAGCTTGGAGTAAGACAACATGCATAAAGAGGATGATGTGGTCAAAATACTCATTTGCCTAATAATTCTGCACTCCCTGTATATAAATGTGTGTGTATATATATATATATGTATATATATATATATATATATATATATATATTTTATATATATACTAGCGACTTGCCCGTCAAAAAATGATGGCAATGAGATGTGTATGTTTGGAAAGTTGTTTAATTATTAATATCCGTATTTGACATTTCAGGAACCGTTTCTAAAAAATTACGGTCAATAAAAGAAAATGTTGAAATGTTGTTTGTCACACAATCTGAGTGTACTGTGTGCCTCAAGTAACTAAATTCCTCAAAAAGCAGAAATCTACATGACATAAAATAAGAAAAAGTAAAATCACCCAAAATAAAAAATTTACATTACAGAACCAAAAAAAGAAACCTAAGTGACCAAAAATAAAAAAAGGAACATTACAGAAAATAAAAAAATACATTACAACCTCCCGTCACTACAATTTTTTTTTTAAATTACACACCTGAAAATGAAATACATATAATACATACATATAATACAATACAACACAATGAAATAAAATAAAATACAATACAATTAAATAAAATACAATACAACCCTATGTAATATACATGCCACTATCTACTATACATGCCACTATCTAATATAAATGCCACTATCTAATATAAATGCCACTATGTAATATATATACCACTATATAATGTAATATACATCCCACTATGTAATATACAATACTATCTAATAATACATCCCCCTATCTATGTAATATACAATACATGCTATCTATATATATATATAGCTACCCTAATTGTAAGGTACAATAAAATAATTAAGAGCACTTAACCTTTGAGATGTTTCTTCAGATCAGCAAGCTACTGTAAAAAAGATTCCAAAAATTAATACAACACGTTTACATGAAATACCTAAACATTCTAAACATTGTAAACATTCTAAACATTGTAAACATTGTAAACATTCTAAATATTCGAAATATTGTAAATATTATACTCACCTTTCCAGCATGTCCCGCTCCAGCATGTCCTCCATGTTCCGTCCGCCATCTTTGCGTGTTGTCCAGCGGTAGTCCTGTAAAAAAAAAACATTACATTAGTAAACATAAAGCAAAGTAAAATAAACACAATCTACATTATACTTACCTTTCTGCGATGTCTCCGGCCTCCTCGTCTTCTCCGGAAGTATCCACGCCTTTAAAAAAAAAGGATGTCTCCGTTGCTAATGACCTTCCTATGGAGTGTTCCAGAGTAAAATTGGCAATGGCGGCTTCTGATTGGCTGAAAAGGCTGTCTATCAAATTCAGCCAATGAGAAGACCCCATTTGTGAACCAATGAAAAAAGTATACACCCCAAAATACAACGCTTATTGGATAACACACCTTTCAATCTTTATTTGAACCAATCCTAAGGCTTTATTGCCATCAGCCAATCACAATGGAATATACCCCCACGTACTCATTGGTGAAGACATCTGCGCCTTCCCATTAGCTGTAATATTGATTGATTTTAACAGTAGCCAATGAGAATGCGCAAATCCTTCACCAATCAGTACGTGAGGGTGTATTCCATTGTGATTGGCTAGTGTCAGTGCAACCAATCAGAATGCACAGAGGCTCCAACCAATCACCCTGTGGGTGTGTATTCCATTGTGATTGGCACATTATCCAATCAGAGTGGGATTTTAGGGTGTATCCCTTTCTGATTGACTCACACATTGGCGCCTCCTGATTGGGTGAATTTGATAAACAGCGTTTTCAACCAATCAAAAGGCGCCATTGCTTATTTTCTTCCGGAAAATTCTCCTGGAGCCTCATTAGCGTCGGGGATGTCCAGGAGTGCGGATGTAAGTATATATATTTTTTTTTTACAGGGCGTGGCAGAAGTCGATCCGGAGGAGGCTGGAGACATTACGGGGAGATAAGTATAATGTAGATTATGTTTATTTTATTTTGATGTATGTGTATTAATGTTTTTTTTTTTTTAACAGGTGCCGCCCTGGAGAAGGATTTAAAGAATGCAGGACGTGACATGGCGGAAAGGTGAGTAGAATATTTATAAGGTATAGAATGTATAGAATGTATAGAATGTCTATAATGTTTATTTTATAAGTGTAAAGGTGTTGTACTAATTTTTTGTAATTTTTTTTTCCGTAGGTGGCTGATCGCAATGGACATCTGCAAAGTAAGTGATCTTAATTGTTTATTTTAGCTTAGACTTAGATTAGTTAATATATAGATAGCATTTATTGTATGTTAGCTAGGGGTTTTATATAGATAGCATAGGATGGATTGTATATTAAATTGTGTTGGGAATGTATTATTATATAGATAGGATGTATATTAGATTATGCTATTTATTTAGATAGATTGGGTATGTATTATTATATAGATAGGATGTATATTAGATTATGCCATTTATTTAGATAGATTGTGTAATGTATATTAGATAGTGGTGTATTGTATTGTAATTGTATGTAATTGTATTGTAATTGTATGTATTTGTATTGTATGTATTTGTATTGTATGTATTTGTATTATATGTATTTCCTTTTCTGGTGTGTATTTTTTTTTTCTGTAATGTTCCGTTTTTTTATTTTTTGTGACTTAAGTTTTTTTATTTTGTGTAATGTAGTTTATATTTTTTTGTGAGTTAGTTTTTTATTTCATGTAATGTAGATTTTTTTTGTGTGACTTTAGGCTTTTTTATTTTCTGTAATTAGAGTGGTGGGGGTTAAAAGGGGGTAGGTAGTATAGATGTTAATAGGTTTGTGTAGAGGGTGTTTAGTTGATCTGTATTGTTTTATTGGGGGTGGTATAGTTTTTATACTTAGTGTCATGATGGTCCTTGAGGACCATCATGGCACTTATGTGGTTAATGTAGTGTTGTAACAGGCCCATAATGGTGTTAATATACCCTTATGGGACTGATGGGGTTAAATAGAGGATTATGGGGGTCTGTATTGCCCCCCATAAGTGACAGGGTTAATGAAGGGCTTATGGGGGTCTGTATTGACCCCCATGAGTGACAGGCTTAATGAAGGGCTTATGGAGGTCTCTATTGACCCCCATGAGTGACAGGGTTGATGAGGGTTTTATGGGGGTCTGTATTGACCCCCATGATTGACAGGGTGAAAGAGTATTTTTTTTTTTTTACAACGGGTCCTTTAAGGACCTTTACGGTCCTTTAAGGACCTGTAACGCAGGAATTTTGAATTTTGATTGCAGCGGGGGTCCCCGATCTGCGACGGTTAATGTGGGGTTAATGCAGGACTCGGAGCTTATCTCGGATCCCCTGCGGTTAATATGGGTTTCCGATCTTATCTCGGATCCCTTCTTTTGGTAAGTTGTAGGTGGCTGAGCGGTCCTGGGTCTTTGAGCCTCATTTTCATTTTTTTCGGCGGCCATTTTTTCTCTCGCTTTGGGGATTTTCGTGTGTGTGAACTCGGGAATTTGTACTTAAATGGAGGTGTAACTTCACTTTCAGAGGTCCTGGGTGCCTCCCCTTGCTATGGGTAAGCTTTTTATGTTGTTTTTGTGAGTATTTAGTGTGTTTTGACTGTTTTTAGGTGCGCGCAGTTCCGCCATTTGTCGTGCGTATGGGTGTTTGTTACGTTAAGGTTGGTTCTGAGGTTAATGCAGGTTTCCGAGGTGAGCCTCGTTTTCGTTTTTTTCGGTGGCCATTTTTTCTCTCGCTTAGGGGATTTTCGTGTATTTGAACTCGGGAATTTGGACTTAAATGGAGGTGTAACTTCACTTTCAGAGGTCCTAGGTGTCCCCCTTGCTATGGGTAAACTTTTTATGTCGTTTTTGTGAGTATTTGGTGTGTTTTCTCTGTTTGTAGTGGCACGCGGGTCGGCCGTTATAGTGGGATTCTTAGTGCGTGTCGGTGTCTGTTACGTTAAGGTTGCCTCATTCCCTAAGTGCTTTGCGAGGACCCGCATTGCAAATGCGGCCCCTCACTTCGCGAGCACCCGCATTTGCGGAAGCGAGGGCCTCAGTTGCTTTCATGTGTGTAACCGGTGTGAGGCGCCTTTGAGATTTTTTTTTTTTTAAGTCGTGTGTGTGTGTCTGTTAACACAGCCGACGTTGGAGACTCCACCTCCACAAATGCGGACCCTCGCTTCGCCAGGATCCGCATTTGCGGGGACGTTACGTTGGGTTTTTTTGGGCTGGGAAGTTGGGTTTTTTTTGTTAAAAAGTCGTGTGTGTGGTGTGTTTATGATAACACAGCCGACGTTGAGCCTCGACCTCGGCAAATGCGGGCCCTCGCGAGAGACGCAGTTCTTGCGGGCTCACTACGCAAGCCCGCAAGCGTGAGCAGCGGCCTGCATGCTCACAACTATATATGTGATATATATATGTATATATATACATTTACATATAAATCTATATATATATACAGTGCCTTTCAAAAGTATTCACCCCCCTTGGCATTTTTTGTGTTTTGTTGCCCTACAACCTGGAATTAACATGATTGTTTGAGGATTTGCATCATTTAATTTACAGAACATGCCCACAACTTTGAAGATGTTTTTTTTTTTTTATTATGAAAAAAACGACAAATAGGACAAAATAACAGAAAAAGTCAAAGTGCATAACTATTCACCCCCCCTAAAGTCAATATTTGTAGAGCCACCTTTTGCGGCAATCACAGCTCCAAGTCGCTTTGGATAAGTCTCTATGAGCTTGCCACATCTTACCACTGGGATTTTGCCCATTCCTCCTTACAAAACTGCTCCAGCTCCTTCAAGTTGGGATGGTTTGCGCTTGTGAACAGCAACCTTTAAGTCTGACCACAGGTTTTCTATTGGATTGAGTTCTTTGACTAGGCCATTCCAACACATTTACATGTTCCTTCTTAAACCACTCAAGTGTTGCTTTAGCAGTGTGTTTGGGGTCATTATCCTGCTGGAAGGTGAACCTCCATCCTAGCCTCAAATCACGCACAGAGTGGTACAGGTTTTGCTCAAGAATATCCCTGTATTTAGCACCATCCATCTTTCCCTCAACTCTGACCAGTTTCCCAGTCCCAGCTGCTGAAAAACATCCCCACAGCATGATGCTGCCACCACCATGTTTAACTGTGGGAATGGTGATCTTTGGGTGATGTGATGTGTTGGGTTTGCACCAGACATAGCGTTTTTTATGATGGTCGAAAAGTAAAATTTTCGTCTCATCAGACCAGAGCACCTTCCTCCACACATTTTGGGAGTCTCCCACATGCCTTTTCGCAAACTCAAACGTGCCATTTTGTTTTTTGCTGAAAGTAATGGCTTTCTTCTTGCCACTCTGCCATAAAGCCCAACTCTATGGCGTGTACGGCTTATTGTCGTCCTATGTACAGATACTCCAGTTTCTGCTGTGGAACTCTGCAGCTCCTCCACGGTTACCTTAGGTCGCTGTGCTGCCTCTCTGATTAATGCCCTCCTTGCCCGGTCCGTGAGTTTTGGTGGGCGGCCGTCTCTTCGCAGGTTTGCTGTTGTGCCATGTTCTTTTTCATTTGGTTATGAAACAACATGGGAATCATCAAAGATTTGGATATTTTTTTATAACCTAACCCTGCCTTGTACTTCTCAACAAGAGTGTCCCTTACTTGTTTGGAGAGTTCATTGGTCTTCATGGCAGTGTTTGGTTAGTGGTGCCACTTGCTTAGGTGTTGCAGCCTCTGGGGCCTTTCAAAAAAAGGTGTATATATATGTAATGACAGATCATGTGACACTTAGATTGCACACAGGTGGACATCATTTTACTAATTATGTGACTTCTGAAATTAATTGGTTTCACCAGAGTTTTTAAATGGGCTTCATAACAAAGGGGGTGAATACATACTCACATGCCAATTTTCTGTTTTCTATTTCTAAAAAATATGTATATATTTTTCTCATTCTACTTCACCAACTTAGACTATTGTGTTCTGATCCATCACATAAAATTCAGATTAACAAAACACTGAACTTAAGGCTGTAATGTAAAAAAGTAAAGGGGGTGAATACTTTTTCAAGGCACTGTATATATATATATATATATATATATATATATATATATATATATATATAGTACAAATAAGGAATAGTACATTATTAATTCTATTTGAATGTCTAAAAAACAAGTTAATAAAAACTTATTTCCTGTTCAAATTTCTCAGAAATACAGTATATGCACTGCACCCTGGGAAAACTGGGCGAAACATGCAAATGAAACCACATAATGCACTGTCACTCCCATTTTAAACATGGCTCCTTTTAAGCATATGCTCACTGTATTTCACAGTTTTAGGCATAGCAACGGATGGATTTTTCACAAACCAGGTCACTTAACCACATAGAGTACTGTTTTATGGTTACTGCCAATCCTCAGTAGTCTTTATTTGTACTACTGTACTTTGTACGGTGGAGGGCTTCAAATCACTCTTAGTCCAGCATATGTGAAACAATTGCTGTATAGATCTACTCTCTACTACAATCACCACACAGGCACTCACACCAAGCTCTGATTAAAAGTTACCACCCCCTACAAAGAAAACACAAATAGATGACATCACAAATGTATGGGATAGAACTAATAACAGCATTGACCACTATAGATTATATGAAAAATACATTTTGATGCCTGGTGGGCCCTGGATAAATCTATGATACGTAGGTGGAATTTGTGTGTGAGACGTTTACATTTCTTGAGGGCTGTAAGGGCATTTACTAAAGCAAGGAGTCTGAGCCAGTGAGGGTGAAGGGGTATGGTGTCAATTTCAATCTTTTCCAACTATCTTAATAAAGACTTACCTCCTCCCGCACTCCTCCCTTCATTGTCAAAATACACACCCTCATGATCAAGCTCTGGAGAAGTGATGTAATAAACACAAAATGGATTCCTATATTCAAAGAAAATCTTCAAATTTCTCTAAAAAAAAAAATCTTTGTCCATGGCTTACACAGCTGTTAATGCTGTTAGTTTGATAAAACTTGACAAAATCACCATTTTCTTTAACTACAGTGGTCCTTTAATATAGAACAAAAAGCTAATAAAAGCTGAGGAAAATTTGATTTTAAATAGTACAGTAGGTCAAAAGAGCAAAGCTTTGCTTAAACAGAAACCTCCAGCAATATAATCAATCTGACCAGAATAGTCAAAAGAGTAATGAAAAACTAGTATAATATTTAACATATAGCAACTGACTATAAATCATAATAGCCTGCATTCAGGGGTATAATCCCAAATAGCAGTCTAAATGGAAATGATAAAAAGCAAAAAAGAAAATCTGTCATGAAGTTGCAAAATTTCATGTCAAATCATAACTCACAAACATATATATTATGTGATGTATTAGGTGCAGGGGATGATTTAAGAAGCAGACTTTAGATAGGAAATTAGTTGAATTCTGGCCAGTATATGAATGAAAAATGCTGAACAAAGTAATGAGTGCATCTATTCACAGATGTGCACATTTGTGATGCATCAACTTACTTAACAGGTGGAGAAGAAGAAGGTCTGTAGTTGATGGAGGATTGCATGAATCACATGGAGTCTCTGCTTTTATATTATATATTACAGTAATAATAAATACACTTGAAACACTGTATTGGACATCATTCAAATGTCAGTTAAGCGGTATTGGCAAATATATCAAATATCTAAGATGTAAATATATATGCTTGTGTGTGTGTTAAAAACCTTCTCTCACATCTTAAAACACCAACAAAAGTGAGTGCTTACTTTTCTTCTATTTCTTACCTGCAGATTGGTTTGGGAGCTGGCCCATCTCCAGTTGGGTTGCATTCCTGAAAGATATAGTTGCATAGAAGAGCTTCAGCAGCGGGTCTACAAAAGGGGCTTACTGTTTTCAGTTCAGACCATGCCGTTTGAGCAAGCATCTCCTGGCTCTCTTCTGGTTCAGTATTAGAAGAATTGAAGAAAACCAGGGAGTCCTTTGTGAGCAGTGTATTACATATATCACCTCTGTATGTACTGCAATATCCTGCATCACCTTTGTATAACCTGAAAGCAATTTAAATAAATAGAGGGTATCAGTGGTCATGGAGGAAAAGAAAATTTCAAGTTAAAACAATAAAAACTAAAACATATCAGCCTACAATTCCTGTTCTACAGTGTGAATAAAGTCCTGGATTTTAGTATTTCCTTCCTGTTAACAAGTGAGGCAACTACTACCATATACATTGTGATTCCCTTATCTATGCAGAATAGGGTAACATTAATATACAAGACTTTGTTTTGCACTCAAGGACTGACGTTGCTTACCGCTCTACTAGAGTTATTTTAACAAATTGTCTTAGTGTGTTGAAAACAAGTTTGAATAGTAGATACATTACCATTTTATTACCAAAAATTCAAGTTCATCAATAGTTCCAAGGAAGGTTGGGTTGTGTAAACTTAAGATATGTTAGTTATGTGGCAGCAGGCTTTAGTTATGAAAGGAGCAGGATTTGAGTATCAATGGATATCTCTATGAAGCCTCATATCACTATGAAAAATAATTAAGAGTTGTTATTTTGGATGAATATATACAACAGGATGCCTGGTGCAGCACGTCTTTTGACCTGCAATTCTATGAAATTCCCAAAGGGATACTGTGCTAAAGGGCATTTAATATTTAGGATATTGGCCATAGTAAGCATCAGTAAACTACTATACAGAGAATGCTCCAATACCTGTGCCATATATTACAATACAACTGTGTTACTTTTGGTTAACAACTCTTGGGCTCCTTTCCTAACACAAATGCAGTGATAGCACCTATACAGCAACAATAAATGCATGTTTAGATTTAGTTGGAGAGGGTTGAGATCAAACAGGGTTGGAACCATATCTACATGCATTGCCAATTTGTGTACTAGCCTGGAAAGTTAAATATAAGGTATTGCACGAAATACATAAAATCAAGCAAGTGTACTTCTAAATAGTGCGAAGAAAGAATTCCTCACTCCTCCAGCATCAAATAAAAAAGCAAAAAGATGGGGCCTGGTGGCCATAATCTACAATTATGAGACAATTTCAGTTTCAAACCTGAGATATAGGTGCATGTTAATTTTAAAAAAATAGATAGATAGATAGATAGATAGATAGATAGATTTGCAACAAAATATAGAGATCCTCATCCTTCTACAAAATATAGTCTAGCCATTTACTGTTTTTTCATATTTTAAAATATGCAATAATGTGTTTTTCAGTTCAAGACTGGTGAACATTTGTTGTCCGCAGAATATAATATCATAATCCACTACAAATGTAGCAGAAATCTCTACATCAAAGTGTATGTGACACCTCATCTCCCACATCATCAAGAGAGGCCCAGTGGAATACAGCTATTATATAGTGCAGTTGTACTGTACAGCTGTTCTTTAGCTTGCATAGAAAATACCATATGTACCTCTTCACAGACAAGAATAGACAGACTTGCTCCACCACCTCTGTTGCTGCACACCATATTATTATATGTATGTTTGTTGCCAGGGACAATAAATACCAGTATAACATATTAGACTCGTTCTTGGCACACTTTAGTTTGTTTCCCCAGCAAATGCTTTAGAAGACCACAAAGGTCATTTGTGATCATCATAACATATGAGGTCTATAAACTTAAAATTTTAGACCTCTTACTTGTAATTTAAGATCTGTCAATAAGCATTCCATTTACATGACATTCCACTTAATGGCATAAATCTGCAAAAACATTCATAATTATCATTCATGTTGACCTTTCTCCCTAAGGGGGATATTTAATAGACGCTAACATTGCCATATATGTTGAAATGGTTTCCCAAATATGCCATATTAAGACTTTGAAGCTTTAATGTGCCTTTTTTTATTTGCGTAGAATATGAAGGAAATGAGTAAATATAATATAATACAGAAAAAAACTTCTCCTTTAAAATTCATTGTAAGTTTCTATAGTAATTAAGCTTTTCTAGACATTTTATACATTATTCAAATTACTACTCAACTTGTAGTATATTTTATAACCCAATAATACGATTACCAGATACCTCTATACAAATGGCATAAAGTGGGTGGGGAGTATTTGATCCCCTGCTGATTTATTATGTTTGTCCACTGCCAAAGAAATGATCAGTCTATAATTTTAATCAGGAGCAATGGTTTAAAGGATTCCTCAGACAGTCAGGGAGATCTTACAGGCAAATAATAATTCTACCCAGCATGTCATGAGCTTTTTCAAGTACATTATAACTGCAGTAATATCAATGCATAATGAAAAGAACACAGTTGCAACCAGTAAAGTTGAATTAGGTATATTGTTATACTGAGTGTCAACCGTCCTTTAAAATAGATACATTGATAGTAAATACACCCATAACCGTTATTTCTGTCACAAGTCTAGGCATGCAAAAACCCTATACAACACAAAAAAATATAGTACGAATTATCAAAATATAATTCATTTACAAGTACTGTAGAAGTGAATTAATACAAATCAAATATATTCAGTCTTTCAAACAAATTTTTCATTTTATTTCTGTTCTGTATTATCTGAAGATTTTGAATAAATAAACAATTGAATGCATTTTTCAGAAATGTGCTAAATATCCTACTCTGTATTGCTCATGATGATCAAAACTTAAACTATTGTCATTCTATTAAAACGTATCATGAACTACAATCAATTTGCTTTTCTTTGAGACAAATACAACATTCTATACATGTATTATATTTAATAGGGATGCATAATTGGAAGTGGATGCATAATTTGCAAGATAATTTAGGGTTCATAAATGAAAACAAAAGTAATAATAACAATAATAACAATAAAATAAAGTCATCCTACCTCCATTCTACAGGAAACGGACATAATCCAGTGACAAACCACCAGCATTGGGAGAAAAAGAAACAAAAAATTAGTGCAAATACACCCATCAATATAGTAACCAGCTCTTGTGTGTGCCCTTCTGAACACATAGTCTCTTTAAAAGTAAACTATTCACATTTCATGTTACTTGTTGCAGGGTCCAGTTGGCTCACTATGGACAGGTGTCTGGGGCAGGAAAAGTTTAGGGGGATTTAATATTTATGAAGTGTGAGAAATTGGAGAAACTCCAAGCTTAATATTTTGTCATGAAGAAGTTTATGAAAGAAAATTCACAATGTGAGTTCCATCTAGCCTTGTTAAGAGTAATGTCCGCCATATTGAATTTTTTTTTTTTTTTAAATGTATACCACCACAGTGTGTGCTAAATTTAGTTTAGAATTTCTCATGTTCAGTGACATATATTCATTTCACCAAAGTCACCACAGTTTGACTCCCTAAACAAAATTCCTCATAGGAAGTGATGATTTAAAGGCCAACTGTGCCATAAAATACGTAATCAAAACCCATGCAAGAAATTCACAGTATTTTGTGTTAGAAATGTCGAAATGCATATGCTCATGGTACTTGCATAACTAAATTGCTTTCTTTAATCTTGTACATTACTTTTGTCGGCCTATGTATAAATGCAGTATTTTGAATCTCTGAAAGTCAGTGCAGTTGAATCAATCTGTTATCCATTTCCAACATGAAAGAGGACACATTTAAAGCTGTTGAAATTCCTGTTTCAAAGAAGGCTCCTAAAAGATGATGATTGCGATAAAAATGGCCTGGATTTGACAGGGATATTGTTTTACTCCCTACTAATGTAGAAGAGGAACAAGATACATACGGTAATCTGAAAGAAGAGAGAAGCTGCCCCTATTGACATCTTCCAATCTAGTTTTCATGACATGTTATTGAGTTCCAAGAGTAACCCTACATTTTCTCCATTGTAAGGCAGTTTTAGTGTCTTACATATAACATTAAAAGACCACTGGGTAGATTTTGTTTGTTTATTTATTTATTGATTAGCAATACATTGAGTTTTGGAGGAAAATTAAATCAATGTACCTTTTACAATTTACAAGGGATATTTAGTGTTATAGATTTGAGCAGATATGCTGCACTCGCAGATGTCCTGGAGGTTGAGAGGACCAGTGTTTTTATTGGTTGTCCTGATAACATTGTTTATCTGCCTACTTCCCTGTAGTGACTATTGTAGGCAAACCTAAAATAATTTGGACAGTCTTTTGGCCAGATCATCGTTCACCTCTTGATACCTAATAGGGGAGGGAGAGAAGCACATCTACGGAAAGCAACAATGCTAACTTCAAATGTAAGTTCTGTAAAGATACACTGATTTTTTTCTTCAACTAATGATTTTATTGCTTATCAGTAACAAAATATATCAATGAAACCTTACTGTATGAGTACTACATTAGCTCTTTAAAACAGCATATGGCATCACGTCTACTAATATCTTCTGCAAACTGCAATTTTAATCATACATTGCATTATCTTAATATAATATTGCATTTGGTATTTGTCTCACTCCCTGCCTTGATTGGACTGACACCGTCACTACAACTATGACAAGTAAAGTGTAAATAGATTTGTCATAGACCCATCTTTATACTAACAATATGAAGGGTATATATGAATAACAAAGCTAAACTAATTTTGCTGGTGAGCCTCTGGGACACTAAAATCTAGACTGACCAATCCTATATAGAGCACACCCAGTATCTAAACTGACCAATGAACAGTGCGATATACAGCAAAACCAAAACATAGAGTGACCAATGCTATATACGCATGCAGCCTTATTAAATTGTGATTCAGCCAATTGAATAGGGCTCTATATAAGCACAGAGCATATTTTTTTTACAGAAGTTTTTAGTTAGTGAAGACCTTGCTTTTGGATAGAAGTTCACTAACTAAAAACTTTTGAAAAAAAAAAAATGCTCTGTGCTTATATAGAGCCCTATTCAATTGGCCGAATCGCAATTTAATAAGGTTGATGGTGTCTGGCTATTATGACTTGAATTTTTTTTAAATGCATACATGTAATAGTGAAAGCCATTTTAATAATTACAGTATATTCTGCAGTATAAATTTAAATTACAGCAAAATTGTTGGTCTTACTGTATATATATATATATATATATATATATATATATATATATATATATATACATATATATATATAACTTTACGTTTTCTGGGAAAACTGCAGAACATATATTCTATACATTTGCTATTGCCAGTCCAATATGGATTGACTGCTCTTCGGAAACACTGTATCAAGTTGCAAAATGGATGTCCTGAGACTTTAAACAAAATACCAGCATTTAAGGTGCAGCTCTTAGAGTCAATATATTAAAAAACAGTCACCATTTCTGCAAGCTGATATGTGGCTTATATTTTATTTATATATATATATATATATATATATATATATATATATATATATATATATATATATATATATATATATATATATATATAGTAATGTTTGTAATTTTGGAATGTGGATGATTGCACTTTTTGTAATTCTGTAACGTGTTTTGGATAGAAGTAGTACATAAATGTTAATACGTACTTGACTGTACATATTAAGTACAACACTAATAGAGCTTTAAAATATTAGTAGCTGAAGCCAGGTTTTTCTTAGCTATAATATGGCAAGACCCTTAACAAGAATTCTAACTAAAAAGCACAAAGCAGGAATTTGGACATATTCTAAAATAATGACCTCAGACCCTGAAGTAATTGGAGTTGACACATAAGACCGTTTTGTATTCCTTTTGTTAGAATCATTTCCTTTGGCCGATTTTTTATTCGGTTTTATTTTTTGCCAATTTTTTTAAGTTTTATTCTATGCTTACATGTATCAGTAAAAGCTGTCATGACACATTAAAAGGAAAAAAAAATATTTTTTTCTTGCATCAGAGAAAGGGTATTTTATAAGGTGTCACATTGTGTTTTCTTTTTTCAGATGATCTCAGAGCACAAAAACTTATTCAGACGTTTAACTGCTCTTGGGGGCTTGCTCTCAGCCATCCAATGAGATCTACAGACTAACATAAGCTTTCTGCATTTCCTGATAGTTTTAGTGAAGTTTAAGCAGGTTTTATTTAAAGGGCCATTTACCTCACTATAAGTGCTCTTAATGGTGTGAAAGAGCACAAGTTTTTATGTTAAATTGAGCTATTGTTTTTTTATTTTTTATTAAACTAATAACAGATACAAATCTACAGTTTTAGGTCTGTTTACAAACACACTGCTGACTGTTCCATGATTAACAACATCTGCGACACCAAGTGATGAAGGTTCTGTGAGAACAAGGATTTATAGTTTATCCATGAACTTCAGGAATGCAGCAGGACATGTTAACCCCCAACTGTACTCTTTAGGTGATTCCTGCAGTCATTTATCTGCACAGATGCATTCATGAGAGTTAACTCTCTTTCTACTTATGCTCTCTGCACAGAGCTGTTGCTGTAGGTCTGTCTGGGGGCACTGCCAGTGACTCATGTAAACAGACACTTCATTTATGATTTTTTCTGTCAAAAAGGCACCTATTTAAAAATTAAAAAATATTTCAACATGTCTTTGGGAGAACTTTATAGTGGTGTGCTCAAAGTTGTGCTGAATTAACTGACCCTTTAATATATTTTCATGCAAAAACAACTTTTGAAATGTTTAAACCAAGAATCACCCCATGCTGGGCATTGCGGGGCCACGCCCAGGAAGGGGTTAGTCTGTATGTGGGACTAGCCGGGCAAACATCGCCGAAGCTCTGCTAGAGTGTCGTTAAGGCTGTCCAAGCTGTGTATCTCAAACATGCTATATAACGGCCTAATAGGCCTGAACCCCGACGCAACAACTCTTTGAGGCTGACCGCCTGAGGCCGGGTCCAAAACAAAGTTTATGGATATCTGAACCACACTACTGGGGCTGGTGGAAACTGACTGAGCCTGTGAGGAGAATATCCGGGGTGGTTCGTGAGAGGAGCAAGTTAAAGGAGACCTCAAACCATAAGGTGAACGTGAGCTTGTGTTATGCCCCAGGTGAGGGAAGCCAGTGTGCCGTGCTGATGTATTCTACTGGGCACCGGGGGCTGGTGAGCATTTGCCGCTGAGAGGGGGTCTACTCCTTTATTACCATTGTGGGGACTGGCTTCAGGTTAATCTATCCCGCAGCAGGTAACGCTGCCAACGCCCTGTTGCTATGAAAGTCTGACGTTGCAGAGGGTGAGTGCATGTTTGTATTGCTTCTGCTGCAATTACTCCCAGAATATAACACCCGCATGTGAGGGCCAATTTGAATGATAAAAGTGGAGGAAAATAAGAAAGCTGCTGTGAAGTGTCCCCCATATGATGGGCTTTGAAGAATAAGATGGGAATTTTTTAGCCCATATAAATAGGCCCATTGGGTCTTATTATCCAACATTGTCCAAGTTACACCTATTGTGACATTTCCCATCGGTCTCATGAGGCTGGGGGAAACTTGATGGGAGAAAAGCGACTCTGCAAGCAAGATATATTATATATGCCGTTTCGTATTTAAAACCGTTCAGCAAAGAAGAGCAAGTTACAAAGTGGACTATCTGTATATAATTTTTTATACACTCCTATTCTCCCATTTCTCTTCTCTCTTTCCTTTAGTTTTTGATATAGCCCTGTGGTATCTATGCAAAGGTCTAAAGAACAACAAGCCCCTAGGGGTAAAGGCTCTAAAAAAACATTACAAAACAATAGCTCAAAAGCTATAGCTAATTTTCTCTCTCCTGTAGATAAAGAGAATAGACAGTACAAGAGAGAATCATATTCACTCTCTCAGTCCACGTTAGACTTTTCTGAAACTCCTATAGAAGCCGAGGTTATTATAGGAGATGAATCTGTGAGAGAGACCACTCCAGAAGAACCTCTAACAGCTTCAGCGTTAAAGAAAACTATGACAGCACTTTTAATGGAGTTTCAGATATCCATCAGGGAAGAATTGATAGGCGAAATTAAAAATAATGCTAAGAATATAAAAACATTAACAGATAGAACAGAAAATGTAGAACAGATTCAAGAGGTTATTTTGAAGAATAATGATGAATTAAAGAGAGAGATAATGGGACTTAAAGAGGAGATCCAGACGCTAAAGAGCCAAAATCTCAGATTAGCGGAAGCTGAAAAACGATATAATATTAGAATCCGTGGTATATCAGAGTCTGTTACCTTTAAAGACCTCCATCAATTTGTGGAAGCCTTTCTGTTAAGCTTAGTGGAGCGCCAGAGCGAGAAGCCTATAGAGAGATTATACCGAATTCCTCCTCCACCTAACATGTGCAAAGAAATTGCTAGGGATGTAATTGTAAAACTGCATCATATGTCCTATAGAGAAGCAATACTAAAAGCTTCATTTAATAAAAAATGTTTTGAGAGTCCATTTGAAAATCTTAAAATATTCCCAGATTTGACAGGAGAAATTTTATTTCAACGTAAGAAACTTCAATTTGTGACTAAAGTTTTGAGAGACAAACAGATTTCCTATAGATGGGGAAATCCCCCAAAATTGATTTTTTGGTATGAGAATCACAGATACATTATTAATGACACTTTGGAAGGGGAGAATTTCCTGACAAAATTAAATAAAAGTCAGTAATTATAGGTTGGTTCACAGCGGTTATTTAAATATGTATTGGAATATAAATATTAGATTGTCTTCAATCAAAAAAAAATTGTAAAGAGTAGTGTATATGTATTATTTTGATAGAAAAAGGGAAAAAAAAAAAAGGGAAAAAAATTGAATGGTATTTTTTTGCTGCTAATTTAGAAGTAACATACAGATGGTACACTTTAATGAATTTAGATAATGGGGAAAATACACCATGTTTTGATTAATATTTTTAAATTACTGTTTTACTACGGGAAATTTAAAGAGTAAAATATAAACTCACTAGCTGTTGGGTAATTTTTTAGATGTGAATATATATTTTCACTTTTTTTTTATATTAACACGGGGGAAACAATAAAGAAAACACTAACCTAGATAATGGGTAAAAATATATTAGTATTTAATAATGACACTAAGAAAATTTACTTTTATAAATTAGTGAGCAAAATACAATTCAGTAGTTGATTGCTATAAGGGAAGGGGTTCACAACTGGAGTAGGGAATTTAAAGGGAGAGTTCTGTTTGAAATTCTCTCCAATTAAAGGGAATAATATAAACATCTAGAGTAGGATTTAAAGCTTGGACACCCAAGATAGTAGTAAAAAACAGATAGAGGGTACAATAGAGCTTCGGCTAAGGCTTTCAGATGTATTTATCTGACATTGTTGCATCACAGGAGGGACTCTTCCTCTTCAAGGAGGACTGCCTCCCGATATGCCTCAATGAGTTGAGGAGGGATGAATGTTTTATGTTTGGTTTATGTATTGGTGTATATTTGTATTTGTGGACTGGAATAAAATTTTATTCCAGGGGAACGGGGACTGACTATCATTTCTACTGTGATACTAACAGCATGTCATTAAAGATAGTAACGCAAAACGTTCAGAGCTTTCTGCAGCAAAAAGCCGATATAATCTGCTTGCAGGAGACTCATTGGCAGGGAGCTCCAATTAAATTTTTTAATACACATTATAAAGTCGCATACAATTCAATGTATAAGAAAAAGGCAAGGGGTACCTCAATTTTTTTTAGTAACAAACTTATGGTCACAGAGGAATTTGTGGAAATAGATCAGGAGGGTCGTTATATAATATGGATAGGCACAATTAACCACCAAAAATACTCAATATTGAATGTATACGTGCCGAATAGATCCCAAATTAAATTTCTTAGTAAAATCTTAAAAAAGTTTAATAAACTGATACAGGGATCTCTTATCGTTTGTGGAGACTTCAATATGCTCTCAGACCCAACTAAAGATAGAAAATCTGAAAATCGTTCACCTCCAGACTCATCAGTTATAAGATTGTCAAAACAGTTTATTTCTCTGATGACAAAATATCATTTAATTGATGTTTGGAGAGTACTGCACACCAATGAAAAGGATTTTACTTGTTTTTCTCCAAGACATCATACATATTCTAGGTTAGATTATTTTTTTGTTGATATCAATACACTTAAAAGAACTTTGAGAGTTGATATTGGGCCAAGAGTGTGGTCGGATCATGCTCTAGTTAACTTGGAATTGTTTTCGAAAAATTCTTCCATTAACTCCAAATCTTGGAGACTTGATTCCTCACTCATTGATTCAGAGACAAATCGGGATTATCTTAAAAAAGAAATTGATTTCTTTTATCAAGTAAACTCGGCTTCAGTAGAATCTAACATTACACTTTGGAACACACATAAGGCTTTTATAAGAGGGATGCTGATTAAATTGCAAAGTCAAAGGAAAAGAGAAAGAGGAACTCCTTTGAGAGAATTATATATCCAATTATATAATCTGGAACTAAGAAATAAAATTAATCCTAATGCTTCTGACTCGATGTTGATTAAAAAAATCCAATTACAGATTAAATCCATTAATCAGATGAGAACTGATAAGTCTATATGGCTTTTACAACAAAAAATTTACCATTATGGGAGTAAACCAAGTAAAATCTTAGCAAATAAACTTAGATCTCATGCTACTAAAAAAAGGGTTGATTATATTTATCACAATGGAACCTATCTTAATAACCCAGTCCAGATAGCAGAAGCATTTGAACAGTATTATTCTAGGTTATATAATTTGGAATTGGATCCTTCTTTTCAGAAGCCATCTCTGGAGGTCATTCAACATTTTTTGAATGAAATAGATTTGCCGCAAGTTTCACCAGAGGAAGTTTTAACACTAAATAATGATTTTTCTGAAAAAGAGATTTGTGACGTTATTTCTAAATTGAAGTTGGGTACGGCCCCAGGCCCAGATGGTTTTGGTAATCATTACTATAGGTCTTTGGTAACAACCCTAGTCCCCCATTTAAAAAATCTTTTCAATGAGATTAAAAGAAAGGGACATATTCCTTCAGAAATGTCAGAGGCTCTGATTATCACTATACCAAAAAAAGACACAGGTATATTGGAATGTAAAGACTTCCGCCCCATTTCACTTTTGAACGTTGATGTAAAAATTTATGCTAAAATGCTGGCGGATAGATTGAGTGAGGTTATTCACAAACTTGTATCAATAGATCAAACTGGATTTGTACGGGGACGTTTGGGCTCTGACAACACCAGACGCATGTTGGATTTGATTTCATATTCTAAACACAAACTTCTCCCAACAGTGTTTCTATCAATGGACGCAGAGAAGGCCTTTGACCGGGTCAGATGGGATTTTATCAGGTGTGTACTCCAGAAATATGGCCTTGGCTCTTTTGGGTCTAAGTCCATTGGAGCATTATACTCTTCCCCATCTGCTTCGGTCATTGGAAATGGGTTTAAAACGCAGAGATTTGCAGTTACTAATGGAACGAGACAGGGGTGTCCCATTTCTCCGATAATCTTTGCATTGATAATGGAGCCCATGGCGGTTTCTATAAGAGATAACCCCTCTATTCATGGAATTACAGTTGGTGGGATACAGCATAAAATAATGCTGTATGCCGATGATGCGGTTGTGTTTGTGTCTAACCCCATTGACTCTTTGAAAACTTTGCATGTAATAATAGATAAATATTCTAAAGCCTCTAACTATAAAATTAATATCTCCAAATCACAGGTTTTGGCTCTTAATTTAGCCAGTCCGGAAAAAGATTACTTGAAATCCATCTACCAGTATAATTGGCATTCTAATACCATAACTCATATGGGAATCATATTTTATAATTCTATCCAGTTAATAATTAAAAACAACTATAAGGAGCTATTAAATAAACTTACGAAAATTGTTTCCTCTTGGAGACCTTTGAATTTAACTTTAACAGCTAGAATAGCAGCAGCCAAAATGTCGCTTCTTTCAAGATTAAGCTATATATTTAGATCTATTCCTATACCTTTATCCAAAACTTTTATAGTACATTTTCAACAAATAATAGACAAATTTATCTTTCAGGGGAAAAACAACAGAATAAAGAAAGTTATAATTTCCAGAACATTTAGGAAAGGGGGACTAGCATACCCAATGATTCAGACCTATCATGATGCTACAATGTTCTCACATGCAGTCAAATGTATAGAAAGTTTGAAAGTGGCAGGTTGGCTGCAGGTTGAAAGATGTTCAGTAGTTAAGGATTCTTTAGGCTGGTTGATGTTTAGGAAGGAGTTAAAAAAATAACTTTTTTTAGATGGTTCTGATATTGTTCGTGAAATACTTGAATTTTGGGATAAACATAAATTGAGATCTCAATTAATGCCTTTTCCTAGCCCTATCCTTCCGATTTTATTATTAGAGAGAGAATTGAACTTATTTTTGGGTGGATGGAGAGCATTTGGCATTTGTTGTTTGAGAGACTTATATATTGGCAACTCTTGGGCTTCTTTTGAAGACTTGAAGGAAAAATTTGGGCTTCCTCATAAAAGTTGGCTTGAATATAATAGACTTCTGGCTGCGTTCAGAGATTCAATCTATTCTAGTTTTAAAGTTAGATCTTTAACTTCTTTTGAAAAACGAATGATTCTAGAAGATAGAAAGCACTTAATATCTAATTGTTATAACATCTTGCGGGAGGAAATGGATAAATGCCCTTTTAACAAATCTAAAATTTGGCAACATTCTTTTAATCTCTCTTGGTCAGAAGAAGAATGGTCCGATTCATTTATTCTCACAGATCAAATAATTAAAAATACATCATACTGAGAGCTACACTTTAAATTAAGTACTCAATGGTATTATGTTCCAACAAAAATGGCTCAGATTACTAAAAAAGATAATCTGAAGTTTTGTTGGAGGAACTGTGGTTTGGTGGGTTCACATGCCCATATATGGTGGAGTTGCCTGATAATTCAACAATTTTGGGAAACTTGTTTTGGGCATATTAGGAATATTTTGGGCATTACCATTTCCTTTTCTGTAGAAAATGTTTTATTTCACATTTTTTCGAATCAGCTTGCTCTGGACGTAATTGCGTTTTTACTTCAGATATTCATGGCATCTAAACTGTTGATAGCAAGGAGATGGGGTCAGTCTTCCGTTCCCTCTTGGGGTGAAATCACATATATGGTAGATACAAACAGAAATCTTGAAAAATCTCTTCAAGAGCAAGGTCTTATAAAAATAAAACGTTATAAATGGAAAATTTGGGATCAAAATAAAGATCTTTCTCGGTTATGATCTAAGTTTTAATATCTCTGGGAATTAACTCCCAGAAATTATAATTTCTGGTATAAGTCCACAATATGTATTGTAAATGCATGTCTTGTCTTTTTCTTTTGTTGTTTTTTTTTTGCTGTGTATTCTGTTTTATATATTTAAAAAGAAAAAAAAAAAAAAAAGAAATGTTTAAACCATGCTCTGTTAAATGCTTGGAAAAAAACTGTTGTGTTCCTTGTCACTTTAATCACATAAACATCACTAATATAGTTGTCATACTGCGAGTTTATGTGTAACGCTCGCAAACTGTCCAGGTTGCTTATGCGCATAGCACATGCCAAGGCCTGCAATGGGTGCCAAAAGTGTTGAGTTGCGCAATGAGCGCCAAAGGAGGTCATTGCGTGGCTCGCAAGGGAGAGGGAAGGAGAGAGAAGGAGGGGGGAAGAGGTAGGGAGGACACAGGTTGGGAGGGAGAGAGATTGCATGCTGGGTGGGGAAGAGACACAGGGGAGGGAGAGGGGGGAAAGAGACAAAGGAGGGGAGAGGGGGAAAGAGACACAGGGGAGGGAGATGGGGGAAAGAGACACAGGGGAGGGAGGGGAGAGAGACACAGGGGAGGGAGCGGGAGAGAGACACAGGGGTAGGGAGGGGGAGAGAGACACAGGGGAGGGAGGGGGAGAGACACATGGGAGGGAGAGGGGGAAAGAGACACAGTGGAGGGAGAGGAGGGAGAGGGGGCAAAGAGACACAGGGGAGGGAGAGGGGGGAAAGAGACACATGGGAGGGAGAGGTGGGGAAGAGACACAGGGGTGGGGAGGGAGAGAAAAATTATTATCCCGTCATTTGTGACAGGCAATTGACTAATATTTTCATATTTTTCTATTGGTTGCTTGTAGTTTGCCACAAGTGCGTCACAGTGAGTTTCATCTATAATAGCGATCTGTCCTGAAGTGAGAGCTGGATGAGCTAGCTAAGGAAGCGACTGAAGAACAAGAACAACCCAGCTCTTCTTGTGTCCCTGGTGTCTGATGCATATATGGGCCTATCAAGCAGAGTGTCCAACAAACCTTCTGACCAGAACATCTCATGCCAGTGTAGTTCTGGCTGCAAATATCTGGCTACTGGAGTCATGTGAAGAGAAATGTAATCCACCATGTAAACTGGAGTGCTGATTGCACACTATGTCTCTATGACAGCTGTTGGATGGGGGGGTCGGGTAAGTTTCTCTAAAACAAACTAATGAACAGCCCCCCTGAGCAGTGGTAGCCCAGAACTCCTAATGCTTGATTTTTACTACAAGTGTCTAACATAATTTGATTACATTTGATGTTTTCATTGCAAGCTGATCACTCTGGCATTTGTAGTATTGTAGCTATTACCCTGGGTACTTTACTGCAATTATGAAAACATAATATTGAATATCCTTCCATTCACTAGAGCAGCATACAGAATCATCTCACTCTGATTTTTGTGAAGCACCTAGAAAAGATTATCCACTCTCATGAGTTCTTGATTTAAAACCATGCAGTAAAACATACACCTATGCAGATAGTAAATGTGTTTGCATATAAATGTTCTAAAAAACAAACAAAAAAAACTGTGATATCTAGTGGACAGAAGAGCGAGGGGTGACATGATAGAAACATTCAAATACATCAATGGATCTAATAAAGTTCAAGGGGTAAGTATATTCCAGAAAACGAGGAATGTAAGAACAATAAATAGGTCATGAAATATAGGGCTAATGTTTTAGAGCAATCCTTTACAGAAGGAGTAGTAAGCAAGTAAAGTAAGTACGTAAGTATATGAACAATCAGTTGAGATCAATTAATTTTATATAATTTATTAAATAGATCCATCATATAGTTATAATGTGCATACATTAATTATTAATTCAGATTTTATTCAATATTTGTACATTTAGCTCATATAACACACATTTTCATATTTTTAATGTAGTGCTATGTTCCACTGCGAAAATCACATCAGATGAAAACTATACAGCAACTTAAATTTTTCTGTGACCTGTTTTTTTGCCAATATCCCACATATTATGTTTTTCTGTGACCTATTTTTTTCTGTCAAATGCTTCAATTTTCTATGCTTAGACATCTCAGTAAAGTCTGACATGACATATTATAGGGACATGGAATCGTTTTTCTTTTTTTGCATCTGATAGAGGGTATTTGATAATGTGCCACAGTGTGTTTTCTTTTTTCAAATAAAAATCACAGAGCACGAAAAACATTGCGCAAAAGCTTGCCCTCATCCATCCAATGAGATTTAAAAGACTAAAGTACTCTCTCTGAATTTCCTGTCAGTTTCAACGATATTTAAGCAGGTTTTACTTACTATTTTGTTCGGACAAAAACAACTTTTGTAATGTTTAAATGTATCCATGAAAACAACATTGATATGTCTCAATCTCTTATCTCTTGGTGTCATTAATATTTACCCACCTGATTCCTAGCAAACCACTTATAATAGCAAACCTGTGACATTGACATCTAAGTCCTGTGACTAAAGCATGCCTACTATTTTCTCACGGTTTGCATAAGTAAATCATATACATTACATATTCTACTCCAAGGAAAAACATGGTGGGACATTCCACACATTCAAGAAATCTAAATCTAATGAACTAATTGTTTAATATGAATACAAGCAATGCCTCCCAAATGCTTCTATACAATGTACCTGATATACTGATTGTTGCTGCTGCTTTGGCTGTGCCAAAACTGCCACTGTGTTTGTTATCCGCCATACAGGTAAACAGCCGTGGTCTGGTAGCATAAATACGCAACTTGGAAAATGTGACTCCATCTTTGGTATTTTCTTCCACAGATTCTGGGGGAACCTTGTCAATGATAAAAGTTGAAGAAAAATACACATATCATATTTGAAAAAGATAATTGTTTTTATATTACAGAATCTGTTTTTATATTTCAAATGTTTCAGATTATTATGTAGTAATATTTCTACTCTATAGCTCTATTAAAATAATTAAGTTATTATTCATATCTCTATTTAGATTTATTTTAATGTCTACCTTTTGTTGCCATCTTTGGCCTTTTGACCATAACCTCCAGATAAACACCACATTTAATGAAATATAAAATCATTTAATTTAGGGTGAAGCTTGCATTTGCTTCTTTTTAAATTGATTTCTATTTTGAAACCTATGTACATTGTCAATGAAGGTTATGTTCATCATTGAAGATTTAGCACCAATTAGACCCAGACTGCTTTTCTCTAGAAACAAAAATAGAATCTATAAACTGCAAAAATAATAAGAAACACAAGTTGTTTAACTGAAATAATATATATTTAAAAAAAATATATCACTCCTCAATTCTTGAGGGAATGAAGGAAATCAATGAAGGAAATCAATTCATGGAACTATGTATTAAGACATTGGTAGACCATATGAAGCTATTCATTAAGGCCAAAAGTGATTAAAGCTTGCCTTTGCAATATATTATTATTATATTTATGAAGTGACAATGCATTATATACTGTAAAGGGTACAATAATAGGATACTTGTACAAATACAAACAGGAAGAACCGATAGACCATAGTCATTTTTTAAAGTTAACAACATGAATCAAGTATTCTAGAAACTATAATAATACTAAAAATCCTCAGTCAAGTGTAAAAATAAAATGATAAAATACTTTGTTTTCCTGAATGATAGTAATTACTAAACTGTACATGATATTTAATAAATGTAACATTTAATAAAGGCAATTAGTTTTTATCACCACTTGTCATGTTTAAATATTATATTTTTTTATCTCAGTTTGCAGCATATAACGAAGACCAGGTCACATTGCTAACTTTTCTCTTTTTGAGAGGATTTGAAGATGCACTTTGCAAATGCATGCCCTGTATCGATATAGAAATAAGGATGCATGCTGAAATGTGACATCAAAGTTATAAGCTTTGCACAATATGACAAAACTGTGATGCAGAGGGGAGCCACCACTGGTGGCCCTCACCTCCAGGGGCCCTCGTGGCCCTCTCTGTCCTCACACTCCCCTGTCTGGCCCCCATAACTCTCTGGCACCTCTTTCTTGAAAACTACTGTCCTTTCTGGCCACCAACGCCCCACTCGGCCCTTCCATGGCACCCCATGTCTCCTACCAAAACTGTCTCCTATGGCTCCAAGTCCCCTATTCCTCTTTTCTTTCTCTTCCCCTTTCCGCTCTTTCCCCATCATCTTTCTCCCCCTCAATTTTCTCTGTCCCCCTTCACTCTCCTTCACTCCTGTCTCTCCCCTCTCATTCCCTCCCCTTTCCTGCTTTCCCCTGACTTTCCCCTTTCTCTCCTTCATTGTGATTTTTTCTCTCCCCTTCACTCTCTCCTGCTCTCCATTCTTCTCCCCCCTGTGTCTCTTGCCCCGTTTTCCCACTCATTGCTTTAGCCCTTTTCCCTGTTTCTTTCCTCCATTATCTCACTCCTCTCCTCTCTATTCATTTACTAATCCATCTCCTCGTCTCTCGTTCTTCACCCATTTTCTCCCCCTCCATTTCCCCACTCATTGCTCCTTTCTATCTATTCCTCTTTACTCTCTTTCTTTTCTCTCCCCTCCTCTATTTTCCTTAAGTCGTTCCTATTGTCCACCTCTTTTCTCCCTACCATCTCTTCATCTCTACTCCCCCTTTTCTCTCCCTTCCACTTTCTAACTTCTGTCTTTTTCATTTTTCTCCACTCTTTCCCACTTTTCTCTCTCTTCCTATCCTCCCCCTCTTCTGTTTCTTTTCACATCTTCCCCTCCTCTCTACTTCCTTTCCCTTTCTCTCTTACCTTTCTCTCTTTCTTTCTTCACTTTCTCTCATCTTTCTACTTTCTTCCACATCTACATCCCTTTCTGTCTCTCTTTCTCTTCTCTACCTCTATCTTGCCCCCTAACCTCACGTGCTGACATTTTTTATGCATTGGGCCCTCCATTTTCTAGCTCCTCCACTGCTGTGATGCAACCACATTTGCTAAATGCAGAAATGTTGGACTTTTAATACTTACGTTTGCTACTTGAGTCGTTATATAGATGTTGTACTCATTTTATGACCATTAAGGCATGCAGTAGGACAAAATCGTTTTGCAAGTTGAATATTCACTTACAGCTTTTCCATTTTCAAACCATCTGATTGTGGGGACTGGAATTCCAGATGCCGAGCACTTCAGGGACACCTCCGACCCAAATGAGACATTCTGCGACTCAGGAGCCTTCACTATTCTGGCAACCACTATTAGGAACAGATAAAAATACAATTTCTTATGCCACTCTATCAGCAAAAACTTTGATTTTAAAAAAGACAAAAAAGCATGCTTTTTTAGACCTAATTGTAATAAAAGATGTTGAGCATTGGCATTCACAGTGCGGTCTCCTTTGTGAGTTGGGTAAGCAAAATACATTTTATATATCCAAGAAATATGATCTAACATTTAACTGTGAAGGCAAATATTTACCCATAATACAAGGCCCCTGACAAACTGAAGTAAAGTTAGTTCCTATGCACAATAAATCAATATATTACTGCTGTAAAATAATTGGGCTTCAAAGAGACCAACATTATTTGACTCACTTGCAAACATGGCTTAGCATAGAAGCTCTAAACGTCAATCTCTTTATGTAGTGCAACAATTTTACCAAGGATATTAAAACCAGCATAATGACATACTGTATATGTATTTTATGCTTTTAAGTTTTATTGCAATATGTTATTGTAACGATTTGAGCACATTTTATAGAAAGTTCCTCTGCAACTGATTCTACTTTTGCTGCATTAAGATCATTTGGCTTATCCTAATGTTCACCTCCCCTTCTGGATCAATACCTTGTCGTGATGAAAGGGCTTGTGTACCTCAATGAAGCTGAGAGCTATACCATGTAGATGGGCACGTCATAGCAGAGAGATCAGACAAATTGCGGCACACTGGAGAAGGAACTTGCAACTCACTCCAGTACCGTTGACAAGATAACCTTATGGATAAGTACAACCAGACACAAGATGTGCCTGGCGTACTGTGATCCATAGAATCACAGAAAGTTAGGCACAACTGAACAACAACAATGTTTACCTAATGTTTAACATACAGTATATGTTTTGCACTTGTAGAAAAATATTGAGCCTCATTAAAGTGCAAGCCCGCAGATTGTGTCCTACAGGCCATATTTCTGCAGGCTTTAGATTTGCTACAATTACAGAGCGATTCAATTCAACAAGGCCGCAACTTATGGGCCGAAGCCTCAAGAACGTAAACTCTTCCCGCTCCCGCAAGCTGTTAGGGGCTGGAATAAAAGCGAAACGCAGTTACAATCCAATCCCATAATCACGGAGTGCGACACAGGCCTTTCAACCAATAGAAAGTAGGCTAGCCGAAGATGATTGACAGAGAGAGATTATAAAGTTGTGTTTCACCTGTCCGGGTGTTGACTTTGTTGTAGATTCTCACAAACTAGCACGCAGGTCCCAGAGTTGGTAGATTGAGCAGTTATAGAGAGAGAGTAGGCAATTTTTCAGAGCAGGTTCTTGTGGTTTTATTCTTTTATATTATTCTAATTATGATTTTACACTTATGCTTTTAATATTATTACACATATTTACATATTACGCATAATGCAAATACACATATATTAAATAACACACATAGAGCTAGGTCACTCTATACACCCCCTCATCCTATGCCCCACATCCCGTCCCCCAACAATTAATAAATACACATAAAACACACATTTGTTTTTCATTATATATATATATATATTTATATATATATATATATATATATATATATATATATATATATATATACAGAAGTGCTTATTTTGATGTATCTTTAAATTCTTTTTGGGATAATTATGGAGGGAGGAGAGAGGAGGGGACTGGAGAGGTGGGGGAGAGGAGAAGAGGAGAGGTGAGGAGGAGAGAGAAGTGAACCTGGGGAGTGGTGGAGGAGGGAAGGAGTGGTGGAGGAGAGGAGGAGGTGAGGAGTAGTGTAGGAGAGGAGGAGGTGAGGAGTGGTGGAGGACAGGATGAGGAGAGTAGTGGAGTGGAGGAGAGTGGAGGAGAGGAGGAGGAGGAGAATGAAGGAGAGCAGGAGAGTTGAGGCGGGGAGTGGTGGAGAGGAGGAGGAGGAAGAGAGTGGAGTAGAGGTGATGGGGGGTGGCCAGGTGCCAATAATGATAGGCACATCCAGTTCAGGGACAGGGGGGGGGGGCTAATCCCAACGGGGGTGGTAGCGTGGAGGAGGATCAGGCCTCAGGGTCAAATGAGGGAGTGCAAGATCCCTGTCCACAGTTGGGAGGGCAAGAGGCTAAAGGCAAGCACAGGGCCCTGAACTACACTCACAGGGAGGATGTGGTCCTCCTCTGTGCGATCCATGAGCGCCCTGCTATCCTTGCAGTGGGCAGAGCGGAAAGGGATGTGAGGTCTGTGAAGCACCACTTTTATGACGTCCGGGCCGGGGTGAGGAGGATGATGGCCAAGGAGGCCAGTGAAGCTGCAGCACCAAGTGGTGGCCCGAAAGTGACTGTGCAATACAATGAGGGGGAGAGTGTGGCCAAGGACCTGTATTCACACAGCCAACCACATGAATCTTCCGTTGGACCCTGCAGCTCTCTTCTATTTGCATTGTAGCTAGGGTTTTCTCCTGCTCCATTATTCTGCCTTTAAATAGAGACATCCCAACCCCAATGTCTTTAGTTGGATTTCCCCCTGCTTCCACTTTTACTCTGTGCTTCTGCTCCAGTCTTGTCTTTGTTAGACATTCCCTCTGATAAACAATTCTCAGTTCTATCCCAATAAACTAATCTTGCTAATGCCTTGAAGGACGAAAGTCCAGAAGTAATGAACCTTAATACCTAGGGTTATTTTACAGGAAGGCAATCTAATCGTTTAGCCCTTTTTGATATAAATTATATATATATATATATATATATATATATATATATATATATATATAAATATATATATATATTTTTGTTTGTTTTATATATATATATATGTATTTTTTTTTTATTTATATAAACAAACAATATCTATATGATGTAACTACAACCATTGTATTACTATATCCTACATCCTACTGTATACCCAAAGATTATTGTTCTGTTTTGTGCTTCAAAATTTTGTTGAAGTCACTGTATTTAATAGGTAAGCCAAAATATTGTACATTATGATTAGTATTTAGATTTACAGTTTGACATTACTGGCCATTAAATTGTTATTTTTAAACTGCATGTCACTTTCTGTGGATAAGTTGCATGCTATACCCATTAATATATTTGCGTCTCATAGTAAAGAATATGTGCCAGATCACTTAATTGTTCTATGAGGTCACTTATTTTTTCTTGTCCTAAGTAATTTCCTGCCAGGTAAATGACTAAAACATATGGTCTGCTTAATGTTCTTTTTCAAGTCAGCGATTCAGGCAATATGCAGTTGCAGTCATGCCCATTTCCTGAACAAGTGCATATTAGCTTTCCTTTAACTCGTTAACCATCAGTTCAGTGTGTTCTCATACCAGTTAACTTGTCTGTGCTTGTAATAGTTACAGTACTGGTTTAAAGGACACTGCATTTGTAAAACAACGTAATTTTAAAGCATATTTTGCATTAAGCATAATGAAAGTATTCTTAGTTTATTTTTATTCCTCTATGCTCACATTTAGGAGGCCACCATATTGGCCTCTCAACCTCCTCCTATTCCTCAGAGTGTGTAATGCACACAGCACGGCCAGCAGTTTCCTAATGGTCCGTTCAGTCATATTGTGCTGGCCCCTGAACATGACAGCAACAATTAATAGGAAGCTGCGGACCATACTGTGTGAATTAGAAGATGCAATATGAATTTGTTTTATTTCTTAATATGAAGAATTGTACTGCATACTTTTTTATTGTTTTATTCTCTAAGCTTGTATCTTTCTGAAAATATCAATAAGGAAAATGCATAAAAATGTTAATTAGAGGTTTTCTTCAGCAAAGGATATAGAAAAGGAGCAGTGGTAAATGGAGAAGGAGTTAACATAACGGATATGAAGACAGAATAAAGGGAAGAAATTGAATAATTAAAAGAAACAAATGGAAAAGTAATTTTTTGGAAGAATCTCTGGTTTCTGAATAAAACTAATACAACTGAAACTCTGCTACACTCATCTACCCATCTTCTACTACTCCAAGTGAGATTCAAGGCC
This sequence comes from Discoglossus pictus, assembly GCA_027410445.1. NCBI lineage: Eukaryota > Metazoa > Chordata > Amphibia > Anura > Alytidae > Discoglossus > Discoglossus pictus. Next base: position 320,520,199 of record CM050163.1, on the reverse strand, counting down.
CTGCAGCTGAATTCCAAGAGTGATATTACAACTGCGCACCGATATATGCAGGGAAGTCGTCAGTAAGCAAGCCATCAAGCTCTCTCGCAAGAGTGTGAAAACCAGATATTCTCTTGCCTCAGACTTTGACTTAGACCAGAGGACAATAGGTAGAAAAGATGTTACTTTTTCATGACCTTCCAGAATCTCTTAGCTTCTTTTATAAGGCAACTGCTCAATAAAGCAGAACATTTCTTAAAATATAAATGCTCCATGACCCCTCAGAAAAAAAAACTAATTGAGTAGTGGCAAAGAGACAAAGATATCCAGTACATCCATAAGGATGCACACAGACTGATGACACTATGGATGTTTCAAAGGTCTATTAGCTTTGCGATATCATAACTCTGCACAAGTAAAAGTAACACTTTAAGATGGAAGCTGTTGAACCGTTAGAGCATCATTTGAATACAATATCTCACTAGGCTATGCCTTGTAAACTGTATGTTCATGCCTAGTGGTTAAATGTCCTGAATGGGACCAAGCTCACAAACACTATACACATGAGAGAAGTGATCTGGGAAATCTTACTTAATGGTCTACTGATTTCTAGCGATGCCACTATATTAAAGTACAAATACTGTATTGTAACTTTTAAGACTCCAAATTACAAACATTTTACAAAAAAATGACTTTAAAATAGATCAAAGGAATGATTTTCTTTTTTGAAACTCTCAGACATCCTGATCAAAAGAAACACATGCAACCAACACTACATTTCACCCAATAAAGACTGTTAGTAGACCTTAAAGCAACGAGGCCTACCTCACTTTATCAGTTCTGACAGAATAAATTGGATGGTAGAGAGGATAAAAACACTTATCTTGAACATATCACTCAGTCATGTCCATTAGTATGACAATATGATAGTCAGATGTGTCCATGTAGTCATGCAATACCAGTCAGTTCCCACATTTACAGACCATCAAACATCTCCAAGGTTTAAATCATGAGTTTTCTGAAGACTGTTTTTTGCTCCAAATTCTAGAAACTACTACACTGCTTCTAAACGACATGATTCTCATATTTAGTGCCTCTAATGTATGGCTTATTATATACAAATGAGTCTTGCATTTGCTCATGCTAAGTTTCATAGGAGGCTCCAGATATTTTTGCTAGGGATAGCAGTTGATCTCACTGAAAAGGTCCTAGAAGTAAAAAATGTACATTTGGAGTTAGTTGGTTTCTAGTTCGAAGAATTGTCAGGGCTGAACCACCATTCTTTTTAGTAAGGGTTAGACTTATATAATACAATTGCTCTCCGAGTAGGCCAGATGCCCCAGGACAGGTTATATTACTGACATTCTCAGATTGAGCTTCTCTAATCTATGGATCTGTATTTTACAGTAATGGCCACTATCTCAGGGATTGACAAATATTTTAGGAGCTAGGTTATGGGTTATATATATAAATATATGTGTAATAAATTAAAGGTTAGCAGCCAACAGTAAAACTTTATAATCCGTGGCTGCCTGGCTTTTCTGGATTTTTTAAGCCCTGTACTATATTTCTACATTATTCTAATAATACATATTGGCTTCACCATCCCAATAGAGCTAAGGTCTAAGAAAATCATATAGTATAAACGTTATAGACATTTCATAATGTCTGCATAATGCACTGTAGATGTCATTTTTTTATTCATTAGTTAAGCCACTGATGTGTATCAATTGAATCTTAGTATGCATGACTGTATATAATGTGAAACCCTGGGAATAATGACATTTAGATAAGTCTGTTTTTATCTATGTCATTATAATTAGGCATGACGGCTTTGATAACATTCTAAGCGTATCAATGTTAAATCAGTCATAAGCAGCTGTCAAGGTATAATGGTATGACATTTGTTATTCTTATACATGGATTTTATTATTCAGGTTTTGGCTGTGCTTCATTTCAGCTTAAAGAGAGATGTTTTCTTTGGGTGGAACTCTGCCTTTACTAGACATTTCTGACAAATGTCACAGAGGTATTTACTGCACATTCCCCTGTAAGCAACCTTTTTTTAACTACACTGGATCTCACAGCATTAACATGTGCTGTAATAAATCAAATGTATTATGTTTTTCTCTTCTTCATTGTTTGGTGCATATTCTCATTTTCAGAAACTCTTATGGTTAAAGTAATAAACTCTGTGGAGAGATAGGGAAAACTTAATGGACTTATTGCAATAACGTGGCCTTAGTGAATATGGTGAAGGCAACTGCCGACTTGAACACCAAGCGACCCTTCACTGTGAAGGTATTAAATGTAGCTGATTACATGAGGTACCTGTAAAAAAAAGTTAGGTCCTGAAAGATTCATTCTTACCTATATCAGACATTAGTTTTAAGTATTGTTTATTTGCTACCATATAAACATGGATTCAATTCACCACAAACAAAGTAGACTGGGAATTTCTGTTTGACATTCTAGAGTGCTATAAGTTCCCTATTGCTGCTATTAAGGTTTAAATCCCTAATAAATGGCACATATAAGACATCCTGTTACTGAAAACAATTGTATAGTCTTTAAAAATGGAAATAGGTAGGGTGCCCATTGTCACCTCTCTTATTTGCTGTAGCCATGGACCTCCTAACAATAAAGATATGTTAAAACAAAAAAATGTAAGGAGGAGTTGCATCACTGGTACCACTAAGTACAACTTTCTTAGCAGCCCCATATGTGCTAATTGGTGAGGATCCTCCACACAGACTAAGCTTTCAATACTTTCTGTGTGTATGTGTAGAAGACACAGGTGTGTCTAGAAGAAAGCACACAAAGATGATCAATATAGTGAGTAAAAGTAAATTGCAATACTTAAAACAATAGATATCCTCACAAACAACTAAAATAATAAAAAAGATGAGAGGTCGAACAATCCTGCTTTAATTTACAGGGGGGAGTATTGAGACAGAGAGGCTCTATGATGAGGGGGAAAGGATGTGGAGGTGCAGATTAGGGTGATGCTGACATACAGACATGTCATGATTAATGTCAGTGAGCATGAACTGACACTACCCCCACACAATTCCCTAAGTTAATATAACCAGAGTATAGCCATCTTGTATATCACAACCTCCCCTCATAATACTGGCTCAAATAATACAACTTGAATAGTAAAACAGTGTTGCCAAAGCTTGACTTAACTTACAGGGACACTTTGCCCAGGGTAGACATATTTGACCATTTAACTAGTTGTCCATTGACCTCTGAAGGCCGAACTAGTTCTGCAGAAATCATTACGCGTTAAATGTATATATAGACTATAAATATGTACATACTGCTTCCCCCACAAACAATTCCCCAGTACTATAGGTATATACACCTACCCCACAATTTATAGACAAACATGAAACAATAAAACTAGGCAATTTATTGATAACAAATATAGCTCCTACTCTCTCACTCTATGGAGATATACAAATCGCTTACTCCATACTAAAGCAAATAAACAAAATATACACCTTCTCCTCCCTTTATATAGATAAATATACCCAATGCTTCCTTAATACTAGAGAGAAAGATAAAATATACAACTCCAGATTCCCCACACTATGAATATGGACACACAGTCCACCAACACTGTAGATATATACAGAAAGTGCCCTATGTACTTAAAGTACATAAGAACTATAGCACACAAAACAAAAATATAGATCTTCAAACATAAACATACATAAATAGTAACACACTCAGAAATGTGCATGTAGAATTACAGAGCCTGCAGATTATATAAACTCCAGTAATATATATATATTTTTCCTCTAGTACTCACCATTTCTCTGCATTTAGTGACAGCCACATAGCAGCTTCCTCCCTCTTGTAACTCTCGAAGTTCCGATATTTTTCCCTAGTGGTGAGTCTGTGAACTGCAGTATTTCATTGTTTATGTCAAGAAACATTTTGAAGTATGAAAAAAGGCGCCCATTCACAAGGAAACACTGCTTGGCAGCATCCTAGATGACCTAATGAGTAATCTGACCGTGGTTACATATAAATATACAGATTATAAACTAATGTTATATAGTGGTGACATCCTGCTCACTTAAATTAAAATAATCATCTCATTACCAAACTTATTAGAACAGCTAAGGTTATTCTGCATTGTATCAGGCTTTAAAGTAAACTATAAATAGTCAGATATATTCTGTATATCTGTTACAGAATATATACATGACTCTAACCTCCACCCTTTACACTCTTGCCCCCATAACCACAAGCAAACACCATCGCTCTCATCCACAACCATGGCACACCACACAAACATGCTATATACAGAGGAAATGTTGCACTTCAGCAGACTTTCTCCACTAAAAGTTTATCTTGCGCTCCTACTTCTCTGCCCTCAATCTTGGCAAACAACACTACTTCTCATCACTAATATCAAACCTGTCCTCCAACCCCAAATGTTTGTTTGCTACATTCAACCTTCTCTGCCCACCCCCACCACCTCCCCCTTCCTGTCTCACAGCTGATGACTTTGCCAGCCACTTTAAAACTAAAATTGAAACAATCCGAAATGAACTCTCCTCCCAGCGTGGCCCTAACTCACCCTCCTTTCAACAAACTGACAACATCCAGCCCTTGCCCTTCCCCAATGCCTCCTCCACTATTGGCTCCTTTGACCCTGTAACCGAGGATGAAGTACCTACTTTACTATCAACCTCTCACCTTACAACTTGTTCACATGTCATATCTACCACACTTATCCTAGCCCTCACACATCTACTCAACCTCTCCCTAAACACTGGCAAGTTTCCATACTCTCTAAAACACGTTGCTATATTACACTCATTCTTAAGAAGCCCTTATCTGATCCAGGTTTTGTGTCCAACTATCGTCCTATCTCTCTACTTCCCCTGGCTTCAAAACTGCTTGGGTGGCCTGTCTACAATAGCCTCACTCAATTTATTTCCTTCTATTCCCTTCTTGACCCCTTCCAATCTGACTTCTGGACCCAACACTCTACAGAAACAGCCCTCACAAAAGTCACCAATGACTTGCTAACTGCCAAATCAGAGTCACTTCTCTATTCTAATTCTCCTGGATCTCTCTGCTGCCTTCGATACAGCTGACCACCCTCTTCTAATACAAACTCTCCCCTCTTTTGGCATCCATGACACAGCTCTCTCATGGTTTTAATCCTACCTAGAAGATTGTACATTTAGTTTTTCCATCTCTGGTACCTCTTCTTCATCTCTCCCTCTGTTGGCGTACCCCAAGGTTCAGTCCTAGGTCCCCTCCTTTTTTCCATCTATACATCCTCCCTTGGTACCCTAATAAAATCCTATGGATTTCAGTAACACTCAAATCTACCTCTCTGCACCAGATCTATCCCCCTCTCTTTTAGCTCAAGTTGCTAACGGCCTCTCTAGCATATCCTCCTGGATGTCTGCCAGTCAGCTCAAAATCAATAAGTCTAAGGCTGATATCTTTCCACACTCTACTACAGCTTACACTGCTCAAATATGTCTCACTGTTGACAACACCATCATCACTCCCACCTCCCAGGCCCATTGTCTTGGGGTTCTACTGAACCCTGTCCTCTCTTTTATTCCTCACATACAATCAATAACAAAATCTTGTCAGTTTCACCTAAACAAACATCTCCAAAATGTTTCACTAACTTACAGAAAACACAGCTAAAATTTGAATACAGTCTCTCATCATATCTCAACTTGACTACTGCAACTCTCTCTTTGCTGGCCTCCCCATCTCTCGTCTGTCTCCACTCCAATCCATAATAAACATCTCTGCTATACTCATCTTCCATACTAAATGCTCAGTGTCTGCAGCTCCTCTCTGTCAATTACTCCAGTGGCTTCCTATAGCTTTCCAAATCAAATTTCAATAATGGGGGTGTAGGTTTGTAGTTTTAAGTGGAGGGAGGGCTGGAGGAGGGAACAGGCAGAAATCCAGAGCCATTCTTTGAACACGGGATAAGATGAAAATTGACAAACAGCCATTCCCTTTCACTGACCCAGAAGCAAACCTCTTGTCTTGGATCAAAGGATGGAATCACAGCTCTCCAGTCATGTAAAAGCCCATCTCGCACATTCAACTTCCACCAATATATCATGGATCCCTCCAGGATCCTGCAGAGGCATCAATACTTTTTTCTTATTTAAAAACAAGCTGTATGACTTTTTTCCTGATTAGGTTTGCTGAAACATACATTTCTTTTTCTCACTGAGTAGTGGTCCTTTAAGTAAAACCTGTTTCAACTTCTTTAAAACTAAGTGGAAATACAGCCAGCAGATTTGTAGTCTGCAGATCTCTTTGACTGGCAGAGGTAAAACTTCTAAATACCGTATGTATTTGTTTTCTGAGATATTAATTTAAAAACAAAGAATATTAGACATATTATCAAATACCTTCTTTCTGAGCAACAAGGACAAATATTTCCATGTCCGTTTAAGCAGCGCACCCAATTGTAACTGGATGCAGTGTGGTAATGCAATTTTCTCAATTCATGTGCAGCAAGTGCTTGCTTTGTAAGAACAGTGGACACAGATGTACTATGCTGCTAATTAGTAGAACGGTAGTAACATGTTCCTTCTGATACATTCAAGGATCACAGTTTAATAGCCTGCAACTAAAAATAGATTTTTTTCTTTTACAGTGCATGGAGTATAATGTAAGTAGATATCCTGCATCCTGTGCAACTATATGAAACCTGTTTCCAGCAGAACTCATGTCTATATTCAGAACAAACACTAGTCTATGGGGCTATATCCAGCACTCGGCAAACAAGCATTCCAGAGCAAAACGGAAGAGCATGTCATTCCAGAGCATAGTGACATCTTCTGGCTCTTTCCGTTGTGCCGTTTACTTGAAAGATTATTCCCTTATTGAAATATCAGCTTCCTACTGTACTTATTTTTGCTGCAAAGACTTGACAGTGAGTTAAGTCTTTCATAAGCTTCTTACAGGACCAGAGGGCAGTTTAAAGAAGACTTGTAACTGTGTCCATACATGACAAGAAGAATACGTACAGTACATAATTATTATTCTGCTTAATCTATCTCCCATGCTCTTTGCTGCTTCACAAAAAAATAACAAAATTAAAAGACATCTGAAATCTGGAAAATATGTTTTACATTGAATCAAAGTTAATCTCTTCTATACTTTTTATAAACATTTTAGTGATGTTTATGAATTCATTTGGGTACTTATACTGCTTAGTATAAGGGCTGCCATTTCCCCCTCACATTCTCCATCACAGAGATCCTCCTCCATCTTGTGCACCTGGAGCTTGCAATAGAACATGCAAAACCGATATCACCCTGCCATCCACACAACTGGGCTGGGTCCACTTATATTATGACAGGGGGAACCTTCAGTCAGCTGTTAGTTTGATTCATCTCTATGGTTGGAAAGGAGAACTTTATTAAACAAATAAAGTGTAATATATATTATTTTATAGCATACAAAACTCTTCCATGAATAAACATTAGTTATTCTTATATAATTCTAATACACATTATATGTACCTATTATGTATATGTAGACATGTACATTATCTAAGTATAATTAGTTTTTTCATGTTTTGTGTCTCTGAAATGATATGGCCCTGTCTTGCATACCTACTAATGGTGTTATTTTGTTGCATACTTCACAAACATGTGACGTTTTTACCAAACTACAGTAATCAATTAAAGGGGGAATGTGCATAAAAATACTCTTCAGTTCCAAAAGCAATACTGCACTATTCATTTAAAAAAAAATATATATACCTTAAATGATATTTCTGGTCAACTATTGGTTAACAGCCTTATTAAATTGCGATTCGGCCAATTGAAAATGGCTCTATATAAGCACAGAGCATATTTTTTTACAGAAGTTTTTAGTTAGTGAACTTCTATCCAAAAGCAAGGTCTTCACTTCAAAAATATGCTCTGTGCTTATATAGAGCCGAATCGCAATTTAATAAGTCTGTAAGTCTGTAAATGAATCCAGCTATTGATTAATACCCAGGCACAGAGTTTACAAGACTGTTGTGTATATGTTGATTTGCGATCAGTACAGTGCTTGATTACTTTGTGTAATATGTTTATACTGTACTGTAAATAGATAGTCTTCAGCACTGACAGCTGTGCATGCAAACAGGAGAATCCAGCAACCAGAACTTATTGAAAGAGCTGTTTGGGTCAAAGCAAATGTGGCCTCTACACAGTAAGGTCGGGAGTAAATTAGACTGGTATTCAGTAGGCAGCTAGGCCACCCAACCAGACAGGTCTGATAGGCTACTGTTGCTGATAGAGCAAGGGAAATTGACCTGCAAACTTTCCACAGGCGTTTAAAGAGAAAACATATCGATAGTTGACGCCCTTTTGTTATTATTATTATTATAGTTCATTTATAACGCGCCAACATATTCCGTAGCACTGATCAATTGTGAGGAACAGATAGAGGTGCAGACTCCTACAGGTTGCTCTGCCAAGGTGTTGAGGTTCAAGAAGAAAGCATTTACATTTGCTAGAAGATGGCATGGAGGTTTCTATTTAGGTTCATTTTTCAGCATGTGATTAATTGCATATGAAAGTAACTTTTAACCATTACAATACTAATTCTAATGCAAGTCTCAAATATGTTATTAGTATTTAAATCATGCATTTCCAAATTAATTATGTTGCATGTCCAATGTCCAGTGTAGGCAGTGGAGAACTCTGAAGATGCTTCCTAAAAGTTTTGACCAGTATGCTCATTAAATGACCCTCAAGAACTAAAGCCTCCAACAGTGTAAGAGGAAGCATCCATTGGGATGTGGACCAGAAATTAAACTATTACAAGAATATACCAACACGTTGTGGAAGACACACTTATCATTTTAGGAGAATTGTTCTAGAACATCCAAATACAATATAAATATTACCTTGCAAAATTATCTCCAGAGGAATAGCATATTAGTAAAATTAGTAAAGGAGACAGTTTAATTAGTTAAAATGTGGGATGGAGGCAGATCTCTTCATACCCAGATGGTCAATAAGCTTGACCTTCCAATTTTTATCTTTCAGAGACATGTGCCTAACAGGCAATTACCGTATATACTCGAGTATAAGTCTAGTTTTTCAGCACATTTTTTAATGCTGAAAAAGCCCCCCTCGGCTTATACTTGAGTCGCCCTGCTCCCTGCTCCTGCTGCTCTCTGTGCGTCTTCCGACTGTGTCAGGACCCGGCATATGCTAATGGCATGACGCGCATGTGACTTCACATCATTAGCATATCCTGGATCCCGACACAGCCGGAAGACACGCAGAGAGCAGCAGGAGCAGCTGATGAAGGTAAGAGAGGGGAAAGGGAGGGGGGAAAGGGATGAGGAGGGAGGATGAGGAGGATGATAAGGGGAAAGGGAGGGGGAGGGAAAGAGACACAAGGGAGAGGGAGGGAAAAAGACACAGGGGAGGGAGAGGGGGGCAATTGACACAGGGGAGGTAGAGGGGTAAGAGACATCTTTGTAGAGGGGAGACAAAAGAGAGGGGCACAGAGGGCACCCAAGAGGGGGACACAGATGGCACAAGGAGGGGACACTGGAGGGGGAACAGGTCACACAAGAGGGACACAGGGGGCAGCGCATTTCCCACCCTCTGCTTATATTTGAGTCAATACGTTTTCCCAGTATTTTGTGGTAAAATAGGTGCTTTGGCTTATACTCAGGTCAGCTTATACTCGAGTATATACGGTATATATTTTCAATTTTTAACAACAATGACTGCATTAGACGGATAATGGTGGAGTGGACCCAAATAGAGGTTTACAGTTTATCAAATGACAGGGAATATGCTTCTAACCATTTCTAACGCCATGCTACTCTCAGGCATGTCTACTGTATCCTTTATCAGTGTTAGTGATCTTGTGTTAACGTCTGAGTCTGTATGCTTTTGTCTGCCTGTCAGTAACAGTGTCAGTGTGCACAATACGTGTATATACCCAGTTAATTTTTATTTATATACAACTGACCCCTTGAAGCAAACTTATTATCACTAATTTCAGACACTGAATAATGTCACTGGAATCACATATATAGTTGTCGTAATTGCGTGTTTGTTGATAACGCTCAGGATTGTTACGGGCCTAGCAGTTGCAGCCTTCGGTGCTCATTGCAGGGCTCACGATGAGCGCCACAGGTGCTAATCGCGAGGCCCATAGGACTTGAGCTTCAATGAGTGCTGAAGGCACGCAGGACTTTGAACGGGAGCTGCAATGAACGGGAATTCAACTTCGGGCCTCACAAACCGAGACCACAATTGCCAGGCTGCACTAAATTCTGAATTTTAACAGCTGAACCACGGAACTGGAAAGACCAGAAAAAAACACCAAATATGCCTCAAATTAACTTACACACTCACACACAGCACAGGGGGAGAGCCAAGGAGCCTGTGAGTGAGGTTGCAAGTTAATTTGAGGCATATTTGGCATTTTTTCACAATCGAAAATTGCCTATGTGAGAAAAAAAATGGTACCCAGGTACCTGGTTCCCCCCAATCAGCATGGAGCATTTGGGAACCAATCTTAACCCGTTATTCACCTGGTGTGATTATTCCTCTGCCAATAGGAGAACACTGATGTCAGCCCCAAAGTGACTGCTATGATGTGACCTTTCCGGCTGCTTCCTGTGTGGTAATGACACAAGAATGCTCAGCTGCTGCTTAGCACTGCCAAACAGAGAGAGGAAGGAAAAAAAAACACCTGCGGCAGTAGTTGATGCAGGGAATGGACAACCTGCATGGATGGTAATCAAGTGTGAATGTGCTGCACAGACAGTCTCTTATATGAAGATACATGGCACCTTCTAATATGGTACCACACTTCATATGACAGGCTGCTTTGCAGCACAAACATGAACCCCAGTGTTTGATACAAATGTTTCAGCCTTTGCTTCCTCCTGTTTGGCCAAAATGAATTATGATTTTTATGCTAACTTAGCCTAGGTTTGGAGGGGATGTTTACTCTAGTTTTTAACTGTCAGAAATTACAAAACATTTTGCTAACGTCAAGGTAAGTTTTTAAATGTTTATTTAGGGATTTTTCAAAGCAACAACATGTTTGCTTACACTACTGATTCTCTACTATCAGATGTATTCATAATCCAGGAAACTTAAATATGCTTTTAAGTTTTTATGTCATACGTTTTCATGTGGTTTCTTTAATAATAATATGGAGATAAAATGTCTTTCTCTAAGCAGTTAACTCATCAATTACTACAAACAATTACATTATATTATTGTGTAATAGAAAACTGTTAATTGATATTAATTCGCTGTACAATTTGTCTTGCAATATTGATTTTTTTCCTTGAAAATTAAAAAGAAAAGTGCAATATGTATCATGTAAGTCAGAAATGATATTGCAAATTATGGAAAATACATTATAAATGGCTGCTACATATTTAGAAAAACTGCCAATAAACCAAGTGAACTGGGTCCGGTCTACTTGTAAACTCCCAGTAAAGTCTTCCTCTCTGTAATATATCTGATGTGGAAATCTTTTTTTTGCTGCTATATTAAATGTAATGATAACTGTAAAAGTTACTAATTTATCTAGTAAATACATTCCATTAAAGCAAATGTTTATTAGAAAATGAATCAGTCAGCTGTACAAAATGAAAGACGAGTATGAGTCACAATAAGAGATGTCTTATTGAGTCATTAGAAAAAAAATACTCCATGCTATGGAATAATATTCATAAACAACTTCTAAAAATGTATATAACTTCTCGAAACCCTGGGAACAAAAAGTGAGAAAAATTAAATATGTATTGCTTTCGAACAACATCCATTTTAAGGAAATTTCATTTTCATTTTACCATCCAAGACAGAAGAGTATTTGAAATAGAGATGATCACATTCTTCAACACCAAAGATACAGGACTTAATACACATTATCACAATTTCTAGTGATTCTGCCTCAATTGTTCTCATGTTTATAACGGGCTATAACTACAGTGCTCTGTTTCTTCATATATATTTTGATGTATATGAGTATATAATATGTGTATATAGTATGTGTAGACATGTTTCCTATACTATGATGTGTTGATTCCTCATATATGTATTTACCCCATGATGTCAGATGCTGTCTCCATTCTCCCTGCATCGCTTTTTTTTATTCAAACTGAGGGTTCCATCTCATGTTAGTATTGCTTCAGACTTGATAAAGGGAGGTTGAACCTAGCAAAGGTTTGTCAATATAAATAAGGTGTTTACCCAATATAAAAGTTATCATGGATCTTATATGCCCTGCCACTACCCACTACTACCATAACACCAATCCTAACTCGAAAATTGAACAAAGGTTTGGCTGCATCACAGTATACTGCAATACTCAATATAAATGTATATATATATATATATATATATATATATATATATACAGTATGTACATATATACACATTTTTTTACTTGTTTTAGAAGTATAATGTGAACAGAAATGTACTATTTATATACTGTACTACTTACTGTAAGGTGGAGGGATTCTATAGCTCATTTGCGACCATAAATTAATTGATTGTTGTGGTAAACTGCCTCTCCACGAAATCCACTAGACAAGCTAACAACTCGCCTCACACTGATGAGTAACCTGTCTGTGGGTAGGTTTCCTGGCTTGCACTTAATCCATCCCAGGCTTTGTTTAAACCTGTTTAATACAGCAGGCATATGCTTAAAATGAGCCATGTTTGAAATATTGAAGCCTTTGTGGGCATATTTGCATGTCCCTGCCCAGGTTCCCAGAATGCAGTCTAAAAACTGAATTTCTTGGAATTCTGAGCAGGAAACATTTTTTTTTTAACTTGTTTTAGATGTTCCAATCTGAACACAAATGAACTATATATATATATATATATATATATATATATATATATATATATATATATATATATATATATATGTGTGTGTATATTAGTACAAACAATGAATAGTACATTAGTGATTCCATTTGAACATCTAAATAATACGTTCATAAACTTATTTCCTGCTTAGATTTCTAGTTGCACTGCACTCTGGGAAGACTGGGCGGGAGACATATATATATATTTATATTTATTTATTTATATGTATTTATTTATTTAATATCCCTGGTGTCTAGTAAGAGGAGAGAAATCACAATCAGAGTGCTACAATCTTCCTCTCCCTCTCCCAGCAGTTCCTGTGTGTGTTATTTGTGTATGTATGTGTTTATATATATATATATATATATATATATATATATATATATATATATATATATATATATATATATATATATATATATATATATATATATATATACACATATATATATATATATATATATATATATATATATATATATATACACATATATTGTTTGGCAGTTGACCATTCTGATTTCCCAGCTATATATCTTGCTTTTTCATACATAAGCTAATAAAGTGCTATACCACTCCTTGCCTCCCTGTAGAAGTCTTTACTTCAGATCAGATACACTCGTACCCTTTATCTATTTTCATGTTCCCTTTAGAACAGTAGTACTATTTTCTTAAAGCTATATCCTCCCAGATTCCTACACCCTAAATTCCTAAATTGTAATCATATTTTATTCCATAAACCACGATTAATTTATGGTACTGTAAATATTAGTTTTGTTGATTTAATTTATTATATTTAGTTGTGTATGTTGTATGTTAATGGCTTAATACTGATAAAATAATTTTATTTAAATATAAAATATACTGCTATCATGGATTTGAAAGACACCATGCTGAATATCAGTATCACTGGTAGTTAATAGCAAGATTTGTGTTTAGTAAATTCTGAGAACAGATTTTCACTGTTATGCTGCATATAACATGCCCATAACACGCCGCAACATGACCAATAAACATCCCGTTCACTTTAACTTGTGATGACCCAATTAGGGCTTGCTATTACTAGGAACAATCCTTCAGTAAATCTTATGATGATTTGAGATGCTGGATTGTAGGTTACAGTCGGCTATAACTCCCATGTACACACTCGCAAACCTTTAGTAAAATCTCCCCAGGGTGTACTGTCCATGTCTCTCCAAGTTCATAAAATGACGTGAAGAGAATGTGAAATTGAAACTTTTAAGTTTAGGTGACCTTACCAAATATTACGGTTTTATAACTTTTATTACATTTAATTTCTTTAAAAAAGTGATTCAAACTTATATTTTCTTTATTCATAGTGACCAAGCCCAGTTATTGTTATACGATTCTCGTGAATTGGAGAAAGCATGATTATATCAAGTGTGTGAATGTACAGTATATGGTTATACATTATGACTTTGATAAACACCATGTTTTAAACAAAATAGATAACACCAATACAGAGAACTAAAATAAGTACGTGCTGCATCAGTTGTGACTTGAAGTTCTATGTGGATATAAGCAGTCTGGCAGTAAAATATTATATGGCAGTTTTGGATTGTAAAGAATTCTTTTAAGTAACTATTAGTACATCAGACTACACATATTCAACAAAAGTACCCCACTTAATGACACCACAAGATGCAGTGTTAAGGCTGGAAATATTTTAAGTGAACCCTTTAATTTTCTTGTCCCCTATCATTTTATTAGATTATATGTTAAACTCTTATCTAGGCCTACATCATGGTCTAATTACCATCAATAAACAAATCAACATTTCCTGGTAATATCTCTATGTAAAGCTGATTTTGAAATATGTGCATCTGTAGTTCATTATAGGTGTCTTACCTTCCACTTCTAGCATTGCGGGTTTGGAATATTCTGTTCCCAGGCTGTTCCTGGCCACACATCGATACTGCCCTACATCTTCTCTTTGTACTTTCTGAATCCGTAAACTTCCTGATTCCAGGATGGCAATGCGAGCATTTTCCTTGCAACAAGGAAGGAAAGAAAGTGTGGAATAAATAAACAAACCACCAGTTTCCACAAGCAAATTATATATTTTGTATGTTTTTCTATATGTATAGCCTACTTAAATAAAATAAAAAACATTCTAAGAAAAGTTTAGCATTGGTTTGCAAAGGTAGATTACAATTTATCAGTAGACCTGTAAATGGTTACTGGAACATCTTGGAATAGCAATTAGAAAACAATGTTCAGCCTGCAGAGAAACTATCTCAGTACACAACAGCACAATATTTCCAGTGGCTGTGGAGAGAGTGTATGGAAGAGAAGGAGGGAGACATATATTGCTATTAGGATGCAAGAGAAGATTAGGATACCAATAGGTAGACCTAAACTAAAGCTAGATTGTAAGGCATCTGAACACTTATGAACGACTCATTACAGGAAAGATCCAAGTTGTGTACTTTAGCAAATGCATATTATAGTGATATGATTTGCTCCATCATTGACCTGACCTGTTAAATGATTCAATGTGTGTGCAAGTCATGAAAAGTGATCCTAAATTCATACTTTTTTACTATCCTTTTGAATGCACCAATAACCAATGTATCAAATACAGTTACAGCTAAAAAGACTAGATCGAGGAGGAATAAATCATTGGGTCTGCTGTATTTTGTGATTTACTGAAAGATAAACCATCTAAACTTATTTTCAATTTTGTGCAGAGAAGCAACAGGAGCATGAACAGCTTTCAATATCTGCTGCTAAAACCTCTTCCTAAATGATTACTATCATAACTGTAGGCAGCACTGGTGGCCAAACTTTAGGCCCATTTCTTCCACAGTTTTTTTCAGATAATATTCTTTCATTATAATAATTTTGGTTTATTTAATACAATCTCTCTGGAATAAAACATTTCTGTGTTTGTCATGCAAATAATTTGCATTTAGATATTACATTATTTTGTTAGTGTTTCCTGACCATTGATGTCAGACTTGCTGGCTGAACGTTACAAGACATTTTCCTATTACTTTTACTTTTTCCTAAGCATCTGGGACTAATCATAAGAATAGCAAATGATAAAATGGTTTAATGGTTTGTTAAATTATTATTTGAATGTATTAAAAGAGCACTTTTAGTTCTTTTAATAAAATGTGATAAGCCCCATATGGTCCCCTTCATCCCTTAGATTCACTTTAGATAGTTCAAGTAGATATATTTCCTCCTTAAATACCATCATTAGTTTTGCTGTTTTACAGTTAAAGCATAACAAGCCAGATATAGTTGTAAATGAGAACAGCTGCAATGTTATCCTATTGTCCATCATATATATGAATGGTAAAATCAAGAGCTGAGCCAGTTGTGCAATGGTATGTACTGGCAAGTTCCTTCTAAAATAATACATTATTTCAACCAATACTTTTCATTGTCTTTTCTTTTTCTTACATATCTAAACTCATGGGGCCTCATTCAATTGTGATTTGGCCAATTGAATAGGGCTCTATATACGCACATAGCATATTTTTTTTACAGAAGTTTTTATTTAGTGAAGACCTTGCCGTTGGATAGAAGTTTACTAACTAAAAACTTGTGTAAAAAAATATGCTCTGTGCTTATAAAGAGCCTTATTCAATTGTCTGAATCGCAATTGAATGAGGCCCATGGTGCCTATAAAATGACACATTTTAAAATCACTCCTCTAATCAAAAATAAAAAGCTGCTAAAGATCAAAAAACATATATAATCAACTGTAAGTAGCAATCCCTGTAAGTAGCAATCCCTTTCTTTTAGTATGAAAAACTCTGTTAAAATAAGTGAACTATGGTAAAGACTATTTTCAAAGATTTTGTTTTGCTTCTTTATTTGGCTCCAGTGTTGGTTGCCTGATATAGAATTCAGAACATCGGACTGCCCTTTCTAAAGAGGAACATTGGGGAGAGGGAGGGAAAGAGGTATCTTATCTTAGAAGTGAGACTGCCCCTCCAAAAGATGTATAGTTGGGAGCTATGTAAATGCCCCACTCAAGGTCAAGACAATTCTTTAATTAATAGCTTTCTAAAATTGCCCTAATTTCTTCAGTACTAGTATTACATGTTCACTTTACAACTGCCAATGTTGCCATGGCAACCATTAACAACACAGCACTTCACTTCAATATTCTCCCCCATCAAAGCCTATTATCACATTATGTTTTATGTTCTATTGATGATTTTAATTGTACCATAGCTCAGCAACAGCCACCACAGCTGACAAATTATTACAAAACATCCATGTTTTTTCACAAAATCAGATAATTTTCCTTGTGATGTAAATCTACCTAAGTACAGCATTAGCCTTTAAAAGAGACACTATGAGCCTATGTGTACATTTGCAGGTAGGCCTCTATTGTTCCAGAGAACCACAAAAGGTAGTGGAGGGCACCAATACTACAGAATATTTTTTGGGAAAAGAAGGGTTGAAGCAGATATCCAGAAAGCAGTGGCTAGTAGCTATTTATACAGTATGTATGCTATTACCCAATACCAATCTTTGGAAATAGCTGCAAATGCAGAAACAATGAAACAATATTTTAAATCTTATAATTTAACATGCCTGTTTTCTTTTGCATTATCCCTGAAAATAAGAAGTACTCAACAAATAAAATGTAAGGGTAATCCACAAAGAAAAAAAAAAACAAGCTCTAGCAAATAACATAGTAAATTACAAAAACATGATAGAAAATTCATGTAGTAATGTGTAATTTTGACATACTGTCTTTTTTCCTCTTACCTTTACAGCATTCTCTCCTTTGATCCATGAGACAGAAGGCTTTGGGTTTCCGAGGGCATTACAAGGAAGAACTGCCTTTACACCCTCTATGAATTTTACATTCGTTGGTGGACGGGTAATTTTTGGTTCTGAAAGAAGATGGAAGATATTTGTGAATGGATTTAAATTATTTTATAAATAAATAAACTATTAATACTTCTAAGTCCAATGTAAAAAAAACTTTTGTAGTGCCAGTATATTCACATTGGTACTATTAACACTTTTAAGTCATGTCTCTTTACTGGGTGCTGCGGTTAGGTTTGTTCATGGTAAATGAGCAGAATCGACTAATAATGCCACAATAGAGGGGATAGCCCATATCAGGTGTTTATTTTCCACAGAGTTAATCATTGTTATTTGTCCAAAAGCCTTAAAAGTCTCACTAGCAATGCCATGTTTAAGACATGGGCCACATTTGTAAACAAATGCCATATATAACTATTCAAGCCAAATTTTAAAATCAATAAAACAAATAGCCTATAGAGGTTTTGTAGCAATAAAATATCAGCCTTATTAAATTGTGATTTGGCCAATTGAAAAGGGCTCTATATAAGCACATAGCATATTTTTTTACAGAAGTTTTTAGTTAGTGAACTTCTATCCAAAAACAAGGTGTTCACTAACTAAAAACTTCTGTAAAAAAGAAATGCTCTTTACTTATCTGCTCATATTCAGCCAAATGCTTCAGAACTCATTGGACGGTGCTTCACAGTGCAGATGGACAATGACCCGAAGCATACTGCAAAAGCAACCAAAGAGTTTTTGAAGGGAAAGAAGTGGAATGTTATGCAATGGCCAAGTCAATCACCTGATCTGAATCCGATTGAGCATGCATTTCACTTGCTGAAGACAAAACTGAAGGGAAAATGCCCCAAGAACAAGCAGGAACTGAAGACAGTTGCAATAGAGGTCTGGCAGAGCATCACCAGGGATGAAACCCAGCGTCTGGTGATGTCTATGCGTTCCAGACTTCAGGCTGTAATTGACTGCAAAGGATTTGCAACCAAGTATTAAAAAGTGAAAGTTTGTTTTATGACTGTTAATCTGTCCCATTACTTTTGGTCCCTTAAAAAGTGGGAGGCACATATACAAACTGTTGTAATTCCTACACCGTTCACCTGATTTGGATGTAAATACCCTCAAATTAAAGCTGAAAGTCTGCAGTTAAAGCACATCTTGTTAGTTTCATTTCAAATCCATTGTGGTGGTGT
Source organism: Discoglossus pictus (assembly GCA_027410445.1). Taxonomy (NCBI): domain Eukaryota; kingdom Metazoa; phylum Chordata; class Amphibia; order Anura; family Alytidae; genus Discoglossus; species Discoglossus pictus. Next base: position 320,501,346 of record CM050163.1, on the reverse strand, counting down.
ATAGAGCCAAAAAGATTAGAATTGTGTCGATGTCCCAATATTTATGGACCTGACTGTATATAGAGCCCAATTCAATTGGCTGAATCCCAATTTAATAAGACTGTATATGTGCAATAACACATACATATATTTTTTAAAATGTATCTACATGTGTTTAGGTGGATCTTGCTATTTAAAAATGATCACTCCTTACTGTTCATATTTTATGCATTTATGAATAAATAATTTGCAGGAAGCAGTTTCCAGTGGTGAGCTGTTTCATGAAATGTATTAGAATAATTCAAATAATAATTGATGACTTATAATTAATGAAAAAAAGTAAGCGAATTTCAGTAAGATGTCTATGAAAAAATTATTTTGGTTAAAATAGCCAAGAATAAAATGAGCAGGACAAGGCCAACTTTTGTCAACAGTAAAAGTACTAAAAAAGCAGTAAAACATAATATTATTTTCTTTAGACAGATATGAAATAAAAAAATTATCAGTTAATTTTAAAGGCATTCAACATATATTTGTTTTGCAGTCAACAAAAAGTAATTTTAAAACTATGTATTTGCATCTGTGCTAATGTAATAGAGTACTTTGTTTGAGACAGCTGGATCTAAACTTTGCGGTTGGTTTAGGATTTGTACATGAAAAAATTCATTTTTGTAGCTTGGCTATCTGTTTCAGATGTTTCAAAGGAATCTGAGTGGGACTGATATGCCAGCTAACTGGGTGTTAAATACAGAACAACTGCTACCATGCACAGAGCTCTTTTTATCACCATTGAAACACTTACTCATCTTCACTTGCAAAGCCCCACAGCTTTCTGCATGGTCTCCCACATCGTTTTTAGCCACACAGCAATACTCTCCGTCGTCACTCTCCTCCACATTGAGAATGGTAAAAAGCTGACCGTTTTCTCGAATGCTGTAACGTGTGTCAAATAATCTGTAGGAAGAATATTTTTAATAGCACTTTTTAATAAAGAATTGAAAATAGTTATATGACTAATTACTTAACATTATATGCATTACTATCGCTTACAGGATCAAGGAGGAGTCACATTAATATGTTCTTTTGGATAGCTTGAATTAAAAATGCAAATATTTTTAAAAAGTTAAAAAATCAATTCTGCATTCAATCTTTATTGTATTCAATTTTGCTTTACAGAAGAAATACAATTAAGCAAATCGACTACTGCAACTCTCTTCTTGCTGGCCTCCCCATCACGTGTTTGTCCCTACTCCAATGCATAATAAATACCTCTGCTAGACTCATCTACTGTACTCACGCACAGTTTCTGCAGCACCTCTCTGTCAGTCACTCCACTGGCTTCCTGTAGCCTCCAGAATAAAATTTGAAATCATGAATCTAACTTACAACGCCTTCAATAACACTGCACACCCTTATATGTCTACTCTCATCTCCAAATACTCTCCCAACCACCCTCTTCGTTCTTCTAACAACCTTCTTCTTTTACTCCTCTCTTATCACCTCCTCTCACTTCTGCCTTAAGACCTTCAAAACCTCTCTTAAAACGCATCTGTTCAAAGAAGCTTATCACCTTCATCCTTAACATCCAAACCCTTTACAAAATAACAATAATAATAATTTACGGTATGTGGTTTCCAAGGTTCCATCCCTTTCGACAAGACAGATAAGCAAATCAAAGATATAGTATATAAGATAGCAATGGTGCTGGCCAATATTACGTATAAAAATGTATTAACTAAAGATTGCTATTTTTTATCTTTGTAGGAATATGTTATCCATACAGTCAAGTTCTTCAAATGTGCATACTGTAGATATGGGTTTCAGTGTTCACTTTAGACCAATTTAGTGAAATTTGTTTGTGCATTATGAACTTAAATGGACATTGTTGTCTGATATTTTTATATTGTAAAGAACAACTTTTAAATGTTATTACCTATTTATGCAACCATGTGCAGCCCCTACCACTTCCATTGTTGTCCTATTAGGCCTCCTATATTTGTGAGCATTTCCTTGTGAAGTAGGTAGGAACCTTGGAGGTTGAGGTTAGCTCAATAAAAGAGGGGAGACAGGCAAACAACTTCCTATAGAACCAGCACCTTCCTCCAATAATACTATCAATATCATGTACATGTTAAGGCCCTGGTAGAAGCTGGAGGCGAAACGTGCGATTCAGCTGCGTCACACAGCCTGTCTAAGGAAAGTGACGTCATTGGACTCTTGTGCGAAAGCAGGGTCGATCTAACTTACAGTTCAGACTTACAGTGTTGTGTTATTAAACTGGAGTGCTGCAATCCAGCGGACTGGACGCTCATATTCACAGTGATATATAATTTTTACTGCATGTGTATGTATTAATATATAGAGTTTTGCAAAGTATATTGCTTGCACTATCTACCCTTTAACTCACTTTGCACTTTATAATTATGAGTATATTTTATCTGGTGACATGCTATATAGGGATCTCTGTGTACCACATTGCTCACCTGCTATATATAAGTGTAATTAATTTTCACAGGTGATTTTATACTTTACATGTATTGTGATTAGAAGTAGCAGAAACAGCATAGTTTAAATTACTTTAGGCAGTTTGGTGGGGTAAGTGGCAGATCCCCACATCCTAAACATATCATTGTTTTTTTCCTTTAGATAAGGGTTTGAGAAGTAGGAGAGTAGAGTAGTTCAATGCATGGTATAGGGAGTAAGTGTGGGACACCAGTACTGCTACTATAATAGGGTGCACAGAAGTAGGTATATACAATTGCACTTGGCACTTTAATTTTGTTCTACTATTGTACTATCCCAATATATGTTTTTTTGTGTCATTTTCACATTGGAGATTAATGGTGTTATATTTTTGCACATTCACCTTTTGAGCAGGTGTGATTTTATTTTGTACGACCGATTTTAATACAATGGATATTTTAATTATGTTAATAAAAGATACATTTTAACGGTATGGTGCGATAATTCCTGATTTGGAACATATACATGATATTAATAGTACTATTGGAGGAAGTTGCTGGTTCTATATGAAGTTCTTTACCTCTCTCCAGTCTTTTTTTGAATGTTACTACTTCTGTACTAGAGCCACTTTTGTCCTTATAGATATGGATGTTTAAATCCTTTAACTTGTTGAGGCAATTATCCTCCTAGTGTGGAGGATATACATATTTGGATATAATTGTGAGATTAGCTCAATGTCACACACTGAATTGTTATTTGCTGTTTTATACCACAGGCATTTGATTGTTTGCCTCCAAGCAGGAAGAAGCCTTGGAAGTGGAGACATGATATGGAGGTATTTAGAGACTATGGATATCCCCATGACTGCACATACATACAACTGCACATATTAGGTAATAAATTAAATTATGATTGTTTCATTCCTTAATTATTTTGTCATTATTAATTTTAGTTATTTCAAATAGAGTGCTGAATATATCAGATTACTATTTCCCTTTTAATATTTTTTTCCCTTTTAATATTTTTTTTTCCTAGCAAAAAATTGACAAGAATAAAATATCAACAGAAAAAAACACTGTTTTGAAACATGTTTTTTTTCAACACAGCACATCTTTTCTGTATGATAAAAAATACAGCTTTTTGTAGAACAAGTGCCTGCACATCTAAAGCACTCTCCCCACCTCATTCTCCACTTATCTTTATTGACTTTCTGATAAGAACATGGTGGGATGAATGTGCAGACAACATTTGATTGACGTATGCTGAAAGAATCCTATAACATGAAGTTTGTAAAAAATGAAACCTTAGTTTCCACTATTATTATTTAGCACCATTGTTTACCACTGATGTAGATAAGTTTAATTAACATGCATACGTTGACTGATATAACTATATTTGATGATGATAATAGAGAGAAGGATGATGGCGATCTCTACCTACATCGCTCAGCTGCAAGGGACAGTTTTACTTGACTGTTTAGACAAGTAGAAGGTGAGCAAACGGAAAATGTTATGCTTAGCTGTTCTATGCAAGCACAATTTAGATAAACCCATTGGAAACACATCTACTTGCTGACAACTGCCAAAAATGTGTTTGATGAACTTATTTGAATTATTTTTTCCATCATACAAAAGTCTGTAAAACATAACAGAGAAAAGGTGTGAAATGTTCTAGTCTTCCTTTGCATGCATGCTTTTATTTCAATTCCTCCGGGGAACATAACAAGCTGTTAATGCTGTAGCTATATTATTTACTTGTTGAAGCTGTACATTCTCAAACCTTAAGTACACATATAGCCACACATAAAAAATGCTACCTTTTCTAGCTGCCAATTACTGTAACCGAACATTGGCTGTGCCTGCAAACATAACTACATTTACATGCCCACTGGGCATGTGCCAAGCTGCATGTGTGTGGCCCTGAAGTTTAAAATGTGTGTTTTTTTTAAATAAAAGTAACTAATCCTTCAAAAAGATGTTTGTCCAGAAATAAAATTTCAGTACTAACTAAAAAAAACTTAATAAAAATGGTTGCATGTAAGTATCTCAGGACTAGGATTTAATATGCTCAGCATAAGATACTGAACCATTATCAGGTTTAATCACTGAACAAGAAACATTGCATTTTTAACTTTTCTATATTGCAATATAAACAGCATGTTTTATACTTATTGCAAAAAATATTGTTCAACAATTTGAAGTTTAGAAAAATAACAATAAAATAGCAATTGCTTTTTTATTGTTATTTTTATAAACTTGTGAGATCCAATAAGATCATAGTAGTGACTGTCTTGGGTAGGTGGCCTAACTTGTGCAAAATCCATCCTATTGAGCTATGAATGAAAGCTGTGTTACAATGGCAGGCATATGTTAAAATGAGCCAAGTGGCATTGTGTTAAAGACTGAAAATGCATTGTGTACTCATCTGCATGTCCCTGTCCCACAATGATGTACTCTGTATGGTGTAGGGCTTTAATCACCTGTTGACCACCTGAGCACAGTTAGCTGCTTCTGGGTCCTTCCACATCCCTGTGATGTGGGGTTTCCAGTAGGCTTACTATGCTGCACCAGTCAACTTGCGCCTATAAATCAGAAACAAGGGATGCAGGAGAATAGACCAGAAGATGGAACACCTTCAGCAGTGACTTAACCAAGTGGCTCAGAGTATTAATCAAATTTCCTAGCAGTCTATAAAGCAAGATACTTTGCTAAATGCTTTTGAATGTAAGCTTGGTCAGATGGTAGATGCCTTTACTACTCTGTGTATATGGCTAGAATCTGCTACAGCTACAGTGACTCCAGCTCCACCTGTGGATGCAGCTCAAGCATCTTCTCAGAACAGGTCACCTAGCCACTCATAAACATTTTGGTATGAAACAGCTTCAGAGGATTTCTTCATTGGACCCTTCATCTATAGCTGTTCCCCATGGCCAAGTCCAAGATCGCCTTTGTGATGTCCATTCATTCTAATCAGGTCCTAGATTGGATCTCACTATTGTGGGAGAAAGGTTTGGGAGAAACTCTGCATTGATTCTCATAGTCAGGAAAGAATAGCTGCAAGGTACACCTGTTCCAAAAGTTGCAAACTGCTACCCCTGACCTCATTCCCAATATGGAACCAATGAGACTCTGTAGTATTCCTCTGTTTGAGGCTGAAAGCAATCAACAATGAACTGAAGTCTATGCCTCTATTGTGGAAAAGTCATGTAGGAAAGTCATTCTCTGAAAAATCAGGAAACATCTGCATCTGAGGGTTCATGAACAAACTCCTTCAGTTCAAATTCCCCCAGCTTTTGATACCTGTCCAATTAAGATGGACAAGTCAATTAATTGTTGATTCAGACTCAACAGGAAATAATAATGACATAAAATACCAATCAATGATAAAAAACAGCAATTGCTTGTTCATGCCATCAATGGTGCACCTCTAAGTTCAGGACTGATTTCCCAAGAGAGATGCTTGCTTGGACTTGCCATCTAATGGCACTGAAGAAATGCCATGGTTCAAATGTCTCAATCCCGTAATCCACCACCAGAGAATTACAGAGACCCAGGAGCTGACACATCATATCAACAGATACCAGCATCTCATGCCCCAGCAGACTTCAGGTTAGAGGTTCTCTAGTAGTATCATGCATCAGTCATTGCAGGTCATCTGAGTGTGAAAAAGACCATGGAGTTCATGTTGAGAACCTTCTGGTGCCCCCATGTGGCATCAGATATTAATGATTTTGTATCTACCTGTGATATCTCTGCCTGGACCAATGCATGACGATCAGTTATGTTTGGCCTTCTTCAGCAACTAGAAGTCCCACTAAATTCCTGGTCACACTTAGCCATTGACTTAATTTCTGATCTTCCTCCATCCAAAAATAACACTGTCATCTGGGTTGTTGTGGATCGATTCTCACATCAGACACATTTTGTGCCCGTGCTCAAGATGAAATTCTCCCTTTAGGATATCTTCATTCTATGCATCCTGACCCTGCATCTTCTGCTGATGGAGCCGTATAGGGTTCTCCAACAGCTTTCCACCAAGGTTCAGGAACTCCAGCAAGAGACAGCTTCCACTATGAAGAAGTATGCAGACAGACGCAGTTCCATAATGGTGAGGAGGGTGATTGAGTGGGGTTGGCTGACAAACCATCTGGTATTATGGCAATCATCCTCAAAGCTGGGTTTGAAGTTTATCGGTACATTCCTGACAGAATCCAGGGTCGGTCCTGTGTCTTATAGACTGGTGCTTCCTCCTCCACTGTGCATACATCTAGTATTCAACGTGTAGCTCCTGAAGTCATGGGTCTAAATCAGTACTCCACTCCAGCCTTCACTCCATCTGTGGTGGACAGAAATTAGGAGCTTGAGGTAGAGAAGATCCTTTATTCTTAGTTCTTCAGGGCAAGTCTCTAGTATCTTGTGTAGTGGAAGGGGTGTGGCCCTGAAGCTTCAACGTGTGTACATGCCTCTCAGGTACATACTCCGGAACTGGCCCAACTGTTACATCAGCCCCCCCTAAGCCTGCCCAGGACCATCCTGCGCATGGTGGGCCACTACTGGGTCCTTCCACACTCCTGTGATGTTGGGATTCAAGTAGACTGGCTTTCACTGTTTAATAGGGGCTGTACAGGCCTCACTTCCCGGTGCTTAGCTCCATGTGTCATGGCTCCCCCTTTATTAACTACAGGGTATGGGTGCAGCCTACCCTGTAGGCCCATGGCCTTTATATTCTGTCTGAATCCATTGGACAGGGCTTGTTGTAGGAAATTATGCTTAGGTGTGGAAGTCTCCACATCTCTAGTCCGCTCCATAAGGCTTAATGTGGTTATTTCCTTGTTCAGTGCATTTCCCTGTTTAGTTGCAGGCTGTAGCCATGCCTTAAAAAACTTGCATTGTCAAGCCAGAATTTCTTATAGGTGCTTCCCAAGCTAACATCTTCTTTACCAGTTTTGTACACATAATCTGCAAAGAGGCTTAACCCCTTAACATCCACATTAGATACTAATTCCCCAAACAATATGCCAGATATCTTTTTATGAACTCTTGGCAAAGACTGCACACCACGCGTGCTAAAAAAGTAGTTTTCAATCTATCTGCATTGTAATATATCAAAACAGTGACATATAAGGGCAGAGCTAAAATTCAAGGAGAGTGTATGTGTGTACCATGAGCCTTGCTGAAAAAATCATATATAAAGTGACTTATCTATTACCAATTTGGATTCATATGACCAGGATTGCACACAGGAGGACCCAGCTGGCTTTAAAAATCAAGTTTAACAACTTTACCCCCAGAGATTTGCTGCTGAAGCAGGACAAATGAGACTCTGAAACTCAGATAAACATCCTACTTAAGGTTGGTGACAAACCTTTTCAGTTCTAATCGAGATGCCTTAGACTTTTGGTGAAGTATTCTATGTAACAATTTGAAGATATACAACAATATTTGGATTATACACATAATAAGCTGTATAATTGTGTATTTTGTAAATCAAGAGAAGACCCAGCAACTTATCTCTCAAATAATAATGATATAATGTATATCTTTTATGTGGGAGTCGGTGAAACATTAATACAGACTACTTCAGCACTGCTTTACAAGCCTATAAATACACAATTACTTTGAAGCTTAAATAATTGTTTTTCTTGTTGAAAAGACAGCACAGTAGAACTTCTCTGTGTACCCTACTGCCATCTAGATACCAACTGCAATTATAACGTCTTCAGTAATACCTAACTGTAGGAACAAAGCAGGCAAGATGGCTGGAATCTCTAAGAGGCGTTCTTCAAAAAAAAAAATCAAGATTATTGCTCTACAAAACAAACTGTGCATTCTTCCCAACACCTCACTGCTCCAGATAAACAAATACCAAAAAGTGGAACTTTTGAACCCAGCACTAAAGAAGATATTCAAGACTTGAAAGAATTATTCTCCTCTTTCGGATTACTTACAGCTGAGCTACAAACAATCTCTGTGGAATTAAAAGCAGAAATAACAACATTGAATACCAAAGTTTTTGAATTAGAAGACAAATATAATAACCTTCTAAAGTCACATATAGAAATGGAAAGGGATATGATTGTGCTTAAAGAGGAACACAAACAATTTAAAATCATACAAGAGGATATAGAAAATAGAACTCGGTTGTCAAACATTAGAGTTTGTAATTTATTGGAGTAAGTACAAAATCTACCTCTATACATGAAATATTTATGTGCCAAGCTTTTACCAGATCTAAGTTAGATTGGACATGATTCATAGAGTCCTAGGAGCTCCACTATCTTCCAATGAGAGGCCAAGAAATGCGACCTGTCACCCACTACCTTAAACAAAAGGAAACACCTGAAACCCTTTTTAGAGGTGATTACAAAGCATGGATACAAGTATACGTGGGGTTTTCCTTTTAAACTGGTTATATCAAAAGAAAGGAGACATCACTCTATTCATAGTGCATTTGTGGAAATTACCAGTTCCAAACAACCTGGGACAAAATCAAAATTTCCTAATACAAAGCAAAACAAAAGACCATCCATACTCAAACAGAAGAGACGCCAGATCAGAAGTAAATGAAGAACAAAATCCCACAACACAAATGAAATAGAATGTGCAGAAAACCTCATGGACTCTTATAAGTGACAAACTGAGTTAACCATGTGCCTTTTCTGTAAAACTGTTGAAAATATTCTTATGTAATTTTACTCCCCCCCCCCCCCAAATAGTTTCTATGCGTAATTGCTTCATACGCTAATCAGGTGAACTGCCTCTGTATCCAATTTTAGGATACAATCCAGGTCACCATGAAAAAAGAGGACAGCGATTGCTCTCCTCTGAACTGAAGTTATTATTTCAATATTTTACAACTATACTAAAGTATATCAGAGTTTAAGAATTTTCACAAAATACAAATATTATTAAGCTGTAAATCTGGTTATAAACATAAGTAGTTAAAAAAGAGAAATAAAAAAGGTTTATGAGTAATATGTTATTTAATTACTATATACAATGTTTACAATATTAGACTGAATATTTGGATCTGTTTTGTAAAATATTTGACATAAAAAGCAGAAGAAAAAGATACATGTGGTTCTGAGAAATATTATTCATTTACTATATAAAATGTTTATAATCATAGATTTCTTATTGTTAGAATTAAGAAAAGGTGAAAAAAATCAACAAGGAGAAAAGAATAACAGTAAAAGGATATAGTAATATAAAAAAAATGTATGTTATATTATAAAAATGTAAGTGTATTTTCTTTTACTGTTACTTCAAACTTGAAATATAAGCAGTCTGACAAAAACATTACCACTGACTTGAATGGGGAACATACCCCTGCAACCTGATTAATTGCGTTAATGAAGCAGATATGGATCAGTGAGAAGTCTGTTATACATCAAATACAGGCCTTATTTTATTTGATTTCTCAGTGTACAATGTAAGTAGTTCAAAAATTATTTCAACATGCTTTTAGGAGATATTTACAGTGATGTGGTGCAAATTGTGCTGAATTAAGGGGCCATTTAAGGTGACTGCCGAAAAATTTGCATCGATACACCAAGTCTGGGCATTCCTGTTCAATACAGTATTTATTTTCTTTCTGAGCACTAAACCTTTTAATTGCAGATAAGCTTAAACTGTAAGTTCATGACACGCTGTGATCAGGACACAGTTTACTTTTCTGTAGTGCAGCCAGTTTGCTGTATTACATCCTAGAAATGTCTGCCTGTGTCTGTCTGAATGGCTCCCAAGTATTGCAAAATGTTTTGAAACTGAAGGACATTAAATACATACAAGTTTCTGAAATCATCCAAATAGGTGATTCATGTCAGAACCCATTTGCTAAAGCAATACAATATATAAAAGTGCCAGAGTTGAAATACTATTTACTAAATGCCAATCCATTGCATAACCCAGCGCCAGTATTCCATGAGGGTTATGTCTATTGTTAGGATATATATATATAAATAGAATACTAAACCTGGCAATTCTAGTGCTCTAGCATTTGTTTAATAGATTTCAAACCACACAATGACGTGGTTTATCCTTGAAACATTTCCAGAAACAGTTTATAATCAGCTGTGCAGTGACAAGCTTAAGATCTCTGGTGCTCTCTTTAAAGGGATTGTAAGTCTTTAAGATAATTGTCAAATGTGAAGCATATTAAATAGCCACTTGCCAAATATAGGATTACACTGCATGTGTACAGGTGAGTCAATCAGAATAACTGAGGCAATGTTTGGCTCATCTATGCAGAACATAGAAATCCTGACATTTTGGCCATCATTCAGGACTCCAAAACCAACATTGTCTACCTTTGTATTAGCATATATTTGATTGCATGTGTAATATGAATGACACTTGTTTTATTATAGGAGCTCTGCAAGGTCAGACTCTCTTCCCAGATAATGAATCTGTCTGATTAAAAATGCATCCATCTTAAGTTCTGTGACTGTTTTATGACATAAATAGCAGAATATATGTACAAGATCAATTACCAGTGCAGATTTTGGTTGGTTTCACATATGTATCCCTTTCCATACAAATATTATATACAACTTAAGTAAAGAATGCTTAATCATTTCACTTTTTACATATTTCACTATATTATACTTTGCAAATTATAAAATAAAGTACAATATTTCTGAATCCCAACAACATTAATTTAACTCACTTATCCATTGTGATATATTACTAATGTATCTTTTCTTCTTCTATAGATTAGGTATGATTGTATATCTCTAATAGTCTTGGATCATTTTTTTATTTCTCTGAATACTGTTTCCCTAAAAGGACATGGCAAAATTTGGTTTGAAGTACCTACACACTAATGGTTATCCATTCCAATCTTCAGATCTACAATTCAGTTTAAAGTTGTTATTATCTCAAGCACATTGCATTCCATAAGAAGCATAGGCCTATTTTATTGATGTTACAGCTAATCATAGTCACACAGGAATGACCTTCGAAGACCATGATTTAAGCGATAATGATAATACACTTCGCCATCGGTTAACCCCCTCTAATGGGATTCTCTCCCTGTACACACTTGGTGCACAATGTATATGCCAGAGCTGTAACTCCACTTGCCTATCTGGCTGTGCCTCCTGCTGTCCTTGTCCAGCCTTCTGGAGCTGCTGCTGGGCCTGGAAACCAGGCCCGGCCCTCGTACAGTTGGCCATGCATGTCCTGCCATGCCTCTCTTGCCAGCTGCTACTGGATCTCCTAAAAAGCTAGACCCATATAAATGTGATCCTTGTTGTCAGCATTTGATAATATACCCCCCCTTCTCCCACTAATCCTCTGTACTTTTTCTGACCATCTACAATAAACCTGTGCAAGGACTGTTGGGAATTATCTATGGCCTGAACATGGATTCCAAACCTCCTTTCAACCATTCATTAGCATCCTCTCCTCTCTTCCACACCTGGGCCTTACCGTTATTACAGCTATCTCACCCTGGTGTCTAGCAAACCTCAGTCTCAAAATCCATCTTGTAGCAGCTTTCAAGGCACTTAGATAACCAGCCAAAACTTCAAATGTCCATTCGTCATTTGTGCTTCCAGGTCAATCTCTGCACCTTCCTTTGATCTGTGGTGTTGCACTGCTGATGATGCTCCAGGACACCACCGGCTCAGTAGGTTCACCAGCAGGCTCAGGCACACACATAGATACAACCATTATCTGAATTCATTTTCTCTACAGCTACTTTTATTGCTTATATTATTATTATTGATTGGTATAATGACAATTTAAGTTATTTATTGTATTTGAAAAAGAGAAAATTAATGCAGCTTAGTATGGAAGAAAATAAATTATAGTGTGGTACTACTTAATTTTTGTTAAAATAATGTAATCACACTGAATCAGCACAGCATTTTCTTGTACTATATAACTTTATATGCTTTTACTGTCATGTAAGGTAACTAAAAAACTTGCAGAAGAAGTATTTTATCCCAAGTATTTTTGCATATTTTTATTTACCATTAAAGGGCGACTAAATTATAAAAAAAAGATGTATGTGTTTGAATAACTAGGCATTGAAAAATGTTATAAAGAGGCCACTGGTGGATTATGATGGACATAAATAGTGTGAGAGCAACTGGGTGCACCTGAGCGAGCAGTACCCAGGGCTTGTTAAGGGGCAGAAAATATGTTCTTCCTTTGTCCACTTTCTGTCCAAGTGTTTTGCAGGTCTGCCTCTCACATGCCAACCCTTTAAAAAAACTTTACCACCTACCCTCCCAGGAAGATGGTCCAAAGGGAATATTTAGTTGATGGTGTTAATTTATGTCACAGTCCTGGGTGGTCTTGCTGGCAGTAGGTGATTGGAAGCAGGATGTTTGTTAGGTTCCTTTAAGAATCATGTGCCATTTTAGGGCTGAATGAGGCAATTTTCAGTTAAGCAAAGGATGGTGTTTGGGTACTTCTGTTTAGGTCATGAATTATGTCAAGAATCCACACACAAATTACACTATTTTTACCATTGCTTTCATTTATTTTATTGCACATAGATTTCAATATTACAATAAGTAAGTAATGGTCCTATATTTAAAATATACACTTTTGAAAAACTACACTCGAAAATGTTTTTAGAATGTAAGAGCAATACAATCTTTAAATCATTACCTTTTATATGCAAACATGCAGAAGTGGAATCTAGCATTTGGTTTTGCTGATCAACTTCCTGATGTGGGAGTTGACTTCAAATGCATTAGAACTAATGGAAAGCTCACACCCTCTTCCAAAAATGGTAAAGTAAATTGGGTCAGAAAAGAAACAAAACAGTAAATAAAAATTGCTTATAAAAGTAAAAAAAAAAACATTTGTATTTTGCTTTCTAAAAACTGTTTAAAGTAACCAGGTTGGTTGTTAAAAAAAGGACATCTTTGGCCACAATGGTTCTTTAAAGAAATGAAAGCAGAAAAATGCTTTCTTTTCTTCTCTCTACAGGAGAAGATTGGTTGGATCATTAGAATGATACTTATGAATATGGCAATATTGGATAATAAAAATGGGATTTTATGGATCAGCAGAAATGCATGAGATGCATAGGAAATATGTGTTTATATTGAATAAATAAAGAGATATGTAGATATATAATTGATGAATATATTGATGTACTTGGTTAATTTATTTGTGCAATTATTGGATAAACTATGATAAACTAAATAATTGAATTTGTGTTTATTAGAATAATAATAAATACTAATTTGGAAATATATCTATATTTTAATTGTAAATCATGCCGCAAACTTAAAGCCACTTTAAATATACCGGGTCTTGTGTACCACTTTTACTGTTACCAAAGAAGAAATGGTTTTGAATAGCCCCAACAACACAATTGGCTATAAAACTGAATAGGGAAATCCTGTGATATATACAGGAGAGGGGAGAGAGACAAAGGAGAGGGGATGAGAGGCACAGGAGTGACTAGTATATCTATAACTGCACTACAGAGAAAGGTGATTATGTTGCCCACGATGCTCTAGGGGAATTTCTATTTATCGAGAAAATTAAGAGGAAAGTCAGTTGCCTCCAGCTCCACAAACTGACACTGATTGTTTCTTATGAATGAGCATAAAAAAACTGTCTCTATGTTGTCGTAACCATTTTTTCTAAATTAAATTATTCCTGAGATATTCAGCATTGTTTGTTCTGCATTATTATGATGATGTGTGGCTTAGTATGTTAATTAGTGACTCATTGTGCTTGATAGGTGTGCTTTAATTTAGAAATAAATGGCCTATTTATGCAAGGTTTAGGAACATTCAATAAATTGGATACTGGCCTGGAAATTTTGTCCTAAATATTTATAGATACAATTATTGCTATAATATTGAAAAATCATGCTTCAAAAGCACACCACTTTACTGGCTCAGAGTCAGAGAAAGTATGATTTAAAGGGACACTGAAGTCATAATTTTACTATGATTAATTCAAAAGAGAAGGTTTGCATAAAATTAAGAAAACTTAGAGATGGACATTTCAAGCATTTAAGCATTTCAAGCATTTAAAAGAGCACATAATAAAAAAAATTTTTGCATTAAAATAATATTAAAACCTGTTTAAGCTCCATTGAAACTAACAGGAAATGTTTCATTGGCTGGAAGAGGGCAGGCATTGTATAGTTGTAATGTTATTAATGTGTAACGCGTCTCGTGACCATTTTCCGGCTTTTGTAATAGTGTGTTTTGTAGGTCGTAGTGAGATGTGTAAAGTGCTACGCGTTTTGCAGTGTTTTGCGCAGTCCAGGGTCGTGTAGCCTCGTTTTCATTTTTTTCGGCGGCCATTTTTTTCCTTGCTTAGGCGATTTTCGTGTGGCGAAAATCGTCTAAATCAAGTTAAATTCGCTTAGTGCTACACGAGACTCGCCAGCAATGAGCACCTTTGGTGCTCATTGCCTAAGTGCTCCGAGTTTAACAACTCGCCTCGCTATGCGAGGCTCACAGGCAATGAGCTCCTTCGGCGCTCATTGCCTAAGTGCTCCGAGTTTAAATGGCAAAAATCGTCTAAATCAAGTTAAATTCGCTAAGTGTTACGCGAGGCTCGCCGGCAATGAGCGCCTTTGGCGCTCATTGCCTAAGTGCTCCAAGTTTAACCACTCGCCTCGCTATGCGAGGCTCGCCGCCGATGAGCGCCTGCGGCGCTTATTGCTAAGTCGTACGCAATACGCAAACAGCGTGACGATGTCTCATAGTTAGACAATTATAATATGGGATTGGCACTAATAAATGCTTAAGTCAATAGAATGCATATAAACATCTATATAAAAAACACCCAAAGCCAAATTTATGAGTTCAAGGCATTTGCAAGTAGCGAATAGAATATGGCCCTAAGTTTGTTATTTCTTGATTGATTGATTGATTAATTGCGCCTAACACAATCTGAAAGTACTTTTTGCAGACGCTGTTTCATAGCCCATATCTAATCATTATCCATACACCAACTGATAATCAACACATCATGAAAAATATTTTAGATCACAGAAAACAGCCAATACTTGTTATGGAATAAACATCAAGTTTAAAAAAACATTGGGGGAATTTACAAAGCATCAGAACAACATCCAATGTTATCCCTTGATTTGCTGTGCTATGTTTCTTTTGGGGAAAAACAGCCCTTTTCACCTTATCTCAGGTCAGAACATGCTCTTATTAAAATCCCTCTGAAGTGATGATTACCTTGTCGCCTTGTTTTCACCATCACGTAAACAAATGATCACAGTTATATGTCTAGTTGCTCAATATAAATGTCTCTTGGTGGAGTAAGATGTTTATGTGTGAGCTATAGATAGTAGCAAATGAAAATACATAAGTTTTTCTTTAGTCTTATATCAGATGCTGTGACCTATGGGTTGTTTAGAATAGAATTACACACATATTACCCCCTTCAGTCAAGCAATACATTTTTACTGTAAAATAAATCTTTAATTGTTGACCTTTAACTTATTAGAACAAGAGCAATAGTCAATCAGGACCGAAGAGTTCAATTAACTGTCTTGGCTATTTAGTAGGTATAATTTTACTCACTTTTAAATGCGGAAATTTCCTTAGCCTAAATAGAATATATAACAAAAACATTTGAATACACAGCACACTCAAATGAAGCTTATGGCAACAGTTTTAAACTTCACATGAATATATATATATACTAGCGACTTGCCGGTCAGAAAATAATGGCAATAAAATTGTAAGGCAGATAATGCTGTTTGCCACATAGAGTAAGTGTTTTGGTGGTCTGAGATCCTTCGGCGCTCATTGCAAGCCTCTGAGTTGGTGTATTTTTTGTTATCATAGGCGCTTTTGCGCTTATTGTAAGGTCCGCACTGATCCCCTTTTTGCGCTTATTGCAAGTCTCTCCCCTGGTGTAGTTTGTGTCCTATGAGCACCGTTGGCGCTACTTGTGGGTTGCGCAGTGAAGGTGTTTGTGGTTGTTTGCGATAGTGTGGTGTTGTTTTTTTTGTTGTTTTGTGTATATATTTTTTTATGCTAATTAATTAATTCATGAAATCCTAAATTAATATACTTATAATATAATGTAGATTTGCAGTGTTGTTGAGCTGAGGTGTAAGTATCAGAAATGTGTGCAATGTGTAGTGTAAATAGGCTGCGTGGGCGAGGAGAAGCTGTTTGTGTAGCTGTGTATTTCCGCATTGTGTAAGTTAGTGTTGTAAAATGGTGGCGAGTGTGTATGTGGTAGGCGGGTGTGGATGATTTAGCATCCCTGCTAATGGTGTATGTTGTAGGTCATATGGGTTTTTGGAAAAGTCGTATGTGCTTGGTGGTGTTTTGCGGCTTTAGAGGTCATGTAGCCTAGTTTTCATTTTTTCAGCGGCCATTTTTTCTCTTGCTTAGGGGATTTTTTGAGTGTGTAAACTTTGTTAATTTGACTGAAATTAAGGTTTAACCTGTCTTCCAGACATCCTGGGTGTCCCACCTTGCTGTGGGTTAGGTTTTTATTGTATTTTTGTTTGTATTTTGGTGTTTTTTTATGTTTTCTGCTGTGCGCGGGTTGTCCGTTAAGGCTTGTATTTTTTTGCGTAAGTCCGTAGTTAGTTATTGCGTGTTTGGTGTTTCTTTTCAAAGTCCTGCTTCTGTGGGAGTAACACACAAACTTACGTGGATTAACATAAGGCAAAAATATCATTATATCACTTTTACAATAATATTCAGTTATGCAATGGGCTAATTGTTGACTTATTGCTGTAAAGTTTGACTTTTTACTGAATTTGTGTAACCTCTGCATCTCCAACAATGTATATGTGTGGGTGTTACTGACTCTTCAAATATATAAGTAGTTCATCAAGGGTTAAACCAATAAAGGATTACAACGTGTTACACACACTGCTTTGATAAGACCAAAAATATGCAAAATAATTTCTTTCCAAACCTGCCTGACATTTAGATGTGGTGATCTAATGCATGTATGTTACCACAATGAGCAGCTGCTTGGGATATACACAAAGACCATTCATGCCTCTGAATTTTAATATGTAAGCTGGGATATATACTGTGCCTGGAGAGACTCCAGAGGGGGCTATTTCTCAGAGTTACTTCGATCCCAAAAAACAGCTCATAATCATCAAACAACAAATTAATTCACTGGCATGACCTGAATGTTTTATTTATTTTCTTTTTCCTTATGTCATTTTCACCTACATGCATTTTGAATTTTATACAGCAAGACAAATGGAGAATTGACCACTTATTTGTCCTGCTGTACACAATTCAAATACATGTATTCAAATTGCAGTCCTAAAGATAAAATATGTTTTCATTAAAACAAAAATCAGTAGGTAGATAGAGAATGTAATTCAGTAATAAACATTTTCATATGAATTTTATTACAACTTTCGACCAATATACAGTTCTAGTTTATCATTGAAATATATTGAGAGTTGGACCTGCACAATCACATATATAATTGTGAGCGTACGGGCCGTTGCTCACGCTTGCGGGCTCTCGTAGCGAGCCCGCGGCCCTCGCGTAGCGAGGGCTGCGGGCCTCAGTTGCTGGGATGGAGCGCCGAAGGCGCTCCATCCCAGCAACTGAGGCCCTTGCCCGCAGCGTACGGCCCGTTGCTCACGCTTGCGGGCTCGCATAGCGAGCCCGCGGCCCTCGCAAAGCGAGGGCCGCGGCTCGCGCAGCGAGCCGCGGCCCTCAGTTGCTGAAATGGAGCAGCCACCTCCTCCCCACAATGCCCCGCGCAGGGCCGCCCAGTCCCCGGTTCGGGTTCACCCCCCGCACAGTGTGAGTTGTTTCCAGCATGGAGCGCCCGAGCGTCGCTGCGCGTACACGATTTCCCTAGCCAATGCAGGCGCAGCAACACCAAGTATACGTCACCGCACGTGTGCGTGCCTGAACACTGCGCAGTTGCTCTTTCCAGTTCGTATTGCGCATGCGCCTTTTCTGCATGCATCTTCACAAGCACGGTGCAAGACAGGAACTGGTAAGTATGACATGGGAAGCATGCTGTCATTATAATGGATGATGATAACAAGCACATATAAAGCAGGGAGCTGGTTGTGTGTGTGTCTTTTCTGCAGTATGTTATTATATGCCATGTGTGATACACAAGGGGTGGTTACACAGCAGGACACATGTTGGGTCTATTAATATAAACGTGTAGAAGAGCACAAGATGCCTCCCTGATCAATCACTTTGTAATTACTCACTGACTTTTTAATTTAAAGTATATCAACATTGTGTTTGTTTATTTTCAGTAAAAATTACACAGATTTACTAAAATATACAGAAAATATTGTGTATTTGTGCATTAAACTATATGTCTGCTCTCTGTATATAGTGTACAGGTCATGGCAGGAACAAAACCATATATATATATATATTTTTAAAAAAAAACACAGTATATGTATATATACACACACACACACACACTATATATACGCTATATATATATATATATATATATATATATATATATATATACTGTGTGTTTTTTTAATATATATATATATATATATATATATATAGCGTATATATAGTGTGTGTGTGTGTGTGTGTATATATATATATACTGTGGGCCTCATTCTATTATCGGCCGTAAATCGGCCGTAAGGCTGCGATTCCTTGCGAGGGTTCAGTTAACTCGCGATTCTATTATACGGCCCCGCAAGGATCTCCTTTTACGGCCGGCCGCATATCTTGGAACCGGCCGTAATCTGTGAAATATAAAAACTCAAAAATAAATTCAAGCCTGCACTGTACAGCTCTGTAAATGCTAGGGATCATATTGGGGGACATGAGGATTAAAAGGAACCCACTCTCAAGCTTGCACATCTGCCCAAACCCGAGTTCAAATTAACTGTTTATTTGCCGGCTGCGGCGTGGGCGTGTCTGAGGTGCTCCAAGCACTCTGGACTTTTTACATGGATATTTTACGGATATTAAAAATTAAATATTTTACGGATTTGAGTACAGGATAATTATGTGCTATTTTTTCTAACACCTAAAATCACTTTATAGTCTTCTCAAAGTGCAGGATGGCTTTATTTGAGCTATTTTATGTGCTTAATTGGTGCTAGCGAGACCTTTTTCCTGCAAGTAACTGCGGCTCGTTTTTAGCCTTGCAGAGAGGTTTCCCGGAGCAATTGAATTGCAAATCTCTTGCGGCCGTTTTAGATCAAAGGCTTTCCTCCGGCGCGATCGGCCGCAAGAGATAGCAAGGCACCGGCCGCAAGCCTGCCGGAATCCCCGGCCGTAAGGGAATAGAATAGCCGAATAGCTTGCGGCCGGTCCTTGCGGCCCCGCAACGGCTGCGGCCGATAATAGAATGAGGCCCTGTGTGTGTATATAGTGTGTGTATACAGTGTGTGTTTATATAGTCTGTGTGTGTACAGATATACAGTCAGTGCATACACCTATATGTGCATGTATAACATACCGTATATTGCACGGCACATTACAGTCAGTCATTGTATATGTGCCTCATCTCCATCTTATTGTGTGTGTGTGTTTATATATATAATGTGTGTGTATATTGTGTGTGTGTGTGTATATATAATGTGTGTGTGTGTGTATAATGTGTGTGTATATTGTGTGTGTATATAATGTGTGTGTATATATTGTGTGTGTGTGTTTATATATATAATGTGTGTGTATATTGTGTGTGTGTGTGTGTATATATAATGTGTGTGTGTGTATAATGTGTGTATATATAATGTGTGTGTATATAATGTGTGTGTATATATAATGTGTGTGTGTGTATAATGTGTGTATATATAATGTGTGTGTATATAATGTGTGTGTATATAATGTGTGTGTATATAATGTGTGTGTGTGTATATATGTGTATTGTGTGTGTGTGTGTGTGTGTGTATATAATGTGTGTGTATATAATGTGTGTGTGTGTATATAATGTGTGTGTGTATATATAATATGTGTGTGTGTATATAATGTGTGTGTGTGTGTATATAATGTGTGTGTGTATGTGTGTATATATAATGTGTGTGTATATAATGTGTGTGTGTGTGTGTGTGTGTGTGTATATAATGTGTGTGTATATAATGTGTGTGTGTATATAATGTGTGTGTGTGTGTGTATATAATGTGTGTGTATATATGCGTATTGTGTGTGTGTGTATTGTGTGTGTATATAATGTGTGTGTGTATATATGTGTATTGTGTGTGTGTGTGTGTATATAATGTGTGTGTGTGTGTATATGTGTGTGTGTGTGTGTGTATGTGTATATAATGTGTATGTGTGTGTGTATATATATATATATAATGTGTGTGTGTATAATGTGTGTGTGTGTATCACATATATAGTTGTGAGCATGCGAGCCCGCTCGAGCCATTGCTCACGCTTGCGGGCCGCCGAACAAAACAAAAACGAGGCTACAACACACTAAACACGCAAAACACCCCAAGAAACACGCAAAACACCACAAAACACATACGGATATTCCGATACAGACGCATACCACACATTACCCGCCATTTTAGAACAATGCGGAAGTACACGAGTACGCTAACGTTTTGTTCTCGCGCACACACACTATTACACTGCACACATTCAGCACGCTTACACAGCAGCTCCACACCACTAATGCTGCAGCAACATCAACACAGATTGCCAGCTCTTCAACACAATGCTTCAAAATAGGTAAAGTATATTACTTTATTAATCTATTAGTTATTTTATTAGTATACACCAAACAGCATTAGCTCACTTACAATTTCATTGCCGTCATTTTTTGACGGGCAATTCGCTAGTCACATATATAGTTGTGAGCATACGAGTTGTTGCTAACGCTTAGCGAGCGAGGGCCGCAGGCGAGGGCCCTCGCAAACTTTACATTGTAACGCAAACAACCCGACACAGCAACTTCGACCCTCGCAAACTTTATATCGCAACGCAAACAACATACGAGACACGTTACCACTCTTTACGACCTCGCAAAAATCGTCCGCAACTCGCGAACAAGAAAAAATTCAAAACACAATAAATACACACAGCACATACATAAAAAGCTTACATACAGCAAGAGGGAGCATCCAGGACCTCAAAAAAGCAATGTCACCTTCATTTAACTCAAAATAAAAGAGTTTAGACACTAAAAAAATTCTCTAAGCAAGAGAAAAAATGGCCGCCGAACAAAACGAAAACGAGGCTACAGCACTCTAAACACGCAAAACACCACAAGAAACTCGCAAAACACCACAAAAGACCTAAGGATATTCCGCTAAGACGCATACCACACATTACCCACCATTTTACGCCAATGCAGAAGTACACAACTACGCTAACGGTTTGGTCTCGCGCACGCACACTATTACACTGCACACATTCAGCACGCTTACACAGCACTAATGCAGCACGCTTACACCACTAATGCTGCAGCAACATCAAAACACATTGCAGCTCTTCAACACAATGCTTCAAAATACGTAAAGTATATTCATTTATTAATGTATTATATATTTCATTATTACACAACAAACAGCATTAGCTACCTTACAATTTCATTGCCGTCATTTTTTGACGTGCAATTCGCTAGTCACATATATAGTTGTGAGTATACAAGCGTAGCGAGCCGAAGGCGCTCCTTACCAGCAACTGCGACCCTCGCAAACTTTACGTCGTAACGCAAACAACATACGAAACACGTTACTACCCATTACGGCCTCGCAAAAATCGGCCGCAACCCGCGGACATGAAAAAATGAAAAACACAATAAATACACACAACACATACATAAAAAGCTTACCTACAGCAAGAGGGGACATCCAGGACCTTAAAAAAATGAACTTACACCTTAATTTAACTCAAAATAAAAGAGTTTAGACACTAAAAAATTCTCTAAGCGAGAGAAAAAATGGCCGCCGAACAAAACGAAAACGAGGCTACAGCTCTGTAAACACTCAAAACACCACCAAACACCTACGGATATTCCGCTGCAGACGCATACCACACATTAGCCGCCATTTTAGAACAATAACTTATACAATGCGGAAGTACACAGCTACACTAACGTTTTTGCCTCGCGCACGCACACTATAACACTGCACACATTCAGCACGCTTACACAGCAGCTCCACACCACTAATGCTGCAGCAACATCAAAACAGATTGTCAGCTCTTCAACAGAATGCTTCCTGCGTAAAATACTTCAAAATAGGTAAAGTATATTAATTTAATAATGTATTATTTATTTGATTATTAGACACCAAACAGCATTAGCTCACTTACAATTTCATTGCCGTCATTTTTTGACGGGCAATTCGCTAGTAACAAATATTTGTCATTGCCGGCCACAGTCAGTCTGGACGCACCATGCTAAGCTGGCAGACCAAAAAGTGATAAATGAATAAGAACTCCATTTTATGTTTGTGTGTCAGAATCAACAGAGCAACTGGATTCGGAGAAAGAGCTTGGCTGGAACCCAAGATTCCACCATTTAATTGTTGTTATTCTATTAAAAGGCTAACAAGCAACCACAGCTCTGTAGGCCTATGATGGTCACATCCTTCCTCAATACACTACATACAATAATGTATCCAAAGATCCCAATATTAACTCATTACAATCATGCCACTCTCTATGCAAAGTGTAAAATGTACCATATTCTCGCATGATATGTCATCATATTTAACCATGGATAAATCTATTTGTGCTCCATTTTCGTGATATAGAAAATAATTTGCATACAGAAAAAACTCGGTAACTTTTAAGCATTAGTCCCCCATGTTTTTTGGGAAAACACTGCGATACAAGTGCAAACATTTCGAGGTTGGGAATGTTCACCTTCTTTAAATCCAACAATATAAACTAATTTTCCAACCAATTCCCAGTTTAGATGTTATGGATATTATTATTATATTTGTATATTTTTATACATTCAATATTATTACATAGAGCTTCAAAGTGACTACACCTCAAATTGATGAACATAAGCAAACAGATACATGAGGTTACTAGGCCTTGCACTTTAGTGTCTATCATTATATACATACCTGATAGGAATGTTATTACGTGTCCATGTAATCTCTGATGGGGGATAGGAATCCACAGCACACATGAAAGTGGCCACATCTTCCACTAATGCATCAAGTGTTTCAAGGGGAGTAGTAATGAAGGGAGCTAGGAAAAGAAAACATTCATTGTTAGAGTTTATACTTGGAAACATCTCACTGTTGCTTCTGGGCAATTTCTTTCAATTATTGTGCAATGAATAACTAAACTTGGTAATGGACTAAAAAGGTTTTAGAAAGTAAAAATATAAGCATAACATTTCTACACAATTATTCTTTAATACAGGGCTCCATTTCTTTTTTTGAACTGATTCTATATCGTACTTGTCCATGTAAGCTAATGAGCTTCCCATTATTCTTGGTGGAAACACTGGCACATTTGCTAATAGAAAATTCCCCTGCATTCAAAGTATTCTCCCCCCACAGAAAGTTGATCAGCAGAAATGGATTCCTCAGCAGCGTTAGAGCATAAAAAGTTAATAAATAAAAAAGCTGTATTAGGATTTTTTTCTTTCTAAATATTGAACTACAGTAGTCTATTAATTATGTGGAAATGGTCATAATCGGATACATGTAAAATTGGTGCCACATTTTAGCTCAGAAATGTAAAACTATGGCCCCTATTCAATTGCAAGCCGGCAGTTCACGTTATACAGGCTGTATGTCTGCGGGATTGAGAGTTGCTACATTTACAGAGTGATTCAATTGAACAAGCCTAAACCTTAAACCATGCACCCATAAGTAGCATTTCAGAGCGTGATCATGATCAATTAAGCAAGGCTGTAACTACTGATTTAGAAACAGACAAGGGTAAATGAGGCCGTCATCATGACGTCAGTAAAACATGGAGGTTAAACGTCAATCTATTAGCATTTAGAAGTCCGATATGCGATCAGACTCGCAATCCAGCAATGTACAAAATAATAAAATGCAAGGCGATACTGTTCTAGTCCATGTGGGGGGCCTGTTATATATTAACTTATTGATTGCCAAGACTGATATGACACTGAAATAAAACGTAATATAATTATTTTTTTGTTGCGGATTTGCGAACTAGTGACTGTTGTGCAATGAATTCTAATGTCTTTCATCACTTTCCCTGTCTTTTAAAGTGGAGTATTGATTATTTATTTGCATTGACAGTGCTACGATCAGGTGTTTAACCCCCTTGCGAGTTCTCTGGTACTCGTATGATCTTCTTCTACATTTGCCATTTACAGGTGTGAAAACATTTGTGGGCTTGAGGAGTTGTAACAATTGAATAGTGATTGGCGATTGTAACATTTAAGGGCTTGAAAGATCAATGGCTTAGCTGGGTTGGAGTTACAGTTTTAACAATCACAGGGATTTTGAACTTCTAACCCGCAAATCGTTTGCAGCTAGCAAATAGACGCCAATTTAATAGCAAATTAGTTTACGGGCTTCAGTAACTTACAATTGCTCAATTGAATAGGGTTCCAAGTCTCTAAAATGTAAGTCAGTAACTTACTGGTCTAACAAAGAAGCTGAGTTAAGATTTAAGAACTAAAAAATAAATTTTCTTTAAATTATCCTAAACTGTAATAACTTTTGTTTATATCAAAATAGATTACAGAATCCCAATTCAGTATAAGCAGTGTGGACGTGTCTCATTTAAAGATTAATTAATATGGATAGCTAGAACCACGATGGTAGTGAAGTCAGTGCATAAAAGGAGATGGGACAAAATACAGTAGATAAGGGATGATAGATATGCGAGGAGGATAGTAAAACATATAAAGGGGAGTGATAAGAAGAGGGTCAAAAGGAGTAACTAGAGTGGTACAGTGGGTACAATTAGCAATCTACAAAGGTATAAACCAATTCTAATCTAAGTAAAAATACAAATACTGGTGAAATACAATACAAATATGATACAAATGGGTCAGCAGACAATTTGGTGCAACAGAGGTCCCTACTCTGAAGATCAAGAAGGTAAGGGTGGAGTGTGAGACACAGGATGACAGACACTCAATGGAAGTGATCAAGACAGTAGGCTGATGCAAGTGGAAGTGGTTGTGTGTTACACTGTAGGTTGTGTGTGTGTGTTAGCAAATATCTTAAACATTTATATGAACTAAAAAAATAATAACTGCCCAAAGAATCACGTCAACACTGCACAACTTTTATGGATCACACCATCCTTGAGGATCATAAACCTTTAAAAGCTCATCATACTCACTACCCCCCAGGCCTCAATTACTGTGAGGTCAAGAATGAAATTTCAGCACTCGGCATAGCAGGTGCAAGAGGATCTTGTTTATTCTCATCAAGCTACTGGAGATATTTATACAATAGTGGACACAATGTTTTAATGAATAAATCTTCCTTCGTACAGTACAATAAGTTTAATTACATTTAACACAACACACCTTGATTTTAATTAAGTTAATTCAAATCAATTTCTAAACTGCTTATGCCACAATGATGTGTTCCAACACACTAGTTGATATATATATTTCCAGATCAATTATATGCAAAGGATTATATTGACTAGAAGTCTGGTGGTTGAAGGGACACATATAGAAGACAAAGATAATCGCATGTTTACAGCCTTATTAAATTGTGATTCGGTCAATTGAATAGGGCTCTATATAAACACATAGCATATTTTTTTCTTATAGAAGTTTTTAGTTAGTGAAGACCTTGCTTTTGGATAGGAGTTCACTAACTAAAAACTTCTGTAAAAAAATATGCTATGTGCTTATATAGATCCTTATTCAATTGGCCGAATCACAATTTAATAAGGCTGTTAGTGTGCATCAATTAATGTTTGCATTTGGATAAGCTGATACAAAAGTTTTTGTTTGTTTGTTTTATTTCTTTAAGAAGGAAGTATTTGACATTTAGATGTATGGAACATAAAAGAACACCCAGGTGAAAAATGGAAACTGTAACCCAAACTGTAACATGTCCCAATTTTTATGTCTGGAGTGCATTAAGGGAACAGTATTGTCAACATAGTCAGTTGAAACATTTTCTTATTCACTAACATGCATCATTTATCACATATATAGTTGTAAGCATGCACGTTGTTGCTAATGCTTGCGGGCTCGTGTAGAGAGCCCACGGCCCTCGCAAAGCGAGCGTCACAATTGCTGGCAAGGAGCGCGGTTACGCAAAGAAAATACGAGACACGTTACGACCCATTACGACCTTGCAAAAATCGGCCGCAACAATCGCACATGAAAACATGAAAAATACAACAAATACACACAACAAATACATAAAAAGCTTACTTACAGGAAGAGGGAGCATCCTCGAAAACTAAAGTTACACCTCAATTTAAGTCAAATTATAAGAGTTTAGACACTAAAAAATTCTCTAAGCGAGAGAAAAAATGGCCGCCGAAAAAAACGAAAACGAGGCTACAGCAGTCTAAAGACGCAAAACACCACCAAACACCTACGTATTTGCCGAAAAACAGCTACGAGATTAAAAAACAAGGACGCAACCCGCGCAACCCCAAAAACATTACAAACACAATAAATACAAACAACAAACATATAAAAAGGTTACTCACAGCAAGGGGGGGCACCGAGGACCTCTGCAAGTGAAGTTACACCTCAATTTATGCACAAATTTTGGAGTTTAGAGACCCGAAAATCCCCTAAGCAAGAGAAAAAATGGCCGCCGAACAAAAAGAAAACGAGGCTAAAGGTCCCTAAACACGCAAAACACCACCAAACAGCTACGGATATTCCGAAAAAGCCCACCAAACAGCTACGGATATTCCAAAAAAGTTGCACGACATAGAAAATGAATGACGCTACATCAGCCACATTATATACACCAAACACCATTAGCTCACTTACAATTTCATTGCCGTCATTTTTTTACGGGCAATTCGCTAGTGTAGCAATAAAAGGCAAATTCTGTACATTTTCTATACATAAGTGTTTAAACTTCACATTTAATATGGTTAGAAATCAACATAGGTTAAAACTTTAAAAACATCAAAACCACTGGAATCAGACAAAAATAATTATTTCAGTTGTTTCATACACAGTTGTCTTTATTTGTCAATTCTAATAGAATAAGGACGAATGTTCACAGTCAAAGCAAGTTGAATGGCAGTTGCCATTTCCATTACAGGGATTTTGTTTCAATCATAAGATGCGAGAGGTTCATTGCAAGTGAGTGAAAGACATGAAACAAGGATCTGTACATTGACATTTGGAGCAGTAAATGTCAGGATTTGCTTCACGTATCTGCACCAGGTCTGCAAGATCTGTGACAAATATTGATAACCACTACATAAAACAAGTACATTATTGAATGTTCACATTGGAGATAAAATATAACATAATCATACTATTTATGGCAACATCTTGATCTTCTTCAATTTGACAGGGTGGACAGAAAAAAGGAATAGAGCAGAGGGTGGATAAAGGAAACAAAAATGAAGATGGCAAAGAGCCTGAAAGGGGGTAGGGGAGAGACAGAAACAGAGGGGGAAAGACAGAGTAAAAGGTAGGTAAAGGAGAGACCCAATAGGAGCAGTGAATAGTAAACAATTGGGTGGGGGTGACATTGAAAGCTAAGTGGTAGGTGGTGGAGAGTAAGAGATGGGTATACAGGAGAGGATAGAAGAGTGGATAAGTAATATTGAGGGGAGAAAATAGAAGGGGTAATGCCTAAATCATATCCATACCACTTCAGTACTGCATTGAGGGCAATGGACTCCTTACACCTCCACAGGGTGACAAGTAACCAGAGTGGAAATAAATTATAAGTGTGCAGACAATAGTGAGTGAGCAGGCTGTGTGAGGTCTTTGCATGACCTCCATGGCATATATCTTAGTTTATATATGACATAAAGGTCCTGAAGGTACCTCCATGGCTAGGTAGTGAGTAGATGTCACAGGGATCCTTGTAGGAGTTACATTTTTGGTGTCATGGAGGTCCTTTAAGGTCATCCATGGCACACAGTTATTTTTTAGGTGCCATGGGGGTCTCAATAGACCTCCATGGTTATAGTTGATAGCAGGGATCGATTGTGAGTGGGGGAGGGAATCCCTGGAGTTTCCCTTCAGCACATGATGGGTGGAAATCCCCAGGGGTTCACTTCACCACATGGGAGGAGGGAAACCACAGGGTTCCATTTACCACGTGAGAGGAGGAAATCCACATGGGTTTCATTCACCCCTTAATTGTGTTTATATAAGGAATCAAGCCTTTTATCTGACTCAATTACAAAGTTTGTTTACATCATGACATTCTGTAACTTGCTTTGTTGTAGGTTATGTTTTTAAGCAATGTACACCTTTTATACATTTCTTATAAACAATGTTGTGGTCTGTCAAATCTATTTAAACCGAGTTTACCCAAAACACAAAAATGCCTCAAAAGAGAGAGTCATAATAATAATTCAGTTTAGATTTGTATTCCATTTGCAATAACCAACATATTAACAAAAAGTGTTCAATAATTAAAATTACCGTTTTGCTCACAAACTCATTCCAAATTTTGGAATCTCCTATGCACAAATGAATTGGTACTAGAATTTTATAAACATTTTATTTTCTAAATTTTGGAAACGGAACAAAAATTAGTTACAATCAGTTTACTGAAATGCATTGTAAATATGAGATGTCACGCCCATAGTACACATTGCTCAATTATTATCACTGAGATTCAACAAGTATGCCATAAAAGAGTAATTATTACCCCTATAATACACTGAAATATTAAACAAATAGGTTGGGTGGTTTAGTCGGGCCAAAGGACCTTTGCTCCCAAGCCAAACTCCAATTATATTGTACAGTACTTCGCCGGTCAGAATTTTTTTTTGATTTAACATGAACATTTACCTTTATATAATTGGTTTCATGAACAATATACAGTATATGGGCCTCATTCTATTATCGGCCGTAAATCGGCCGTAAGGCTGCGATTCCTTGCGAGGGTTCAGTTAACTCGCGATTCTATTATACGGCCCCGCAAGGATCTCCTTTTACGGCCGGCCGCATATCTTGGAACCGGCCGTAATCTGTGAAATATAAAAACTCAAAAATAAATTCAAGCCTGCACTGTACAGCTCTGTAAATGCTAGGGATCATATTGGGGGACATGAGGAATAAAAGGAACCCACTCTCAAGCTTGCACATCTGCCCAAACCCGAGTTCAAATTAACTGTTTATTTTCCGGCTGCGGCGTGGGCGTGTCTGAGGTGCTCCAAGCACTCTGGACTTTTTACATGTATATTTTACGGATATTAAAAATGAAATATTTTACGGATTTGAGTACAGGATAATTATGTGCTATTTTTTCTAACACCTAAAATCCCTTTATAGTCTTCTCAAAGTGCAGGATGGCTTTATTTGAGCTATTTTATGTGCTTAATTGGTGCTAGCGAGACCTTTTTCCTGCAAGTAACTGCGGCTCGTTTTTAGCCTTGCAGAGAGGTTTCCCGGAGCAATTGAATTGCAAATCTCTTGCGGCCGTTTTAGATCAAAGGCTTTCCTCCGGCGTGATCGGCCGCAAGAGATAGCAAGGCACCGGCCGCAAGCCTGCCGGAATCCCCGGCCGTAAGGGAATAGAATAGCAGAATAGCTTGCGGCCGGTCCTTGCGGCCCCGCAGCGGCTGCGGCCGATAATAGAATGAGGCCCTATGTGTATAACAAATTAGTCAAATAATCAGAATAAAGCTTTTCTTTTAAAAACAATGTTATACACAAGTAGGCACAAGCAGCATGGGGGCCATATTAAAATGATTTGGAAAGTTGGAAACATTTTATTTGACATGTAAATATGTATTGTATTGCCAAAAACAGCAACCAAAGTAAAGTAGAAAATCATTTATGTATAAAATAAAGTAAAAGCACACGAACCTCATAACATCTCTAAGATGTATTTAATAGTGTTTTAAACTTATGTAAAAAATTTATTTACTTAATAATTGTTTTCTTGAAAAAAATTAAAACATTAAGTATAACATATGTAGATGTGCTTAAAACTTGCGAGATGTGCACCAATTATATAGCTATATGGCATATCTGTGTTTATTACTGTTTACTGGCGAAAATGGACTTAACACAATTATATACATTCAGTGTGGTTTATTTGGCTCTAGAACCATTGTGTGATAAAAAAAACTTAATTATTTTTTTAAAAAACACTTCATGATTCAACAAATATAAGACAAATATACCTATAATTTAATTAAAATATATGACATAATATTTATTTGATCATAGTGAGAAACTAAACTTTAAATGGACATTTCCTAAAAGACTAGAGCCAAGATGACTGACTAGCTCACCTATATGCTTATATCTATGCTAGCTCTCTATATGATAGGGACATGTTGGTACAATCTCTAAGGATTTCTACAAGCTATTATTTTAATACGCTTAGAAGTGGACAATTCATATTTTAAAATAGTGTGCTACTGTACTGATCAGCAGATTTCTGTGGTCGTCAAATTTCACCAAAGTGTTATTGTAGTCAATATGAAGCAAAAATCATTACACAAGCTTTTTAATGCAATTCTTTGAGATTGTTTAAATGGGGTCCTTGCATAGGGTATGACCAGCAGGAAAAGCTAACAGACAGGCAGCTGGAGATAGTCAAGCATATGCTGAATCATGTATGAAAGGCCATATATAATTATATTTCAGAAACTAATTCATACAAAGAAGAGAAATGGAAAATAAACAATCGATTAGTGAAAATGACCTATTTTCTTTTGAACCATGTCATAAAACAAACAAATATTAAATACACAGAAAATAATTAGTATACATAACAAGTATGGGTCGGTCACTGGCAGTGCTATTCTATTGTTTAATCAGGAAATCAAACTATAGCATCAGGCAGCATTCACACATGTATACACATAGCCGCTGAGGAAATAACCATAGTGGTGAAACGGTCGTTAAGCGTTTTGCAAAAGAAGTTACTCTAGCAAGTTCAGTTATTAAAGATACAATAGATATACTTGTGAGGTTCCTGAGAGGCCAAAGGAAGGGCTAAGCAATACCATTTCTGAATGTCAATGCCTGCAAGAAATGTATTTATGTAGTTAAAACCATGATACTACTTCCAACCATGATACTATATGTGTAGACAAATTATTTTATTTTAGCATACCCTGTTCTTCCTTTCTTTTTCAATGAAAGGACTTTCAGAAATGCTCATACGTCCTTTTTTTCTGTTTCCTTCTATTTATAGTAGGATATTTAGTAAGCTTTGGGGCTTATAGGTCATATCTTCTATGCTATCCCTTGACATAATATATTCTACCACCAGATACAATCACCATTGATAAGGCAAGCCCTTGTCCTTAGTCTCTAACAAATATAACATTTGACAACATAGTCTATTCAATTTCATCATTGTATTTTCATATTTATCTTCTGTAGTATTGTAGAGATTTCAGATAGATTTTTCTATCTCTCACACAAATAATGTATACACATAAATAGATATTTATATATATTTAAATGCAAATAAGAGTTTGTCTTGTCTATGCATGTATACAGTTAATAGTCACATAGCAAACATTTAATCTACAACGAGCTTCTTATATTTGAATATACTCACATTATGATTTAGCATCCATATTGCTATTGCATATACTGTATACATATAAATTACTATACATTCAAAGTTTAAGTAGTTCTCAACTATTTGAAAAGTTGTCTTCTTTTTGGCAACCATGAACAACTGCTCTACACAAAGTAAATGCAGTTACCACCGTTTACCCAGCTGCCTGTAAAGCAATACATAGAAAGTACATAGGAATATAATATTATAGGAAGAAATAAAACGATCAAATGCATAAGATTGAGAACTGCTTCATTATTATTCAGCACAAAGTCATGACTTATATGGGAACAACAGCATGTTGACATCTAATGAGCCACTGATCTGCACCATCAGGCAATGAGATGAAATGCAGATGGAATTAGCTTTCATGCTTTTGAAATGGTTGCTGAATTAATGGAGTATTTAATGTTTGAATGTTTTATTGAGTTGTGTTTGAACCCCTGACTTAACCACTGTATTTATAAAGAGGCTGCACCAACTGAGGCATTGGAAACTCTAGTGCAGGTTTCACGGAGCTGCACAATAGTTTAGTGTATTGAGTATCAGCTTTCAATGTTGTGGATCAATGATTCAAATCTGGTTAATTGTTCTTTACTTATAAAAAACAAACAATTAATAAAAAACAAACAACTAAGAGCCCCATGTAAATCAGATGCTCTAAGTTAGGGCGCTAATGTAAATCTTTCAGTCCCTCAGATTACGACACTCAGCCAGGAATCGTGCTCTGTTGCCGTAACAGATTTCTGTGCGGGGAGCAGCCAAACCAAGTTTTACGGATGAGACGGCCCTAGGAACCAATAGGAAAGGTGAACGTCATAAATCTTATCATAGATGGGAAGTGCAGTTACAGCTGCCATAACTAGGTTAAACTAGGCTGCTTCAAGGAAACACACACATATATATATATATATATATATATATATATATATATATATATATATATATATATATTAGTAAATGTTGTTTTATTTATTATTATATTTTGATCTTAGATGTGACAATTGTATTTATTGGTTCAATTATTTTATTACTATTATTATTATTTTGTTTTAAAATATGACATATTTATATACAATGCATTAGAGTGCTTGTTCCTAGGCAACGTGGTTTTGTGATGTGCATTAACCCCTTGAGTACTGGGTTATTTGTTACCCTTGATTTTGTATCATAAAATGGGCTTAATACTAACATGTCTTATTTTTTAATTACACATATGTTGATATCGGACTGTTAAGTGTCAAATAATGTTGTAATATCCTCATTTTGTAGTGCTTTTTGTGCTATACTGTCACTTTAAATTCTATACTCTCTGGTACTCGTAAATCTTTCTTCTGTTTTTTCAATTACAGCACTGTAATTGTTGTGAAGTTCACTCGGAGCAGTGACCTGGAGCAGTTTGCTTGCAATCTTTTAGGGGAGGGGGATTAACATAGCTAGCTAGGGTTTGCTCATTAGTTAGGACACTCGTGGTTGCTTTTTCAAGGATTAGCATAAGGCCCTAAGAACTCTGCAGTGCATTGCCAGGCCTAGTCACTCATTCCCATGCTAAACAACTTATCTTTCCATAAGCAGAAATTCTTTATAAAGAAGTGTTTAATCTTATAAATGATATTTTAAAAACAAATGTAATCCCATTCAAACAGGCTAGAGTTCATTCATCATTATTTTACCATTGTGATACCTCAGACTGATTCCCACCATGAGAGGTTGTGTGCTTAACCCTATAATTAACATGATGGAGGATAGAACTTTGCACATCTGTAGCTCTATTAATCAAAAAGCCATAAAAAACATCAGATATCTCAACAAAAATTATATATTAATTCAAAAAATTGGTTGAAAACTAGAATTGGGATCACTAAAAACTGGAAAAATTATTTACCAAATATATTTCAGATGAAAAATAAAAGCAATTATACTTAATATTATTTTTATAAAGCAGAATCAATAAACAATATATCTACTTTTTTGAATATTTGGTGGAATACTTAATACAATTTAAACTGCTTTTTAAGCTCCCCCTACCTCCTCCCACTTTCTTTAAATAATACATAGCTATTCTGAAGTGTGCGTGTTGTTAATATTATTAGTTACTATTCAATTTTATTTTTGTTATTATAGGTATATATTTTTTATTGTTCATTTTAAACGTAATATAGATACATTAGTTGATTTCTCACCAAGAGAATTGCTTCCTGTTTTTTTGTGATAATATACAATCTGCAGAAAACATTTTGTTTTTTTGTACTATTGGTCAGCTGTTTCAGTTCATGCTATTTGACAAAGAGAAAAAAGTTACTTGCTGTCTTTCTTATAAGCTCAGTAGTTGAAGCTTCAAAAGAACTAAATGCTCAGTTGTTCAAACAGGTGGCACAGCAGCTTTACACAAAGCAAATTTAAAAATAGCTTGAAATAGTATTTTATCAATTAAGTTTTATCACTATTTCCATTGTGCTTTTTGTAGTTTCTACAAACACAGTGGGCCCTCGGTTCTCTGCCTTCTCAGAACTCACACTGACTAAAAACAGTCTGTGTCTACAAGAATCAAAGTGCAGTTTGTGCCTATAAGAACAAAAGTGTAGCCTGTGCTCATAAGGACTTAAGTGCAGCCTGTGCATACAAGAACCAAAGTGTAGCTTGTGCCTGATCTTCTAATGGAAGAGGACTCCCCTTCTAAGCAATAACCTCTCTCCTCCTTCTCGTCCTCTGCATTGCCACCATCCCATTGGGCCCTCAAGACCTCTCAGTACAGTTAAAGAAATGATTAAAGTTGAGTTCCCAGGTACTACTGTATACAACAAAAACATAAGCATACAAGTGCTTACAAGAGGAAATTTTCGATAATAATATATATCATATATATAGTTGCCGAAATTTGCGAGTTTGTAAGCGCTCATTGTGGGGCTTGCGATGAGCGCCAAAGGTGCTCATCGCGAGGCTCAAAAGTAACGGGTTTGCTGAGGTCTCCAATAGGCGCCAAAGGTGCTCCTTGCGGGGCTCGCAATGATCGCCTTCGACACTCATTGCGAGATCCGAAAGTTACGGGTTTGTAGAGGTCTGCAATGAGCGCCAAAGGTGCCCATTAGGTAGAGGGGGAGAAGCTCGCAATGAGTGCCAAAGGCGTTCATCGCGAGGCCCGAAACTTAGACCGGGCAGAGGCTTGCAATGAGTGCCAAAGGTGCTCATTCGCTGCTCTTTGCAACGCTCGCAAGGTAGAGGGTGGGAGAGGCTAAAATTGAGTTACGAGTTTATCGAGTTTCGGGCTTGAAAAAAAAAATGGCCACCATTAGTTTTTTAAGTGTTATTAATGTAATTAGAAAAAAACAATAGATCTTTTTAATATAGAATCTTGTGCTCTTTTTAAGAGCACTTATAGTGAGGTAAATGGTCATTTAATGGAGAAATTGCATTAACCAAAACGCAAATACTTGGTCAGTAGAAAAGAGTTCCACCTGCTCCCCAGTGCCAGTAGCACTCATGCAGGCCCGGACAATGACACTCCCACATATGAAAGTATACATCTATACTGAGGAAAGGTAGTTGAGATAATCCCTAAATGACAGATAAGCCGATAAGGCGCAAAGAACACAAAAACACTGATATGAGATAAAACCCTCAGTATGAAAGTAAACCGCGATGCAGAGAGAATGGAGGCAGCATCTGAAATCATCAGGTAAATGTGTATAGGGGGAATCAACACAACATATTATAGAAAACATATATACACATATAGACATATGTGTATTAAGGGTTTGGGCTGGACCTGCATGAATGCTGCCGGCATTGGGGAGCTACAGTTCATTGAGGGAACCATGAATGCCAACATGTACATACTGAAGCAGAGCATGATCCTCTCCCTTCAGAGACTGGGCCGCAGGGCAGTATTCCAACAAGATAACGACCCCAAACACAACTCCAAGACGACCACTGCCTTGCTAAAGAAGCTGAAGGTAAAGGTGATGGACTGGCCAAGCATGTCTCCAGACCTAAACCCTATTGAGCATCTGTGGGGCATCCTCAAACCGAAGTTGGGGGAGTGCAAGGTTCCTAGCATCCACCAGCTCCGTGATGTCATCATGGAGGAGTGAAAGAGGACTCCAGTGGCTGGAAAATAACGCTGGCCGCACAAAATATTGATACTTTGGGCCCAATTTGGACATTTCCACTTAGGGGTGTACTCACTTTTGTTGCGAACCGTTTATACATTAAAGGCTGTGTGTGGAGTTATTTTGAGGGGATAGCAAATGTACACTGTTATACAGGCTGTACACTTACTACTTTACATTGTAGCAGAGTGTCATTTCTTCAGTGTTGTCACATGAAAAGATATAGTAAAATACTCACTTTTGTGAGTA
Source organism: Discoglossus pictus (assembly GCA_027410445.1). Classification (NCBI taxonomy): domain Eukaryota; kingdom Metazoa; phylum Chordata; class Amphibia; order Anura; family Alytidae; genus Discoglossus; species Discoglossus pictus. The sequence goes on along the minus strand of CM050163.1, from coordinate 320,464,990 downwards.
AAATACACACTTTTATAAGATACTGTAGGTGTATTTAAGATAGCCAAAGAATTACTTTACTGTAGCTATGTATATGCTCATAATGATAGCAGCTTGAACAAAGTGTACAAATATTAGAGATGTGAATGCTTAATACTGAATCAAGGAATCATGGTGAAAACAAAACAGAAGCGATTCTGAAGAAAAGGAAACACCTGTTGGATTTGAGCCTGCCCCAGGGACATTTAGGAGGCTGTAATGAACAGAGGGAATTACCCCTAAAATAAGGGATGTCCATCAAAACAAGGGACAAGTAATATGTGCACACCAAAACTTGTCCTCTTGTCGGGACTCAACAACTGCTGCAGTGCAATATCAGAGACTGTCATTGTTATAACAAAAATATGTAAGACAGTGTTGAATGATTATCAATTATAGAGCAGGCAGGGGACTGAAACTATCACTTACCAATGAAAAACATGTTTAACACTGAATACTGCACCACTACACTATGCCTTTAAAGAGGGTGTAAATCTATAATACAATGTATAACAGTTACAAACTCCAGCCATATTATTTATGCAGATTCTTCTGGAAAGTAGATATGTATAGTTGTGCTCAAAAGTTTGCATACCATGGCAGAAATTGTGAAATTTGGGCATTTATTTTGGAAGTATGACTGTCATGAAGGATGAAGCCATTTATTATCACATAGTTATTTGGCTCCTTTTTAAATCAGAAGGATACAATAAATTACCCAAATGGCCCTGACTAAAAGTTTATATACCCTTGAATGTTTGGCCTTGTTATAGACACACAAGGAGACCTGTGGCTTTTTAAATTGCAATTAGTGTCTGTGTATAAATAGTCAATGAGTTTATTAGCTTTCACGTGGATGCACTGAGCAGGCTAGATACTAAGCCATGGGGAGCAGAAAAGAACTGTCAAAAGACCTACGTAACAAGGTAATGGAACTTCATAAAGATGGAAAATGGTATAAAAAAATATCCAAAGTCTTGAAAATGCCAGTCAGTACTGTTCACGCCAAGGTCAGGTAGACCAAGAAAGATTTCAGCCACAAAGTGCCAGAAGAATTGTTTGGAATACAAAGAAAAACCCACAGGTAACCTCAGAAGAAATACAGGCTGCTCTGGAAAAAAGACATTGTGGTTCTTTCAAGGAGCCCAATATGATGATACTTGAACACAAATTAGGTTCCTGGTCGAGTTGCCTGAAAGAATCCTTTACTGCGCCAATGCCACAAAAAGCCTGGTTACAATATTCCCAACAACACCTTGACAAGCCTCACAGATTATGGCACACTGTAATTTGTAGTGACGAGACCAAAATAGAGCTTTATGGTCACAACCATAAGCGCTATGCTTGGAGAGGGGTCAACAAGGCCTATAGTGAAAAGGATACCAACCCCACTGTGAAGCATGGTGGTTGATCACTGATGTTTTTTGTGTGGGGGAGGGGGTTGAGCTCTAAAGGCACGGGGAATCTTGTGGAAATTGATGGCAAGATGAATGCAGTATGTTATCAGAAAATACTGACAGTGACTTTCTCGGCCTGACAATGACCCTAAGCACAAGGTCAAGTTGACCCTCAAGTAGTTACAGCAGAAAAAGGAGAAGGTTGTAGAGTGGCCATCACAGTCTCCTGACCTTAATATCATCAAGCCACACTGGGGAAATCTCAAACGTGTGGTTCATGCAAGACGACCAAAGACTTTGCATGACCTGGAGGCATTTTGCCAAGACGAATGGGCAGCTATACCACCTTCAAGAATTAGGGGCCTCATAGACAACTATTACAAAAGTCTGCACGCTGTCATTGATGCTAAAGGGGGCAATACACAGTATTAAGAACTAAGGGTATGTAAACTTTTGATCAGGGCATTTAGGTTATTTCTGTTATCATTATGACTTAAAAAAAAGCTAAACAACTATGTGATAATAAATGGCTTCATATGATCTCTACCTTTCAATAAAATACATTTTTTTTGCATGATCAGTCATTTTTAAATGCCAAAATTTCACAATTTCTGGCAGGGTATGCAAACTTTTGAGCACAACTTTATATCTTTACTGTATATAGATAAAGTTAAACACAACTCAACACAAATTTGTAATCAAACTCCACAGCTATTAGGCTATACATGCTTGATTACTAATTCCTGGGGTTATAGTAATCAGACAATTCATCATCCTCGTATCATTGAAGTTTTTATCCGATGCGAGACATCTATTCAAAGAACCACTGCAGTTCAAGATAAAAGACACTTGTTTCACAAATTTGTCCCAAACTAACAACATTAGCAGTCATGGGCCTAAAACATTTTTTGACTCTGTTTTTGAGTACAGGAATCCATTTTGTGTATGTTACATCACATTATGAGAGCTGGATCATGAGGATGTGGATTTGTATTTATCAGTGGAGGGAGGGGAGAGGCAGAAGACTTTTTCCTGGATTAGTGATGTTCTTAGAGTAAAATATTTCAATTTTTTTTTAAATTCATTGTGCAATGGCCCTTTAATGTAAAAGTGTTATGTTTTTATTTTCAGGCAAGTCTTATCTGTGTTGGGTGTGTGAGTTTGGGCTGAAACACTAACATGTTTATGACCTTACTACACAGTAACCCATACCAATAAAATAATTATGTGTCACAAGTCTGATATCAGACTCCTTTTGCAAAAAAAAAAAAAACCAAGCAAGTGTTATACCTTACAATAAAACCTGCTTGGTGAAGAACCAAGCTGGTTCAAGATCTGTTTCCTTTGATTTATAGATCTCTCTTTTTTTTTTCTGGTTCATAAGAAAATACAAGTTTTTGAGTGAATTTGCATTTGAATTAAACAGAAAATAATTCCACACAGAGGTTGCAAATATTATATAATTTTGAACTACAGACAACAAGAACCCTGTTCACTGAATTTTATTAAAAATAGCATTTTTCTATAGTAAACTAATAATTAAGTTTGCCATTTTGAGCTCTCAGTCAGCCTTCTTGATCCATTTACAACAAGAGATTAATATAATTTGTTAGAGAGATCATTGCCATTAATTACTGATTAGCCCCTGAGGTTTTGGGTCCATTGTATTTAGTGCACATGTCTGCACAAGAATGCCTAGTCTCTTTTGCACATGTTATTAGACAACAGAAAAAAGACTCCCTTTATAAATCAAACTATAACCCAGTGTCTACTCATATTAACATTATGAGTTGGGAATATCATTAAACCAGGAACCGAGACATAATATCATGGTTCAAAACTATAACGTTTATTGCTATCACTTAAAAATGAGTACACAAAATTAAAGGGAAAAAGTGAAGTCTGTCCTGGCCTTGATGTCTTCACAAAATCATTCCAATCATTGCAGTGTCACCAAATTCACCAAAATATAACACTTGACCACAGGGACAGGAGGTTCAAGGGACGGACTGCAGGCATAGGGACCACTGATGCAAGAGGTCTGGGTAGACAAGCTGCAGGGGCAGGGACCACAGTTGCAGGAAGTGGGGGGACAGGTTCCCTGGTGGCTGACCATGTAAAGACCACTGGAAGTAAGCACACCATCTTAAGTTCAAATCGCAACAGATTTGAAAAGAAAACTTTTCATTTTTACCTGCGATTATAGAATATGAAAATGTGAGCCAGTGAAATCCCATCCACATGCATGGAATAGGAAATATATATTTATTAGCACTGTAAATATCAAACAGATTTCAACAAATTCTCTAACTAGAAACATCAGCAATTGTGTACTAAAATGCCAAAAAAATAATACAACTATTAATGCAGGTCAAATTATATGTAAATACCAGCAAAAGAAACAAGATATACCTAGCTTTGCTTGTCCTATATTCCCTCCCAATCCTAACCTTCTTCTACTTCCAAGTCGACCATAATTCATCCAGAACAGCAGCCTTGCTGCTTGAGTGTCGTTCTAGAACTCTCTCTGTCACTCTTCTCTAGTTAGAACAAGATTTAAAATAATATTTAAAGACAATATAGGAGCTGCTAGTCTAAGACTGACTTACACTACCTGGAGTAAAAAATCTAAAAAAAATAATATGCTATGAAGTTTACAGCATGTAAGGCTACTGAGAGCCCCACTATACTTACTAAGATACTTATATACTGTATAACGAGGTCTGTAAAGATGAGAAAGCCACTTCATGTTCTTATTGATAGTGAAATGTCTGCTATTTCCATAACAACTGTTTTATTAGCAATGCATTGTAATGAAAACCATGAGAATTATGCTTAAAAGTGTATATACACTATTTGCTGTGTGATTACTATTAGAATAGGACGTAAGAGTAATATATTACCAGTTAAAAACCATAAAAGAGAATTCCTTTTTACATGAAAAAATGGTACACATGGAAGCCTAGATTTGATAGTAGATAAGAAACAAAAAGACCATATAATCTGCCCTTTTGATCTGCCTAAAGGCTTGGCTTAATTAAGTCTCATAATATCCCAGGCATACTTATATTCCTTAACTATGTTTCACCCAGCCATATCCACTGGAAGTCTGCTCCACTTATATACTACCCTTTCTGTAAAGTAGAACCTTTATTTATTACCCCTAAATCTTCCATTTCCACCTTCCAACTTAAAATCATGACATCTTATTTTTGCATTTCTCTTTTTTGTGGGAGATACTACCCTCCTGAACCTTATTAAATTCTTTGATATATTTGAAGGGTTTCGTAACCCTCTTGTTCTCTTAGCACAGATTAGATTGCATACTATTCTGGTGCTGGATCACTCTTGTGAGAGCCCTTCACAGGATATTTTTCCGTGTGAAGGGCACAAGTGAGCTAAAAGAGGTTGTTCTTTGAGTAGGGTGACAGGCATATAGAACAAAACTACTTAGTGTTGTTCGTTCTCAAGTCAACTCTGTTTTTGCATTATTAATTTATAAATTAATATAAATTACTGATTATTGATCCATCATCCTACACAGGGCAACTTGAATATCTGTATTATTCTGTAGTTACAGACCTATCCTTTAACAGACTGTGTTGCCTTCGTTGTTCATTTACGCACATCTTTAAACTGATTGAACTGATATGATACAGGGTCCCTCCATTTTTCTGCAGTGTGTTAACATTGTATTCTTCCTTGTCCTTATCCCCTGTACAGCGCCTCGGAATATGTTGGCGCACTACAAATAAAGGTTATTATTATTAATAATAATAATAATGCATTGCTGAGCAATTAAAGAGCAGTGAAAAAGTTAATCTCCCAGCAACCAGACTCTTACAATGTACCAATTATCAGTTCTACTGACTGTCTCCTCCATTATATATTCTACTATTTGTTTTCTATGTTTGATTGTTTTGATGTTTCTTTGGGACATTCTGTGAGTTAAAAAAAAAAATGTAATTATCCTAACCGGGACTTCCTGCTTCCTTCTCCAAAATAACTTTTACAGTATACATACATGAACATTTTTTTAAGAATGTATTACTTAAATCTTAGTGCCCTGACAAATTGCATAACATATGAATAGTATTAAATGGTATTAAATGTGCAAGTGAATAACAAGAATCAGTTACTGTAAGCAAATCAGTTAATTAATTCTTAATTTATATTGCATTCAAGCAGTGATATGGCTATGATTAACTTTTTTTTTTCTTGACATGTTAAATAAATATTTTAATTTTATTATTGACATTTAAATGGCTATAATTAACTTTTGTTATTAAAAAAACAAAAATTACAATTGACCAATTTCAGATGATAAGGCCAGTTTAAGTGCTTTTCAACTATTATTTCATCCACAAACATAAAAAATACATGTGCAAAAAGTAGTAAATCAAAGTTTTAGACAGAAAATATAATTTAAAAACACATTTTATCACATTAATGGCTGTTGCTGTATCCATCCCCACCTCTCTTGTCTTGAGCGCTACTAAACAGAGTAAAAGATTTCAACTAAAATAACATTATTCCAGTCTTACCAAGACAGCCTAATCAATGTTATCTCACTTTAAATCTTTCTCTTCCTTTCAGTAGTGCTCAGGACAGTGAAAGAGGTGGGAAGGGACACAGCAGTGGCCATTAATCGGATAAACAGTGTTTTTAAATTATATTATCTAGCTGAAGTTTTGATTTGTGTTTATTTGTTAATTAATGGTGAACTAAAAAATGGGTTTAACATGAATTGTGGGTACACTCACCCATTAAAACATATGACCAGTTGGAAAAGTCATGCAAAATCTTAAATTACTTATATCATACCCAGCATTTACAACACAAGTTTATTTGAAAAGATGCAGACTACCTATGGCCCAAATATATCATAGTTTTGTCACAAGGTACAATTAGCGTGGAATCAAATTAAAAATGACAAAAATAAGTTAAATATCACTGAATTATCACCAGAATAGGCAATATTTGATATCCTAACAGAAAGAAAAAATATGATCATTTGAAAAGTTAATAAACAGTTACATCTAGCAGCTTTGACTTTTTTCACGGACAATTAACAAATTAACATTATTATTTAAAGAGAAACTGACTGGTAAAATGTTATATGCATAGGCCCTGTGACAGAATACAGACAGCTGGACCAGCCAATGAAGGAATCCTGCTGGTTAGGATAATGATCTGATCGGGAGACAAGAACCCTAAGTAGGTACCAGGGAGTCTGGGTTAATCATGATAAGGTTAAATTGCATTACGGCCAACCATGAGCTATGCATAATTTGCATGGCCATAAGACAAGTGGAGTTGCAGGTCATCTGTGTTTAATGTGTAAGACAGGGATGCACCTTCCGGTACCCTTGGCTGTTCGAGGATGTACCCACTTTACTACTCCCGCTACTCCTTTTACTCCCCTTTTTATTCCTTTTACCAACAGTCAGTTTAACCAGTCAGGGTTGTATGAGGGAAACCGTACCCTTAAACGCTGTGTGAACTAGGTCAAATTGATGAAAGCTGAGATCTCATTTGAAGAAGTATATTGAGGTTAACCGGGAAGTCAGTTGGGGTTAAAGGTTTGACCCTTTTGATGTATTTTTGCGTTTAACTACATAATTAAGTAGTTCCTCGGCTCAGTTACCTAATGTTGCTCACTTAGGTAGCCGCATATCTCAGTAATGTATCAGTTTTAGTATCAGTCCCTCTTGGCTACTCCACAGAAATGTCTACACCGACAGCGATTGACCCGAGATGTATGTGTTTGTCCAGTACTGTCTAGTCCTTAAAGAGGCATGACTCTAAACCCAAAACACACACTTCTTAACAATTCAAAGTCAGTTTTAAGCAGGGTCCAACTTAGCGTACGAGAAGAGGGGCAACAGCCAATCCTAGTTTGTGATAGTCCAATATATAAATACCTTGTTAAAAGCCACTAAAGAACAAATAATAAATCATTTTCAATATACATTCTGATATTCTATTGAGATTATTCATGGTAGGTGCCCAAATAATGTCTAAGGGTCAGATCTAACCACATATCATTTATCCACTTATTTTGGGTATTGATTTTTAGTCTTATGCTTTTAATATTAATTTAATACTTAATTAACTTATGTCTGTTAAAACATTTCTTGATTGCCGCTCATTGCAGGAAACGTCATGGGCAAGCCCGTTACTTTAAGAGCGTTACAGACAAACTCTCTCACCCGTGTCTCTTTCCCCCCTCTCCCTCTCCTATGTCTCTTTCCCCCTCTCTCCCTCCCCTGTGTCCCTTTGGCCCCCTCTCCCTCCCCTGTGTCTCTTTCCCCCTCTCCCTCCCTTGTCTCTTTGCCCCCCTTCTACCTGCCCTCTTTTCTCCCCCTTATCTCCCTCCCCTGTGTTTCTTTTCCCCATCCCCCTTCCCTGTGTCTCTTCTCCCTTACTCCCTCAACTGTGTCTATCCCCTCCCCGCCACTCTCTCCAAGGCCTGGATCTTAAATCGCTATTGCTCAAAGCCTTGCGGGCATCAAAAAAAGTTACAGGTTTATCTGCCACCATTTTCTTTCAACTCGGAAACCATTGGGAGGCCGCCAAAAGACGCCAATTGAATAGCAAATTAGCTTGCAACCTCACTTATGGACTCCCTGACTCACGACCTTGAAAAAAAAATGTTACGGCCTTGAAAAAAAAATGGCTTCGGGTTAAATTCGAGTTAAGGGCTTCAAAATAAATGGCAGCCATTTTTTTTTCATGCCTTTAACTCGGAAGCTGTTCAGAGCTCCTTTGGCACTCATCGCAAGCCTGTAACTTTTAACATAGCATAAGAAATAAACTTATTTGCTTAACAATGTGGAATTAGATATATGTGACTAAATCCAAAATATGAAAAAACTTGCACACTTCACCACAAAGATCTTATAGCCATACTTCAATATTTAGGAATAAAGGCACAACTCTAAATCTACTATAACTTACTCATGGCATTGTACAGTTTCTGTTTTATCCTCCCAATGGGGTAAATTCACTAAGCCAATGCTGACCCTTTTGATGGGCTGAAATGGCCTACAATGTATCATAAACATGCAAGATATTCACTAAACTATGCTACCTAGTAACCGCTCATTCAATTGTGTGCCATCATGATCAGGACGTCTTTGGGGCATTTATTGAAAAAAGTTATGGTTTGTTGCACATAAAACACTAATTGTGATAATCATCATCATGGCATCCAATAAGCATTTTCCCTTCTGTCCACCCAAATCTTAGCAGCTATCCAAAATGATGATGTGAAAGGTTGTGAAGTGCAATAAAATATCAGCAATATGTCTATTAGTGTTATATTTGCTATTCGCTCACTGATATAACTAGAACATATTTATATTTGAACTACAACAGACTATCAGCTATTGTGACTCTTGGCAGCCATTGATATTGAATACGTTTACCATGGATGTGCTATGTCTATCTGTTACAATTTGTTTATTTTTCTAATATTACATGATCACATTCCCTTTAATGGTAAACAATACAGGGCTGGTGTGGAAGCTGATTTGAGACTGAAGGACTCTGTCTTTGCTCCCTCTCCCCCACCAGTACTAAAAGAAGGGTGAGAACGAATTAGAGCAAAGTTGGAAAAGTGTCAGTTTGTGTTGTGGAATATGATGTTGTTTTACTTTATCTCTATAATTATCATAATGTTGATGGCAAGACATTTGAAAATAATATTGTGTCATACAGTATCACGCAGACATCATGTATTTTCTTTCGAGCATCATGTAATCTAAATGACCTGCATGAACTGGCATCCAGCTTCCATGACTGACTGATGCAGGTGTTGTAATCTTATGACATTTTTGCTCCAATGACTCTACCACCTTTGCACCTTTATATGTCTGAAAACCACAACTATAACAGGCTTTTGAAATAATGCATATATAGATGGGTTATACATTATTCTTTGTGTTTCCGCAATATCTTACTTACTGTGTTAAGTAAACAAATGAATACTTCATATCCATATAAGTCAAAGGAGCGGCATATTATATTGAGATATTACATTGCGAAACACGGGAGAAAATAATGTAGTTTCACATCTCAGTATAAACTCTATCTACAATACATTAATATCAGTAGTTTTTGTTTTAATACTCCTATCATGTTACTGAAACTTCATGTGATATCCTGATCCAAACTTTAAATGCACATATTTAAAGTTTTGCTCACACTGCTTTCTCTGCCCTCCCTCCCTGCCCAACTCCCACCCGCCCTTGCGTTGTCTTAACTTATAGATACCCACCTGATTTACACCTGCTCACTCAGCATCACCTGTTTCAAATGAATTAATTCATTTAACAAAAAAAAAAAGAAATATATATATATTACACACAACCCAGCTACTCTCCCATCACGGTCTATAACAATTTTTCTTTTTTCTCTTCTTTCTTTCTTTTTTTTTTTTTTTTACTTCCTCACCTTTATCTCGTCTACTCCGGACACCTACACACTGTGTCGAAATGCTCTCTCACTTTTTTCTCCTCCTCATCTTCTACTGCCTTTCTCTCAGACTTTCGTTTGCAGCCTATCCATATCACGCCCCCAATACTATAACCATCTCACCTTCCTTGCTTTCCTATCCTCTTCTTTGCTCCCACGAGTTACTCTCCCTCCTCCAATCACAATCTTATCCCCTCCCCAACACTCATAAGCAGAAACATCACTGTAAGTCCCACTCCCATATTCTCTCACTCTCACTCCTCCTTCTCCTGGCTGCTGGAGCCATATCCCCTAACCCAGGTCCCTCCCTCATTTCTACGTGCTTTCAGCCACGCTGTGCTCCAAGGGCAGCAAACACCCGAAACACCCAGAATTTGATACCCATCACTTGTCACAAACCTTCCACTCTACCTTTCTCCTGCACTCTCTGGAACGCACAATCTATCTGCAATTAACTCACTTTCACCCACAACCTTTTCATTACCAACTACCTCAATCTACTGGCTCTCACTGAAACCTGGCTCTCCTCTTCAGACACTGCTTCCCCTGCAGCACTCTCGCATGGTGGTTTTCACCTCAGTCACACACCTAGACCTGGGAACAAACAAGGTCGTGGTGTGGGTGTATTACTTTCTTCTCGCTGTACGTTTCACCTCATACCCCCTGTTCCAGCCCTCCAATTTTCATCTTTTGAAGCTCATGCTATACACCTCTTCTCTCCTATCTCTCTATGTGTTGCTGTAATCTATCACCCCCCAGGTACTCCCTCTCAATTTCTCGATCACTTTTCCGCCTGGCTCCCACACTTTCTTTCCTCCAACATTCCCACACTGATACTTGGTGACTTCAACATTGCCATTGACACCTTCACCTCCCCAGCAGCCGCCAAACTACTTGCACTCACCTCTTCCCTCTGCCTCTCACAACTTACAGATTCTTCAACTCACCATGCTGGACACTCTCTTGACCTTATTTTCACCAATATTAGCCCTACCTCCAACCCAGTCATCCACCCTCTTCCTCTATCTGACCATCACCTCCTTACCTTCAACCTCACCACATCTTCCTCCCATCACTCTTCTTCAAACCCAGCCACAATAACGCATAGAAACCTGTTTGAACTCGACCCTACACACCTCTCCACTGTGCTCCAACATCTTCTCAGGACTATCACCAACCTCAACTGCCCTGACACTGCCACCTCACACAATAACTCTACTCTCTCTTCCACCATTGACACCCTTGCCCCCATAACTACACACAGACACCCTCAATCTCATCCACAACCATGGCACACTACACACGTTACATTCAGAAGTGCTCCCGTACTGCTGAACGAATATGGAGGAAATCACGCTCCACAGCAGATTTCCTTCACTACAAGTTTATGCTACGTTCCTACTCCTCTGCCCTCAACCTGGCCAAACAGCATTACTTCACATCACTAATATCAACTCTTTCCTCCAAACCCAAACATCTGTTTGCCACTTTCAATACTCTCCTCTGCCCACCACCTCCCCCATCCCTTCCTGTCTCAAGGCTGAAGACTTTTCCAACCATTTTACACATAAAATTCAATCTATCCGCAATGAACTCTCCGCTCATCATGGCTCACACACTCCACCCTCTCAACTAACCAACAACACCCAATCTACTCCCCTCCTCATTCCCACAGCCACTTTGAACTACTTTACCCCTGCAACAGAGGATGAAGTCTCCATCCTAATAGTATCCTCTCACCTCACTAGTTGTCCTTTGGATCCTATTCCATCTCAGCTCATCCCTCCCCTCTCTACTACCCTAATCCCAGCTCTAACACACATCTTCAACCTTTCCCTAAACACTGGCATGTTTCCACCATCTCTAAAACATGCCATAATTATATCCACTCTCAAGAAACCCTCATCCGATTCTGACTTTGCATCTAACTATCGCCCTATCTCTCTACTTCCCCTGGCTTCCAAACTGCTGGAGCGGCTCGTCTATAACCGCCTTACCAGTTTCATCTACTCTAACTCTCTTCTGGACACCTTCCAATCCGGCTTTTGGCTCCAACACTCCACTGAGACAGCTCTCATAAAAGTCACCAATGACCTGCTCACCGCCAAGTCTAAAGACCACTTTTCAATTTTGCTTTTTCTGGATCTCTCTGCCGCCTTTGACACAGTTGATCATCCGCTTCAACTCCACATTCTCTCCTCCCTCTGCATTCGAGACACTGCTCTCTCGTGGTTCTCATCATACCTCCAAGAACAATCATTTAGCGTCTCCTTCTCCGCCACATCTTCTTCTCCTCACCCCCTGTCTATTGGCATACCCCAAGGATCAGTCCTAGGCCGCCTCCTCTTCTCTATCTACACATCCTCACTCGGCACCCTAATAAACACTTTTGGGTTCCAGTACCATCTCTATGCAGATGACACCCAAATCTACCTCTCAGCACCAGATCTATCCCCCTTTCTTCTAGGACACATCTCCGACTGCCTCTCTAGTATATCCTCTTGGATGTCCGCCCACCATCTAAAACTCGAAATGTCTAAGACTGAACTCTTAATCTTCCCACCCTCTACTGAAGCTTCAATTCCTCACATCTCTCTCTCTGTCAACAATGCCATCATCATTCTCACCTCCCAAGCCCGTTGTCTCGGGGTTCTACTGGACCCTGACCTCTCTTTCATCCCACAGTCTCTAACCAAATCCTGTCTTCTCCATCTAAAAATCATATCCAAAATATGCTATTACCTTACACAAGACACTTCTAAGATTCTAATACACTCTCTCATCATTTCTCGTCTTGACTATTGCAACTCGCTCCTTGTTGGCCTGCCCATCACTCGCTTCTCCCTATTTCAATCTATAATGAATGCCTCCGCTCCTCTTTGTCAATCACTTCAATGGCTTCCCTTAGCCTCCAGAATAAAATTTAAAATCTTGACCCTAACTTATAAAGCCCTCAACAACAGCGTACCCTCATACATCTCTGCTCTCACCTCCAAATACTCCCCCACTCCCTCTTCGTTCTGCTAACGACCTTCTTCTTTCTACCACTCTTGTTACCTCCTCTCACTACGCCTCCAGGACTTTTCTCATGCTGCCCCTATTCTCTGGAACTCCTTGCCTATCTTCACCAGACTATCCTCCTGCCTTAAATCCTTCAAAACTTCAATAAAAACACACCTCTTTAAAGAAGCCTATAACCTTCCATCCTAACAAGCTCAGCACTACTCTCTCCCTACTGTACCACATACAAACATCAACCTTTAGATTGTAAGTCTGCGAGTTTCAATCCTGCAAGGTGCTTTAGGGAAAGCGCTATGGACACCGGATTCCAAGCTCAAAGACAGGGCCCTCCATTCATTGCAATGTATGAATCTTGAACTTGCCATTGCCTGTAACTTAACTTATGTATAGCGCTACGGAATATGTTTGCACGTTACAAATAAACAATAATAATAATAATAAAATTATAAAGTTATAATATCAGACAAATAACATTTTGTGTATACAGACAACATTTCTACATGAAAAGTATTTATTCTCAAGAACTGCTGTTATGCAGGATATGCAATATATTTCATTGTCATAGTTTAAAGGACTACTGCTACAAATTAACAACGGGAGGTAGATGTTTTAATTAGCTTTTCATTAACAAAAAATATAAAATCCATATAAAAAAAACAGTATTCAATATTAAAGTTGTGTTCAAACATCAGTATATAAACCTGCAGTTGAGCTGCCTAGCCTATATGAAGTCATCAAGGGTATAAGAACCTCTCTGGTTGGGCATAAATGCTAAACTGTCAAATTGTGTCTAAGCAGGAGTGGGTGCTCTTCAACGGCTGGAGACCTGTTGTGTCCTTTGGCAATGAGCAGCTTATACTGTAGACTCAATCTTGGAAAGCATTATCTAGCTTGTGTCTGATCCTTTAACACTGACTCTTAGACAGAGCTCTGTCAACCATCTTTGTGACCGCATAGGTGGTGGAGATAACCAACTCACACAAGGCTTTGAAGATGAGTTTAGTTTTGCGTTACTCCTGTATGATGCCCAATATTACATTTCTCCAGAATTTTTACAATATGTATTCATTATAATTTTAGCATTTAACAATGCCTAACTAAAATAAAACATGACAGTATGTGTCTCGAGTAAGGAACTTTGTTGGACAAAAAAAGTCATGTATTTTAATAATACAATTAAAATATAAAAGTAATAAGAAAACTTTCGTTTTTACAATGGCCTCATAGTGATGTTATCTTGGTTCAGATCCAGGTTCCCTTATTGTATATAAAAAGTATTTATAGGAAGTTTCATAAGAATGGTGCTTTTAACAATTCCAGGAAACCACAAATGTTATTAAGTAATTCTTTTTTTCTTAAAAGCGGCCTATAAAACTTTTCCATGTGCACCCAATCATGCAACAAGTATAAATCTTCAATTTATTCAAATAAAATAATATAAATATACTTAACCACTGGCTTTTATAATCCCATTAGTAACACGATTAACACCAAACTCTGAGTAACTGGATAAAATAAATTACGGTATGATGTCCCGTCTTTACATTAAGGGATTTGTATTTTTTCTTAATATTCTACAGGTTGCTAGGCTACATCAGGGCTCTACATAAAAACATGTAAAAAGCACTTTCAATTATTTGTCATCAAATAAGACAAAATCAGAATTATAGATGTTAAACAAGACAAATACATATCAAATTAAAAATAGTGAAAAGTAGTAATATAATTACTAACAAATATATGTATTATTCAAACTATATGCCCATATCAACTTATTTTTCCATATTAACCTACATTTACGCAGTAAAGTAGTTAAAATCATTGTAATGTCCTGACATATATTTTGTAAGCTTTATATTATCTTGTCTTAATTTCAGTATGTGCAAGTAAATTATTTGTTATTATTGGTCTCCTTTGTGCAATTGTTTGCAATGGTTAATGTGCAAAATATGCAGTATATAGTGCACTGGTTACATCTAGAAAATCTTATATACAGTGAAAACACGTGTTTACAATTGGATTACAACAAGACAAAAATTTAAGAATATAAATAATACAATAATTAGAAACACCATAGATAGATAGATAGATAGATAGATAGATTGATAGATAGATTGATATATAGATAGATAGATGCTGGAAAACAAATTAACGAGCTATGTCCTTGTTTTGGAGGTGCAGGTAGACTAATTCTTGTGTTGGAAAAATTATAAATGTGATGAACTTTGTACCAGAAATGGAATATGTAAAAAATATACAAGAAGACAGAGTTGAAAAATACTTAAAGGCATAGGACAAAATAAAAAAATATTAGTTTGAAAGAGGATAGCTACCTTCTAGTAATGTTAATTTGGAACATAAAACCACCATGATGTTATATGCAGAGGAATTCAAAAATAACGGTATACTTTCAAACATGTATTACTCAGTAACTAGATTATATATGAGCATGAGAACAATGAATAAAGTAACTATCATAGTTATTATATACGGTAATTGCAAAATGAAATAGAAAAAAAGTTAAAAAATTTAAGAAAATAACTTGTTATAGTATTGTCATTTAACCTCAAGGCCCGAGTACGTATGTAGGCCTGTATTCCTCAGTACAGCAAAAAACATATTGTGCATCACACATGCATTTTACAGAAGTTCTTATAGGGCTTAATGGCAATTGCTTTAGACCAGACCTGCGCATGGTGCTGCCCGCGGGCCACATCTGCGCCCTTTGGCTGTCCCTGTCCAGCCGGCTAAAGTGGCCTACAGTGAGATATAAATTTGTGTCCATGGACAAAAAAAACACTGCCAATTGTAAAAGGGGGGAATTCTGTAAAATAGCATTCTGTAGATACTGCTCCTTGCACTGGAAAAATAAAATAAAGCTATACAATTTATATTGACAGAATTAAGTTCAGCCTATGGTTCGGCCCTCCACAACATTGCAAGTTTCTCATGTGGCCCCTTTGGGAAATGAATTGCTCTCCCCTGCTTTAGGCTATCAGGTACATGGAAAATTCTGAATATTAAAACCTTGGAAAGTTCAAGGTGAACATAAAAGAGCGACATACATGAAAAAAACGAAATCCATATTGTACATAGCATAATATACTGTTATAATAATAATCATAATTATAAGAGAAAGATAGATAAATAGATAATAGATAGATAGATCAATTATATACAGTATAGTTTAAAGGGGTAGAATAGATGAGCCTTTTTGATAGTTATCCCATGTCAAATATTAGTTTCTCTATTAGGTTAAACCAGAAAAATACATAAAAATCACCAGCTATACCACTAAAGATATAGATTATTTAGCATGTGTTTCATTATTTATGGTAAGTGGTTTAAAATCAATATGACAATAATATGTGGTCATTATTTGGTATATAATCTTTTATTCAATACCTTATTTAACAACTAAATTGCATGACTGCCCTGGGACTTGATAGCAAGTAAATATACTGTATACATTTGTTTGAGATTATGGTGTATGCTACACACTCTTCTTCTTGGATACATTAAATAGACATGATAGTGCCTTAACGCAAGTTTTAATAAAATAAACGTCAATTAATTAAAGTAAATGTGTGGCATTATGTGGAATTTTTACTAGCAACAGGCACTTCATTCAAAATATTTTTTCAGACATTATGTTGCATAAATCTGGAAGTAATGTTTATATAGTGACAGGGTATATACAGAATTACTAATTGCTTTATCACACACACACATATATATATATATATATATATATATATATATATATATATATATATATATATATATATATATATATATATATAAAGCCTGTGTTTCATTTGGGAAATCTTATATCAGTGTTGCTCCAGACTTGAGAAAGAGGGGAAGCTCTGGAAAGCTAGTATTATATTTATGACTATGTTTGCACAATAAAAAATGTATCAATATATACTGCAATACTCTGATTATTCATTTGGATTACTGGACACTTGCGACTACCTCAGTCTTCACTATTATATATATATATATATATATATATATATATATATATATATATATATATATATATATATATATTACATTAATCAGGAAACACTAGTATATATTTTCCAAATTGAACTATGACTATCTATAATTTATCATCTAAATAATATAGACTTTCAGTTGATATTTTTATACACACACATCATAACTACGTAACAAGCACTGATATTGATACCATTCACAAAATAGAGCAATACTACCCTGTGCAAATCCAATACATGCAATGAAAAATTGTACTTTGCAGAAAGCTATCTGCAAATTAGATGTGTTTATACATGCAGCAACTTTTAAATGATAAAAAAATATAAATTGTCACCAATTAACAGCAAAAGCAAAACAAATGTTACAGTAAAATATTTAACTGTGATTAAAAGCGGAAGCATAAGCAATAAATTATCAGATTTTTAAAAAAATGACTCAACACTTATGTATACAACCCCTCCTTACTCACTGCTAAAATGCATAGCTGTGACCAAGCGGCGAGAAGAGGCTGCTCAAACAAACCTTTGGGGAGTCTCTCAGCCAAGCCCAGGGCCGCCAGGGTCAAGATAGGGAGAAGTGGAATGTATGGCAAATCTCTCATTGTTAATTCCCCCAAATTTGGCTTCTTTAGAGAAAGTGAGTCAAGTCCCAAGCCTGTTTCATTTAAGCCATGGTTTGTTCTTCAAACTAATGACTGTCTGTGCTGCAGGCCCGGCCGGATCTAAGTATATTCAGGAATTCTGTGACTTGGCGTCAGTGATGGACAAGGCCAGCTGGTGCACATCTACTTAGGTCAACGTGGGACTGAGGGGCTCAGGAAACAAGAGAAAGCAAATCCTTTCAGAATCCCTTTTAATGGAACATTGTGATATACCATGCTGGCAGGTTCAGTACAGATGTAAATGTATACTAACTCCTTTATTATAACCAGTCATTTAGTTACTGTGAATGAATAAAGGTGAGAGTATTTGTCTGAGAATCAGCTATACATTTTTTTTATTTAGTATGCAAAAAAATAGTAAGAAAGAAAGGAAGAAGACAGTTAATAGTCTATTCCATTTATCTTGAACTGCATGGGCCCTCATTCAATTGTGATTTGGCCAATTGAATAGGGCTCTAAATAAGCATATAACATATATTTTTTAAATAAGTTTTTAGTTAGTGAAAACCTTGTTTTTGGATAGATGTTTACTAACTAAAAACTTATTTAAAAAAATATGTTATGTGCTTATTTAGACCCCTATTGAATTGGCCAAATTGCAATTGAATGAGGGCCCATGTTCGGAGTATTGGATCCACAATTGGCTTAGTGCTAATGAACTTGTGGTTAACTGTGAATATGAGTCTCATATACATGGCTAATGTTACATGGTACATTATATTAAACTATTGTGTAGGATACTGTTTAATACAACATTTCACATTTGAGATATGTAACAATTGTATACATGCAAATAGTTAACAAATATTTCATAATTATGAAAATGTTAAGCCTAATATGGTATGCTGATACACAGTGCAATAAATGTATATATATATATATATATATATATATATATATATATATATATATATATATACTGTTCCATTTAAAGGGCATGCAAATAAAATGGTATAATGTTAATGAATGTAATAAAGCTCTACCGGAGGTAAACATCATTAATCTACAACATTATCTACAACATTACCACTCTTTGCATTATATCTTATTTCACTACGTTGCATTTTTGCTAAGAACTGTTTACATTTTTACATATATTAGAATGATAAGTATTTGTCCATATACATACAGACTGTATATACATGCATGCATGAAAGGATGTTTAATGTCCACACATTTCAAATTGTATTATTATAATGCTAAGTCTGCTAGCTGTAAATTTATTTTTGCATTTTCTGGATGTAACATTTATTTGGGAAGACTTATTAAACAAAAAAGAGATTTGTTTTAAAATGTAAATATCAATCAACTGCTCCAAAAATTTTTTTTATCCTATGTGTGTTTTTTACTCTCTATATAAATTCTATTTAAAGGATCATTTTGTTAACTTTAACTTTGATTTTTGTTACAGCTCACAGCAAACTAAATAAAAACAATTAAAATGATTAAAAACAATATGCTATGCTCCTTTGGCACTTGCCTAGATACTAGTACATCCCTATAACACCCTATAATTTCTCTTGTACTTATTCTCAAAGTAGTTCTTAGGCAAATAATTTGTTCATTTGTGGAAGTAGGAAGGCTTGAGGGGGGCTCTACATCTTAAAACTCTCAGCTTGCATAAACCACTTTATGTCCGAATGGGCCACAGCTTATGATAGAATAGGACAATATAGTTATTTACAGCCTTATTAAAATGGTGATTTAGCCAATTGAATAGGACTCTATATAAGCACACAGCATATTATTTTACAGAAGTTTTTAGTTAGTGAACTTCTATCCAAAAGCAAGGTCTTCCCTAACTAAAAAATCTGTAAAACAAATATGCTCTGTAGGTGGTGTCTTGGAAGTAATAGATACCTACAGGGATTTATAGGATTTTATAGGATCAGATGGTCTCTACTTATAGACCTATTCCTTTTTTTCACACCTCTTATATTGTTGACATCTATATTCAAAAGTCTTTACTCACACCTATTAAAAGTACAGCTTTGTTTTTGTATGATAATATAGATGTACTTCTGTTAAATTCTAGCAAGACATTTCTTGTTGTAATGATCCATTTGTCCTACATTAGGGTTCAGAAATTGGGTACTACAATACCTCTAGTTCCATATGCTTCAATGCGGCCTATTGCAAAATAGTTTTTATGTTTTTAATGTTTTTTAATGTTCTGGCTAGCTAAACGCTAACTGCTCCACAAGCCAAGAGTACTGGAACGCTGGCGTGCACCCTATGTAGGGACGCACGTAATGCTATGCCTGATGCATTTCGATTTCACACGGACGTCTTTGACATTGGCTCTGTCTCAACTGATTATTTGAGATGCTTTTCGTTAGGCTTATTGAATACCCAACAACAAGTGTGGCCACAGTCAAATTGCAGCAGCTTTGTTCTGTCAAGCCCGTAACTGTTACGTTTGAAAATCGCTATTAGATTCCAACTAATCCACTGTCATGAATCCACTGGCACTCAAATTGTAGGTTGTCATCCTGGGAGCTAGATTTTCTAGTAACTGCCTTGCCCACTGTAGCATAGTAACACATTGTTGTTAACAAATTAAAAGATGCCTTTATTTTTTACACTTTCAAGTGTAGTTCTTCAAACACTTAAAAAATATGGTAACTTAACACAAATTAAATAAAAGTTGATTTAATAATTATTTGCATATGTTCTGTTGGCGCTCATTGTGAAGCACGCAGTGAATGTCTTTTTCGTTTATTGCGATAGTGTTTTATTTTGTGTATATGTATTTTGTGATGCTAATTAAATAAGTAATAAATTAACAAAACTTGACCTATTTGTAAGTAATACATGCAGGAAGCATTGTGCCAAGGAGTTGACAATCTGTTTTGATGTTCCTGCAGCATACAATGTAGGTTTGCACTGTCGTGGAGCTGAGGTGTAAGTGTCAGCAATGTGTGTAGTGTAAATAGGCTGCGTGTGCGAGGGGAAGCCGTTAGTGTAGCTGTGTACTTCTGCATTCTGTAAGTTAGTGTTGTAAAATGGCGGCGAATGTGTATGTGGTAGGCGGGTTTGTATGATTTAGCGTCCTTGGTAATAGTGTATGTTGTAGGTCGTACAAATTTTTGTAAAAGCCGTATTTGCTTTGTGGAATTTATCGGCTTTATGGGTTGTGTAGCCTCATTTTTGTTTTTTTCGGTGGCCATTTTTTCTCTCGCTTAGGGGATTTTCAAGTGTGTAAACTTTGTAAATTTGCCAGAATTGGAGTTTAAGCAGTGTTGCAGAGGTCCTGGGTGTCTCCCCTTGGTGTGGGTAAGGTTTTTATTTTATTTTTGTGTTTATTTTTTAAAGTTTGCCGCTGTGGTTGTCCGTTAAGGTCGTATTTTTGCGAGTCCGTAATGGATTTTTTCTTAGTCCCGCGTGTCGTATTCTTTTGTGTAATCCCATAGTTAGTCATTGGGTGTTCATGTTTTTTTTTCAAAGTCCCGATTGTGTGGTCGTTTGTAACAGGTTGTGAGGCGCTGTTGAGCCTCCACCTCCGCAAATGCGGCCCCTCGCTTTGCTGGGGTCCGCATTTTCGGCGTGCAATGAGCCTGCAGCTTATTGCAGCCGACATGGGAGCCTCCACCTCCGACATTTGCGGTTGGAAAGTCGTAGGGGATCGTAGGGATGAGCGTCTATGGCGCTCATCTCCACCAGCGCAAGGAGCGCCTTCGGTGCTTCGTGCCAGCAACTACAGCCCTCGCTTTGCTGACAACTATATATATGATACTATATGTACCATATTCTATTACTGTGTTCTGTGTTATGTTTAAACTGTAACTAAATGGTCATGAAACAGTTAAACAAAATAGGTCTACAATGAGTTATTGTAGACAGACAGGAACCAGTGAAAGTATTGTAATCTGCTTTGTCCCATTGTATGCCAGATAGGCTACCTACATCTCTGATGTGCTAGACAGTTAGAGATGACGTGTTTATTGGAGGTTGGCCTATTGTTCCTAGGTGCCAGACAGGATGCTAATGTTGAACACCATGTGGAGTCAATCTCCTGTGCTTGTCTGCCACTCCCTGTCATTGTTGTGTTGTATACACCGCCTCTGTATTGAACCACTATAAATATTGTTGCCTTTCCAAAAATAAAATAGTTCACTACTGAGACATATAGAAAAGGTATATTCTCTTATTTGCTCCTGTGGCTGCAATACAAATTCTATCTCCACCCTGGAAGGAACTTGTCCTGGTCACTACCACAGGAAGGTTACTGAGACTCCAGGAAGTGCTGATTCCTGATGCAGAGACCCTGACTGATACAGAAGCTAGATATTAGGGTGCTGATATCAAACAGTCCTTGTTGATAGTTAGCCTGTAGTAGATAGCAGGTGGCTCTGGGCAGTAATAGGTCCTACCCCTGGATCGTCACAACATGTTAAAGAATACTCATGATATCATAAGTTCGGGAAAACTACCCATTAATTGGGAGAGGACACAAAGGTCAACAGCCATATTCAGTGTTACTTACATCAGACGCATGTATCTGTTCTAAGACTGATATTGAGGTCACGATCACATGCTTCACCAGTGCATGTATTAATGCTGGCTTTGATTAACATGCCATTGTGAGACTTTGCAGGTCCACTGCTATAGCTGTATTTATCTAAATATAAAATAACAACAATCTTTTCTTATAAATTGGGATATATGATTGAATTAATATAGTCTAAGCAACATGTTTAGGAGGGGCTGTCATGTTTAGGAGGGGCTGTGAATAAATTACATTTACTTCATTTTTTGAATAATGCTTGCAGATGAAGAAGATGCCTTCATAGACCTGAAATGTGCCTAAAATCAAAATAAAACATAAATGTAATAAAGAATAAGGGCCATATTCAATTTGGAGCCCGCAATTCGATCGCAGACAGACAAGTTTGTTGCTGGCTCCAGTTTGTCTCTGATTGCAATGCTATTAAATTCTGCAAGACAGCAAGTGACTGCCGCAAAGCCAAAACTGTAAAGCATGCACTGGTTCGGAGCAGTTCAGGGTGGGAACATGATCAATTAAGCAAGCCCGTAACCTCCCATTTGAAATCAGCCAATAGAAAAGGAGACTTTCATTAGGTTAAATGTCAATCAATTAGCTTCGGGGGTCCGATATGCGATCAGACACGCAAAACCTTCACAATATAAAATTATGAAAATTAATGTCAATACTTTTCTAGTCCATATGGGTGGCCTGATATGTATTAACTCATTGATACTCGAGATCGATTTAACCCCAAAATTAAACATAAATGAATAAAATCTCAGATCTTGCCGATTTGCGGGCTTGAGACTGTGGTTCAAATAATTATAATGTCTGCCATCACTTTCGCTGTTATTTACAGTGCAGTAGTTCATTTTTATTTGGATTTACAGTGCTACAAATAGGGGATTACCCCCTTGCGGGTCCTCTCTAGCACTCGTTGGATTTTCTTCTTCATTTGCCATTTGCAATTTGAGGTTTTACCCTTGCGAAAGTGAGAGATCAAAGGCTTCTGGAGGCTGCGAGTTTAACCATCACCATTTTTTCAAGGCCGTAACTTGGAAGCTGATCGGAGCTCACAAAAATACGCCAATTGAATAGCAAATTAGCTTGCAACCTTATTTACGGGCTACCGGATCTCAATTGAATGGGACCCTAAGGGTTTAAAAAAAGGTAGGGACTGCAGCATCTCTTCTCAATGGCATTCCTCAGTGACCATCAGTTGGTGAAATGTTAAACAGAACCCTACGTGTCCACAGAGAAGAGGATCATGGACCATGTGATAGGAAGTAGCCATCTGAGTACAAAATATCACCATCACATAGGCAATGATCCAATACTCTGTAGCCAGGATACATTACGTTAACATTTGAACCAATAGATTGTCACTGAGCAGTGCTGTTGAGAAGGTCAAAAATATGTGCAGGGACAAAACTCCCTGTGGGCCGCCGCCTTCTTCCTAGTATACGGGGGTTGCAGGGGAGGCATCCCCCAGGAGGCAGCGGCACCGGAGGTATTGCAGGAGGCGAGGAGCAGCCAGGCTGCGTTTGGATGGGATGGGCCTCTGGGGTGGAAGAGGCGGTGCTTGGAACCAGAGCGGGCTGTTGAGCATCAATGTTCCCCTTGAATAGCGCGCTCTGGTTTGACGAGTTCTGATGCAGCCCGGGCAGGTATGACTCCACCATGAGTTGGTCTCACCTCGTTATGCTGCCACCACACAATGCCCACTTTCTCTGCGTGGTTGGGGTAGATAATGGCTTTGATCCCCAAATTGCTCTCCACAAGCTGACGCATTAGGCCAGCATCTCCCCCTGGGTAGCCTCCGGTGGTGGACCCTGGGATGGAGGTCCTAGGTGAGGAGAGGAAAGGAGTGGTGATGCAGTGGGGAGGGGCTGTGGCCCAGCTGGAGCCTGGCTCTGAGGTGGTGGGCCTGGTGGTGGTGGCAGGAGACAGGTTGTGGTGCTGCTGGGAGGAGGAGGAGGCGGTGGAAAACCGTGTGAATAGGTCCAATAGGAAGGCCTGGGTGGTGATCCTAGTTGTTGTAGGAGAGGGACAGTGGGGTCAAATGCCACGGGTGTGGCTGACGGTCCAGCTGGTGACCCCACTGTCCAGATGAATGGGTCCCCAAAGGCACGGTCCATAACATCCGGCTCGGAATGAGCCGACGCCCCCACCTCTGGCTCACCACTGGACCCAGTCCTTCTGCCAGCTGAAAAAGAGAAAATAATGGAATTTGTGTTAATTATGTTGAGTGATACATTAGTTTCTGTTAATTCCTAACTATCTGACATCTTGTCTTGAACCTGGATGTTTCACTTACTTTCTACTCTGAATAGCTATCATTTGCTCGATGTGATCTATGCTCTGGTGCATTAGCTTGATTGTTATTGGCTCATAACGTTATCTTGTTACCGACTGTATCATCTGCATACGCAGCAGTGGGCACAACCATACATGGACTCCCTATTGGTTGATTACTTGTGTTGTGCACACCATTGACAGTGATTTGTTAGCTGCATGGATTTAATGATGCATGACTGATTCATTTATCCCTTGTTATATCCAGGGAGTTGACATGTCAGTGTCATTGTTGGTCAACAGTTACATGTGTTGTTTGTTTTCTATGTGTGTATGATGTACATGTGGTGGCATAGTGGTGTATCTGATATTCACCTGACACGGCCTGGAGCTTCAGCGACAGGCACCCGGCTCAGCATCTCCTTGAGCACCCTCTCCCACTTGTTGTATCTCACTGTCACTTGGGGGCCACCACTTGGTGCTGAGGCTGCACTGTCCTCCTTGGCCCTCATCCTCCTCACCTTGGCCCGGACATCATCAAGGCGGTGCTTGACGAACCTTACAATCCCACTGCCCTGACTGTGGCCTCTACCTCCTTCCAGGCCTGGGTCCTGGGCCTAGCTTCTCTTCCCCCGAAAGGATAATGGGGCACTCGAGGATGGTACAGAGGAGGACCACTATCTGCTTGTGCGTGTAGTTACGGGCCCTGTGCCCGAACATCTTGCTCTCCTGACAGGGGTCCTGTGCTCCCTACTCTGATACTGAGGCCTGTCCCTCCTCCACACTACAACCCCCCTAGAATGAAACCCCTCCCCCTCTGACCCTGAGCTTGATGTTCCTATTATAATAGGCAACTACACACCCCCTCTCCCCCACTCCTATATCCATCACTCCACTCTCCTCCACTCCTTTCTCCTCCACTCCTCTCCCCATCACTCCTCTTCCCATCACTACACTCCACACCACTCTTCTCCCTGCCACTACTCTCCCCACCATTCCTCTCTCCATCACTCCTCTCTCCTCCACTCCCCAGGACCACCTCTCTCTCCTCCTCTACACTCCTCCTCTTCTCCCCCCACTTCTCCCCTCATCTCCCCTCCTCTCTCCACCCTCCATCATAATCACAAAAAGAAAATAAGGATAAAGTAAAAAAAGGATTTGAGCATATATTTGTGAGGGTAAAATTTGTATGTTTGATGTAGTGACCTATCTATATATGTATCTATGTGTGTTATTTACTCTATGTGTATTTACTGTATATTATGTGTTATCTTTTAATATGTGTTATCAAAGATTAAGTGTAAAATAAGTATTTGAGAAATATAAATTAATCAATTCGTAAGAACCTGCTCTGTCAAAACACCTACTCTCTCTTTCTCTCTCAAAGCTCCAACATCCAACTCCGGGACCTGCGTAATACTTTGTGAGAAAATACAACACAGTCAACACAGGGGCGTCAGTATCGCAGCTTTAGAATCTATTACAATCATTATCTGTTGGCCCGCTTTCTATTGGCTCACAGGGCTGTGGCGCACACTGTAATTATGGGATTGGATTGTAACTGCGGACCCCATGTATTCCAGCCCACAAACAGCTTGAGCCCTATAATTGTAGGTTTAATTCAATGAAATACAGCCATAATTGTAACAACTTTCTAACCCACAGACTTACACCCACAGGCATTGTAATTACAGCTTGGAATTAAAAAAGGGTCTAGAGTCTCTCCTGCCTACTGGCTGTTGCATGAGTAAAACAGATGTACTGACCAGTTAACCAATAAATTACCTGTTTAGGTGATTCCAGCATTCCATTTTCTGCACAGATGCTTTTGGTAAGAGTTAACCTATTATTTTCTATTGCTCACTACAAGAAGCTGTAACTGTGGGTCTGACTGGGGGCAGTTAGTGACACACGTAAACACAGATTTGATTTGATCAGTGAAAAATGTAAGTATTTAAACAATTCTAAAAGTATTTCAACATGCTTTTATTAGATCTTTACTGTGATCTACTGTGGTATTAGATATTTACTGTGGTCTAATTTTGTGCTGAATTAAGTGGCCCTTTAATGTGTGATTGTGAAGTTGTATATTTAATATAATATCTGCCTTGCTGTACAGTAAAACTTTCTGGTACAAATGTGTAGAATTAATCACCAACTACCTAAACAGGCTGTTTCCTAGGGACATCCTCTGGGCCTCCCATTCCAGTATAAATTGAAAAGGTTAATGGTTAATCAGAGATACCCATGGAAAGGTAAATAGAAATGAATGAAACATGTGTACATAGGTTCACAAAATGAGATAAGACATTGGGTAATCATGGATATAAAACATCAATAGAAAGCTAAGAGCAGCCATAAATGGAAACAGTATAAAGCTGGAGTTCTTGCTATGTAGACAATAAAACTGGATTTTATTTGGAGACAAAACAATGCAATAATATTAAAGTACACAAAACTCAAAACTGATAGAAACGCTGTTAAATTATTATGTAAGTGGTAAGGAAAGCACATATTTTTTAATTGTAACAATATTTAAATCAGTGATGGATTTATACCATTACTACAGTTATTTTCCTTAATTACAGAAATACATTTATCTGCATATCAATTGATTTTACTGTATTTTACTATACTGTATATAAATATTTGTAAGTATGTACACAGTAACAAAAATGTCTGCACTGAGCTTGGACAGTAATATACCAGTAATTTGATTTGCTTCTAAATTGTATGCAGTATATTTTGAAGAGCCAATAAAAAAATATTTAAAGAAAGTCTTAGGGCCTCATTCAATTGCACGCCCGGAACTTGATCGCAGACGGCCGCATGTCTGTGAACGGGTTGCGTGTTTCTGTTGGTCTCCGTTTTCGAGTCTATTCAATTGATCCAGATCGCGAATTGCGATCTTGAAGCCAGCTCTGTAAACCATGCACTGGTTCGGAGCAGTTGTGGGTGGGAACCGTATCCATTCACCGAGCCCATTTCAAATTGGCCAGTAGAAACTGTCATAAATACGGCAGTAAAACATGGAGGTTATGTGTCAATCAAACAGGTTCGGGGGTCCGATATGCGATTGGACTCGCACACCTTTAAAAATGAAGAATTATTAAAATTAATTCCAGTACTGTTCTCAATACTCATTGATACCCAAGATCATTTAACCCCGAAATGACACATACAAATAAATCGTATTTCCTGCATTTTTGCGGGCTTAAGACTGTTGTGCAATTAATTATAATGTCTTTCATCGCTCTCCCCGTAATTTACAGTGCAGGATTACTGTTTTATTTGCATTTACAGTTCTACAAATTGGTGTTTAACCCCTTTGCAGGTCCTCTCTAGTACACAGAGGTTTTTCCTCTGTTTGCGGTTTACGAGTGTGGATACATTTCGGAGCTTGGGGAATTGGAGCAATTGAAAAGCGATTTGCGATTTTAGCCCTTCGAAAGTGACACATCAAAGGCTTCTGGATGGTGTAAGTTACGAGTTCGACGGACAACATTTTTTTTTTTGTAACCTGATCCGAGCTCGCAAAAAGACGCAAATTGAATAGCAAACTGCACTGCTATCTCACTTACAGGCCTCCGGATCTCAAATTAAGCCAATTGAATGAGGCTCAAAGGCTTTAGTATGACTTTTATTAAAATTGGGTATAAGGCAAAGGTGGTATATTACTGAAGCCATACTTTATAGGACTGTAATGCCATGCAGCTACACAATGTGACACACTATACATTTATTTATGTTATTTTTTTATTAAGTAATTCCAGCTAACCTAAATACATATTTATAGCCCCCAAAAAACTAAATGGGCAAATAAGGTCACATGTACAGTATATTGTAAAGATGATAGAATATTCACACCAGTTTGAGCAAAGTGTCCAAGTTGTGTTGCCTTTATATATCTATTCTACTAAATGAATAATCAGAGTATTGCAGTATATAGTGATACCTTTTTTATTGGACAAACATATTCATGGGTTTCATGACGAGCTTTCGAGAGCGTTCCTCTCTTTGTCGAGTCAGAGTCAATACTGATTATAGAATCACAAATACAGCAAAAAAATTCCAGGATTAACAAATAATGTTCTGATCAGCCAGCCGTGCAAGTGTGTGGGGGTGCAGACCAGAGTAAGTAAATTGGGGTCGTAAATAGTTTTACATCTAAGGAACCATAGGGCTGTAACCAAACTCAGGATGAAGGCAGAGAACAAAAAGTCAAAAAAGTCAAAAAAAAAAAAAAATCAATAATCACACATATATATTTCCAAGCATGAATGTTGGAGGTTATAAGAAATTTTGATAATGAGATAAGAATTCAATGTCGATATTAAGTCCTGACTTATTACTGTTGAAGAACATAATCATTTTAATTTCAAATGTCTGCAAAGAGGACACAGCCACGCACAACAAGAAGACCTATAACATCAGAGGATCATATTCTTGTACGTCATCCAATGTAGTCTACATGATACAATGTACTGCATGTGAGAGAGGCTGCTACATTGGAGAAACCAGCCAGAAATTACATATGAGGATGAATCTACACAGACATTCCATCAATAAGCACAATGAGGAGACTTACTGTACTCCAGTTGGACACCATTTCACCCAGAATAACCACTCCATGAAAAATCTCAAAATCAAAATACTCAAAGGTTTTTTTAAAAACACTAAGGAAAGAAAGACATTTGAAATTAAAATGATTATGTTCTTCAACAGTAATAAGTCAGGACTTAATATCGACATTGAATTCTTATCTCATTATCAAAATTTCTTATAACCTCCAACATTCATGCTTGGAAATATATATGTGTGTTTATTGATTTTTTTTTTTTATTTTTTTTTTTTGACTTTTTTGACTTTTTGTTCTCTGCCTTCATCCTGAGTTTGGTTACAGCCCTATGGTTCCTTAGATGTAAAACTATTTACGACCCCAATTTACTTACTCTGGTCTGCACCCCCACACACTTGCACGGCTGGCTGATCAGAACATTATTTGTTAATCCTGGAATTTTTTTGCTGTATTTGTGATTCTATAATCAGTATTGACTCTGACTCGACAAAGAGAGGAACGCTCTCGAAAGCTCGTCATGAAACCTATGAATATGTTTGTCCAATAAAAAAGGTATCACTATATACTGCAATACTCTGATTATTCATCTGGATTACTGGACATTCACGGCTACCTCACTCTTCATATTCTACTAAAGACACACATACTCCTAGCATTTCTCTTTCTTCTGCACTGTGAGAGAAATAAACAAAAAGGGCCAATGAAGGGGTGTAACTAATGATGGAGGGGAAACATTTGTCCTGATTTACAGATACAAAGCACTGGCATGCAAAAATAAATTAACAACCTTTAATGTATTGCTAAATAAATATTCATAACAACACATAACAATACAACAACACAATCTTTGTTGACATTAATGCAACGTGAAATGTATGCAGATACATGTAAAATTATGCATTTGCGAAGGAAAATAAGCATGATTTTGTAATCTAAATCGGAATTTTTTTAGGGGAATAGATTTAAATGATTTCAGTGTCAAGCTGCAGCTTCAAAGACTGGTGAAATATTAGCTTTCATTAATAGGGTGCAGAAGCAAAGGAAGCAATGATAATTATGTCTCTCTATATATCGCTGGTAAGACCTCACCTGCTATATGGAGTATAGAGAACGTAAGAATATTAAAAAGAGGGATGAAAGATTAATATATTTGTGTTTTATGGACTTTTGTATTTTTTCACCTCGACTATTGTGTAATTCTGCAAAACAATTTTGTTAAAGTCCCATTGTAGTGCTTATAGAGTATAATTGGTGTTCATTTCTTTATTTAATTATTGATTTGCAACAAAATCAATATTTGTAGAAATACTTTTATTGTAGCGTTTTAAATCCTATATTTGAAGTTTAGTATTTAGAACTCTGCAGATATTCTGCTCTCTACCCCCTATCATATGTCGAATGAGAGGTACTGCTAATAACATTGTTTATCTGCCTACTCCCCTGCAGTGAATATAGCAGGCAAAACTATGCCAGTGGTGAAGAGAGGCAGATGCACTAGACGCAACAGTGGTAATCTCAGTCAATTTGCTACCTTGCATTGTTTTCTTCAAATAGTATATGTATTGCTAATCAGTATCTAAACAAACACATTAAACCCTATTGCCTAACCATTCCAGAGGCACTTTATATATAAAATAAATGATGCAGAGTTATTTTCAACTCTACGCTATTCCTGCCACATGGCTCCTACCATACAATCTCTACATTGGATCCACATGTAATACTACATAGATTTCTAGCTTGGCCTGCTGACATACAACACTATGCAGGACCAAGGTCTCAACGTCCTGAAGGAGTTCCTCATCTCTTATGTTTCAACTTAAATTCTGAGATCTGCATATGAGCCATCCTAAAATCTCCTTGTCTACCTCTGGGTCTTGAAATTTCACATATGCAGAAACAACATTGTGGAACTGAGACATGCCTCTATTGTGAAGATTTTTAAAAAGAAGACTAAAGACATTTCTTTTCACTTTTCTATCTTTTAATCTTTTGTAGCATCTCAACAAAACCCTTGGCCTCGCAGTTTTTAGCTTGGAAGTCTTCACTTTTCCAAGTGCATATGAGGGGCATTCAGTGACATCATCTTAACTAAAACTGTGACATAAATTACGATATGATAAAAAGTAGTATTGTTTTAACCAACTGGGTCTATCAGTACCATATACGGCATTAGTTTTAATCAGTGTAAGTTTAAAATGTATTTTTTACATTTGCATGCAGTTGAATTTTACTTTCTTGCTGATTATATTCTTTTATACATATTGTATTTATCTGAATGTCAGAGCAGTTCTGCCCATTTGAAAATTATAGTTTTGTGCTTTTGTTGCTGAATTGTAAAGCCTGAAATAATGTCTGCATATTTTTAATGTGTATATGTTTTTTTTTTATTTCTGACCATATAGGCATTTTTAGATTTAATTGAATGTGTTTTGATTGTGTTGTATATTTTAAACTTATATATCTGAAAATAAAAATAATTGAGCTAAATAAACTATATAAGCAAAAAACGCACCAGTACTTGGTATAGAACATAATTGGGGAATCTAATATTGATTTAACATTGTCTGGAGCGCTATGCCATTTAAGTTAATTGGACTACTGAGACAATATTGAATCAGGTCATAAAAGTAAAATACTTATTACACTGCATTGCCGTGTTGTCCCTTCTGGCAATAAGTATTTGAGATAGAAAATCAAATAAACAGTTTCCACAAATTAAATTTTCCACAGAGTAGCCATGAGTTCTGACATCATAATGGATTAAACCTTATGTTCAGAGTGCTATGCTGTGTTTGTCTGCTGTAATACTTGATATTACTGTATATTTGTATACTGTAATTGGAAATTAATTGGAAACTGCTGCAAACTATGTTGACACATTGCTCTTCGTCTTAATAATAGTACAAATAATAATAATTCAGAGGCACAAATGTATATAAAAACAGAGGATATTTTTCATCAGTTCAACACTCCCCTAGGCTCCCATGGCCAAGTAACAATCTGCACATTACTTAGATGCTGTGATGGAGTGATAAATAAGGTTCCATCTTCCAATCTTAAACAAAGACATAATCATACCTTGCAACATTTAAAAATGCCAAAGGAGGACAGGGACGCTAACAAACTGAGCCACACACATGCAGCCTTATTAAATTGTGATTTGGCCAATTAAATAGGGCTCTATATAAGCACAGAGCATATTTTTTTACAGAAGTTTTTAGTTACTGAAGACCTTGCTCTTGGATAGAAGTTCCCTGACTAAAAATTTCTGTAAAAAAAATATGCTCTGTGCTTATATAGAGCCTTTTTCAATTTGCTGAATCACAATCTAATAAGGCTGATGGTCTGTTAAATAATTTTGGAAAGAAGGAAAAAAATCAGAATATATGTGAGTGTCCCAAAGAAACAGTCAAAGAACCACCACATACAAATAACTTATCATCTTCTTTGTACCCCATCCTGCGCCTCAACATTTCTCAACTGTGTCTGAACCCCACCTCCAAACCTTTTATTTGAAATGTAACACACTACATGGGAGGTATTTGCTAAGCTACACCTATCATGGTGACTGCGATGAGCTGTAAAGGGCTGTATTGACAACTTTACCGATAGGAAATGGTACATATTAAATACAATCACTGTGATGCTTAATAAATCTTTACAAAAAATTATCTTCTATCCAGTGTCCCGACTCTATCCATTAGTGTGTTGTTTAGAAGGTTGAACAATTTCTTCAAAGTGCTCAAAAAAAACTTCACATGTTTGTGAAGTATGCAACACATTAATATTAGCAGCTGTGCAAGCCATGCAAATTAGAAAATTTTAGTAGACTCAGCTAGTGCATGGAAGCTGCCATGACAGTAATACTTGAATGAATGGGTGGATAGAGACCATGCCATGTACATTTTTGTGTGACTGCCTTAAACAGAAACCATGTGCTGAGGAGGAGGAAGATGTAATTGTTATCACATATGTAGTTGTCAGTGTTGGGAACGCTTACTATGTTGGTCACACTTTACGAGCCTAGCAAAGCGAGGCGAGCCGCGTATGACGCACCACTTAGGCTGGATGAACGGCCAAGGCGATCATCTGCAAACCCTTGCGAAGCAAGGCGAGCCGTGTACGGCGCAGGACTTAGGCTGCGTTGTGAGGGTCGCAACTGGGAACCAAGTGCATAACCCTAAAATCCCTCATACACAAAACAATAAATTGAACAAATATAATAACACACTCACAGACAGCACAGGGGGAGAGCCAAGAAGCCTGGGAGTGACATCCAAAATCGGCGCTGATCTCCGGGCTCACGATGAGCACCATGAGCGGGAGAGGCTTGCAATGAGTGCCATAGATGTTCATCGCGAGCCCCGCAATAGGGTTAGACATGAGCGCTAAAGGTGATCATCACAAGCCACCTGCGGAGTGCCGAAGGTGCTCAGAGGTGCAAAAGCCTCACATTGTGTGGCAAACAGCATTGTTAGCCTTACAATTTTAAACCTGTCATTGTTGACGGGCAAGTAGCTAGTAAACATATATGAGTCAACAAATACTCCTCTAACTGCTTACTACACCTCTGGGTAGAACTGCACTCAGCCCCCAGGCTCCAAGTCAACAGGAAGTGGGGAAGACGTAGATATGGAATCCCTCAGTCACAAACAAAGTCTACTAAAATCAAGATTTAAAAGAAAATGTTTTACATAATAGTGCCAATCACTTTATATCACATATTTTCCCTCTCTAACTAATGGATAACCTAACCTCTATTTTTCAGAACTTCCTTCCTATGCACCTCTCACTTCCTTCCTAACCTTGCTATTCCTTATCTACTCTTCCCCAGGTCTCTGCTTCTTCCATTACCTTTAGATTGTAAGTGGCAAGTATATAATCTTGTGGGGTGCTTTTGGAAAAAGCACCTTTTACAAGACTTGAAGCTCAAAACCGGGCCCTCCATTTTCTGCAGTTGTCAATATTGTATATTTCCTTGTTCTTCTCCCCTGCACAGCGCTACGGAATAAGTTGGTGCGATACAAATAAAAGATAATAATAATAAATAATAATAATCTTATTATTTATATAGCTGCTAATGTTAGCTTGTTACATAAGTCTTAAACAAGAAATGTTTCCCAAATTGCAGTGGTCCTTTAATATAGGTATACTGTTTTATACACCAGTAAACTGCAAACCAAATATACTCCTGGCCTCTATATTTCTCCTGGACTCAAAAAACAGAGAGTGACACATGAGAGAGATAGTGGGATATGATCTAGATCTGGTGGAAGAGAGAGATTTGCCTTTAATCCGGGATCTGTCACACAAAAGAGGGACATTTTTGGAGTGTGTGAAATACTAAGAGATCTTCACTTGAAAAGGGACAATCCCTAAAACAGGAACAGATGTCTGGCTTGTATAAAGCATGTCAAACATAACATGATTAGATTAAATTTGTAAAATTCTGTTTATTTATTGTTTCATAGTAATGTTTCATAGTATGTCACAGTTTTGAACGGCAGCTGTGTCTTGATGTGCTTTTGTATTTTGACCCAACCAGCTCCGGATTCTAATAGTCCCGTTAAATCCCCCTAACGTGGAGAAATGTAGCCCGTAAAGTAGCCTGCATGACTTGCTGCTATTAAATTAGCCCCGAAAAGCAACCCGCTGACGATCTACAGGTTAGGAGCATGAAAACCCTATGGGACATGAACATTTGAACTTCACGCAAATTCTTTGATCTGTCAAGCGTGTAACTGCTACGTTTCCAATTGAGTTATTCAATTCCAACGAATTCACTGGCGTTCAAGCCTGTAACCCGCAAATGGAGCCCAAAAGCCAACGGGTGCTAGAGAGGACCCGCAAGGCAGGTAAAGGCAGATACATAGTACTTTAAAAGCATATATATACATACTACTGTACTTAATATTAAAGTAAAAGTGATGTTAGTTATTAATATTAATAGCACAACATTCTCAAGCTCACAAATCTGCAATTTAAATAATCAATGTGTTAATACATATAATGGAACTCGCATGGACTAGAATATCATATTTATTGATTTATTTATATTGCATTATTTCTGGAATGCAGGTGAGATCGAAACCTGTAACTGAAACCTGTGATGTCATGATGACAATCTGTTTTACCATTGGCTCCCTCTAAACCTGTAACTACGGGTTTGACTAATTGATCCCATGCAGGACAAAAATTCAACGTGCTCGAAAGTATTTTACAGGTTTACGTCTCAAACCCGTAGCTCGCAGCCTGTTCTAATTTAATAGCTTTGTAATTTCAAGCACGCAGCTGATGCGTTGCCACGTTGCCCTTATGGGCTTCAAATTTAATGTGGCTGTAAGTGTCAGTGACAGAATAGCTTCAGAATTACAGCTTGCTTTCCCCAGTTTTAAAGGAACTGTGGTTAATAGTTAAATTATGCTTTTTTAAAGAACTTCACTTTGAAATAGGCAAATATTTTTTAAACTGTAAAAATAAATAATAGAGACTTAATTTTTTATGCAATTATCCTACAGTAGAAGCTACAGTTTTTGTTTTCACTGATCTGCTCCCTGAAGTTGGAGGTGAGGTTGAATGCCGAGAAACTTTTGATCTGCATAATGGAAATGAAACTGGTAAAACTGTCAGTGCTATTGTTACACCTAATGAGATAGAAGCTGCAGGAAGCAACCCAGTAAAGAAAATGGAAGCCTGTTTTAAAGAATAATTGCAGATAAAGGTAAAACATTTAAAGCTCATGTTTATTTTTCACGTCGTAAAAACATTTTTAAAAATAGTGCAAAAGAAGTATATTTTACACAGCGTTCAATCAAGTATGCAAATTGCCATTCATTTTTAAATTGCAACAGAAAGGTAGAACAAACAGGTACCCTATGTCAGAGCTGTCAAATTGTATAGGATGCAGATTGTATAGGATGAAGACTAATCACCTGTCAGTTAAGTATGCATTAATTGAATGTGCACAAGCAGAAAGGTGGGTCCATCACCATAAGAATTGTCAGCAATGTCCTGAGATTTAAAGGTATATGTAAGTTTCCTAAGTTTCAAATGTTTCCTAAAAACTGCCACTGATTAGTAGAAAATATGTATTATATTGAAAAGTTGAATGTACTTACATATTTATTTGCTGGGTACTGCTATCCGCAATTGCAGACCCCTAGGACGCGTACATAAAAGTGAGTACAGATTGCAGAGCATGTGGGTACAGTTCCAGAGGAAGTGCTGCCAGTCAAATGGTTGCCAGTAACAAATTTCCCAAAAGGACACAGGCAGAGAGAAATAAACACAAGCAGCAGTGATGCAGGGAACAGACAAGCTGCAGGTGTAATCTAGTGTGAATGTGCTGCGCACACTGGCACATGTTAGAAAGCACTATTTTTTTTTCCATATGAGTCTGACTACATATCCCAGGCTGCTTTGCATCACAGAAAGCAAACCCAAATATTTCAGCCTCTGCTTCCTCCTGAATGCTAATTTAGCCTGGTTTTGGAGTGGGTGTTAACCCTGATTTTCAACTGTCAGAAATTACAAGACATTTTGCTAACTTCAAGGTAAGTGTTTAAATGTTTATTTTGCTGTTTTTTCATGCAAAAAAATGTTTGCATACACTACTGATTCTCCTCTATCAGATGCACTCATAATCCAGCAAACTTAGGTATGCCTTTAAGCAAATGAAGAAACAAAAGAACAAAAAAACACAAAAGGCAAGTTAATGTACTTACATTATGTTTAATAGTGTAATAACAGATTTTTTTTAATTTAAGAGGTTTAAGCACAAACAAAAAAAATCCATTAAATGAGCTGCCCTCATAATTATACCAGTTCTGAAGTTAAAACTTTTAATTTATATAATTTGCTTTTTTGCAGTTTTGGCATACCAGGGTTTTGTTTTTCAAAACACTTCCCTGTCCTTGCATCTACTCTCATAATAACCTAGATAATTCATTTCTCTAGTCTCAGAGTATTTTGCTTGACCTTTAAATTTCTCTATTAACTTTATTGGGTCTTTGGATAGTTCATTGTAAGCACCAACTTGCTAACAAACCCACCGGACAAAGACGTGGATGATATGAATGATATATGCCTTGAAGTCTGGAATCAAGCTTAAAAGATTTGTCCCATAGATGCTACGGGATCCATTAATAGTTAGCTTGGGGTTGTTCAGGTGTTAAATGTCTAGACAGGACTGGAGGTAGACAAATGGAGTCAAATCACCAGACTGTAACATGAACAGAACAGGTATCAACAAAATACTATGATTGGCAGACTGTGTATTATAATTGAAAACATGCATACTAATCCAGAGCTACTCTATATAAGAACATCTCTCTCTTATAGCAGAGAATGTAGTGCCTGCAGAATCAGTGGAAGCCCCTTGCTTGACTTGTAAGCTCCACTTACATTCAGCACAGCCCAAAGATCATTTCCATGTATTTGTGATTCTTCCAACAGTAATTACAGTAACTCTTTTAATTCAAAATATGACAAATACCATTTCTATTTAGAAACTGATACTGATTACTTAGTTTCTTCTTACAAGAAACTTCATTATATACAATTTGTAAAAATTACACATATTTGCACATAATGAATACAAATATTGCTCTATCTAAGGTATCATACATTTTGCTTCCTACTAGTTCTTAGTTGTCAAACATCTTCACATCTGAAATAGATGGTAATTTACCACTTAGGTTTAGCCATTTTCTTGTGTGATTTATAAGAGGCTTTGCCAGGACACAGTTTTAGTAAATACCCTGCCGCACCAAGTTAAAGAGACACCTATTTATTTGTGAACATCATTGATTAGTGAAAACCCATCTACAATTTAATCTATATAGAGCATTATTCATCCTAAACAGCATTACTGTATTGATAGATTAATTACAACATTCTCTGTGCATTAAGACAGAGGTGAATCTATGTGTCAGTGATATGGTCCTTTATTGTATGTAGACCTTGCTCATCCGCTCAGGGCATTAGGTGGGCTTTGGTGTGGAACAGTAAAATGTTGGTATCATCAAACCATATACTATTACTTACTCCCTGCATGGTCATTCCTTTTGAGATGCCATGCCCTCTGACTGCTTGATGATATCACTTCAACTCACCTTCCTGTTATCCAATTGCTTCCTTGGAATACAAACAGTATGAACTGCTGGCACCTCCTTTTCTGAACTATCTATATGCGTCCTTAGTATGCAATCCCAACATTACTATGAACTCTGTTTATGCCATTGCTGAACGGATTTAGAATTGCTGTTTCATCCTGAAGCGGAATCACAATGTCATCATCCCATGGAGTAGAAAGATGTTTTCCAATAAAGGATAGAATTTTTAATATAACTGTGCCCGAGTCCACTGCCTATTTATATACAATATATGCTAATTATGATGATGTTCCAGTAGCGGAGTGAGAGACCGTTACTCTAGCCATACATTGTGAGGTGGATCATCCTGTGATGTCCATTAAGTATAAAGGCACTGACAATAAGAGACAGCACAACAGATGAGCGATCTTGGATATATATTGTCTGTATGGCAGTATTCCAAGTTGCCACCTCAACTCTCCACATGCCCTCCTGACTTTGGAATTCCCTACATTGTTTAATTAGTCTCTCGCTTAGTTCTCAAGTTTGCAATCTTCAACTGCTCTTCAGAAAAGCCAGCAATTGACCTCCTTATTCACTCACGCATCTGTCAATCTTGCAGTTACCCCACCTCATCTCTTTACAACTCCCACAGTTTTCTATGTTTGTAATTTTTAACTTTTCTGATCTGACAGGCAGCCCCTGGAGACAGCATGGGGAAGGGGCATTTAACCGGGTTTAGTGCAGGGAAGTGATTGGGTTGTTTAGATTTAGGGGAGGAGATAGGAGGTGATAAAAAGATGGGGTTTCCCGCCCTTTTGTCACTCAACAGTTAGGAGAGTAGTCAAAGCATCCCTTTCTCCCTATTGGTCGATTTGTATGGTTTGTCACAGCTATGGGCGGGTTGCTGCATCAACTTAAGTTCGTTATATCGTAAGGTATTTGGTGTTAGTTTGTTCCAGAGATCTCTTGGGCACAGGGTTCCACTGGGCTTGTGGCTGGGGTTGAGCTCTTTGTGAGGGGAGCTGGGGTTACAGAGTTCTGCTAACTCTTGTTATTATGTTCGCACATCATGTTAAATAAAGCTGTGGCCTGTTAATACCCAAAATATATGATATTTGTTTCTGTCTTTATTTGGCATGGTTGGGTTAGTTATATAGGCTTATAGCGGACTAACGCATGTATGCTTAGGTCAAGCCAGACCATACAAGTGTATTTTGCTTTTGCTTTCCTACAAACAAGTGAATGTAACTGCTGGGGTTTCCCTATGCTTCCTATTATTTTTGTGAATGTATATGGTTTGTGCAACATACAAATAAAAAGAGATAGATTGTGTTTGTCTTGTGATTTTTGTGATATGGGAACTAGCTAGTTCCAGAAACTATAAACGTTATCTTTTGATCCTCCTATCATGTAACTTATCAAATAACATACATTGTGATAATAGACTTACCCCTCCTAGGTTCTGCTTTTTTCTAACTAATATATGGTTACCTCCGGACACATTACCAGGGCACATTAAGACAGGGTTTTGCCTCTGAATCTGTACAGTGATATAATGACTGGAAATACAGTGCTGGGATCTACCCAATGAGGTTTTACCTTCTACCTACACAGACTGAGAAAGATGTGGGGTGCGTTCCTATACAATCTATCAGTGCAAGCTCAGGCAGTGTAAACATGTTATCTAATGTATAGGGACTTCAGACTTTCAGCCCTTATTAAACACTTAAACTCAATCATCCTTTCTCACTCACTCTCTCCCATTCCAATTATCAAGGCATGTTCAGAGCAGTTTGAAGGGACTCTGTCACCCCAAAATCAAGTTTGTTTTAGGTTATTCTTAAAAAGCAAAAAAAACTGACCATATGTTGTGCTATTTTTTTTTCTAAAGTGAATTATTCCTGAGACACTGTGAGCCTCATTCAATTAGAAGCCCACATCTCTCGGTAAACAGGCCATGGGCCCAATTAAATTACCC
The DNA here is from genome assembly GCA_027410445.1 of Discoglossus pictus. NCBI lineage: Eukaryota > Metazoa > Chordata > Amphibia > Anura > Alytidae > Discoglossus > Discoglossus pictus. The sequence goes on along the minus strand of CM050163.1, from coordinate 320,424,971 downwards.
AATTTGTAAATTTATACACACTTAAAATCACTCTTAATATTGCTACATATTCTGCAAATATTACTTATCGGCACAAATGAATTCTTAAGTCAATAGAACGCATATAAACATTTATAAAAAAAAAAAAAACAGAAGCCAAAATTATTCAAGGCATTTGCAAGTAGCTATTTGAATAAGGCCCCATATGTCTGCAGACCTGCTGCGGGCTTGCAGTCTGCTACAACTACGGTGGTATTCAATTGAACAAGCCCACAAGTTACAAGCCGAAACAGTAAACCGTGCACCCATGTATAGCAGTTCAGGGCGGGAACATGATCAATTAAGCAAGGCCTTAACTACCTATTTTAAAAACAGCCAATAGAAAATTAGACTGTCATCATTACGACATCATTACATTTCAATCAATTAGCGTTTATAGGTCAGATATGCAATAAGACTTGCAAACCCGCAAAATACGAAATAATAAGAATGAATGCCGATACTGTTGTAGTCCATGTGGGTGGCCTGATATGTATTAACTCATTGATTCCCGAGATTGATATAACCCTGAATTGAAACATAAAATAAAATGATCTTTGATTGCAGATTTGCGCACTTGAGACTGTTGTGCAATTAATGCTTATGTCTTCCATTGCTTTCCCCGTTATTTACAGTGCAGTATTGATTTTCTATTTGCATTTACAGTGCTACGGACATGTCTTTGTGAGTCCTCACCAGTACTCTTAGGATTTTCTTCTACATTTGCCGTTTATGGGTGTGAAACCATTTGCGGGCTTAAGGAATTATAGCAATTTAATAGTGATTTGCAATGTTAGCGCTCGGAACTCTTGTGGACATAAAATATCAAAGGCTTAGATGGGGTGTAAGTTACGGTTGTAACAACTGCTGGGATTTTAAGCCCGGGACCTGTAGACCATTTGTGGCTCGCAAAAAGATGCCAATTGAATAGCAAATTAAAAACAGGCTCTATTATAGGCGCCCATAACTTACAATTGCTCAATTGAATGAGGCTCTATATGTTATGCTGCTTTTAAATGAAAAATTAGAGTCTCACACATTTAAATTAGCCATTGATGTGTTAATTAGGATTTTACTCTGGAATGTCTCTCTCTGTTGTGGTCAGAATAAAGACTCCAAATGTTATCAGGTAGTAAGACACTTTCCAAGTACTCTTAGCCACACATTAGCATACTGAGTCACACTTTAGCATACAGGAGCTGCAATATCAATTCTAAATATTTCAGGGATGATTTAAGAAATTTTAGAAAAACAGCTAGTACACATTATATCCATTTTTTTATTAAAATGAAATTGACCTCCTGTTAGGGTGACAGTTTCCTTTTAATGTAAAGTAACCTTTTGATGGCAGGCTCAGTCTGATGCATGACCACTTACCGTCATACTCAGGATACCCCTTTGTAACGGAGTTGGAACACGAATCCAATATCTCCGCTGGTATACGGTAAAATATCCAAGAAGCACTACTGTCTCACCATCCCCAACCTCCCATATTGGACGACACTCAATTGGGAGTCAAATAATACTGTCTTTTTTTTGTTGTGCAGAGATATATATACACATCTCTTCCCACAGGCAATACACATCCCCCATAGTTGGCCACACAATACACATAGAGGGACAATTGGTGGGTCACACCTCCCTGAGGCTACCTGGCAACTTTGATACAATCAGACATTGATTAGATCATCCTTCCCTTTGTTCCATCTTCACAATGTGAACACTTCACACAATGGACCTCTCTTGCTTATGAGGAGCCCTTGTAATAGGATTATCTATTATGCCAAGGTCTGCAATAGTCTGGGCTAATATTCTGCAGAGCATAAACCAACATACATATAGTATAACAGTAGGATCATATTTTAACCATAATAATTAAATAACCATAAAACAGGGTAAAACAGTGATGGGTTCCGTTACACACCTCCCCCGTGACCATAAGCCGGCATACACGGTCTGATCCCAACGGACCGGCCTGGGGATGTCCGGACAAAAGTATTTGTTGGTCAATTCTCTAGTTTGACAACCCATCAGCAGTACTACAATTCACCTTTACTCACATTTCAAGAACAAAACAAATGCACACTTAATACAGCATTCACAGCAATAAACATTTCAAGGAGAGGGGAAATACATTTTACAAACTGGTTTTACAGAGACCTCTGTACTGGAGACAATGGGGAAAGTAATCCAATTATCCAGGGATAGTGGCAGACTCCATTGAGCACATGGTTGCAAAAAAAAACCATAAACCACTTTAAAATACATAAAGTCACCTTTTACACATAACACACAGTTCAATTGCCATGTAGCTAAAGTCTTTCCCATAGTCTTTCATTATATGAATGGGCTCCATGGCATAGCTATCTGGGGGTATCACCGCTCACACAGGGCAAGTACCGAATGACCCCCCTGTATTTAAAGGGCCAGAATGAGGGACATACACTCTGGTATGGCCAAATACTGTTTTTAAAGGGCAATATGTCCCAGGGCCATAGTCGCAGGGCAGGAGGCTGGCAATAAGTCCTCTCCAGGACAAAGTGGCGAAGGGCACATATCCCCTTTGGGGGGAATTCTAACCAGGCACCTGGATATTTCGCTGTGGTGATGGGGCAACACGCTGAGGGGACTTGAGGGGCAAAGGCCAGCGGCACTCTGCCCTGATGCCAGCTCTTCTGCTGGTATAACCTGCAGGACATTCTGCTCTGTACAAGGGACAAAGGGAGGGCAGAGGCCGACTGCACTCTGCCCCGCTGTCAGCTCTTCTGCTGGGGAACTTGGGACATATTCCGGCTCAGTAGCCAGGGAAAGGTGGGGGGCAGTGGGGTTAACATTTCCTCTGTTAACCCTGGGGCCACATTAGGAGTTAGCTGGGGAGGGAATTTGTACTTACCCCCTCCTCCGGTTGTCCCAGTGAGGGTAGATAGGGATCTGGACAGGCTGTCCAGCATCCCGGTAGGTCAGGCACAGAGACCATGGTCCCATCTGGGGTACACACTGCCGCTGGGGAGGAAGAACGGCACCTTCTGCTCCCTGGCATACAGACTGCCGCTGGGGGGGAAGGATGACACCTTCGGCCCCCTGGGGTACATACTGCCGCTGGGGAGGAAGGACGCCCGCTTCTGCTCAATGGGGTACACACTGCCGCTGGGGAGGAAGGACAGAACCTTCTGCTCCCTGGGGTACACACTGTCGCTGGGGAGGAAGGACGACACCTTCTGCTCCCTGGGGTACACACTGCTTCTGGGGAGGAAGGACGGCATCTTCTGCTCCCTGGGGTACACACTGCCGCTGGGGAGGAAGGACGGCACCTTCTGCTCCCTGGTATACACACTGTCGCTGGGGAGGAAGGACGGCACCTTCTGCTCCCTGGGGTACACACTGTCGCTGGAAAGGAAGGACAGCACCTTCTGCTCCCTGGGATACACACTGTCGCTGGGGAGAGGAATTATTTGGAGTATTCCACGTGGAGCGGTTTCTGTTTCTGGGACAGTCTCTCTGCATGTGGCCCTGCTGGTTACACGTGGGGCACCTGATGTACCGTGGAGGGGTTTGGTAGTTCCCACCACCCGGACGCAGTGCTGGGGGGGGGTTTAATGGTGGGAGGTGGGTTAGCAGCTCCCAAGATGGACCGCTCCCGTGCCCGCTGCTTTTCCATTATGTATTCGTGGACATCTGTCATTAACCATTCCAAGGTTCTTGTGGGAAGCGTACCTGGGAAAAAGGCCAGTCTGCTTTGGAGTTCTCTTCCAAACTCAGTCTGTGTGCTGTCCGTTAGAGGTGCTGTAGCTGCTGCCCGGTCTCCCACCATGAGTTCCTTTCTGTCTGCATCCCTGTAGTCCGCGGCCGCCTCCTCCTCCTCATCATGGAACGCTGTCCGAAAACTAGCCGGTTCCATCCTGTTGTAGCCAGGGGCGCTGTACGGATACTAGCGTTGCCCTCAATTTGTAACTCCACGGAATGGTGTCTCCTGTAGCCGTCCTTCTGACCGTGGGAACAATTTCGCCACTTGCCACCAAATGTAACGGAGTTGGAACACAAATCCAATATCTCCGCTGGTATACGGTAAAATATCCAAGAAGCACTACAGTCTCACCATCCCCAACCTCCCATATTGGACGACACTCAATTGGGAGTCAAATAATACTGTCTTTATTTTGTTGTGCAGAGATATATATATACACATCTCTTCCCACAGGCAATACACATCCCCCATAGTTGGCCTCACAATACACATAGAGGGACAATAGGTGGGTCACACCTCCCTGAGGCTACCTGGCAACTTTGATACAATCAGACATTGATTAGATCATCCTTCCCTTTGTTCCATCTTCACAATGTGAACACTTCACACAATGGACCTCTCTTGCTTATAAGGAGCCCTTGTAATAGGATTATCTATTATGCCAAGGTCTGCAATAGTCTGGGCTAATATTCTGCAGAGCATAAACCAACATACATACAGTATAACAGTAGGATCATATTTTAACCATAATAATTAAATAACCATAAAACAGGGTAAAACAGTGATGGGTTCCGTTACACCCTTGAACCCAACTACCCATAAATAACATGCTTGACACCAATCTGTGTTTAAAAACTGACCACAGCTTCTTTATTATCCTTAACATGATAACCAAAACCCAACTTTAACAAAACCAACCAAAACCAACTAGTGCTTCCCCGTCCCACTCAGCACACTTCCCCTCAGGGGACCCCGTGCCCCTAGAGGTAACTCCTTCTTTGCCAATGCAAGAGGGCAAGCACTACAGCTACAAACGCACATCATGTGCGTCCGCCACTGAAGTTGAACAGGTTGAACCCAATTGAATTTAAGTGCACCCCATCCTTTAGGAAATAGCCACCAGTGTCCGAAATCTCAAAATCAACATGCCTGATGGAGATCCCTCCATTACCGCTGATGAAACTTGCCATCACCTGGTTGACTCTCTTTCGGCATCTATCCATTGTTGCCCCATCTATGGGAGCACCCCATATTTTACGCTGTATCTTTTCTGACCATATTAGAAAAGAGAGTCCACAAACTCTGTACGTCACGTTTCATTATTCTTAACAACTCTTTTATTGGCATGTTACCTAGGTCATTCCCCCCTGCGTGTATTAACAAAAAAATGGTCCGCTCAAACATCCTGGTATACCCTACCACGGGCTCTAATACTCTGTAGCACCTGATTCCCCTGACCCCCAACCAACGTAGGGACGCCTTTTCTGAAGGACATCCAAGCTTTAGACCTCCGTCTTTGACCCCTGCCTCCTTTCTCACCCAATGGATGTATGAGTGGCCTGTAAGCCATATACACCAAGGAGAACCTGCCATAGAGAAAACTTATTTTTTTTTAAACAACAACAAACTCTGGCCTAACATGATTTAAAACTATTGGATCCCCATCTACCTATCCCCCAGTCCAACTACTGCTGCTTCAGTTGCTGCCCCTATTCTGAGTGTCATCCAAACTGTGAGGGGTTTAACCCTATTTTCCCCAACATTGTCTTTAAAACTGTTATAAACTGAAACTGCAACAGTGGTCTCCCATCCTCATGCATCAAAAACGAGCCCTGTGTCCTTGGCCGCACTAACCTGCATTTAGCTACTAAACTGTAAGCAAGCTGAATTAGAAATTGGGTGCAAATGAATAGATACTCCCTTTCCATAAATGTCAGTTTTTGACCTCCTAATCCGAATGACCAGCGAGTACCCCAAGTCCTCAACATCCTCGCCCTGAATTCCTCCCATTACCACTTTGCTCTGGCTTATCAATTCACTTATACGGAATGCCCCAAAGAAAGCAAGTGAGAAAACAGTCTGAAATATTGTGCACTCATAATCCGAACTACAGACCTTTCCCAGTTCCCAACAGAAGGACTTCAGCACTGCAAATGATATTGGTCTTCTCGCGTCCCTAACCCTACGTCCTCTTTTCATCCCTTTCAGCGCCTGACTGATACAAACTTTCTTTGTGATATCTAGCTTCCCCTGCAATTTCATCATGAAGGTCAGGGCTGTTATCTTTCTCCTGACCACAGATGTAGATATTCCCTACTCCTGGCATTGCAGTACAAACTCCGCTAGTATACTTAAATCATTCAGATACCTACCCCGGCCTCTCTCTAAAACTTCCTTAAAATCCTCCCATTCTTGACAAACTTTCTAGTAGCTCTTCCAAGTAGTCAGGGCCAGTAAATTCCTTATTAATGAGCCTAGCACCAAGCTCAAATGTTCCATAAATGGTGCGGAAATGCTGGAAGCGATCCCACTGGGAACGAGACAAAGTATCTGCTATTACATTCTCAACATCTGGTACATGTTTTGCCCTGAAGTTAATATTACGCTGCATGCACCTCAGAACCAAATGCCTCATAAGCCTTATTACTGGAACTGAGTTAACTGACAGTGTATTAACTGCCTGGACAACCCCCATGTTGTCACAATGAAATAACATCTGTTGATCTCTCAGTTGACCCCCCCCCCCAAATATAAGTGGGCACTACTATTGGGAAGAGCTCCAGAAAAACCAAGTTTCTTCTCAAGCCCAGTGCTCTCCACTCCGCCAGCCACCATTCCGCACACCATTGACCTCTAAGATAGGCACAGAAACCCTTGTTACCCGCCGCATTGGTAAATAGCTCCAAATCCCCATTATGGTTGCTGCTGGAATGAGGCATTTGTCATTAAAATGATCTAAAAAATCCTTCCATATTTTTAGATCCTTCCTCATTTGACAGGTAATCCTGACAAAATGGTGAGGCTGCCTCACCCCAGCAGTTGCCAAAGACATACACCTAGAGAAAATCCTCCCCATGGGTATTATCTTACACGCAAAGTTTAATTTCCCTAGGAACGACTGCAAAGCTTTTAATGTAACTTTCTTTGCTCCTATCATTTCAGTAACCTTATCTTTTAGGTAGCCTACACTCCAATCTTGCCGGATCTGTTGTGATACCCCAAAAACTAAGCACTGTGCATGGGCCTTCAGTGTTTTCCTTCGCAATTGGTATTCCAAATTCCTCTGCTACTCCCATGAAAACATACATTAATTCCTCACAAACCTTGGAGCTAGCCCGACCAACAAATAGGAAATCATCTAAATAATGAACGATAGAATTTGATCCTGACTTAACCTGTACAACCCATTTAATGAAACAGCTAAACGCCTCAAAATACGCCCATGAGATAGAGCACCCCATTGGCAAACACAAGTCAAAATAACAATTGCCTTGAAAATGGCAACCGAGGAGATGCTGACTCTACTGGTTCACCGGAAACATTCTGAATGCAGATTCAATGTCCACCTTTGCCAACTTGGCACCCCTGCCCGCTGAGCATACCAGCTTAAGCGCCTGTTCAAAAGGCGTGTACTTTATGGATGACCAATCTCTATCAATCTCATCATTTACCGAACCCCCTTTTGGGTAGTAGAGGTGATGAATTAATCTATATTTCCCTGCCTCTTTTTGGGGCACCACTCCCAGGGGCGAAATCCTCAACTTCGGGATGGGTGGCTACCTAAAGGGGGCAGCCATCCGTCCCAAATATAACTCCTTTGCCAATTTTTCCTTTGCCACATTGGGGAGTTGACCCGCCGCTTTTAGATTTGGGGGCAAAAACATCAATTTGGGAATGCTTTAAATGGGATGAGGAAGCCAACATTAAAACCCTCCCTTAACAGTTCAGCCTTTTTTTGCGCAACTGCAAAGTCCACTGTACATTTCTAGCCAGGGGAGCATCCTTCCTAACCTGATCGGTGTGAACGCCTTTGCCAACGTTCTCTGTCTGTTGGGCGTTACCTCGCAACTTCTGGAAGCACTGAAAGAGTGGGTGTGGGTAACCACACTCAGAGCATTCATGCTTGAATCTACATGAAGATCCCCATTTGCATGAGCTCTCATTGTAGAGAAAGCAACACCCCCACTTGACTGAATTGGCGACGTTCTGCTGCCTAACCCCTGCACCCTGAAAGGACGAGCCCGCTCTGAGAGGTGCCACTATCTTCATCCAGATTCCAACATATCTGTCATCCCATCTCATCTCCTCTTGCACCGCCATCCTCTGCCAGAACTGTTCATCACATGCCCACCAGGTAATACCACCATACGTCTTATGGATGCAGTCTATTTAATCCTGGTAGCAAAATAACGCACAGCAGAAGTCCGGCCTCTTTTCGCCAACTGTGCTAGCCAGTATGGAAAACGCCTGAGACCAATTTGCAAATGTCTTGGAAATTCCTTTCCTCCTCCTCTTTTTTACTCTCGTCCTTGGAGGCATCCTCCTTTAATTCAAAATACTGTTCTAGCGGCAACAACGCAAACATTTCTATGAATTCTCTTTTCCATATATTTTCTTTCAAATCCTGCCCTACATGAACCCCAAAGGGACCTATCCTGAAAAGAGTAGAAGCTGCCAATGCTGTATCCGCCACTACCAGAGAGGTAGAGGGGTCATCCTTACTTGACTTTGCGCTATCTCTCTGAATTTTTGACTGCCCCAGCGTTGCAACCTGTCCTGCCGGAACCCACGCCTGCGCCACTGACTGAGCTCCCCTCCAACCTCGCTAAAACTGCTTTCAATAATCCTACCAATGCGTCAGACTGGATACTAAGGTCCCTTTGCCCTTTACCGTCACCTCCTAATTGTTTGGTGTTGTGTGAATGCATGGTTGCATCGTGTGTAAGGGACTCATCACCAGCATCAGGTGTTGGGGCCCTCCTGCTTACAGTTGCCACAATGTCCTTACGCCGTGTCTCTGTGCCGCACCTGTGGCGGCTGTTGTCATCCTGTTGATCCACTTCTCCTTTTGGTGTTGATGTTCGCCATGAACCTGCGTAAATAGATGTTATTCCATGTGAGGTCTCAGCCTGAGAAAACTTTGCCTGCCCCTCAATGGGACACCACTATCACCCTTCCTGCTTTGGTTAATGGCCTGCAGCCCCCCTCTGGCTGACTTGGCTGTAGCTGCTCTAGCCACCCTTGGCCTGCACCTTGCTCTCCCTTTTGGCCTCTTCAGGGCGCCAGCTTCTAGCTCCTGTTGTTCTGTGAACTGGTCCTGCTGTGTGAGAGGATGATAAGGAGCCCTGGTTTGCTCCCCAGGCACACCTACACTGTGCCCACCTCCCCTCTCCTCCCGCTGTACATTCTCCAGCAGCCTGGGCTGTAACTGGCCCACACTCCCATCCACCTCACCCTCCATCTCCTCACTCTCAGACACAGCATTAGACCTCCTTGCTGCGGCTGACCCATTGCTTACACCTGAAAAAGACCTCAGATCACGGGGGACCCATGATTTACCCTGTTCGCGATCTCAGCAGTCATCCGGTGCCTCCATCTCACGTTGTCCATCCGCCGGAAGTGACTCTGACGTCACTTGTGGTTGTGCAATCTTCTTTCCCTCTCACCACGCATGCCACGAGGCGCCTGGTGCTGATGCCTCTGAGGCGACACCATCTTGTGGGTTTCCTCCTCCACCATCTGGGAAGCCATCTGCCAACTTGTCTTCTTAGCTGGTCATCTGAGACAGGCATCACACTAGGCCCAACCGCAGGCCCGACCACTCGCTGGCCAAATGGGGCACTGTGCCTGCGGATGGGGTCTTATTCTTGACAGGCCTGGTGGACTAGGGCTCAGTCACACTGGTGGCCTTTACCTCCTGGCGGGACTTCCCCCCCTTGGACTCGATGCAGCAGGTAAGACAGCCGCTGAAGTCCATGGGGGTGAGGGGAAAAGGGCATTAGAAAGGGTGGATCGCCCACTAGATTAGAAGGGGGCTGGGGGGGGGGGTTATGGGTGGGCGTGAACTGGCCCTAAGAGGGGGAATCATTGGAATGGAGGCCACCAATGATGCTAGCCAAAACTGACCTTTAGTGGCAGCTGCCTCTCTAATCTGTCCTAGTAGAGCCTCCATACCCTCTGAAGCCATAGCTGACATTTCACTAACACTGACTATACCTAATACCAGCCTAAATGTGTGTGTGTGCTTCTGCCCAACAACAACCCCTTATATGCCCCCTGCAGAAGCCCCACCACTACTAACTCGTAACAAAACACTTAACCCTTCCTATACTTTACTCCTCCGCTGGTCAACATGCACTCCCCTTCCACTTCGCTCTGACGTGGGTTTAAGGGTATTAATTTAGTGAAGTCTGACCTTACTACACATAATAGTCACTAATAAAGTCTCCCACTCTCTCACGCAAAATTACTATTATTAAAATAATAAGTACTGATGGTTTTAAACCATTTACATATATGAGCATGTAACAACAAAGGATGCCATTTAACAAGACTATAGAACATTCTCCATAAAAAAAATAACAACAAAAAAAAAAATCAAATTTTTATAATATACTCTTTAAAATGCATGACACAACATGTGGCACATCAGTATTATATATCACATATACTGCTGGATGAAAATCTTACATAGGAAAAGATCTCCAAAGAAAGACTCTGTTTAAAAGATATTGCTGAAACAAGTACACACAAGTGGTTTTCTTCGAGAATTTTATTTGTAAAACTCCCTTCACAGTCTTGCCCTGCTGTTCCTGAATGTTTTGTAATTGCCTGATTAGCAAGAATAGATAAAATAAATGTTAATGCTACAGCTGCTGGTAATATGTGTGTGTGCGTGCAAGAAAAGGGGATTTCTTAGTTGCAGAAGTCCAGGACTGTCCAACTCAAATCCCACATGTCTGTTTTTGAAGGACATCTGTTATCTTCAGTCGTCCCTGCCAGGGTGCAAGAAGACGGTTTACACTGCACAGAATTCAATACAGACCCTTAAGGATTCAGGTTACATTTTGTTTTGGAACATTGACAGCTTCAGTATAGATTTCCAAAGCTGTTATAAGTCAGACAAATGAGTCTGGCAGATTCAAGTTTTGGATTACTTCATTTTCTTCCTTTATATTACAAAAAGGCCATGGACCGAGAAATATTGCAAAGCTCAAAAACAAAATGATATAGCAACACACACAAGATATTAGGGTTGTTCACTTGCTTACTCTCCCTCCTCCTATAATACCCATTTATTGATGATAGGACATATTCAGTAAGCTGTGACATGCTTCTGAGGCTGCAATGGCACTTAGGAAATAAACACTGTTGCCAGCCATTTGCTACACAACCCATACAATGTTTAGTGAATCTGCATTATTAGGTATGTTGGTGCATTCTACCCACACTCATCACAACCTCCCCTTTGCTAATCACCATCTGCTGTGCTTTAAGTAATCTATAGGATAAATGATAGCTTAATTGTTACTCATTTACTTCATGGTCAGTTAAAGGACCAGGGAGACTTCAATGACATTGGAAATGACATATTAACAGTCATCTCAGTCACTGACAAAAAATCTGCACCTGCCGGCACATAGAATAGCTGCACAGAGTACATGTGTTCAGAAGAAGGACTAGCAATTTATTAGGAGAAATAAAGCACTGAATGGTTCAAGATCTGGAAAGGAGTGAGACAAGGTTGTATATTGTCACTTTATTTATTCAGTTTATATGTGGAATATGCGTAAGCCAAATCTAAAGCTGCAATCCATATTGCTGAGAGAAACATCAACAACCTCAGATACGTGCATGATACTTCTCTGATGGACGAAGGAACAAAATGTAAAGATATTATACTATCAACATAGGTCTGATTAGTTAGAACTATGGTGTTCCCAGTATTAACATACGGATGTGAGAGCTGAACCTATAAAAGCCTGAGCACCGTAGAATTGACGCTCTTGAATTTTGGCGCTTGAGAAAACTGCTAGTTCTTTGTTCTAAAGACAACATTATTTATATAAAAGCACACTTTTCCAAGACTAGTAATGGGAATCCCAAGGGCTACTAAATATATGTATACAGCTAAAATGGCTAATGATTCATCAAGATATGAAAAATAATAAAAACATAACTTTTATTGCCACCAAAAAAATCACACACTTGTAGATATTAAATTTACTTTTTTTTTTTTTTTTAATAAAAGCAAGCGAATAGAAAAGAAAAAATTACTGGACAACTGCTTAGGTATACCGAGTTACTAGTAGTAAAGCATTAGTGAATATGCCTGAATACTTACATTTATATCACAGCTTTAAATAGCTATTAAAGCGAGCTCGCAAGAACTGCATCACTCGCAAAGCGAGGGATGCAGTTTGCTTCGCAAATGCGGACCCTCGCGAAGCAAGGGGCCGCATTTGCGGAAGGTGGAGGCTCCAACACCGGCTGTGTTTGTCCGCATTTGCGGAGGTGGAAGCTCAAAGGCGCCTCACACGCGGTTTAAAACATACACACGCACGACTTAGAAAAAAAAACGACCTTGGAACCAACCTTAACGGCACAAACACCCACACGCACGAAAAATACGACCATAACGGCCAAACCGCGCGCACCTAAAAACAGTCAAAACACACCAAATACTCACAAAAAATACATAAAAAGCTTACCCATAGCAAGGGGGGCATCCAGGACCTCTGAAAGTGAAGTTACACCTCCATTTAAGTCCAAATTCCCGAGTTCAGACACACGAAAATCCCCTAAGCGAGAGAAAAAATGGCCGCCAAAAAAAACGAAAACGTGGCTCAAAGCCCAGGACTGCCCAGCCACACACACGCACGACTTAAAAAAAAAACGACCTCGGAACAAAACTTAACGGAACAAACACCCACACGCACGAAAAATACGACCATAACGGCCGAACCGTGCGCACCTAAAAACAGTCAAAACACACCAAATACTCAAAAAAAATACATAAAAAGCTTACCCATAGCAAGGGGGGCATCCAGGACCTCTGAAAGTGAAGTTACACCTCCATTTAAGTCCAAATTCCCGAGTTCAGACACACGAAAATCCCCTAAGCGAGAGAAAAAATGTCGGCCGAAAAAACAAAAACGAGGCTCAAAGCCCAGCCACGTACAACTTACCCAAGAAGGGATCCGGGATAAGCTTGGAAACCCGCATTAACCCCCACGGGATCCATTATCCCTGTCACTCATGGGGGTCAATATAGACCCGCATAAGCCCTTCATTAACCCTGTCACTCATGGGGGTCAATACAGACCCCCATAAACACTTAATTAACCCCCTCACTCATGGGGGTCAATACAGACCCCCATAACCCCATAATTAACCCTGTCATTCATGGGGGTCAATATAGACCCCCATAAGCCCTTCATTAACCCTGTCACTCATGGGGGTCAATACAGACCCCCATAAGCCCTTCATTAACTGTGTCACTCATGGGGGTCAATACAGACCCCCATAAGCCCTCCATTAACCCTGTCACTCATGGGGGTCAATATAGACCCCCATAAGCCCTTCATTAACCCTGTCACTCATGGGGGTCAATACAAACCCCCATAAGCACTTAATTAACTCCCTCACTCATGGGGGTCAAAACAGACCACCATAAGCCCTTAATTAACCCCCTCACTCATGGGGGTCAATACAGACCCCCATAAACCTCTAATTAACCCTGTCACTCATGGGGGTCCATACAGACCCTCATAAGCCTCTATTTAACCCAATCAGTCCCATAAGGCAATTATGGGCCTGTTAAAACCCAACATTAACCACATAAGTGCCATGACGGTGCTCAAGGACCATCATGACACTAAGTATAAACACTACACTGCACTATACCCCCCCAATAAAACATTAAATATCAACTAAACCCTAACCTATTAACACCTACACTACCTACCCCCTAATAACCCCCACCACTCTAATTACAGAAAATAAAAAAGCCTAAAGTCACACAAAAAAAATCTACATTACAATAAAAAAAAAACTGTCACAAAAAATAAAAAAGGAACATTACAGAAAATAAAAAAACACATTAAAACACCCCCCCCCCCTTCCACTACAGAAAAAAAAAATTACACACCTGAAAAGGAAATACATACTATACAAATACATACAATACAAATGCATACAATACAAATGCATACAATACAAATAAAATGAAATACAATACAATACACCCCTATCTAATATACAATAAATATCACAATCTAATATACAATACATGCTATGCTATCTATATAAAACACATACCCCTAGCTAACATACAATAAATGCTATCTATATATAAATTAATCTAATTCTAAGCTAAAATAAAATAATTAAGACCACTTACCTTTGCAGATGTCCATTCAGATCAGCCACCTAGGGGGAAAAAAAATTAGTGCAACACATTTACAGTAAATAAATAAACATTCTAAACATTCTAAATATTCTACTCACCTTTCCAGCATGTCCCGTCCTTATTCTTTTACTCTTCTCCGGAGCAGCCACTGTTAAAAAAAACATAACATTAATACACATACATAAACATAAAAACAAAATAAAATAAACATAATCTACACTACATTGTACTTACCTTCCCGCGATGTCTCCGGCCTCCTCCTCCTCTTCTGCCCCGCCCTGGAACCGCGCTCTAAAAAACAAAAACAAAAAAACACACATCCGCATTCACGGACATCCCCGACGCTAATGAGACTCCCGGAGACTTTTCCAGAAGAAAATTGGCAATGGCGCCTTCTGATTGGTTGAAAACGCTGTCTATCAAATTCACCCAATCAGGAGGCGCAAATGTGTGAGCCAATCAGAAAGGGATACACCCTAAAATCCCTCTCTGATTGGATAATGCACATGTCAATCTTTATTTAAACCAATCACAAGGTGCAGATGCCTTCAGCCAATTACAATGGAATACACCCCCACAGGGTGATTGGCTGGAGGCATCTGCGCATTCTGATTGGTTGCACTGACAATAGCCAATCACAATGGAATACACCCCCACGTACTGATTGGTGAAGGCATTTGCGCCTTCTCATTGGCTATTGTCAATGTCAATCAGTATTACAGCCAATGGGAAGGCGCAGATGTCTTCAGCTAATCACCGCGTGGGGGTGTATCCCATTGTGATTCGCTGATGGCAATAAAGCCTACGGATTAGTTCAAATAAAGATTGACAGGTGCGTTATCCAATCAACGTGGGATTTTGGGGTGTATCCCTTTCTCATTGGTTCACAATTGGCGTCTTCTCATTGGCTGAATTTGATAGACAGCGTTTTCAGCCAATCAGAAGCCGCCATTGCCAATTTTATTCTGGAACACTCCGTAGGAAGCTCATTAGCGTCTGGGACATCTGCCAGGGCGGATGTGTGTTGTTTTTTTTTTTTTTAAAGAGCGCGTATGCTTACAGGGCAGAAGATGAGGAGGCTGGAGACATCGTGGGGAGGTAAGTACAATGTAGATTGTGTTGATTTTACTTGGTTTTATGTTTATGTTATGTTAACTAATGTAATGTTTTTTTTTTAACAGGGGCCACGCCGGAGAAGCAAAGAAGGACGAGACATGCTGGAAAGGTGAGTAGAATATTTAGAATGTTTAGGATGTTTATTTATTTTATGTAAACGTGTTGTAGTAATTTTTTTAATCTTTTTTACCCTAGGTTGGGGATCTGAAGAAACATCTCAAAGGTAAATGGTCTTAATTATTTTATTTTAGCTTAGAATTAGGGTTGCTATATAGAGATAGCATGTATTGTATATTAGATAGATAGGGGGATGTATAGTACATAGATAGTATTTATTGTATATTAGATAGATAGGGGGATGTATATTAGATAAGGTGATGTATATTAGATAAGGGTGTATTGTATTGTATTTAATTGTATTGTATTGTATTGTATTTAATTGTATTGTATTGCATTATATTGTATGTATTGTATTGTATGTATTAAATGTATTTCCTTTTCAGGTGTGTAATTTTTTTTTCTGTAGTGGGGTGGGGGGGGGGGGTTGTAATGTATTTTTTTATTTTCTGTAATGTTCCTTTTTTTATTTTTTGTGACTTAGTTTTTTTTTTTTTCTGTAATACACATTTTTTATTTTGGGTGATTTAGTTTTTTTATTTTATGTAATGTAGATTTTTGATTTTTGATGACTTTAGTTTTTTTGGTTTCTGTAATTACAGTGGTGGGTAGGGGGTTATTAGGGGGTAGGTAGTGTAGGTGTTAATGGGTTAGGGTAGAGGGTGTTTAGTTGATATTTAATGTTTTATTGGAGGGTATAGTGCAGTGTAGTGTTTATACTTACTTTCATGATGGTCCTTGAGGACCATCATGGCACTTATGTGGTTAATGTTGGGTTGTAACAGGCCCATAATGGTCATAATATATCTTTATGAGACTGATGGGGTTAAATAGAGGCTTATGAGGGTCAGGATATACCCCTATACGTGACCGGGTTAAAATGGTGTAGTGCTTACACTTTGGGTCATGAGGGTCCTGGATGACCCTAATGGCACTTATAGTGTTATTACATGCGTTCATTAGTGTGTTAGAGGGGTCTAAATAGTTGAGGCACACAGTACACTCACATTGTGTGGCAAATAGCATTTCAACACATTATTTTATTGACCGTCATTTTTTGACGGGCAAGTCACTAGTATTATTATTATTATTATTATTTCTTTTATTTGTAACGCGCCAACATATTCCGTAGCGCTATAAAGAGGAAATGAACAAGGAAAAATATACATTTTAACAAACTGCAAAAAGTGGAGGGCCCTGTTTTGAGCTTAGAATCTTTGTAGAAAGTGCTTTTTCCCAAAGCACTCTACAAGATTGAAAACTCTCTACTTACAATCTAAAGGGTAGAGGAAATAAGAACGAAATTCAAATATCAATTGTAATGGTGAATAATCGATATAAGTATAAATTCACCAAATTATTCTAGGCTAAATGCGAACTGTTAGGTTTTCAATCCTGATCTCAGATAAAATTATCTATCACATATATAGTTGTGAGCATGCGGGCCGTTGCTCACGCTTGCGGGCTCGCGTAGCGAGGGCAGCGGGCGAGGGCCAAGGTTGCTGGAATGGAACGCCGAAGGCGCTTCATGCCAGCAACTGCGACCCTCACAAACTTTACCTCGCAATGCAAACAACACGACACACCAATTACGACCCTCGCAAACTTTACCTCGCAACGCAAACAACATACAACACACTACAAAATTCAAAACACAATAATACACACAGCACATACATAAAAAACTTACCTACAGCAAGAGGTAGCATCCAGGACCTCAAAAAACCAACTTACACCTTGATTTCACTCAAAATAAAAGAGTTTACACACAAAAATTTTTGCTAAGCAACAGAAAAAATGGCCGCCGAACAAAACGAAAACGAGGCTACACGCGAAAACACCATACGAGACACGTTAGCACACATTACGACCTCGCAAAAATCGGACGCAACACGCGAACATAAAAACATTTCAAACACAATAAATACACACAACACACACATAAAAAGCTTACCTACAGCAAGAGGAACCATCCAGGACCTCAAAAAAACAACTTACACCTTCATTTAAATCAAAATAAAAAAGTTTAGACACTAATAAAATCGCTAGACGAGAGAAAAAATGGCTGACGAACAAAATGAAAACGAGGCTACAGCACTCTAAACAGAGAAAACACCACAACACACTCGCAAAACACCATAAGAAACTTGCAAAACACCACAAAAGTCCTATGGATAATCCGTGAAGACGCATACCACACATTACCCGCCATTTTACGCCAATGCGGAAGTACACCACTACGCTAACGATTTCGTCTCGCGCACGCACAGTATTACACTGCACACATTCAGCACGCTTACACAGCAGCTCCATACCACTAATGCTGCAGCAACATCAACACAGATTGCCAGCTCTTCAACACAATGCTTCAAAATAGGTAAAGTATATTCATTTATTCAATGTATTATATATTTCAGTAGTACACACAAAACACCATTAGCTACCTTACAATTCCATTGCCGTCATTTTTTGACGGGCAATTCGCTAGTTCTGTTATAGTGTGCTGTGATAGTAACCATCAATTGAAACAGTACAATATGTTGCAAAATGTTACAATCAAGAAAAACTCTTAATTAAATATTAATAAGGTATAATCATAACTTTGCACCATCCACAAGGAATTAATTCCACCTGTCATGTCCATTTGTAATATAAGGTCATAATACAATCATCTATAATCATGTTTTTTAATTATAACCATTATTGAAAAAGTACAGTCTATTGCAAAGTGTTACAAAAAAGGAACTCTCTGTCCAGCATCAGTAAAATGTATTTAATAATTTAAGTAATCCAAAACATCTTAATTATGATCAAATAAAATAATCTATTATGATGTGCTTTAATTGTAACTACAGATATTGAAACATTATAGTATGTTGAAAACTGTTACAAAGAAGGGACAATCCCAATCCAACATAACTCAGATATATCAAACGATTTTAGTCCTAAAAAACAATTAGGATTTGACTTAAAATGCAATGTGTTGTCCTACTCCAGTATTCACATAAGTATTTATGAATGTAAAACCTATACAGATTGATACTATAATAAAGAGAATTGTATGTTATTACATGAAGCTGTGGATCTTAATTACTGATCCAAACAGAAAGGAGTCTTAAACCTATTCATGTACCAAAGATTGTTCCTAAGAAACTGTCCTAGATCACAATGTCTTATTCACCCAGTTAATTGCTCTCTATTGCCCAGCCCCTAGATATAAGCTAGGTGCTAGTGCTAATATTTCCACATGTTATTAGATAAATCCATTCTTTATAAGGTGTTAAGTTCGTTTTTTTCCATGTACTCAACCCCTGTACAGCGCTACGGAATATATTGGCGGGATATAAATAAAGATAATAATAATAATAATAAAAATAATAATAAATCCGGCCATAGATCAGAGCATTCCCAGGAATTGCTGCTCACTGGGTGCATTGAGCAGCGCCTGACATAACTATGACGCAAAGTCATTCATCCTAATTTGCATGTTTCGTATACAGTTTTCTACAGTCCCTTGGGCTGCAGGAGGATCGAATCAATCAATGCTACAGAAAATCAAGCCTAACTATTCACTGGAAGGTTTGATCATGAGACTAAATCTTAAATATTTTGGGCATATCATAAGAAGCCAGGATTCCCTAGAGAAGACTCTGATGCTGGGAAACATTAAAGGCATATGATGAGAGAAGACGGCAGAAGCAGAGATGGATAGATGAAGTAATTGAAGCGATAAACATAAGCTTTAGGGAGCACGGAGGGGCAGTCGCTAACAGATGTGCCTGGTGTGCTGTAGCCCATAGAGAGAGAGAGACGGACATGACTGAAAGACTGAACAACAACAATGGTCATCTGTCTCTTTTGGAGCACCAAAATGTTTGAAAGTTGGTGGATAAATGACAAAAACTTGAATACACATTGACTCCTTAAAAATTAAAATGTTGTTATAACCACACAACTCGGCGGATAACTTGGAAAGAACAAACCATGCCTCGTACAGATAAAGTGTTACATATATACAACAAGAAACTGAAATCATATTAACTTTACTCTTCTTTGGTTCCTCCATCGTTCAAAGACATACTCTGTTAAACCTATCACAGATAATCGTATTGAAAGCACAAACCATGGAAAACATAAATCTGAAAAGAGAAAAAATAACAATATTTAATAGTGTATAGATTATACCTCTGCTCCTGAGCATGGTCTTGGACTCCTATCAGCATACAATCCTTTGCTTTTTTCTTTTATTAATGCAAAATGCTAGTACATTTAGAAAAAGAATGCTATTATTAAAGGCATCTGGCGGCTCCCGCAAATGGTTTGTGATGCATTTGACATCATATTGATAGTCTTGTGTTCTGAATATGGTTATGCCATCTTTTATATTTATAGCCTGAGTAACCGGACATACTAGTTATGTATAACTGTTTAATAATTAGTTTTGAGATTAACATATTTTGTTCTTTAACAGAAAATCTGTGTCTGGGAGACCCATGGGTGCTTGTCCTGGGATGCCCTCTCCATGATACACCACACATAGAAGATTAATATCACTTTTGCTACCTGCAGTCAGACGCCCAGTCACCAGTAAATGGAGTTCAGCAGCCCAGTAAATGGAGTTCAGCAGCTCTCGAGTATACAGGAAATTAAGAACAGAATTTGGCATGTTTGTTTATGGAAAACCTATCTACCATATTAAATAACAAAGATCCTAAATATTTGTTGGCATGGTGGCCCTGGCTGTCTCATTCCAACATATCACTTCTTTTACATCCATATCATTTAACTGTCTATAAGCACCTTACATGCAGGTAATTTTTACTCTTCGATGACAGCTAGAGCCTTAATTGTAGTGATGAAGACAACATTGCTGTCATGGCTGATAGAAACATAGATTTAATGACAGAAAAGAACTAAGAACGCCCATCTAGTCTCCCCTTTCTATCTATATAAAAAAATGATTCATTTAGCTTCAGGATAGCCCTGTGTTTATCCCAGACATGCTTAAATTAATAACAAATAACAAAAAATAGAAATTTGTTTACCCGGGGTAAAATTAAGGATCACCAATTGGGCTCCACACTTCAATATATAAATATCGTAATACTATAGCTGTCAAAAAAGGGTCCACGATGATCCAAAATAATCCCAATAGTAGGTGTAAATAACAATTACACAAATTATAAGACAATGACACCTGGGCCAGGAAGAAGCCACGGTGAAGGCCAGCTTTGCTTCATGGTCCTGCTTTGATGACTTCATTTGTTTGTTGAATCTTGCTATCTGCTATGCAAAGAGGATCTCCTCGCTTCTGAGGATATGTATTCGTATATGCTGATATATCTTTGTGTTTGTTGTTCATAGATATTTCACATATTGTGTATGTTATATGTTTGTTTGCTTATATTAGGTGTTTTATTTTATCACTTTATAAAGTATAGGAGGTGAGAGTAGATTTCTTTGCAGCTTATGGCATAAGTGGCAGATCCCCACCAGCCACTGTGAAATATAGGGCATTATAGCTTTATAATAGGAGAGCAGTATAGATTGTATTTATGAGTTAAGGAGTAAACAGTGCACTTTATTATACACTGCACTTTAAGATGTGTGATATTATATAGATATAAATCAGCAGGCATTTATATTGGTATGCCAGTAATTATGAATATGGCCAAGGGAGCATGACATTGTTGCATTGGGATTATGTATTATTGTGTGTGGTTATATGTTGCCTGTACATGGTTATTATGTATCCTAGTTATAATATATTATAAGAGGGAAAATGTGATATAGAACATATGTGGAAATGGTAAAAATGCTCTGCACAGAAGTTAGCTACAGATCATTGCACCCTCACACATACAGGCCTTAAATCAAGACATATGTATGTACTTCAAGTAGCCCTAAGTAAACACTTGAAATTAACATCAGCAATAGATATCTGGTGAATTTGATCTCAAGAGCTTTGATAGCCCAAGGTTGAGAGCCAGATGGGCTGACATCACACATACACAAATGTACACAAGGGTGTGGTATTGGAGAGTATAAATATGTTGGTTCCATAATTCAATAAAGGTTCAGTTCTGGTTTCACATATTCACAGTGTGAGGCTGTTTTTGTGTTTGTATCCTGAATTGGGGAGTGGTCTTGATGGAGGCCGCTAGTAACCTGTATCCAGTGTTCTCTCCATGTACCTTTGGATCTTGCCTTCATAGAAGCCATCTTTTGTGTCACAGAGAACGAAAACTACATGATTCTGCTGGAGTAGATTTGAACTAGGTTCATATCAAGCCCCCTTGAAGAAGCAGATCGTGACGATGGGTATTAGAAATGTGTTCAATCTTGGAATGTATGATTCTTACCATAGTAATATTTGCATTAATATCTTATTCTTGATATTTGATTTTTTTTCCTATTGACATTGTTTGTATAGGTACTCTGATGTCATCTGTACTAGGATGTTAATGTTTTTCATCTGATTAGCTGTTGTAACCGTCAATCAGATTGCATCCAATCAGAAGATGCAGATGCTTAGAGCCAATAAGAATGGGATAAACCCCATGGGGTGTATCCCATTCTGATTGGCAGAAGGCAAAAGCACCTTCTGTTTGGATTAGGCATGATTGACAGTTACATCAACCAATCAAAATGGTATATAGGGGTGTATCCAATTCTGATTGGCTCGCACCTTTGTGCCTTCTGATTGGCTGAAATATGATTGACAGCATTTCAGCCAATTAGAAGGCGCCATTTCTAATTTTAGTATAGCATGCGCGAGAACCCTCGTTTGCAGGGGGTGGGGGGCTCAAGAGAGGAGTGCCATTCGTTTTTTTTATTTTTTGGGGGGGGGGGGGGGTCCTGCCTGCGAAGTCTTTGGGGAGGACCGGGGCATTGCTGGATGGGCATTTTGGACAGGTAAGTGTACTATTGGGAATGTATTGTATTACATGTTTAATTATGTATTAATTGTAATGTTTCTTTTTTTCTAGGTGTGCCGGACCTGGGGACATTTATGGAGGGCCCTTGTCTGGGATGAAGCACAGAAGACCATCGTCGCTGGTGGGGCATTTGGTCAAGGTAAGTGGTCTAATTTACCCTATTCTAGTTCTAGTAAGGGGGGTTGTTTTAGGTGTAATTATGGGTTTTTATTGTATGTAATGTATGCTTTTATTTGGTGTAATGTAGTTTTTTTTTATTTTATAAAATGCTTTTTTTATTTTCTGTATTTCTAGGTTTTTAATTTTTCTGCAATGCAGTATTTTTTATTTTATGTGATTTATTTTTTTTATTTTATGTAATGTAGGCTTTTTTATTTTATGTAAGTTATGTTTTTTATTTTATGTAATGTAGGCTTTTTTATTTTATCTAAGTTAGGTTTTTAATTTTCTGTAATGTTTTTTATGGTGTAATTAGTGGGGTGCTAGGTATTTTTATTATGGAGTTAGGTAGGTAGTGTAGGGGGTAATAGTGTAGAGGGGGGTAAATAGGGTAGAGGGGGATTAATAATGTAGATGGGGTTAATAGGGTAGAGGGGGTTAATAGTGTAGAAGGGGGTTAATAGGGTAGAGGGGGGTTAACAGTCTAGAGGAGGGTTAATAGGGTAGAGGGGGGTTAATAGTGTATTGTTGTGACTTTGTGTCAGGAGAGTCCTTTCATAAATAGGTTATAACCATCCAGTTTCTGGGTGGTTTACATGAGCAATAGCGCTTGTACCAGCTCACTCAGAACTTGCACTTGGAGATGTGGGTTATTCTCCAACAGTGAAATGGTTATGTGTAAGCTCCTGACTGATACCTCAGAGCTTCTCAGTGAGTTCCTCAATAGTTTATAGTGCATGGAGAGGCGCTGTCCCCTGATTTGGGTAATGCTATGTCCAAAAGACAGAACTACAGATCTAGCACTTCCAAGAATGGACAAAGAGATGAGATCTAAAATACTAAAGCAGATACAAGTTTTTAAACTATGAAACATAATTAGCAAAAACACTACATTGAAGTAAAGTTAAGATTGTACTTAACTATAATTTACTATACAAACATTTCCAGTGTTTCATTATAATGAAAATATTTTAATTAACTGAATTATTCTCTTTATTTTTAATATAAAAAATGACACAGCTAGTTTTCATTAATGTATTATTATATTATTTAAAGTAGAAATAATACTGTATATGTATATATTTTTTATGTATTTATATTTGTATGAAACTTTTGTGAATAAAAAGAATACATTTAAAAAAAAAGAGGTGTAATAGGACTGCACAATTCTGCTGGCTATGTTTGAACTAGGTTTTTACCAAGTTCAATTGAAGTAGCAGATCGTGACAATACACAAGC
Organism: Discoglossus pictus; assembly: GCA_027410445.1. Classification (NCBI taxonomy): domain Eukaryota; kingdom Metazoa; phylum Chordata; class Amphibia; order Anura; family Alytidae; genus Discoglossus; species Discoglossus pictus. Next base: position 320,401,228 of record CM050163.1, on the reverse strand, counting down.
ATCAAATCAGTGTTACTTGGGGATGTGTTGGGCAAAATCTTTGTTATATCCAATGGGGGATGTCAGGCAAAAAACGCTTTATAGCGAATCAGTGTTAAATTGGGTAGTGTTAAGCAGGGTCTGCCTGTACTCCACAAAAGGCATTGTGTCTATGTGTGCATAAGAAATATGCAAGTGAAATGTATTTTTTAATTGAAGTTGTTGAAAATAAATTCTGGTCTGTTTATTTTTTTTATTAAGTTGTGAAATCAAGTGATTGGCAACTGCTGCCTAATGAATGTGTATATATTGTTTAAAATAGGAACTTAGATTTTGCTGCAGACAGGAAGCGTACAGTGTCCATCAGGTGTGGCCATTGTATGTACCTAAAAGTCTGGCTAAATTCATCCTGAGTATAGCCTTTTGCCAGGCAGCATTCATTTCCTTAAATGTGTCTGACCCTACCACATGCACTGTAAGGCTGTGGCAGTTATGCACTACTATTTTGTAAAGTAGTATTTTCTCACATTAGCACCATATGTTCTAGCCTCTAAAGTTGAAATAAAGACCTCATGAACTTGTGTACTTTTTGTGAAACATTTCCCTGTTGAGATTTAGAAAACTGTTTAAGTCTGCTATGAGATGCAGTAATCCCTGAGGCAACATTATGTATACACTCCCTATTCATCCCTTTATACATAACGATCTGAGTAGCACATGTATGTTATAGGGGTCTCTGTGGTTACACATTGCGCCTAAAGTTAACCCAGTTCCATGGGGGTTCCTATGGACCCCCATGGCGCTTAAAATTATTCCATGCAAACACATTTTGTGATAAATCATGGTCTTTTAAATGCATATACAAAACAACTAAGTTAGAGGTGCTCATCAGAGAACAAACTAACCTTATTTGGTTAGTTCTATGGACATGATAACCCACTCTGAGAGCAACCTCTTTTAGCTCACTAGTGCCCTTCCCAGGGAGAAATATCCTGTAGTATATCAGTCTGGTTCCACTCAAAAATTCCAGGCAATTGTACCTTGAACAGGAGAAAAGGCAAACCCCAGATGCATTTAATTATTTTATTGAAAAGATAAAATTGTTAGAAGGATTACTATGTTTTCACAGACCAATAGTAAGACATCATAAATAAAACATGTTCATGTACATAAAAACTTGGCAGAAATAAGACAGATCATCTTAAATTTGTTTTACCAATCATAAAAGGACATTAATACATTTTTGTACAGAAGGAAATCATATCTTAAAACCGACACCACATAGAAAAGACAGGTTTTCAGTAAGAACAAATTTAAAAGGAACAATTTTCATGAAAACACAACTTTATAAAATACATCTTCATAAAAAGATAAACTTGTATAAAAGGACAGACCTTCCTTAAAGGGGCACACATTTCCATAAAACATTAACTCACTAATACATTAAAGCTCTATCTCATCAGAAAATACATTTCATTGAAAGCTTTCCCTGCTTCTGTCCCTTTATTCTCTGTCCCTCACCGCTAGACTACTCTGTCCCTTAACCCCCAAAGTCCTTACAATACAATGTCTCGGTCCCTCCATCTTCTTTCCCTCGCTCTGTCCCTTTCTTTCACAGTGCTCTACAAAAAAAAAAAAAACAGAGGATAGATTGTTCAACTTTTTTTGATACTTTACAATATCAATAGTTAAAAGATGTACCTCATACTTACATATAAATTTATTTAAATTAAGATAAAACTTAGGTGGGCTAAAAGCATACAGGGACATCCAATTATACTTATAGAAGATTCTCCCTGCATAAAATGTAATAAAGGCTGCTGTTTTATCTGCCTCTTCCAATTTTCGTACACAATATGCTATCATTTAAAAAAATAAAAACTTATCAATATTGGGGAGATTTCCCCCCCCCCCAGCTCATGTGTCCTACAAATTTTTGTCCTAGCCACCTTTTCCATTTTTGTGGACCATAAGAAGGAAAAAAACAATTATTTTTTTTGAACCATAAAGAGTTGGGGGGAAAGATAAAACAATTAAAAAGAAAAGTGATACATTTCTCAACTTCCAGAAATGTATTTTGACTTGAATTATCTTAATTACTAAAACACAGTTTTCGAAGCCAGACAATGACTTATCACATATTATAATTGTCTAACTACGAGACGTCATCACACTTTGCGTGGTGCGTCCGACTTAGCAATGAGCGTTGCAAGCGCTCATCGCCGGCGAGCCTCGCGTAGCGAGGTGAGCCGTTAATCTCTGAGCACTTAGGCGATGAACGCCAAAGGTGCTCATTGCCTGCGAGCCTCGCGAAACGAGGCGAGTAGTGGAGGGAATGAAACACGCGGGACTTAGCCTACAAACACTACAAAATGCTGCTTCGCCTTAGGCTGAAAGTATTTGACGAATGCGGGACTCAGAAAGATAAAATACGAGACGCGGGACTTAGAAAAAAAAAAAGTACACAAAAACACAAAAAATAAAACACAAAATACAACAAAAAGTTTACCAATAGCACGGGAGAATAGCCAGGACGTCTGGAAGTGAGGTGAAATGCGAATTTCGGTCGAATTCAAGTAGCAAGAAAAAAAATGGCGGCTGATAAAAATGAAAACGATGCTACGCGACCCCGACCTGCGCAAAACACAGCCAGTGACGTACGCGGTAGAAATATATTAATAGTAAGGACGTAAAATGAGTGTGCAACGCGTAAACATAGACTAACGTCGCCATTTTACAATACTAACTTACACATTTACACATTAACATTGTGAAATGCTGGATTTCCCGCCTAAACCAACGGTTTTGTCTTGCGCACGCAGCCTATATATATAGGGCACACTTGCCACAGAACTGACATTTTCTCCTTAGGTGATGACAGTCTGACTGGACATTTTCTGCTGCCGGAAAATCCAAAGAGATTGTTAGCTCTTCAGGATACTGATTGCTGAATATTAAATACAAAAAGGTACAAAATATTAATAATCATTAATAAATAATGAATTCACTAATTATTAATAAAAAAAGGATTCCTCAAACAAATTGAGCAAACAAGAATTTACTCTTTATTTAGTTTAGCAACACTTTCATGCTTAGCTGTTTGTAATATATTAATTCATTGAACAATTAATTAATAATGTACTTTAATTTATTAATTAGTAATTAGTAATCATTAAGAAAAAAAGCCTAAAGTTTATTAATACATTAATGCAAAAAAAATCTAAGACATTTACCCGTTGATTCATTAATTACTAATGTATATTATTTTAGTAATTAATTATTAGTAATCATTATGAACAAAAAATATTTGAGATTTTACAATGCCTTTAGTTTAAGAATATATTAATGCTTAGCTCTTTAGAATACATTTAGTCAGTGATTAATTGATTATTAATGTACATTCATTTATGAATTTGTAATTAGTAATATTAAAAAATATATATATTTTAAGATGCACTGACATATCCGTGGTGATGTTGATTGCCTCATAGGGATTAATCCAAATATTACAAATGCTTTCCCTCTTATTTGACAGTTTCAGTGTCGCTGCAGCTGACTCAACACAGAGAGTGACGTTTGCAGCCTTTCATCACCTGTATAGGTATATCATTAAATTATGTTCTTTTGTTAAAAAAAAGGTATCAAAGTATTTTTAGTTGGAATTGATGACACTTATTGATTAATTAACGTATATTAATATATTAATTAATTAAAAATTACTAATCATTACAAAAAAAAAGGTTTGATTTAACAATACATTGATGAATATGCTTTTATTTTTTGCATCCAATATATCTGTGTTGCTGCTGGATGCCTGATAGTGATAATGCAAAATACTTTCAGTGTCCCTGCAGCTGACTCAACACAGAGAGTGACGTTTGCAGCCTTTCAACAGCATAAGGATCACCTTTACAGGTATATCATTAAATTATGTTCTTATAGGTAAAAAAGGATTAAACTTTTTTTATTTGGAATTGAGGACACTTATTGTTTAATTAACGTATATTAATATATTAAATAATAATTAATAATCATTACAAAAAAAGGTTTGATTTAACAATAGATTGATGACTAGGCTTTTATGTTTTGCATCTATGCCAATATATGTGTGTTGCTGCTGATTGCCTGATAGGGATGAAGCAAAATATTAAAAATGATTTCAATCTTATTTCACAGTTTCATCATCTCTGCAGCTGACTCAACACAGAGAGTGACGTTTGCAGCCTTTGAACACCATAAAGATCACCTTGACAGGTATATCATTTAATTATGTAGTTGTGGAACAAAAAAGGCTTAATTTTTTGTTTGTAACATGGATAACAGTTATTGATTAATTAATGTATAATAATATTTTTATTAATTAATAATTAGTCATCATTAGAAAAAAAAGACTGCAATAAAAGTAATAACAATTTTAACATGCACTTATATATCTATCTGCCTTACTGCTTATTTATGTACATTGTTTTCAAAACTATTAATTAATAATAATATTTTAAAAAAAGTTGGGGTAAAAAAGATGGGGTTAGAAGACTTTAAAAAAAAATACATTTTACTAAGCACTTAAATATATGGACTTCATTCAATCAAGAATTAATGGAATACAATGATTACAAATTATTTTCATGTTATTTCATAGATTACTCATCTCTGTACCTGACTGAAGACTTTTTTTACACAAACAACAGCAAGTTGCAAGTTCACAGGTATATGATTTCAGCATGCTCTTATGGTTTTAGATTGATGACACTTAATGATTAATTCATGAAACTATATTTATTTAGGGACTCATTCATTTGCAATTTGCAAAATGTAATAGGGCTCTATATAACGACATAGCATATTAGTTTTACTGAACATTTTAGTTAATGAGCATGTATCCAAAACTAAGGTTTAAAAAAAAAGAAAAAAAAAAAGGCTATGTGCTTATATAGTGCTCTATTGCTTTGAACAACTTGCAATATGCAAGAAAGATATAACGATGCCATGGCTATTGTCACAAAATTTGGAAAACCAGATTTTTTCATTACATTCACATGTAATCCACAATGGCCAGAGATCAAGGTGTAATGATATAGAAATCACAAAGTTGTGGAGACCAGTAGCCAAGGTCAGCAATAATCCAGTTCCGCAAACTTGTAGGTGAACACAGGAACAAGGTTTATTGAAGTGATCAGGAACCACACAATAATCTGGCAAAGATCAATAGACAGGAAGTGCCTTATATAGGCCAAGGACCAGACACCTGACCAGACACAGCTGAAGAGACTTAGGTACTGATACAATTGCTAGCAGAGTAAAGCTTATAAGGTCTCAATGGAATTCACAACAGGCAGGCTGGCGCAGTGGTAGGGAAGAGGTATAGCAGCCTGGGGACCAGGGTTCAAAACCCAGCAGAGTCAATTCCTCACATTACCCCCGCCTCTATAGGTGCAGCCTCTGGATGCCCTATTACCTGGTTTAGCAGGGTACTGCACATGAAAAGAACCGAAGGAGATCAGGAGCGTGAATATTGTCCACTGGTTCCCACGAACTCTCCTCCTCACCATAGCCTTTCCAGCGAACCAGATACTGAAGCTTGCTACGGAAGATCCTGGAGTCAAGAATTTTGTCCACTTCGTACTCATCCTCACCATCCACGAGGACTGGAGGCGGGGCAGGCAGGGCTCGGCCAGGGAAAGTGTTTTCATGAAAAGGTTTAAGCAGTGCAATGTGAACCACTGGATGTATTTTCATGGAATTCGGGAGTTGTAAACGGAAAGTGACAGCATTGATCTGAGCAATGATCTCAAAAGGTCCCATGAACCTTTGACCCAATTTATGAGAAGGAATCCGAAGCTTGAGATTCCTTGTTGACAGCCACACCTTGTCACCAACGTGATAGACTGGGGCCTCCTTTCTATGCCTATCAGCAGCTCTTTTGTAACATTCCTGAGCCTCCAAAAGAGTCTCTTTCAACAGTGCTTGGGAATCACGTAAGGCCGTTAGCCGGTCAGTGACAGCAGGAATGGAAGTAGTAATTCGGAGACTGACTAGAAAGGTCGGAAGGTAACCATAGTTGGCAAAAAATGGGCTCAAAGAAGTGGAGCAGTGTTGGGCATTGTTATAGGCAAACTCCGACGTGGGTAGAAAATCCAGCCAGTCATCCTGCAGGTAACTAATATAGCACCGCAAATATTGCTCCAAAGTCTGGTTGGTTCGCTCAGTCTGTCCATTACTTTGCGGATGAAAAGCTGACGACAGATTTACATTAATACCTAGATTAGAACAAAAATGTTTCCAAAAACGAGACGTAAACTGCACTCCCCTGTCAGAAACTACTTCATCAGGCACTCCATGCAAGCGAAATATTTCCCGAATAACCAGGTCAGCCGTCTGTTTAGCTGAAGGGAGACCACGAGCTGGTATGAAATGACCCATCTTAGTTAACCTGTCCACAACAACAAGAATGGTAGTGTGTTCCTTAGAGGGAGGTAGTTCCACAATAAAGTCCATGGATATAGATCCCCAGGGACGATGAGGAATCGGAAGAGGCTGAAGCAGGCCACTAGGGGATGAGCGAGGAGTCTTATGTCTGGCACACACATCACAAGAGGACACATACTTCTTAACATCCTCATGATACTTCGGCCACCAAAAGGATCGGGCAAGTAGCTCTTGTGTCTTTCAGATTCCTGGATGACCTGCTGGTTTTGAGTCATGGTAGAGACGTAAAAGGTCCAGTCGCACTGACTCCGGAGCAAACAGACGTTGTTGAAAAATCCAAAACCCATTACGCATCGTCATATGGAGGTCACGAGGAGGATCACGAAGAACTGGGTCTTCAGCGTAGCCCTTTTTAATGAGAGACATCAGATCAGAAGGAAATGTAACTCCTATAAATATATCATCCGGCAAGATGGTGGTCTTGGTTACGGTAGTATGGAGGGGGTCAGCTATTCTAGACAAGGCATCCGCCTTACCATTCTTGGAGCCAGGACGGTATGTAACCAAAAAATTAAACCTTGAGAAGAATAGGGACCAGCGTGCTTGTCTGGCTGACAGTCTCTTAGCTGATCGAATACATTCCAGATTTTTGTGATCTGTGAGGACAGTAATTGGATGGGTAGCTCCCTCCAAGAGATGTCTCCATTCGGTGAAGGCAGCTTTTATAGCCAAAAGTTCTTTATTCCCTATGTCATAGTTTCTTTCTGCTGGCACGATCTGGTGGGAATAGAAGGCACACGGATGTAACAGCATCTTAGGTCCAGTCCTTTGAGACAGTATAGCACCAACAGCTGAATCAGAAGCATCAACTTCCACAATAAATGGTAATTCCGGCTGAGGATGTACCAGGACAGGGGCAGAGGTAAACAGAGTCTTCAATCGGGAAAATGCGGTATCCGCCTTATCGGACCACTGAAAAGGAGTGCCCTTACGTGTGAGTTCAGTGATCGGTGTAATAACGGCAGAGACATTCTTAATGAAACGCCTGTAAAAATTGGCAAACCCCACAAATCTCTGAACATCTTTTTCATTCTTGGGGATGGGCCAGTCCAGCACAGCTTTAATTTTACTTGCATCCATACTTAAACCTTTGGGAGTTATTACATACCCCAGGAATTGAATGTCTGTTTGTTCAAACTCACATTTTTCTAGTTTAATGTATAGGCGGTGGGTACGAAGGCGCTCTAGAACTATACGGACCTGTTTTCTGTGGTTTTCAAGATTATCAGAGAATATTAGGATATCATCCAAATATGCCACAACAAACTGATCCAGGAGATCTCGTAGTACATCATTGATAAGATGCTGGAAATTTGCAGGGGCATTACACAGCCCAAAAGGCATTACTAGATATTCGTAATGCCCGTACCTGGTTCTGAAAGCTGTTTTCCATTCATCATTGGGTCTTATGCGAACCAGATTATATGCCCCCCGAAGATCAAGCTTTGTAAATATTTTAGCTGAGCGGAGTCTCTCCAAAAGTTCAGGAATCAGAGGCAAGGGGTAGCGGTTTTTAACAGTGATGTTATTAATGTCCCTGTAATCAACGCATGGCCGTAGGCTGCCATCTTTCTTTTCTACAAAGAAAATAGGAGCTCCTGCTGGAGAAGTAGATGGTCGAATAAAGCCTTTGGCAAGATTTTCTTGTAGGTATTCACGAAGAGCTTTCAATTCAGGCTCAGAAAGGGAATATATACGGCCAAATGGAATAGCAGCCCCAGGCAACAGCTCTATTGGGCAATCATAAGGCCTGTGTGGTGGAAGCTGATCAGCATTCTTCTTATCACAGACATCTGCAAAATCCCGATATTGTAGAGGAAGCTTAGTCAAGTTTGTAGCAACCATTTCATTAATTGTTGTGGCAACAGGTGTTACCTTAGAGGGTTGACAATTCATTAAGCAGTGTTCTGAAGGAAAGGACAAAGTTCTGATCTTCCAATCAATCTGTGGGTTATGCAGAGCAAGCCAAGGTACCCTCAAAATCACTGGAAACTGTGTTGAGGAAATTAGGTGGAAAGAGATAGCCTCATGGTGATTCACTTCCAGAGTCAACTTTAAGGGCACAGTCTCATGTGTAACCGGTCCTGACGTAAGTGGAGAACCATCAACTGTCTCCATTAACACAGGTGAAGAATTAGGGATAGACTGAATTCTATTTCCTGCTGCAAATTTAATGTCCATAAAGTTTCCGCCTGCTCCAGAATCTATTATAGCGGTAGTTTAAATTTTATGATCACCACATTGCAACGTGATAGGCACCACAAAATGAGGATGTTGAGTCAACATACCCTCTTCACCATGAGCCAGAGAAAACAAGGGTTGTGTGACAGAATCTTGTTGATCCGAAATCTGGGATTGGTGTCGAATCTGTGCACCCTCAGCCGCCATAGCTATTGTTCTTTTGGATTTGCTAGGGCAATTGATGGCATAGTGCCCTGCACTACCACAATACAGGCATAAATTGTAAGTGCGTCGCCACTGTTTTTCTTCGTTGGATAATGGCCCTCTTATTAGATTTACCTGCATAGCCTCTGGCTCAGAGTCTGTAGGTGTTTGTGGGATCGGAGTAGAAGTTCTTGAATAGGAAATTGGAGTAGTACTTGGTCTAAAAGAGCCCTGTCTTTCCAATCTTCTTTCAGAAAGTCTCCGATCAATACGGATAGCCAAACGCACAAATGCATCAAAGTCAGCAGGAAGATCAACACGAGTAAGCTCATCTTTTATAGCTTCTGAGAGACCTTTTCTCAAGTGGAACCTCTGGGCTGATTGGTTCCAGGTAGTATCAGCAACCCACTGTCTGAATTCAGCAGCATATTCAGCCACGGAGCGCCTCCCTTGATGCAAATGAAGGAGAGTGGCTTCTGCTGTAGCACATCGATTGGGGTCATCAAAAACTAGGCACATAGCCTCAAGAAAGTCATTTAGATTACCCAAGACTGGACTGTCTTGTTCCAGAAGAGGGGAGCCCCAAGCCAGGGCTTCATCTTTGAATAAGGAAAAAATAAATCCCACCTTCTCTCTTTCAGATGGAAATTGGTGAGGTAACATCATGAAGTGCAAACGGCATTGATTTAGGAAACCCCTAAATTTTTTGCGATCTCCTCCAAACTTTTCTGGCAGGGGTAAGCGGGCCTCTTGTGCAGGTGTAACAGTAGCAGCTGAAACATCACGTGCCCTGTAGCTGGTGTACTCACTGTGCATTGACTGAAATTTATTTTGCAGTTCAGCTACCTGGTCCTGCAGCACTTGGATGGTCTGTGCCTGGGTCTGCACAGTTCTTGCAGTAAAAGCAACCTGTTGGGCCTGCAGTTCAGCTACCTGGTCCTGCAGCACTTGGATGGTCTGTGCCTGGGTCTGCACAGTTCTTGCAAATAAAGCAACCTGCTGGGCCAATGCAGAATCTGTCCCGGCGGTCTCCATGAAAGGGCCAGATTATTCTGTAATGATATAGAAATCACAAAGTTGTGGAGACCAGTAGCCAAGGTCAGCTATAATCCAGTTCCGCAAACTTGTAGGTGAAAACAGGAACAAGGTTTATTGAAGTGATCAGGAACCACACAATAATCTGGCAAAGATCAATAGACAGGAAGTGCCTTATATAGGCCAAGGACCAGACACCTGACCAGACACAGCTGAAGAGACTTAGGTACTGATACAATTGCTAGCAGAGTCAAGCTTATAAGGTCTCAATGGAATTCACAACAGGCAGGTTGGCGCAGTGGTAGGGAAGAGGTATAGCAGCCTGGGGACCAGGGTTCAAAACCCAGCAGAGTCAATTCCTCACACAAGGAAAATTTTAATCTGGGAGAAACTACATCTGACCGACCAGATTTAGTGGCAAGAGTATTCAAAATCAAACTCAACTCATTAATACATGATATAACTAAAGCACAGTTATTTGGAAAATGTGTGGCTTTTGTTTATACCGTTGAATTTCACAAAAGAGGACTGCCACATGCTCACATACTTTTGATCCTGCAAGAAAAAATTAAGTTGATTACTGCAGAGAGAGTGGATTCAGTCATTACTGCTGAATTGCCAGATCCAGAAAAATATTCCAAACTTTAGGAGATTGTTACACACAGAATGATTCATGGGCCATGTGGATATATGAATCCAAATTCACCATGTATGGAAAATGAAAAATGTACAAAATAATTTCCTAAACAATTTCAAATGCAAACTTATGCTAATTGTGATGGATACCCTTTGTATAAAAGAACACAAGGACAAACAGCTATTATCCGTGGGCAAAAGGTTGATAATAGATTTGTCTTTCCAACAAACCACATTTGCTCATCAAGTACATTGCACACATAAATGTTGAAGCTTGCACTTCTATTAAATCCATCAAATATGTGTATAAATATATATACAAAGGATATTATGCAGCAACTGTTGTTGTGCAAGGTGCAGCAAACGAAAAGGAAAATCCAATTTTACATGACAAGCTTTCTAATTATTTAGATGCTCGCTATGTCAGTGCTCCCGAAGCAATGTGGCGGCTTCTGAAATTTGAGATGCATGATCGGTCACATGCTGTGTATCGATTAGCTGTACATTTGCCACAAAGTCAGTTTATTTGCTTTACTGCAGGCAATGAAAGAACTGCCTAAGCTCAAAGTGAACACAGAGGTACAACACTTACTGCATGGTTTAAATTAAACTGCCAGGACACGCAGGCCAGACAATTTTTATACATTGAGATTCCATATCAATATGTATTTGTAAATGGTCTATGGCGACAACAAAAAAGAGATACGCATAAAATGATACCACAAATTTATACCGTCAGTCCAAGAGACATTGAATGTTTCAGTTTAAGATTACTTCTTTTACATATTCCTGGTGCACAAAGTTTTGAACATTTACGCACAGTGAATGACATAGTTTATGAGACTTTCCTATTCCTGCAAGACATCAAAACTTCATAGCAGATGATACAGAATGGGAGAGGTGTCTGGAAGAAGCATCACTATGTCAAATGCCAAAGCAAATGAGAGAACAATTTGGGTTCATTTGCATCTTTTGCAATGTACCTGATCCATTTTCTTTGTGGGAAACATTTAAATTAAATATGTCCAAAGAATTCTTGATACGTTACAATAAGCCAATAGCACTGTTAAAAACTTTAATGGAAATTCAAGAAATATTTCTTGCTCATGGATTAAATTGTGAAAGTTTTAATTTGCCTGATCCATGGCTTATAGATGACATCAACTTTGATGATTATGACACTGAGCAACAAAAACAAAAAAAACAGAAGAAAAACTGGCAACTTTAAATACTTTACAATTACAAGCATTTAATGCCATCACAAATTCTACAGATGATGAAATGGTCAAAGACCGTTATTTCTAGATGGCCCTGGGGGATCAGGAAAAACGTATCTGTACAATTGTTTCATGAGTTACATTCGAGCACAGGGTCAAATAGCAATGCCATTTGCAACAACTGGAATTGCTACACTTTTGTTAGAAGGTGGCAGAACTGTGCATAGTGGATTTAAACTGCCAGTTCCCATTTAAGAAACATCAGTGTCAGATATTCGACTGAATTCTTTACAAGCCAAAACAATTAAAAAAAGTAAATGAATTATCATAGACGAGGCAACAATGATGTCATGTCATGCTCTGCAATGTATTGATAGATTTTTAAAAGAAGTAATGGATAATAATTTGCTATTTGGTGGAAAGGTGATGTTGTTATGAGGAGATTTTAGGCAAACATTACCTGTTGTGCCACATGGAAATAGAACTGATATCATTGAAACATGTATCAAGACAAGTAAACTGTGGAAAATATTTACACACCTCAAATTAGAATTAAATATGAGATCTGAAGGCCAAAACAAATTCAATGATTGGCTCATTCAAATTGGAGAAGGAAAACATCCAAAAATACATGATTTACCCAATGATACCATTGAAATTCCATCAACAATGGTTTGCAAGGAATCACTGATATCAGCGATCTTTCTAAACACTCTGAATAACGACGATTACTCAGACATTGCAAACAAAGTGATATTAACATCAAAAAATTAAGATGCCTTGAATCTAAATAACAACATTTTAAAATTCATCAATGTACCACAAAAGAATTATTGCAGTGCAGATTCAGTTCTGGCTGAAGATAAAGACAGTGAATCGAATTTTAGTATAGAATGTATTAATTCTTTAACCCCATCTGGAATGCCACCAAATGTTTTGCAATTGAAAAAAGGGGCAATTGTCATGCTGTTGAGAAATATGAATCCAAAAAAAGGACTTTGTAATGGGATCAGATTAATTGTGCACGATTTAAAAGATAATTTTATAAATGGCGAAATTATGACTGGGACCCATAAAGGTGAACAAGTTTTCATACCAAGAATTGATTTAGCTCGAAGTGAGAGTGGTTTGCCTTTTTTCCTTCAAAGGAGACAATTTAGAGCTATCATGGCATTTGCCATGACCATCAATAAATCCCAAGAAAAAATGTTTAAGTCTGTGGATATTTTTTTTACAAGAACCTGTTTTTGCACATGGACAACTCTATGTTGCTTTTTCAAGGTGCACAAATCCAGATGAGATTAAAGTTTCAATTGTAGACAACCCAAGTCAGGGTGATCTACTACACAATGGACGTATTTTTACAAAAAAACATTGGGCACTATGAGGTTTTGTAACCAGAGAGAATAGTGGTTTCATTTTAAGTAAGAAATTTAAGGTCACTTGGCCTCTTCTTAGAGGAACACTATTTCACTTACAAAACTATATCTACAATTTGAGAAAAATACAGTAATAACCAACAAAAAAGGAAGAAAGGAATTTTTTTTTAAAAACAGGCGTTACATCCCATAGAGACAAATAAAAGTCTGCTGGGCTCTTTAAAAGGAAACCACTTTCAACAACAACAAAAAAAAATGGAATGACTTGGAAGTCACTTTTGCCATGATTGGCCCCACAAAACAGTTAGCTTGCATTTTATTAACTTTACTGTTTACAATTTAATATGTTTCTTTCAGGTTTGTAATCTTAAAATTCTGTTTGAAAAGGACTGATAAGTTGATGCTTTCTTTGTAATTAAGATTGAATATTAGCAGCAGCATCATCATTTCTTGAAAAATTAAAATGTTACATGATATATAGATTATTGATCCAGGGACAAATCCAATTGCCAGTTAATGGAGTTAGGAAGGAATTATATTTGCAAAGTTGAAAATTAATTTTTGGCCAGTTGCCTTCCTCTGGATTTAATATTCAAGATTACTATAGTTTAAAATACATTCAGGTTAAATATTATTATCTTATGTTAATGTTTGTATTGTTATCATTGTATGTTAAAAGGTTTGAAAAGTTAATTTATTGAATGTTACAAAAGATTTATGTAATTTGCAGCAGAAACATTTGTTAACAAAATGTAATGCATAATTAAATAGAAAGGGTTCATCCAGGGAGTAATCCAATCGCCATTTCATGGGGTCAGGAAGGAAATAATTATTTTTCCCTATTAGACAATTTGCTAAGTTGCAATGGGGTTTTTTACTGTTTGCCTTCCTCTGGGTTCAATATCTATGTGCTTTGCCAGGAGTTTAAATAGAAGTTGTATGTTAATAAGCATTCTTCGTTGAAGACACTCATTTAGAGAAAGTTCAACGATTTCACGTTAGTATTGTTGAAAAAAAAATCATTACCCACTGTTTACAATATAAGTTGCATATTATAAACCGTTATGTACTCGTTCACAATACGTATTCAGAGACATTTTATGGATTGTTATATTATTATTCGATACATGACAATTAAAAAGTTTGATATGGTTTAACAGTACATTGTTCAAAAAAAAAAAAAATTATATACATTTTTGTACTTCTATGTAGATAAGAAAAAGATTCAGAGTGTTAAAGAATCATATTGTGTCACAAACAGCATTTCCAGCTTCAAAATGTTATTGACCGTCTTTTTTTGACGGGCAAGTCGCCATTTAAAAATAACTCCTACTGAGTTGTTTTGATTGGACCTGTTACTTCTTCGGTCCCACTACTGGACAACATACAGATACTCTTTTTAACATTTAAAATAAGTGAAGAGGTCTGTGTAAAAATATCTGTCCATAAAACAATACGATTAATTGAAGCATTTGAAGTACACACCACACTTAGCACCTCACCTCGTTATCTTTTCTAAAAATGGTTTAACCACACAGATAAAAAGAATTAGAGATAAGGGACAACCTTCCCTGACACCTGATTTAATATCAAAAGGGACCCCACTATGACCTTTAAAAATAATATTACTAAAATCCTATACAAGGTGGCAATCTGGTCCCAGAAGGCCTCAGGTAAACCCATCCTTCCCAGAAACTGGAACAGGAAGGAATGGGATACCGAATCAAAAGCCCGCTGTCGCAATCCCTCTTTCTTTAGTGTAGGTTAAAACGTCCTGCATTAAAAACAAACTTCCTGTTATACATCTCCCAGGTACTGCACACGTCTGATCATTCCTTATTATAATATGAATGACATTCTTTAGTGTATTAGGTTAAATCTTGTCTAAGACCTTATAATCAAAAATTTAAAGCGTAATAGGCCTCCAGTTTTTTACGTCTTTACAGTCTTATTTTTTGTTAAGCAAAAACATTATTCCATTCCGCATAGAGGGTGGAAACATTTCCCTCTTCAAACAAGTTCTGCACACTAATAAAAAAATCTTCTTTAACAAAATCCCAACATTTCGGTTAAAATTCACATGGAAGACCATCCTGTCCAGGGGGTTTCCCCTTCTTAAAACTGTTGATTATATTAAAAAGCTCATCCATATTAAGATCCTCCTTTAAAACACCACCATCAACTTTATTTAAAACTGTGTGTATATCGTCTAAAATTTCATTTTTGCACTCCTCATCAACCAATTTCTGCAGCATAAAACTTAGAAGTTACTTTTAAAATGTTCACTGTTTTTGAATATGACACTCCATTATGTTCTAAAATATAAATTTCTGACTTTTTAAAAGCTTTTTTTTTTTTAAATATCTGTTAAATTTTTCATTCTCCTCCATATGTTTAACTCTGTCTTCGAAGATAATGGTCTTCCCTTTCTCTTCTAAAAAACACGATATCATATTTAGTGCTTCCAATGTCTTTATTTATATTAAAACCAAGTTCCCTCAATTTAAAAAGCCATTGCATCTTTTTATTTAAAAAGTCATTTTTTTTCCTGTTTCCGTTTAGCCAATTTAATTCCCTATTTAACAAAAAAGAATTTACATTTAACTTTCACCATGTCCCACCATAAAAGAATATCTTTAAAATAAGAACATTTTCTTAGTAAGGATGCATAAAAAATTAAAACATTTCTTAAAAGCTCATAATTTTCTAAAAGTGACCAATTAAGCTTCCAAAACCCCTTTCCTTCTGTTTTTATTTCTGAACAATTAAAATTAGTTATTTAAACCTTGTGATTAGAAAATACATTAGGGAATAAAAACTTGTCAATTGCATTTAAAAATTGGGAGTGAAATAAAAAATCTATTCGAGAACATGCCTGTTGATTTCCCCAACTAAAAGCATCATCTGTGGGGTGAAGTTCCTTCCATGTATCTTTTTTTTTTTAAATCAGAGAATATATTAATTAAAAGTTTTGATGTTTTATCCAAAATTACTTCATCTCCTATTCCTCCCACCAGAATCTAAAATGCTATTAAAATCTCCCATTAAAATTGTATGATCTGACTCGTTTGTAAAATCTCCAACACCTCATATCTCTTATTTGTAGCAGGTGGAGCATATATATTAAAAAACGTACTACTAAAAGATTTATTTTTGCTTTAACCATTAAAACTCTGCCTGGGATAATTTCACTTACTTGCTCGATAAGCCAACCTGGCTTGAAGAGAACAGCAACACTGTAAGATTTGTTGTCTGCCCCTCCAGACCAGGCTGAAGGCCCACACCAATCTCTTTCAAATAGCTTATACCTTGCTTCATGCTCAATTGCACATTCTTGTAAACTTAAAACGTCAGCATTAAAACTCTTTAAATAATCTAAAAAGGCCACTCTATGTGCCTTCGACTTTACACTTTGCACATTTATTGACATTTAAAGGAGGACATCAGTCACCAACATCAGGAGGTAGAACTTATTTGCATCGGCCAAACCTTTGACCGATGCATCCATCCCTTTCTCCTCCATTGATTCTTCTGATCGATCATCCTCCACCTGATCTCTGGAACTCATAGGTGTTGCAGCAAAAGTCAAAGAGGGGGTCCCAGACAAGCACCTTTTTGCTTTCCTACCCTCTCTCCAAAACACCTCCCTTTTTTGTACTGTCCAATTCCATCTGTTCTGTACATCTTTCTTCACCTTTTTGGCCTTGGATCGGACCTCCTTCCAAACCCCCCTCAAACTTCTTAGGGGAGTCTCATCCTCGGAATCTCCTGGGGACTCAGCATTGGTCGCTGATTCCATAAAGCAGATGGAACTTGGACCAGACATCGACTCTTCATATGGGGAGGGGGGTTGTTCTTTACCCTGGAGAGGAAACAAATTAATCACAGAAGCTGATCTTGCATGCAGTCAAGGGTGTACAAGTACAAAATCCCCGGTCCAGTATGGACTGGTGGACGCAACTTGTCGCATCAGAGGTGCACCTTTACACAAAGCCTGCATATAACTCAAAGTGCTACTACACACATTTCCACACGTGAATCCGTATGTACTGGAATGTGCACACTACCTGAACTCATGTGACCAATTTCCTCTGTACCATCTCTAGTACGCACTTTCCCCTCCAGACAAGTGAGCAAGCTCACGGGCCCTTCCATGGGACCTCTGGCCATTACCCTATTGGGTACCGGGAGCACGTCACCGGACTTCTTCCTCCCAGAGGTGTCACCGCTCGCAACCTGTGCTACAGGACCAGAGAGGCTAGTAGTCTCTCTTGGACCTAGCGACTGTCCACAACCGTTAATTCCTTTATGCCTTCCCATGGCCCCCAGACTGGGGACCATCTTTTCAGCAGCCCTGATTGAACTGTTTGCCCCATCATTACCTTCTTTGACCAAGGCTGCTTGAATGGGGACTGCTTCGGTTGGCCCCAAGTGGTCCCTCTCACCACTATGGGGTCTACTCACACTTGGACCGGGGACATCTGCCTGCTGCTCTTCACCTTGGAAGGATCAGCCCTTTCATCCCCTCTGGAACAGGATCTGGGTTGTTTTTCATGTGTGATTCCTG
Organism: Discoglossus pictus; assembly: GCA_027410445.1. NCBI lineage: Eukaryota > Metazoa > Chordata > Amphibia > Anura > Alytidae > Discoglossus > Discoglossus pictus. Next base: position 320,383,544 of record CM050163.1, on the reverse strand, counting down.
GGCGATACATATGTTTATGGGACATTTGGGGAACATATGAGACTCGTCCCCACAGAGGTCACATCTCCTGTTTCGGCAATCAAACGCCTGTTGATTCAGACTGCCGCAGCATCTACATCTGGGACATGGACATTCATCATAAGCATAACCATATGGGCATACGGACCAACCTCACAGTCCTACAATCTACCCAGGAAGCTTTCCACCGTTGAGTCATCTACAAAGGGATTGTACATGTGAACAACAAGAGAGACATCCTCCCTTGCATACAACAGTTCTAATTCAATGCCCATCTAAAATTGGATGGCCTTGTTCTCTTTATTCCGGATGGTAAAAATTGTAACAACTCCCGCTACTGTAAAATGTCAGGTCATACAAACCTCTCCACTGCGAATCTTGCATGCACAACACATCTTTAGGTGAAAATTCCAGCAGCTCTTCCAGGATCTGCTCCACGACATATCGTACCAATAGCTGGGACCTCCGTTCCTCCGACCCTAGCAGACAGATGCTGTCCTTCAAGCGCGCCACTCTTGCTACTCCACAACTCTGCTTTTTCGCTGTGTGATTTCCCAGTGAATAAATTCAACAGGTATTACAGCCCTACATACTGGGCTGAGATAGCCTCTCGGATCGCTTGCCGCATCCCCCTATAGCAGCATGGGGCTTAAGGTCCCCCCACAAGGAGGAGACCAATGCCCCAAGGCTGAGGGACCTTGAGCTTGCAACACCAAGAATTGATCCAAAGCCTCCCCCATCATTTCAACCTCTATGGGCCTCGTCAGTAAGGTGCAGATGAACTCCCTAAGGCATAGTGAGAAAGGGGTCCACGTCTGGAGTCCCCTATCACCATTAGGGAGATTAAACCCTAAAGGTAATTTGCTGTCAGAGCCCCTTGCTCACTGTGCCTTAGGGAGTTATCAGCTACACCTCACTGACTACGCCCAATGAAGGCCGAAACGTATGTCTGGGGTTTGCTGTTTCTCCTGTTCAGGGTAAAATTGTCTGGTATTTCGGGGCTGGACCACTCTAGTAAAGGACACAAGTGAGCTAAAATAGGTTGCTCTCAGAGTGGGTTATCATGTCCACAGAACTAACCTATAAAGGTTAGTTTGTTCTCTGATTGAGCACCTCTATTTTGTTTTTTCTTTTAAATGCATTATAGAAAATGTGGACTACATTGACCATTAAAAAAAACCAGGAATTTTGGTTTTATTAATCACATGTTAATTGGTCCACTTACACTGTTGCAAACTAGGCGATACTTGCATTCATAGTTTATCTTTTTAAAGTGAACTTTAATTCATTGAGCTGGTGAGATGACACATTAGAAGGTTATGATTTCCAAAAATGCTTACTTGCTTGATACCATGTACTTGGCTGTTCTTCCTAAGCAGGCAACTGTTATTTGAACGATGATTTCACACATATTAAATGTCTTGCCACAGTTGGACATAGTAATGTAGCATCACTCATGTTATGCTCTGCTGAGCAACAGCGACTAAGTCCATTAAAAATTTCTCCTATTACGATGTGTCATTTAGGAAAATAAGTACAGTACTGGGATGAATTTTATATGAAATAGCTGTGGTTTCAGTGTATTATAAAACAATGGGTATTGTTCAGAGGAAAATACCTCCTCCGCGTGAAGGCAGATTGAAATAATAGTTTCTATTAAGGCAGATAATGAAAACGAGGAAAATAATATTGTATATTTTCTTTCAGGACCAAAGTAAGGTTAATCTGGGATCAATAGGCATGCAGGAGACCGAGCACAAGAGAGGTAAACATGGTCAATGCAATCCGAGGTCGGTGGGCAGGCAGAAGACTTGATGATAGAGGAGAAAACTAAGGGTCAAGCAGGGGATGGTAGTCAACCAAGTATTGCATGTTTGGCACCACCAGTAAAGGTCTGCTTTTAATGTGTGCAGACTAGAGCATGCATCACTTGAAGGACCAATGTGGTCATATTTCGAACATGCACTCTAATAAAGCCTCTAATTTAATGTTTATGCTATTGTGGAACCTGCCATTTTGATTTTCACAACTTACAGAGGGGGGATAAGACTTTGAACGCCCAGGAAGTATCCAACATTTCAATTCGATTTTTTCAGTTACAATGGCTACTGTACTTAGCAGGACTAAAAGGAACCTCATTAGTTCACAAGGACACACCCTTCAAAGAAAGTAAGAGACAGCAGTGGGCAAGAAAACAAAATGACACCTTGCCTGCAGTAAGTAATAATTATGTATAAAAGATTGTATTCATTTATTTATTTTGTTTTCTATTTTATGCATAACAAAATGGTAAAATAATTGTGGAAAAAGAAGTAGAGGTGACTTAATTAGTAATAGAGGAGATATGTATAAGCAATGTTCCTGGAGAATTATTTGCGATTATTTGTTTGTGAAGAAATTAAATTGACGGTGTATTGTTGAAAACCACATGCTCTCCCACTGCAGAGAATGGCTTGTAAGCCTTATTAGAAGGGTCTGAGGCCCATTTGTTGGCCACCACAGACCTAAAGCCATGAACTTGTGCAGATGCCAGAAACTAATTTACAATTATTAGCTAAGATTACAATTTGATATATAAATAAACTCAGTGGCTAGGTAGATTGATGACATCTGCAGTGAGCATTGAGGACTACAGCCACATACATGGGGCACAAGCGGGGTTTGACAGATGCATTTACACACAGAATCTTATTAGACTAGTGTTTCTCAACTCTTCTGCTCAAGGACTACTCTCAGGCTAATTTTATGAATATCCCATTGTGAGCATACAATGGATCAGGTAAAATATCTTGATCTCTGAAAACTGAAAATTAGTGGCACTAGTTTAAACTATCATATAAAGATATTATGTATATTTTACACTAGAGTAACAAGATAGCACTACGTAATATGTTGGCGTGTTACAAATAAAGGAAATAATAATAATAATAATAATAACACAAGTATTTATTTATATACTCCAAAATATTACAGCACTTGGAATTCACTCAGAGATGAATTGTACAGTGTTAAAACAAATCAAAGAGTATAAAAGTAAAACTCTTCCCCTTTTCACTCACCAAACATCTACGTGGCTATTCACATAATATTAGAACAAAATGAAACAGAATCTTAGTGTAAACATTTGGATTTCAAATAACATGGTCAGAAAACAACCAATAAACTGGTTACTGCTGAACCATTAATGCACATTGTATATTTAAGGCCCACGATCTCTCCCAAGAAAGACTGCCACAGCCCCGGTTCATGAAGTGTTTTGTGGTGTGGACCTCTACTTCACAGCCTCAGTGGACTCAAGTACTTGATGGGGATCCCACTGCTGTTGCGTTACTCAAGACCTGGCCGGAAATCAATAGCTTGCAGATGAAGTGTTAGTTTTTGGGATGTAATGGTGGCTCAGGAAAAAGATTATCCCTACTAAAACCGATGAGCTTCTGAAGGTATATATAATGTAATATTGTTTGCCCCAAAGTTACTTTTAGATTGCTCACGTAAAAGGATAGGGTACCATTGTGAATCAAATCCCACTGGAAAAAAATACTAGTTCTCTTATGCTTTAACTTCACTGCACTTGCTTAAATGGAAAATCTCCACTTAAATATAGAAAGCGTTGTTTTCCCTGTAAGTGTCATTAGATTTTGATAAATTGCCCACTCTGTTTGAGGTTCTATTGTTTGTTCAAGCATCAAGGGAAATAATATCCCAGTTCCATAAATGTATTGCTAGAAACAGTTGGATCTTTGGCAAGTGTTCAGAATAGCACAGCGAGACACTTCTGTTTGTGCTACCAAGCTTTGGACACTTGAAATGTATCCGTCTGTCTCCTTCAACACATTGCTTTGCATTGCAACAGTCCAATTATTAACAAACAAAGGAAACAAATTGTTCTTCATAACAGGGTAAACTTAAGGAAAAAATGTAGCGTTGAAAGCATAGCTGCATTTACAAAACATATTTTTAAAACTAGAAGAGTTTTTATTGCATGAAAAATTATTTCTAGCATTAGATTTACTTCTTGCTAATTACAATAAATGTAAATGTTTTTTAGTTGGAATTGTAGATTATGATCTACTGACCTGCCTCTTCACAGTATCACTTCTTCCACAACATTATAATTTTCTGCAGTTTGTATTTTTCATTGTTCTTATCCATGGCACGTTACAAATACAAGTTAATAATAATAATTAATTTTGCCAATCACAGGCAGCTATAACATTGTTGCAATGTCTTGGAAGTCAGTCTCTGCAGAAAAACATCATACGATCTATAGTTTTTTTTCCAATCACACCTCTCCCCCTTTCCCTTCAATGATGCAACTACTGCGGATCGCTGCACTTTGCTGCTACTTGCTAGAAAAAAACGCAAAAAAAAACAAATGCAGCATTTTTATTGTCCGGTACCAGGGACCTATGTAAGCAGCTCTGGGGGTGTGAAAACCATTTTATTTTAAATACAATAAATCTTTGTGTGAATAGAATGAATCATTGCAATGTACGTTTTTGATATAAGCAGTATAAAGGGACCTATGTAAGCAGCTCTGGGGGTGTGAAAACCATTTTATTTTAAATACAATAAATCTGTGTGTGAATAGAATAAATCATTGCAATGTACGTTTTTGATATAAGCAGTATGTGTTAGATTAGAAAAAGGGAAACTTCCATATACCTTTAACTCACTGTGCTATCAGCATGCTTGAGATGCCAGTGGCTAAAACATATACAAGTAGTTACACATGACATATGACCTCAGTCTACCTGGTTCTAAATAATATTCATTATAAAAATGCATTGAAAGACCCATTACTGATTCAGGACAGAGACGACATTCTGAAAACATAACTCCATGAGCTCAGGTTTAATTTTAAAAAGGAAAATATTTTTCCACATAATTGTTCACCTTTTATCTAATTATGCATAGAGCATATGTTTGCACCAGTGACCCTCTAAGTCTAATATGTTAGCTACCATAGACACACTTCATTTTTACATTTTTATTCACATAACTTCAGTGTTTTATTTTATCTTTTTGTTTTGTATACAGCCTCCTCTGCCTATAGCATATCCTATATATTCTAAAATGTATACATAATATAATTTAGGGTATATCCCTTTTACAGAACTTGCTGTTCATTTCATTTTATAAATTAAGTTTGCCTTGTTCCATATACGTGATGACGTCAGACGCCAACGCCTCCCGTCTTTGTAAATAAAGTTCGCTAAATTTAATAGACACGGTGACATCAGACGTCAACGCGCCCCATTTTGTAAATAAAGTTTGCTCAATTCAACAAACGCCATGACGTCAGACGTCAACGCGCGTCACATGATCAACGTGACACACAAACCAGGAAGTGAGACCCATAAGTGCCTAGGCCTTAAATAGGCCATGAGTTTACCTACTCCCTAGCCCATGAGTAAGCCCAATACAGGGGCGAAATGGACCGTCGGGAGCAGGGGCAGGATGGTGCAACTCATTTAAATTCATGTGAGCTGCAATAGCAGAGATGTCTTCTCCATACAAAAATGCAAGTGCCTAGGCATATTTTATGCCAACAGGGGATACGAGTGATGCTTGTTTTCACTTTTTTCTACACTTAAACGGTAAAACCTAACATTGTGTTATGGTTTAATGATGGTATAAGTGATATACAGCGGATATAAAAAGTCTACACACCCATGTTAAAATTTCAGGTTTCTGTGCTGTAAAAAAATGAGACAAAGATAAATCATTTCAGAACTTTTTCCACCTTTAATGTGACCTATAAACTGTACAACTCAATTGAAAAACAAACTGAAATCTTTTAGGTAAAGGGAAGAAAAAATAAAATAATATGGTTGCATAAGTATGCACACCCTTAAACTAATACTTTGTTGAAGCACCTTTTGATTTGATTACAGCACTCAGTCTTTTTGGGTATGAGTCTATCAGCATGGCACATTTTGACTTGGCAAGATTTGCCCACTCTTCTTTGCAAAAACACTCCGAATCTGTCAGATTGCGTGGGCATCTCCTGTGCACAGCCCTCTTCAGATCACCCCACAGATTTTCAATCGGATTCAGGTCTGGGCTCTGGCTGGGCTATTCCAAAACTTCAATCTTCTTCTGGTGAAGGAATTGTTGATTTGGATGTATGCTTTGGGTCGTTGTCATGCTGAAAGATGAAGTTCCTCTTCATGTTCAGCTTTCTAGCAGAAGCCTGAAGGTTTTGTGCCAATATTGACTGGTATTGGAACAGTTCATAATTCCCTCTATCTTAACTAAGGCCCCAGTTCTAGCTGAAGAAAAACAGCCCAAAGCATGATGCTGCCACCACCATGCTTCACTGTGGGTATGTTGTTCTTTTGGTGATGTGCAGTGTTGTTTTTGCGCCAAACATATCTTTTGGAATTATGGCCAAAAAGTTCAACCTTGGTTTCATCAGAAGATAACACCTTTTCACACATGCTTTTGGGAGACTTCATATGTGTTTTTGAAAAATGTAGCCTGGCATGGATGTTTTTCTTCGTAAAAGAAAAGGCTTTCGTCTTGCCACTCTACCCCATAGCCCAGACATATGAAGAATACGGGAGATTGTTGTCACATGTACCACACAGCCAGTACTTGCCAGATATTCCTGCAGCTCCTTTAATGTTCCTGTAGGCCTCTTGGTAGCCTCCCAGACCATTTTTCTTCTTGCCTTTTCATAAATTTTGGAGGGAGCTCCAGTTCTTGGTAATGTCACTGTTGTGCCATATTTTCTCCACTTGATGATGACTGTCTTCACTGTGTTCCATGGTATATCTAATGCCTTGGAAATTCTTTTGTACCCTTCTCCTGACTGATACATTTTAACAATGAGATCCCTCTGATGCTTTGGAAGCTCTCTGTGGACCATGGCTTTTGCTGTGGGATGCGACTACGAAAATTTCAGGAAAGACCAACTAGAGCAGCTGAACTTTATTTGGGGTTAATCAGAGGCACTTTAAATGATGGCAGGTGTATGCTGACTCCTATTTAACACGATTTGGAATGTGATTGCTTAATTCTGAACAAAGCTACATCCCCTGTTATAAAAGGGTGTGCAGACTTATGCAACCACATTATTTTTTTTTATTTTTTTTCTTCCCTCCACCTAAAAGATTTCAGTTTGTTTTTCAATTGAGTTAAACAGTTTATAGGTCACATTAAAGGTGTAAAAGGGTCTGAAATGATTTATCTTTGTCTCATTTTTTTACAGACAGAAACCTGACATTTTAACAGGGGTGTGTAGACTTTTTATATCCACTGTATATGCATTTCTAGAGATATATATAAATATTTTTCCTCCCCTGTATAATACAGTACTGCGTATACATAGTAGCACCATCCTCTTCTCCCTGTTTTTTGTTTCTTAGTGTTTTTAACCATTTGTGATTAGTGCACTTTTTTTTAAACTAGTGAGTTCCTTCCTAAATACCTTAATAAAATGATCTTGTTACATTCCAATGATTAGCAAATATTTTGCATATGAGGCCTGCATAAAAGTATCATAAGACATTATTGATACTATTGTTACATTTACAGTATATTAGGCCCATAGTGATACAACAACTACTATTTATTATACCAGTCAAACTAAGGTGGTTACTATTGATAATCCCAGAAGATTATGGGACAGTGACACCTTTTGACATTTATTCACAACTTTAGGATTGACACACTTCTACTTTTTATACCTATGGCATCTCATCCTGGATTGCATTGAATATTCCCTAATTTCCCTATTAAAGTTTTACCCCTTAAAGTTACCATAGACAGCAAAATGGACACACTAGTCAAGCCTACATGTCTGCAATGTAAATCTAATTGTATTAGTTACATATATCATTAGAAGACATTTATTCTGAATATCTGGTTTCATCACTCATACCACATGAAGTTATTATATGTTATCTGCCCAAAACACACACATAGAGAAAAAGAAATAAAATGTGTCAGCATTCCTCAAGTTAAAATGTACAGATGGGCTGTACTGTATACAGAAAACAAACATGCAGCTCATTCAAATTTCAGCCAAAACTATGAGGTAAAATGAGTAAGGCCCAAACATTTCATGTTATATTCATGCTTTGACTGAAATTCTCTAGAAATAATGTCAAAAACATTTAGGAGAGTATTTAGAAAAAAAGGATGAGATCAGAACGACTGCATGTCGTGCCAAGAGTGATGTCAGCCAGACTTGAAAACAATTTCCAAAGCATTTATAGGAATGAAATCCAGCTAAAGTAAATAGTATCTGTATTTGTTTAACAAAACCTTCACCAAAAGATTACTCAAGGTTTAGGGTAAAAAGTAGATTTAAATCACATTGCTTCTGCAATCTAGTACTTTTTTTCACAAAGAAACAAAAAAACATCCTCAGTTTGTGTATAATAATGGATGATGATATTGAATACTCTAACTTAAAGATAGCTAATTGATATCTCATAGAAATCTAATTATAATTCTGCCTAAATCACTAGGTATTGTGATACTATTTTGCCAGTGTCTAATGTTCTAATACACTGCAAATTGCCCCATTGAGTTCAGCACGCAAAACAGATTTACTTTATTTGAACACTTATTAATACACTGAAAAGTCTCCAAAGTTGGTATTATTTACAATTTTAGTATTAAGTAATAATAAGTATTTTATCACATTGATGTAGTTTAATTGTTTTCAGGCTAATAGTAATTGCTTGGAGCAATATGAGCATGTGCATACCTACAGGTTACTAATAGCAATGATTAAAAATTATTATTATTATTAAAAGGATGGATGGATCATAAAGGCTCATTGCAGTTTTTTAATCAACCTTCAGCTGATTAATTCCTTATTCTGACCTATAGATTTAAATTATACCATACATGGAACATTTTTTAACCATCAGAATGTTGTGGTTATAAATCACAATCATAGAGATGGAAATGTTTTGGGAAAATTTTGAACTTGATTAATAAAGAAAGAAAATACCCAATAACACATTCATTCTCTAATTTGTTCTTTACTGTTGGTGTTTTCTCGAAGATCTGGAAAATAATTCTTGGATATATTATATTATATGGGTATATTTACTTTTTGTTGCAATTAATCTTAATATAGAAACATTACATTATATTCATGTCAACTATAGTGATATTATTGGGAATGAAAATAGTATTGCTGAATCTATTTATTGTAAATACAGAATAATGTGTGAACCACCTTGCTTGTGTTTATAGTGTTAAAATGTAAAAGTGTTGTAATTCATTGTTAATTTCAAGAAATTCTCATGGTGTTCTAAAACATGGATGAAGATAAATTGATTTTAGTTGCCAGACAATCATTTTACATGAGGTCATGTTGTGCTAAAATTCTGATGTTCTGATTTCCTGCTATGGGAGGAGAATACATTTCTCTTCTGGTGAAGTCATCTTGTGGCCCAGGCCAGTCACTTTATAGCATATGACAAACAATTGCTATATGGCACAATAAAAAAACACATCTGATGAAGATTTCACTGGAGATTTCTTAGCCGAATTGTTGCAAACAATACTTATTGGATGATCTATATTAGGCCTGATAATATATTTAAAGTTTATGCTCTAACAGTTCCACTTTATAATTCAATAAGAAAGGATTTAGTTCAATAACCTATTTTACATTACAGCAAGAAGATGTTACTGTTAAGAAGAAGGAAAATCAACACAATGTAACAACTAAATAAAAATAACCATGGGTAACTGGGCATGAGAAGAGTACAAGGTATGTTGGAGAAAAAAGGATAATATCTTCTAAACTTGTTGTCAACGGAGCAATATATAATGCTATTAGAGGATCACTTCACAATTCTTGAAGGTCTTGGTGGACCACTGAATGCTACAGGTCGTATTGGGGATTGACTTTATTGAAGCTATATAAGCAATTAATGCTCAATGCCTACATTTAGATCAAATTGTTAGGACTTAACACTGGCCCTTCACTGGAGTTTTACTGCATTCTTCATGAGGTCACCATATTGGGATCTTAGCAAAGGCACCCAAACTGAGCATATGTATTATGTGTCATTAATATCTTAGGAAATGTTTTTAGAATAATGTTTCCCAAACTACCTGAGCCACAGAACCCTATTTGTACACAAAATTATTTATGGATCTGAACTGAAAAAATGGCTCTATTTCCTCACAAGCTCATCCAATTTTCCCCAAAATGGATCTGAAATAGACCCCAGGACTTCCAGAAATGCTAGGTTCATGATAAGGTGAAATGTAGGAAAACACATAACCTGTTTGTGCACCCTCGTGATCCAGCTCTACGGGAATGAATTCCTAAACAGATAAACAAAACTTTTCTCTAAAAATATTTTTTATGCCCATGTCTTAAACAGCTGCTAATGTTGTTGGTTTATTATATACATCACAAATAAGTGCATTTCCTCTTGAACTACAGTGGTCCTTTAACATTTTTGGATTTGTAATGGAGATTGTTTTCAGCTTCCACATTTAACATTTTTTAGTTTGACTTGCACACTTGGGCCCTCATTCTATTATCAGCCGTAGGAGATGTGGGGCCGCAAGGACCGGCCGCAAGCTATTTGCCTATTCTATTCCCTTCTTGCGGCCTTTGATCTTAAACGGCCGCAAGAGTTTCGGCCGCAAGCAAATCCCGGTTGCTATTCAATTGCTCCGGGAACCCTCTCTGCAAGGCTAAAACCGAGCCGCAGCTTACTTGCAGCAAAAAGGTCCCGCAGGCACACAATTAAGCACATTATAAAGCCATAATAAAGCCATCCTGCACTCTGAGGAGACTATAAAGTGATTGTAGGTGTAAGCATTCATAGCACAACATTCCCCTACACTCAGATCTGTAAATAATTTTTATTTTCATTCATGTCAAATATCCGTGGACAAAATAAACAGTTAATGAAATCTCGGATTTGGGCTGATGTGCAAGCTTGAGAGGGGGTTGCTATTAATCCTCATGTCCCCCATTATGATCCCTAGCATTTACAGAGCTTTACAGTGCGGTCTTGAATTTATATTTGCTTTTAAATATTTCTGAGCTTACGCCCGGTTGCAAGATATACGGCCGGCCGTAAGGGGATATCCTTGCGGCGCCGTCTATTTGAATTGCAAGGTAACGGGAGCCCCGCAAGGAATCGCAGCTTTGCGGACGATTTACGGCCGATAATAGAATGAGGGCCTTGGAGATTTGCTTCATTGCTGAACATTGATCCGGTAAGTCAGTTTAATTTTATCCCTTAGCATTACTTCAAAATTACTACTCAACCTCATTGTCTTTTTTCCTTCACCCTTTCCAGATTACCACAAAGCTTCTGGAATTATTGTCTCTTCGACCATACAAAATAGAACCTCAAGATTCCTCAAAACACTGCTCTTGAAATATGCTTTTTCACATATACTTAAGAATGTTGATTGAGTGAAGATAATATTTAACATCCCACTGTTTGTAGAATATAACATACTCTCTGGTGTTTTTTTATTGCATTGAAGCCTCTCCACTCTACTTTTGTTATATTAATTGATTCCTTTTTTAATAGAAGCCCAGAGGTTGCTATTAAAAAGTGAATCACACTGCGTAAAGCAAATATCACGTAAATATAATCAAATATAAATATAGTTTGATAATAAGCATATACAATTTGTATGTATATTGTTTTACAGTAACTATAAAATGTAAGTAGTGCATGAACAATCACAAATAATCATAGTTATAAGTGGTGCACGAATAATCACAATTATTGCTGCTCACATTTGCTGAATTATTATATCTAAAGCAGCAATGTAAGCAAGTGGGTGGAGTGTGTGCATCACGGACTCCATTTGAATAAATTAATGTTAGTCAATGTCTCAGTGTGGATTGCGCCATTCCATTGGGTATACCATGCAAGTATTTCTGCTCCCTTAAAATTCAGAGGGAATACAGTACAGCTTTGACTCAAAAAATGTTTTTTTTGCATTAATGTTTGTTACTCACTTTTCATCAAATCAAAACTGTTTAGAAATGGCATACGGCAATGCTTGCTTTGAAATATAATGTGTGTTCATGAAGTATAACCCACTATATTTTGCAGTATAAAATAACTCCTATATGACTCTTCTCCCTGTTGCTGCTTTTCATGGCAAATATCAAGTGTTCCTGATTGACCCTGTAACTGTGAATGCAACTTGGCAGAGCGATGAGATATCAGAATGTCAGAGGCCTGGTGAGTAACGTCAGGGTTAATTAACTGATTGGAAACAAAGGTTTCCCTGTCACTCGTTACTCCCACACACACTTATGTTTTTCATTACTATTGTTTTTATCTACATAGTGGTGAGAAGATAATGTTTATGTAGATCAATCAATGAGCAGAGCCATGATTAACCCGTCAGCTGCTGGAGAGGATATATGTGCGTCTGGTGAGTTATCTGAAAAAATAAATGAAAATGCCTCTCTAATACTAGTAATTTATCCCCCCTCAGACTTGATAGGTGCCCTGGGGATCTGTTACACAAAGCTACAGAGGATTGTGTGGCAGTAATATACAAATCGACTAATAAAATAACTCATATATAGGCACAGACAATAGGGTACATGGTCTAAAAGACAAAGCTTACAAGGAAAGACATCATGACTTGAAAGTGTATAGCTCAGAGGACACAAGGGAGAGGGGTTATAAGAAAGAAAGCTTTACATTTATGAAAGGATTTAATAAAGATCAAGAGAGAAGTGTCTTTGCAAGATGGAATATTTAGATGTAATGTGAGAAAGTGCTCCTTTTCAGAAACTATATTAGATAAGTGGAACAGCTTTCCAGTTGAACTAGTAGAGTCAAACACATATCTGGAATTTAAGCATGCCTGGGACAAGCACAAGGCTATCCTGAGCTTAGGTAGATAGGATGGGCAGACTAGATGGCCCCCCTTCTTCTGTCAAATCTATCTTCTATGTAACTCAAATTACAGATTGCTAAGATCCAGGTCCTGTTAAATCCCTTTTGATTGTAAGTTTGCAAGTTTTCAATCTTGTTAGATGCTTTAGGGAAAGCACTGTGTGCGGTTGATTTTAAGCTCAAAGACAGAGCCCTCCATTCTTTTGCATTGTGTTAATATTGTTTTGGGCTTGAGCTTACCCCTGTACAACGCTACGGAATATGTTGGTGCATTACAAATAAAGGATAATAATAATAATATACCAATTGTAACAGTTTTCAACCTTTTCTGACCAGATTTCCTTTTTTGGGTGGACTTTTCCTGTTACTTATCCACTCCTCCTGATAGCTACAAACACATCTAGATCTCAGAATGTGATGTAACAAACAGAAAAAGGATTCCTGGACTCTTTTCCAAAAAATGTTTTATGCCCATTCCTTACACAACTGCTACTATTGTTAGTTTAGAGCGTACTTGACAAATAAGTGTTTTATTTTATTTGTTTATTGAACTGCAGTGGGCCTTTAAACGTGATTCAAATCTTTGTGACTTTTCTACTGTGGTTTTCTTGAAGTGTGCTGCCACCTACTGGTAAACAGATACACTTTCTTCTGCTAAATGCTTGAAGCAGTCTCCCAGGTATTATTATTATCATTATTATTAATATCTTTATTTGTATTGCGCCAACATATTCCGTAGCGCTGTACAGGGGTTGAGTACATTGCAAAAAACAAACTTAACACCTTATAAAGAATGGAGGGCCCTGTTTTGGAGCTTAGAATCAAACGTACATACAGCTTGTTTCCCCAAAATATTCCCCAATGAGTATTTATTTATGTGGAACATTATCACTCCTATTGTTGCATTATGCAATAATACATAAGAGTACATGTTGCTTTTGCAATTAAAAAGTAGTATAAAAATGAGACTTTTAATAATTAACTGATGAGAAAATAAGGTTAGCTTTCGGGATTATTATTACTATTATCTTTATTTGTAATGCGCCAACATATTCCTTACCGCTATACAGGAGTTTATTAAATGGCAAAACAAAATAACACCTTACAAAGAATGGAGGGCCCTGTTTTTGAGCTTAAAATCAAATGTACAAACTTGCATACTTACAATATAAATGGTTTAGGTGTGATAAGAGAATGTGATAGATGCAAGTTGGCATTGTGAAATCAAATTGTGCAATCAAGTAGAGGTGTCTGTGTGTTGCACTGTAGATTGTGGGTGTGAGTGTTATTAAGCTGTGGAGTGTAAAGTTGTGCATATTAAGGCTGGAGGGGATAAGCTTTTTGGTGATTTTTTGGTGATTTTTTAAAGGTTTTGAGGCAGGAAGATGGTCTAGTGGAGCGAGGCAAGGAGTTCCAGATAGTAGGGGCAGTGCGAGAAAATTCCTTGAAGGCGGGAGTGAGAGGAGGTGATAAGAGAGGAGGGAAGAAGAAGTTAATTAGCAGAACAAAGAGGGTGGGTGGGAGAGTATTTTAAAACAAGAGCAGAGATATAAGGGGGTTCACGGTTGTTGAGGGCTTTATATGTTAGGGTCATGATTTGAAATTTGATTCGGGAAGCTATGGGAAGCCAGTGGAGTGATTGACAGAGAGGAGCTGCAGACACTGAGCGTTTGGTATTGAAGATGAGTCTAGCGGAGATGTTCATTATGGATTGGAGGGGAGACAGACGAGAGACGGGGAGGCCAGCAAGGAGGGCAGTGAAATACATTTTATATGTCACTTTATGTACAGGTTATTTGTAAACATAAAAAAATGCCCCATTTGATTAAAATTATACATTTCCAAAGTTAGATCAAACACTTATTTGATATTTTTCCAATTTTGATTGTTAATGTTCCAGGAGATGATCCACTGACAGAGCAGAAGATACTGGTTTAATAAAAACATTATTTAAAATAAAAAAACAACTTCATGACCTCTCTGAAATATAAATCTCAATTCACAATAAAATATTAAAACAAGTGATAGCATGATTGATAAAATAATAGACCCACAGTCAGAGGTAGATTGCAGCAGTAGGGGTCAATCACATTGCTTATAATTTGGTCTTTGTTGAATACTCTCAGCAGCTTATGGCTTTCTCTTAGAGTTACATCATATCATTGAGTTGAATTCTATACCTTTTATACCCTTACTGTGATACCTTGTGCTATATGAATGGAGGGCCTGGTGTAATTATTTGGAGCCCTCTCTACAAATTCTCTATACAATGGAAGGGGTATATATATATATATATATATATATATATACAGGGCCCTATTAAATTCCAGCCTCGTAAATAAGAGGCTTCTACTTAAGCCCTACGTACTGCAAAGTTTCTCTAACTTACAATGCTATTACAATCGCCCTGCTGCGAGCAACGTATGAGCTACGCAGCAGGGCCGTACGTATCAACACTGAGTAAATGTACATGAGGAGTGACAGCCTGTGAGATGATATCGCAGGCTCCCACTCCTCATCAAGTGCTGCGGGGGTCCTAAACGGGACCTCTGCGGCAGTCCCCCACATAAGCCCTGCCGTGGGGGGTACTCCAACTACTCCCCCAGCACCTAAAATTAACCCCCCCTCTATGCGGGGGTCCCCATCGGGACCCCCGAAGTGTCCTCACATTAACACCTTGCTGCAGGGGTCCATAGGAACCCCCGCAGCCCCCACACATTAACCCCTTGCAGCAGGTGTCCCCTATCGGCACCGATCAGGCCCCCGCTGCATTTAATACTTTTAAATTCCCACTGCGGCTCCTTAAAGGGCCAGCGGCACACTATTACGCAATCCCGGCCACTGCACCTAAAATTAACCCCCCTTTATGCTGGGGGTCTCCATCGGGACCCCCCAAGTGTCCCCAGATTAACCCCCTTGCAGCGGGGGTCCTCGATCTGCATAGATCAGGCCCCCTGCTGCATTTAAAAGTTTTAAATTCCCCGCTGTGGCTCCTTAAAGGGGCCGCGGCACACTATTACCCAATCCCGGCCGCGACACCTACAATTAACTCCCCTCTATGCTGGGGGTCCCCATCGGGACCCCCGAAGTGTCCCCAAATAAATCCCTTGCTGCAGGGGTCCATAGGGACCCCCGCAGCCCCCCCCACATTAACCCCCTGCAGCAGGGGTCCCCGATCGGCACCGATCGTGACCCTGCTGCAGTTCAATTTTAAATTTCCCGCCTCGCGGTTCCTTAAAGGACCGTAAAGGTCCTGAAAGGACTTGCACTAAAAATGTTAACCCCAGGCAACTATAATTAACCCTATAATTCATGGGGGTCAATACAGACCCGCATAAGGCCTTAATTAACCCTATAACTCATGGTGGTCAATACAGACCCCCATAAGCACTTAATTAACCCCGTCACTCATGGTGGTCAATACAGACCTCCATAAGCACTTAATTAACCCCGTCACTCATGAAGGTCAATACATACCCACATAAGCACTTAATTAACGCTATAACTCATGTTGTTAAATAAAGCCCCCCATAAGGCCTTAATTACCCCGTCACTCATGAAGGTCAATACAGACCCCCATAAGCACTTAATTAACCCTATAACTCATGGTGGTCAATACAGACCCCCATAAGCACTTAATTAACCCTGTCACTCATGGTGGTCAATACAGACCCCCATAAGGCCATTAATTAACCCTATAACTCATGGTGGTCAATACAGACCCCCATAAGCACTTAATTAACCCTATAAATCATGGTGGTCAATACAGACCCCCATAAGGACTTAATTAACCCCGTCACTCATGAAGGTCATATAATACATTACATTACATACATTACATTACATTACATATATTACATATAATACATTACATTACATACATTACATTACATATACAATACAAATCAAATACCCCCTATCTATCTAACATACATTCTATTTAATAGAAAAAAAATCCTAACTATATCAAATACATCCCCCTATCTATCTAATATACAATAAATCCTAACAACATACAGAGTCCCTAATTCTAAGCTAAAATAAAATAATTACAGTCCTAACTACACAGACCGTAATTCTAAGCTAAAATAAAATAATTAAGACCACTTACCTTTAAGATGCCCCTTCAGATCACTAACCTAGGGGTAAAACAAAACAAAATAATTAGTACAAAACACTAACATGAAATAAATAAACATTATATACATTCTAAATATTCTCCTCACCTTTCCAGCATGTCCCGTCATTGTTCAGCTCTTCCGGCGCGGCCCTGTTAAAAAAACACAATACATTAATACAATATACAAACAAGAAATAAAATAAACATATAAACATCTAAATATACATTTAACTTACCTCCCCGCGATGTCCCCGGCCTCCTCCCCTTCAGACCCGGCTGGGCCCCGGAACCATCCGTGCTCCAAAAAAAAAAAAAACTAACGGAGATCTGCACTCGCAGACCTCCCCGACGCTAATGAGCCTCCTGGAGTCTTTTCCGGGAGGAAATTGGCAATGGCGGCTTGTGATTGGCTGAAAAAGCTGTCAGACAATCAGAAGTCGTCAATGTATTAGCCAATCAGCATGCGCAGATGTCTTCTACCAATCACTCCGTGGGGGTGTATCCCATAGTGATTGGCTGAAGGCATCTGATCCTTGTGATTGGTTCCAATAAAGATTGACAAGTGCTTTAGCCAATCAGGGTGGCATATTGGGGTGTATCCCATCCTGATTGGCTCACACATTGACGACTTCTGATTGACTGAAATTGATAGACAGCTTTTTCAGCCAATCACAAGCCGCCATTGCCAATTTCCTCCAGGAAAAGACTCTGGGAGGCTCATTAGCGTCGGTAAGGGGTGGAGGCCGGGACATCACGGGGAGGTAAGTTAAATGTATATTTAGATGTTTATATGTTTATTTTATTTCTTGTTTGTATATTGTATTAATGTATTGTGTTTTTTTAACAGGGCCGCGCCGGAAGAGCTGAACAATGACGGGACATGCTGGAAAGGTGAGGAGAATATTTAGAATGTATATAATGTTTATTTATTTCATGTTAATGTTTTGTACTAATTATTTTGTTTTGTTTTACCCCTAGGTTAGTGATCTGAAGGGACATCTTAAAGGTAAGTGGTCTTAATTATTTTATTTTAGCTTAGAATTAGGGTCTGTGTAGTTAGGACTGTAATTATTTTATTTTAGCTTAGAATTAGAGTCTGTGTAGTTAGGACTGTAATTATTTTATTTTAGCTTAGAATTAGAGTCTGTGTAGTTAGGACTGTAATTATTTTATTTTAGCTTAGAATTAGGGTCTGTGTATGTAGTTAGGACTGTAATTATTTTATTTTAGCTTAGAATTAGGGTCTGTGTATGTAGTTAGGATTTATTGTATATTAGATAGATAGGGGGATGTATTTGATATAGTTAGGATTTATTTTATATTAAATAGATTGTATGTTAGATAGATAGGGGGTATTTGATTTGTATTATATGTAATATATGTAATATATTATATGTAATGTATGTAATGTAATGTATTGTATGTAATGTATTATATGTAATATATTATATGTAGTATATTATATGTAATATGTGTAATGCAATTTAATGTATTGTATGTAATGTATTATATGGAATTTATTATATGTAATATATTATATGTAATGTATTATATGTAATGTATGTAATGTATGTAATGTAATGTATGTCATGTATTGTATTATATGTAATATATGTAATGTAATGTATGTAATGTATTATATGTATGTATGTATTGTTTTGTGTATATCTGTCTTTCCTTTTCAGGTGTGTAATTTTTTTATTTTCTGTAGTGGGGGGGGGGGGGGGGGGGTTGTAATGTATTTGTTTTTTTTCTGTACTGTAGTTTTTTTTCTGTACTGTAGTTTTTTTTATGTACTGTAAAGTTTTTTTCTGTATTGTAGGTTTTTTTATTTTCTGTAAGGTAGTTTTTTTTATTTTTTGTAATTAGAGTGGTGGGGAGGTTTATTAGGGGGTAGGTAGTGTAGGTAGGTAGTGTAAGTGTTAATAGTTTACTGTAGAGGGGGGTTAGTTTAGATTAAATGGTTTATTGGGGGTTATAGTGTAGTGTTTGTAGTTAGTGTCATGATGGTCCTTGAGGACCGTCATGGCACTTACGTGGTTAATGTTGGGTTGTAACAGGCCCATAATGGTCATAATATACCCTTATGGGACTGATGGGGTTAAATAGAGGCTTATGGGGGTCTGTATTGACCTTCATGAGTGACAGGGTTAATTAAGTGCTTATGGGGGGCTGTATTGACCTTCATGAGTGACGGGGTTAATTAAGTCCTTATGGGGGTCTGTATTGACCTTCATGAGTTATAGGGTTAATTAAGGCCTTATGGGGGTCTGTATTGACCTTAATGAGTGACGGGGTTAATTAAGGCCTTATGGGGGTCTGTATTGACCTTCATGAGTGATGGGGTTTATTAAGGCCTTATGGGGGTTTGTATTGACCTTCATGAGTGAAGGGGTTAATTAAGGCCTTATGGTGGTCTGTATTGACCACCATGAGTTATAGGGTTAATTAAGGCCTTATGGGGGTCTGTATTGACCACCATGAGTTATATGGTTAATTAAGGCCTTATGGGGGTCTGTATTGACCACCATGAGTTATAGGGTTAATTAAGGACTTATGGGGGTCTGTATTGACCTTCATGAGTGACGGGGTTAATTATGGCCTTATGGGGGTTTGTATTGACCTTCATGAGTGAAGGGATTAATTAAGGCCTTATGGGGGTCTGTATTGACCACCATGAGTTATAGGGTTAATTAAGGACTTATGGGGGTCTGTATTGACCTTCATGAGTGACGGGGTTAATTATGGCCTTATGGGGGTTTGTATTGACCTTCATGAGTGAAGGGATTAATTAAGGCCTTATGGGGGTCTGTATTGACCACCATGAGTTATAGGGTTAATTAAGGCCTTATGGGGGTCTGTATTGACCACCATGAGTTATATGGTTAATTAAGGCCTTATGGGGGTCTGTATTGACCACCATGAGTTATAGGGTTAATTAAGGCCTTATGGGGGTCTGTATTGACCTTCATGAGTTATAGGGTTAATTAAGGCCTTATGGGGGTCTGTATTGACCTTCATGAGTGACAGGGTTAATTAAAGCCTTATGGGGGTCTGTATTGACCTTCATGAGTGACGGGGTTAATTAAGTGCTTATGGGAGGCTGTATTGACCTTCATGAGTGACGGGGTTAATTAAGTCCTTATGGGGGTCTGTATTGACCTTCATGAGTTATAGGGTTAATTAAGGCCTTATGGGGGTCTGTATTGACCTTAATGAGTGACGGGGTTAATTAAGGCCTTATGGGGGTCTGTATTGACCTTCATGAGTGATGGGGTTTATTAAGGCCTTATGGGGGTTTGTATTGACCTTCATGAGTGAAGGGGTTAATTAAGGCCTTATGGTGGTCTGTATTGACCACCATGAGTTATAGGGTTAATTAAGGCCTTATGGGGGTCTGTATTGACCACCATGAGTTATATGGTTAATTAAGGCCTTATGGGGGTCTGTATTGACCACCATGAGTTATAGGGTTAATTAAGGACTTATGGGGGTCTGTATTGACCTTCATGAGTGACGGGGTTAATTATGGCCTTATGGGGGTTTGTATTGACCTTCATGAGTGTAGGGGTTAATTAAGGCCTTATGGGGGTCTGTATTGACCACCATGAGTTATAGGGTTAATTAAGGCCTTATGGGGGTCTGTATTGACCACCATGAGTTATATGGTTAATTAAGGCCTTATGGGGGTCTGTATTGACCACCATGAGTTATAGGGTTAATTAAGGCCTTATGGGGGTCTGTATTGACCTTCATGAGTTATAGGGTTAATTATAGTTGCCTGGGGTTAATATTTTTAGTGCGAGTCCTTTCAGGACCTTTACAGTCCTTTAAGGACCTGCGAGGCGGGAAATTTAAAATTGAAATGCAGCAGGGTCACGATCGGTGTCGACCCCGCTGCAGGGGGTTAATGTGGGGGGGGGGCTGCGGGGTCCCTATGGACCCCTGCAGCAAGGGGTTTATGTGGGGACACTTTGGGTGTCCCGATGGGGACCCCCAGCATAGAGGAGGGTTAATTATAGGTGCCGCGGCCAGGATTGGCAATTAGTGTGCCGTGGCCCCTTTAAGGAGCCACAGCGGGGAATTTAAAACTTTTAAATGCAGCGGGGGCCTGATCGGTGCCGATCGGGGACCCCCGCTGCAAGGGGTTAATGTGGGGGTGCTGCAGACGTCCAGATAGAGACCCCTGCAGCATGGGGATATGTATAGGAAGCAGGGGGGAGCCTCAAACTGCTGTCTCGGGCTGCTCTGAGGCAGCACGTAGAGGCTTTAGGATCCCTTGCTGGCACTTTTTGTGCCCGTAGGGATTCTTACGAAATGCGATAATCATGCGTAGATTTAAGGCTGCGTGAGACTACGTAGCTCTCTCGGAGCCTATTCTCGGCCATTTTTTCGTAGTCATATCGCAAAGCAGGCTGCAAGAGATTCGGTACTCGCAAACAGCAGAAAAACTGCCTTTTGCAAGCACCGAGAGAACTACAAGGGATAATTTAATAGGGCCCACAGTATCTAACAAAAGTGAGTGCATCCCTCACATTTTTGTAAACATTTTATTATATCTTTTTATGTTACAACACTGAAGAAATGACACTCTGCTACAATGTAAAGTAGTAAGTTTACAGCCTTTATAACAGTGTAAATTTGCTGTCCAATCAAAATAACTCAACACACAGCCATTAATGTCTAAACCGTTGGCAACAAAAGTGAGTACACCCCTAAGTGGAAATGTCCAAATTGGGCCCAAAGTGGCAATATTTTGTGTGGCCACCATTATTTTCCAGCCCTGCCTTAACCCTCACGGGCATGGAGTTCACCAGAGCTTCACAGGTTGCCACTGGAGTCCTCTTCCAGTCCTCCATGATTACATGCAGGCCCAGACCAAACATATATACACATATATCTATATGTGTATATATGTTTTCTATAATATGTTATTATAATATGTTATATAAATATAAATATAAATAAATAAATATATATATATATATATATATATATATTTGTATATATATATATATATATATATATATCACATATTATAATTGTCAAACTACGAGTTGTCGTCACGCTTTGCAGCCGTCGCAAAGCGAGGGCCGCAACTGACGACAGCTCGCAGTTTTAACAACTACCCCTGCCACGGCTCCCTTTACCCCACTGATGCTCGCACCATATAAGCCCTGCAGCCTCTTCTCTGGTGGCGCGCGCCCATAAGTGGGACGCGCGCACGACCTGCGCGACGGGTGGGCGCACATGACCGTGCGCGATCACGACTGTGCGGGCGCGTGCGCACGCTCACGCGAAGACGGGCACATGAGCGTGCACGCGCGTCTAAAGCATTTAGACGCATTGAGGTGAGAGAGGAGTGGGGGAAGAGAGACACGGCAGGGGGAAGAGGGTAAGAGAGACACGTGGAGGAGAGGAGGGGAAGAGATACATGAGGGAGGGAGAGGAGGGGGAAAGAGAGACACAGGGGACAGGGGAAGTCAGTTACAGGGGAGGAGAAGAGACACTGGAGGGAGAGGAGGGGGAAGAGAGGCACAGGGGAAGGAGAGGAGGATGGGAAGAGAGACACAGGGGAGGGAGAGGAAGATGGGAAGAGAGACACAGGGGAGGGAGAGGAGGGGGGAAGAGAAACACTGGGAGAGAGAGGAGAGGGAAGAGAGACACTGGGAGAGAGAGGAGGGGGAAGAGAGACACTGGGAGAGAGAGGAGGGGGAAGAGAGACACAGGGGATGGAGAGGAGGGGGAAGAGAGACACAGGGGAGGGAGAGGAGGGGGAAGAGAGACACAGGGGAGGGAGAGGAGGAGGAAGAGAGACAAAGGGGAGGGAGAGGAGGAGGAAAAAAGACACAGGGAATGAGGAAGAGAGGCACAGGGGAGGGAGAGGAGGGGGGAAGAGAGACACTGGGAGAGAGAGGAGGGGGAAGAGAGACATAGGGGAGGGAGAGGAGGGGGAAGAGAGACACAGGGCAGGGAGAGGAGGGGGAAGAGAGACACAGGGGAGGGAGAGGAGGGGGAAGAGAGACACAGGGGAGGGAGAGGAGGAGGAAGAGAGACAAAGGGGAGGGAGAGGAAGAGGAAAAAAGACACAGGGAATGAGGAAGAGAGGCACAGGGGAGGGAGAGGAGGGGGGAAGAGAGAAACCGGGAGAGAGAGGAGGGGGAAGAGAGACATAGGGGAGGGAGAGGAGGGGGAAGAGAGACACAGGGCAGGGAGAGGAGGGGGAAGTGAGACACAGGGGAGGGGGGAAGAGAGACACAGGGGAGGGAGAGGAGGTGAGGAAGAGAAACAGGGGGGGGAGAGGAGGAATAGACACAGGGGTGGGACAGGATGGGGGAGGAGACACAGTGGAGGGGGGAAGAGACAAGGGGCAGGGCGGGAAGAGACACAGGGGAGGGAGGAGGGATAAGAGACACAGGGGAGGGAGACGGGGTGAAGAGACACGGGAGGGAGGGGGAGAAAGACACAGGGAAAAGAGGGGGGAAAGACACAGGGGAGGGAGAGGGGGAAGACACAGGGGATGGAGAGGAGGTGAGGAAGAGAAAAAGGGGAGGGAGAGGAGGAATAGACACAGGGGTGGGACAGAATGGGGGAGGAGACACAGCGGAGGGGGGAAGAGACAAGGGGCAGGGCGGGAAGAGACACAGGGGAGGGATTAGAGGATACAAGACACAGGGGAGGGAGACGGGGTGAAGAGACACGGGAGGGATGGGGGAGAAAGACACAGGGAAAAGAGGGGGGAAGACACAGGCGAGGGAGAAGGGAAAGACACAGGGGAGGGAGAGGGGAAAGACACAGGGGAGGGGGAAGGAGAAACAAGAGGGGGGGGAAGAGACACAGGAGAGTGAGAGGGGGAACAGACACAGGGGAGGGAGAGAGGGGAAGGAGAAACCAGGGAGAGAGAGCAGGGGAGGGAGAGAAAGTAGAAGGTGGGAGAGGCTAACAATGAGCGCCAAAGCCACTCATTGCAAGGCCCGAAATGAGCGCTGAAGGAGCTCATCGCAAGGCCAGTAAAGTAGGGGGGGAAAGGCTCGCAATGTGTGACAAACACCATTGCCTGGCTTCAATTTTTATTGCCGTCATTTTTGACGGGCAAGTCGCTAGTATATATATACATATAAATGTGTGTGTGTGTAGCTAGATCGCCCCTTGGAAGATTAGATCACCTTTCTATAAAACTAATTATATGCTTGTCTCCCCCAATAAATTGAAAGAAGCGCTTTACTCCAGTTAGCTGAGGGTCCCTACCTTGTTGTGGGCCCTGGCACTTTGCACCTGCTTCATTGTCAGTAGCTCCACAACTGGCTCCATCGATCACATTATGAATGGGAAACCAATTGTTGCAGGACTTCCAAACTAATATTAGTTCTAACATATCACAATCTGTTAAATAAAACCTCACAGAAACGCACAGACCACACACACGCTGCACAGGTCTCATTGAATAAATTAAAAAAACAAAACAGCAAATGTCAGTAAAAGCAGGGATTGCACATACCACTGAAATGCGTCTACCCTCTAACCTTTCTACTGAAATGTCATGTAAAACAAAATTTCTGTTTGCTCTTGCTCCTCAAAGCGAATGTCTTCTATTCTTCACTCCTATAAGGGACTCAAATCAAGTTTTTTTTTTCAGGTTATTCTTAAAGAGTGTAAAAACTGGATGTACATAGTATTAGCTATTTATTTATTTTTGTAAAGTTAATCATTCCTGAAAAATGCAGTATTGTGTTTGCAGTATTTTGTTACAAAAGGGAAAACTTCCACATACTAATTAAAGGCATATCTAAGTTAGCTGGATAATTCCATTTCTGCAACCCTTCGGCAAAAACACATAATTGAT
Organism: Discoglossus pictus; assembly: GCA_027410445.1. Classification (NCBI taxonomy): domain Eukaryota; kingdom Metazoa; phylum Chordata; class Amphibia; order Anura; family Alytidae; genus Discoglossus; species Discoglossus pictus. The sequence continues at coordinate 320,358,691 of CM050163.1, read as the reverse complement.
ACATGCAGCACATTTTATAAAACATTTTATTTTGTATTAACATCTAAAAATTCCTCTAATCATTGTGTTGATGCCCCCACAAATGTGAATAAGTGACTCATATATGAAAATACATAGCACCTTCTAATATGGTGCCACACTACAAATCCCAGGCTGCTTTACAGCACAAACAGGAATCCCTGAGTTTGATACAAATGTTTCAGCTGCCTGTGCCTGGACCTCATGAGTGGACAAAATGGATTCAGAATGTTATGCTAATTTAGCCTGGGCTTGGAGGGGTGTTTACTCTAATTTTCAGCTGTCAGAAATTACAAACATTTTGCTAACTTCAATGTGAGTTTTTAAATTCTTATTTTGGGATTTTCATGCAAAAATGCTTTCATACTCTACTGATTCTATCAGATGCATTCATAATCCAAGAAACTTAGATATGCCTTTAACTTCTCTGATGTGCTATTTAGGATCACAGTCTGCTTTTCTGTCTCTGTGGTGGCCAATGGCCACAATGTTGTCTTTCAGGTAGATCCCCTCTCCCACCAAGTATTCTAAGGTGCAAATACCCATATTGAGTCACATTTCTTGTTGAAGTGACAGTGTCCCATTAATTATTTCAAAAGCTGTCAATCAATTGGTCTGCTATGCAATACTTTGTCCTACATAGCAAAAACTATTGTCATTGGAACTTGCCTAATGCAGTTAGCATGCAGTCTTTTGCATCTGCCAAGTCATGTGATTGTGTATAAAGTAGCAGACTAAAAGTATACATTATTTTTTTCAAAGTAACATGAGATTTACAATAATTAAGCTATTGAGCAATCCTTTTATTTATTGTAGCTTCACATTTTTTTTTCCATTTTCATTTATTTTCAACATTTCTACAATATGGCAGATATTTCAACATATTTTAATTCAGTTAAAGATAATTTCTGGGTTTTAATTTTGATCATATAATATAATATAAAATACTTAAAAGCATAGGAACAATCACTGCTTTATTTTATTTAAAAAAAACTCATATAATCATGCATATGTACAGAACCACTGAATCGTCATACCTATAGTATGCTCTTATGAAGACCCTGACATTCAGCCTTATTAAATTGTGATTTGTCCAATTGAATAGGACTCTATATAAGCACAGAGCATATGCTACCTTGCTTTTGGATAGAACCCTATTCAATTGGCCAAATCGCAATTTAATAAGGCTGTTGGTAACTAAGTAGAGGCGTTCGTTTTTATGTTTTGTATTCAGTTAGCCTTTAATGGTGCAGACATAGGGTCTCATTCAAATGTGATTTGGTCAATTGAATTGGGCTCTGTATAAGCACATAGTATATTTTTTTTATAGAAGTTTTTAGTTAGTGAAAACCTTGCTTTTGGATAGAAGTTCACTAACTAAGAAGTTCACTAACTAAAAACTTCTGTAAAAAATGTTGATATGTGCTTATATAGAGCCCTATTCAATTGGCCAAACCGCATTTGAACGAGGCCTATACTGTCTTTGTTCTAAGCAGGATTAGAAATCTGAGAGAAATTTGAGAATTGATTGAGATGATATCTCTATTCAATTGAAAGATGGATACTTGGAGCCTCATTCAAGTCGGGCTCGCAACTCAATCTCAGACAGACAAATGTGATTGAGTTGCAAGCTCCTTTTGCGATGCTATTCAATTGGCCGGGTTCGCAAGATTGGAAACCATGCTATTGACAGTAGCATTTTTCATTGAAGTACTACAGGATTGAACATGATTGCTGACTCAAGGCCGTAACTTGTGGTTAAAGCCATATGACTGTATGAAATCCAACCTCCAAATTTCATTGAAGTTCTACGGGCTTGAACCACGAGTTACGGCCTTGCGTCAGTGATCATGTTCAAGCCCAAAGGACTTCATTGAAAAATGGACTTTGGATTTCAAAGTCCTACGTGCTTGAAGGTTGAAGACCGTAGGACTTCACATTGATTGCTGTGATTGATATAACATGAACATCGAACATGAAATAAAGTATTGGATAATGTTGTGCTATTAATTCTAAGACCTAACATCACTTTCGCTCTTAATAAAAGTACAGTATTGCATTTTTATTTGCTTTTAATTTGCTCTGATTTGTCATTAAGCCCTTTGCGAGACCTCATTGGTACCAGTAACTTGTGGTTAGATTTTTGCCATTTGTTGGCTTGACGGAGTGGTTAGCGAGGGAGAATCGGAGCAATTGAATAGCCATTTGAGGTTTTTAGCCTTGCTATTTTGAAAGATCAAAGGCTTGGAGGGCAGTAACTTGCGATTTGAAAAATCAATATAAATCACAGCTCGTAGTAACTTGATCGGAGCCCGCAAGAAATTGCCAATTGAATAGCAAAAATCCTTGCAATGTCCACTTGCGAGCCCGGATCTCCAAAACTACTCAATTGAATGAGGCTCTTAGAATGGTTACTTGGCAATAGAATCAAAAAGCAGAGGAACTCTCTGTAGGATAGCCCTTAGTCTACAAGCAGGAAGTGCCCATGACTAGGCAGACTATCACATATATAGTTCTCAGCAGCGCGGGCTTGCCAAAATCTGCAATGTTAAAACTGCGGCCTGCACCTGCGGAGATGAGCGCCTTCTACGACCCCGCACAACTTAAGTATCATACCTACGACCCGCGGGACTACAGATCAACAGAAAACTCAAATACACAATTCACAGTGCGAGACCTGTAGCACTTTGAAAAATTCCCCTGCAAATATTACGGCCTGTAACACGCAAAACGCCGCCAGGAACGCACGAGGTACAAAATACACTATTAGGAAGGACGGAAAATGCTTGAGACCCACATAACACATAGACAATCGCCGTCATTTTACAACACTAACTTAAAACTAATAACATTACCAATCTAAATTACCGCATTACACAACTAAACAAACGGTTTGCCCTCCCGCACGCAGCCTATTTACATTGCACACTTGCCACATTGCTGACACTTTCTCCTCAGGTCACCAGCAGTCCAATCCCTACGACCCGCGGAACTACAGATCAACAGAAAACTCAAATACACAATTCACAGTGCCAGACCCGTAGCACTTTGAAAAAATCCCCTGCAAAAATTACGGCCTGTAATACTTTGAAAAGGAAACCGACACGTAGAGAAAAAAAAATACGACCAGTAAAAAATACGAAGGTAACGGCCGAACCGAGCACAGCGAAGAACATGAAAAGCACAAAAAAAAAAAAAACATACAAAAAACATCACACACAGCAAGGGGGATAGCCAGGATGCAGGGAGTGAGTTTGCATGTTCAGAGCAGGGCTTGCAATGAGTGCTGAAGGTGCTCAGCCGACCAAAACTACATGAGTGGAGAGGCTCGCAATGAGCGCCGAAGGTACTCAGAGGACAAAAAGCATTACTTACAATTTTATTCCCGTCATTTATTGACGGGCAAGTCGCTAGCCTTAACTATAAAAACGTGACTGTTACCATAACTACCGTCCTTTAAAGGCCCACTGCAGTTCAAGAAAAAGACACTTGTTTCTCAAGTATGTACTAACAATATTGTTAGCTGTGTTAGTCATGGACCTAAAACATTTTGTGGGAAAATCTGAATTTTTGAAGACTGTTTATAAGTACAGGAGTACAACTTGTATTTGATACATCACTTCCTCAGAGCTGAATACTGAGGGGGCGTGTTTGGCAACAGAGAGCCATTGAAAAAATAATTGGATAAGACTGGAATAGACACGATCACTGGTCCAGAAGCAGACACCTTGCATCATTCAAAGCAACCATATATCTCCAGAAATGTAAACTCCCGTCTCTCACACACACACACACACACAACTTCTACTAATGTATCATGGATCGTTCCAGGATCCTGAAGAGGCATAACAATTTTTTATTAAAAACTAGATCAATTTTTCTTACTTAATTATGCTCTGAGTCAGACTTACATTTTTCAAACAAACATATTTTTTTCATTATGTGATGAATCTATAACAATGAATTGTTATAGATATCAACTTAGTACATATTCACATGATCACATAGGCATGGATATGAATTCTCTATCACTTCCGTCTTTAGAATATCTATCACATAGACCAGTGATGGCGAACCTTTTTGAGCCCGAGTGCCCAAACCGCAATACATGCCAACTTTTTTTTCCTCTAAGTGCCAACACGGCAATTAAACCTGAATACTGAGTCTTAGACGAACAACGACAGGAACGCAGAACGTTGAAAATAAAACAAATGGCAGTTAGTGCGCGCCACGCAAATGGTGCTCAGAGGAGCAAAAGCCTCACATTATGTGGCAAACAGCATTGCCAGCCTTACAATGGTATTCCCGTCATTTTTGATAAAATTATAGACTGATCATTTCTTTGTCATGGACAAAAAAAATCCGAAGGGGATCAAATACTTTCCCCCACCCCCACTGTATGTATATATATATATATATATATATATATATATATATACACATTTTTAGAGAGAGGAAATTAATATTACATTAATAAGCCCATTCACATGTCTAAAAGGCAGGGACATGCAAATGAGAATACAATGCACCTCACTCTTTTAATCCAAAAATAGCAATTTTATACATTGCTCCCTTAATGCATATGCCCGCTTCCCCTTGTCGCCCCCTTCTCCCTTGTCTCTCCCCTTCTCTCTTGACTACCACTCCCTCTTGTCTCTCCCTCCACTCTTGTCTCTCACTTTCTCACTCCCCCTTGTCTCTTACACCCTTCTCGCTCTCCCATTCTCCCTTGTCTCTCCCCCACCCTTGTATCTCCCCTTCCCCCTTGTCTCTTCCCCCATTTTTCCCTCTCCCCCCACCCTTCTCTCTCGCCTCTTGTCTCTCCCCTCCCCCTTGTCTCTCCCTCCAGCCTTGTCTCTTCCTTTCTCCCTTGTCTCCCCCCCCCCCTTGGATCATACACCCTTCTCTCTCCCCTTCCTCCTTGTCTCCCACCACCCCTGTATCTCCCCTTCTCCCTTGTCTCTTCCCTCCATCCTTCTCTCTCTCCCACCCTTATTTCTCCTCTCTTGTACCGCTCACAATTGTCTCTGTTTTCTCCCTTGCCTCTACCCCCCCTTGTCTCTTTCCTTCCCTGTGTCTCTCCCTCCTCCTTTCTTTCCAGTCTCTACCTCTCCCTTTTGCCTCTCCCCTCTCTCTCACTCCTCCCTTCTCTCACTCTCCCTTCTCTACCTCTCCTTTTTGCATCTCCCTCTTCCTTTCTCTCTCCTCTCCCTTCCTCTCATGTGCCTCTACCTTCTCTCCCATCTCACTCTCTTACTTCTTCCTTTCCCTTCTGCCTCTCCCTATTTTCTTTCTCTCCATCCTCCCTTCTCTCTGCTCTCCTTTCTTCCTCCCTCCCTCCCTCTTTCTCTGCTTATCTCTCCCCCACCCTTGTATCTCTTTCACTCTTGTCTCTACCCCCACCCTTGTCTCTCCTTGTACTTCACTATTGTCTCTCCCACCATTCACTCTCTGTCCCCCTTGTCTCTCCCCTTCCCCTTGTGTCTCCCATTACCCTTGTCTCTCCCCCTGGTCTCTCCCACCCTGCTCTCTCTACCCCCTTGTTTCACCCAACCTTGTCTCTCCCATTCTCCCTTGTCTCCCACACCCTTCTATCTCTCTCCCACACTTCTCTTTCCCATTCTCCACTGTCTTCCCCCTTCTCTCTCCCCTTCTAAATTGTATCCCCCACCCTTCTCTTTCCCCTCTTGTCTCTCCACTTCCCCTTGTCTCCCCCTTCTCCATTGTCTCTCCACTTCTCCCTTATCTGTCCAACTCCCCATTGGCTCCCTACACCATTGTCTCTCCCTCCACTCTTGTCTCTCCCCTTCTCCCTCCCCCTTGTCTCAACCCTCTTCTCTCTCCCCCTCTCCCTTGTCTCTCCCCTGCCCCATAACTCTTACCTTCCCCTTGCCTTTCCCCCTGCGGATCTCGAGGAGAGTCTGTTCGCCTGCACCGCGCGCGCACGCTAGCACAGCCCTTCCTTTTTTAAGTGACGGGAGAGCGCTCAGGCGCCGTGCTCGCGCACGATGAGCAGACCCAGCATGCTGCCGGCGACCTATGGCCGCGTGCCCACAGAAGGGGCACGGCGTGCCACCTGTGGCACGCGTGCCATAGGTTCGCCACCACTTATCATTAATGATTATATTTTACTTATCATTAATGATTATGGCTTATCATTAATGATTATATTTTACTTATCATTAATGATTATGGCTTATCATTAATGATTATATTTTACAAAAATTCTGTTTTTCCTCAGGAAGAAGACAGGAGGAGTTAAGGAAAATGGCTGGAAACATTAGTTTGACATTATGCCAATATTTACCCAATATGTGTTCAGGCCACCCAGACACTAATGTGAAATGGAAACATAAATATACTGAATGAATGCTTTCCAAGGCACACGCCAATTACAGCTTGAAGATCTTGTCCATGATAGAGCGATGAAAGTAATATTATCTGACAAATGTCATAAAATGCCATTTAAATTACACACATCCTGAGATCATCAAAAATATTTATTTTCCTATATAAAAATAATGACAATTTTACTCATTTGTGTTCTCAAGGGATATAGTTCTGTATACATCATGGTCCTATTTTTATTTTATTTTATTGTAAGTTGTAAACTACTAGCCTGTTAATGTAGTAAGACATAAAAGAAGAAAGTGAGTAAAAACATAAATATTTGTATAACTGTTTAATCAAGTGAATTGCAATCTTTCTTTTCAAGACAAAAAAACAACCCCAATACAACAATAACTTAATCTGTAGTTCTCAACATCCATTGAGTGTCACTTTTTAAATCAGTTTGGCTTCTTCTTGATAAAAATAAAAGAAGCAGGCAAACAAAATTAAAAATTAAAAATGACTGAAAACTCAAATGTGACTTTCCTATTCGACAAATTCCCCCAGTGTATATATATTTCATAAACAAATAAAAAACTTGAAGAAAGTGCATGTGTTGAGAATGCTCTGCATATACTCTAATACTCTAATAAACTGTGATTACTAACGAAATTCAATGCAAGAAAATACATATAGTCAAAATGTCCCGATCCAAACAACAATGTTGAGCAGATGTTTATTGGTTATTATTATTATTATTATCTTTATTTATATTGCGCCAACATATTCCGTAGCGCTGTACAGGGGTTGAGTACATAGCAGAAAACAAATTAAACACCTTGTAAAGAATGGAGGGCCCTGTTTTTGAGCATAAAATCAAATGTACATAGAGCTTGTTTCCAAGGCCTGACACAAGATTGAAAACTCGCAAACTTACAATCCAAGGGTTTAGGTGTGATACAAGAGGGTGACAAATACAATTGAAAGCAATTGGTTCAGTAAAGTGGAGGGGTCTGTGTGTTGTACTGTAGATTGTGGGTGTGAGTGTTATTAAGCTGTGGAGTGTTCAGTTGTACATGTTAAGGCTGAAGGTGATAAGATTTTTTAAACAGGTGTGTTTTTAATAATTTCTTAAAGGTTTTGAGGCAGGAAGATAATCTAATGGAGCGGGGCAAGGAGTTCCAAATGGATGGGGAAGCACGAGAAAAGTCTTGAAGACGGGAGTGAGAGGAGGTGATGAGAGAGGAGGAAAGAAGAAGGTCGTTAGCAGAACGAAGGGGCCGGTTGGGAGAGTATTTTGAAACAAGAGCAGAGATATAAGGGGGTGCACTGTTGTTGAGGGCTTTATGTGTTAGGGTCATGATTTTAAATTTGATTCGGGAAGCTATGGGAAGCCAGTGGAGTGATTGACAGAGAGGGGCTGCAGACACTGATCGTTTGGTATTGAAGATGAGTCTAGCAGAGGCGTTCATTATGGATTGGAGGGGAGACAGACGAGAGATGGGGAGGCCAGCAAGGAGGGAATTGCAGTAGTCGAGTCGAGAGATGATGAGAGAGTGAATTAGAATTTTAGCTGTGTCTTCTGTAAGATAATGACGAATTTTGGAGATGTTTTTTAGGTGAAACTGACATGATTTTGTTATTGCTTGGATGTGAGGAATAAAAGAGAGGGCGGGATCCAGTAGAACCCCAAGACAACGGGCCTGGGAGGTAGGGGCGATGATGGTGTTGTCAACAGTGAGAGATATTTGAGGTGTGGAAGCTGTAGTAGAGGGTGGAAAGATTAGAAGTTCAGTTTTAGACATGTTGAGTTTGAGTTGACGGGTGGACATCCAGGAGGATATGCTAGAGAGGCAGTTGGAAACTTGAGCTAAAAGAGAGGGGGATAGATCAGGTGCAGAGAGGTAGATTTGAGTATCATCTGCATAGAGATGATACTGAAATCCAAAGGATTTTATAAGGGTGCCAAGGGAGGAGGTGTAGATGGAGAAGAAGAGGGGGCCTAGGACAGAACCTTGGGGAACGCCAACAGACAGAGGGAGAGGTGAAGAAGAGGTGCCAGAGAAGGAGACACTAAATGAACGATCTTTAAGATAGGATGTGAACCATGAAAGAGCTGTGTCCTGGATGCCAAAAGAGCGGAGAGTTTGGATTAGAAGAGGGTGGTCAACTGTATCGAAGGCAGCAGAGAGATCCAGGAGAATTAGAATAGAGTAGTGACCCTTTGATTTGGCGGTTAGCAAGTCATTAGTGACTTTTGTAAGGGCTGTTTCTGTAGAGTGTTGGGACCGGAAGCCAGATTGGAAGGGGTCAAGTAGGGAGTTGGAGGAAATAAATTGAGTGAGGTGATTGTAAACAAGCCGCTCAAGGAGTTTAGACGCAAGGGGAAGTAGTGAGATAGGGCGATAGTTGGAGGCAGAAGCTGGGTCAGAAGAGGGCTTCTTGAGAATGGGTGTAACTGTGGCATGTTTTAAGGAGGATGGAAACTTGCCAGTGTTTAGGGAGAGGTTGAATAGATGTGTGAGAGCTGGGATAAGTGTGGTGGACAGGGGAGGGATTAGCTGTGATGGAATAGGATCATGAGGACATGTGGTAAGGTGAGAGGTTGATAGTAAAGTAGATACTTCATCCTCGGTTACAGGGTCAAAGGAGTCCATAGTGGAGGTGGGATTGGGGAAGGGTAAGGGCTGGGTGTTGTCGGTTTGGGGAGAGGGTGGTGGGGTAGGGCCAAGCTGGGAGGAGAGCTCATTTCGGATGGTATCGATTTTATTTTTAAAATGGCTGGCAAAGTCATCAGCAGTGAGAGAGGAAGGGGCAGGAGGTGGGGGTGGGCGGAGGAGGGTGTTGAATGTAGCAAATAAACGTTTAGGGTTGGAGGACAGGTTTGATATTAGTGATGAGAAGTAGTGTTGTTTGGCAAGATTGAGGGCAGAGAAGTAGGAGCGCAAGGTAAACTTGTAGTGGATTGTCTTGTCTTAATACATCATTTTGCAAGATCTTTCCAATGGAAAAAAACTACAAAAAATTATGAATGAAGTCCTAGACATTGCTTTATTAAATGTATTACCAATTAACATAAAGCAACCATATAAATACTTATTCATGTTTCCAGCAACGATTGTGTATATCATAGTGTGATGTTGTTACTTTAGCATGTGCACTTGCCATAGAACATCCATAGCACACATGTCTCAAGCCAAATGTTGTCTTTTTCTATGCTTCCAAGAAGGATGTGTTCTAAAATTAAACAATAATAAATAAACAAAAACTCATCGGTTGCAGGGCTAATTTTCATTAGGGATCTGAATAGAATAAACAAACACATTTGTGTTTTGATGACTGTGTCATGGGATTGATACTGGCAAGAGTTGAGTTATCTGACATTAAATAATACCAGGTGCACGAATGGAGGTCCTTTAAGGGAGCATGTGTCTGTGAATCCCTCAGGCTGGTTTGAAAACTTTTATCACATAACATTTCTTGTTCATTTAAACAATCTTAAAATGTCACCAGCTGCAGTATATACTTTCACTAGTTTCTAACCATAGGTTGCCTGAACTAATTTGTATGTGAGGTAAGCAATTTCTTAACCTTGATAATGAAGCGCCAAACATCTGTTAGTGTATCAACTAAATAAAAGAAATCAAAGAAAAACAAAATAAATTAATAAAAATTGTAAATAATTGAATATTTATTTATAGTTTATCTAAATAAGGGGTTTGTTCAAATATTAACTCCAGAAATCACCAGATTTATTTGTGATCTATGTCAAAAGCGGTAGCCGTATTAGTTTTATGTATACCCTCTCTTTTACACATCATCTCTTTAAAAATATTTAAATGAAGTGTTGTTGATAATAAACATTGAACCTTCCCAGATTGTTGGACTCCAAATGAGTTTGGACACACTTTGTTTCCAGGCAAAATGTTGTGTTTGTTAATCTATCCTCTCATTTCCCTAACTTTATTCCTGCACTATTTTCCCTATTTCCTCCCTAGGTCACCCCCTCCCTGTGTCCCATTTCCTCTGTTCCATTTTACCCGATTTTTTCTTAATCTCTAATCCACCTTTCACCCTCTCCACTCTTTATCATTGTCTATTCTATTTTCTCCTACTTTCATCTCACTGTGTTCCTCGTTCTCTCTTTTTCATTTGCCCTTTTTCAACTCTTTACCTTTACTCTTATACCCCATTTATGGATTTCCCATTTTCCCTCAATTTACCGTATACCATCTCTTGGTATACTAACTCTAGTATGATTCTGAAAATTTGATCCAGGGCAGCAAAACCGAGGAATCCTGGTAATTCTGATTCATTCAGTCTCTATATGATATTGGGAAACAAAGATTATTTATTTTGTATAAGATAATAAAGTAATAAATCGTACTAATGTGATGAAATAAATATTTAGATGCTGACAGTACTTAAGTAAACCCATATTATGACTAATGTGATCTAGCCATAATTAATTGATATTTAGGAGCATGTTAATATCCAATAAAGGCAAGAATTAGACTTCACTATGACCTGAATCAGTTTCTTGACATGCCTTATGACTTAAGCCAGGAACACCTTGTTCTCCTTGCCAATAACATCTTGAGCTGCGATTATGACCTTAGTTTTGCAAACTCAGGTGGTCTGTAACATATTGGCTTTTGTAATTAAGGAATAAAAATAACCGATGATGGTCTTATTCTTTTTCACACTCCAACCGTAATTACAAGCCCAATATCTCGCCCAAATAAACTACATTATTCCTCGGCATAAACATCACACATTCATTGTCCACTCACAACTAAGTGTTGATAATATAATTTAGAATTAATTAATAAATTAACATTTCAATGTAATTACCACATGGTGGTGGATAGAGTACGTAGTAGTATGCTATTGCTACAAGTATATTTTAATATATGCATTATATTATTTTATTAAAATAAAAAATATCAGGGCATAAACAAAATATCATAACATATAAAAATTGCAGAGTTGCATATTCAACACAACATATAAAACATAATCCCTCTTACAGGCAAGGGCAAGAGACACTGTTTTTTACTTAACATATCTGAGAAGTTGGAATCCTAGTTGGCTATTGTAGGGACCCATAGATAAGAGGAACATGAGCATGCTGTGTTTTTGAGAAAAGCCAGCCAGTGAGCTGATTATGGTGCTTGCAGGACCTGAGGAAGGAGAGCTTGCTATTAGCCAGGCAGCAAGAGATAGAGTTAGTATAATGAACTGTGAACTTCCTGCATGTGATTGTGCATGGAGGAACAGGGTGCTGCAGACACAGTGAACTTGTCTATGAGCCCCAATGCAATGTTTATTTTACTCTAGTCTAAATAAGTTAAAAGGGGGGGGGGGGTGTCTTTAAGTGATTGGTATTGAGTTAGAAGTCACAAGGGATGCTCCCTGGGGTGAGTATAATAAGTGTGTTGAGAAAAAATAGAAACAATCCATTTGGTGGGGCACACCCTGCCCAATCTCTCTAAAAGGAGCACATGAGATCGAGCATAGATTGACAATAAATCAAGAATATTTCTAGAAAGAGGATATGGATCCTAACAGTACACCAATTAATAATTCAGTGCTTCTGAAAAGGGCTCCCCTTCTGGATCGCTACCTTGTCATGGTGAAGGGGCTTGTGTACTTCGATGAAGCTATGAGCTATACCATGTAGGGTCAGCCAAGATGGGCAGAGTATTCTACTATGGTCAAGAATCCCACAGAAGAAATGAAGTAGCAATCCTAGTCAATCAAAGAGTGGCCAAAGCAGTGCTCAGTTACAACCCAATAAATGACAGAATAATTTCAATTTGAATTCAAGACAAGCTATTTAACATCGCAGTGATCCAAGTCTATGCTCCAATCATGGGTGCTGAAGAGGCTGAAGTTGTCCAGTTCTACAAAGACTTTCAACACATCATAGATATAACACCAAGAAAATATGTTACTATCACCATAGGAGTTTGGAATGCTAAATTAGGAAACCAAAGGACACCTGGAATAACTGGCAAATTAGGCCTTGGAGTACAAAATGAAGCAGGTCATAAATTAGTAGAATTCTGTCAAGATAAACACCCTCTTCAAACAGCCTCCGAGATTCTACACATGGACATCACCAAATGGATAACATAAAAATCTGATTGATTATAATTTTCAGCCAAAGATGGAGGAGCTCTATACAGTCAGCAAAAACAAGACCTGGAGCTGACTGCGGCTCAGACCATGAGCTTCTTATTGCAAAGTTGAAAATTAAACTGAAGAAAAGAGGAAAACCCATCAGACCAAGTAGATACCAAATAAATAATATCCCTTGTGAATACTCAATGGAAGTAAATTATAGATTTAAGGAACTAGACATGGAAGATAGAATGCCTGAAGAACTTTGGACAAAAGTTTGCAACATAATCCAGGAAACAGCAACAAAGAATATCCCTAAAAAAAGGAAAAGTAAGAAGTCAAGCCCAGGAAAGAAGGAAAGCAAATGGTAGTGGTAATAAGAAAAGATTTGTCCAACTGAATGCAGAATTTCAGAGGATAGCAAGAAGAGACAAGAAGACATTCTACAATGAGCGATGTAAAGAGATTGAAGAAGATAACTGAATGGGTAAATCAAGAGATCTAAAAGGCACCTTTCATGCAAAAGTGGGAGTGATAAAAGACAAAAATGGTAGGGACGTAACAGAAGAAGATCGGATAAAGAAGAGGTGGCAGGAATACACTGAAGATCTATATAGAAAGGATCTTAACAGCAGTGATGGCCTCAGTAGTTTGTCCAATGAGTTGAAGCCAGACATCATGGAGAGTGAAGTGAGATGGGCCCTAGGATGTCTTGCTGATAATAAGGCTGCAGGAGGTGATGTAATACCAATTGAACTATTCAAAGTTCTACAGGATGATGCTATGAAAGTGTTACTTGCCTTATGCCAACACAATTGGAAAACTCAACAATGGCCAATAGACTGTAAAAGGTCAGTCTACATCCCAATCCCAAAAAAGTCAGTGCCAAAGAGTGCTCCAATTATCGAACAATTGCACTAATTTCCCATGCCAGCAAGATAATGCTTAAGATTCTACTGGCTTGATTCCAACAATATATGGACAAGGAACTACCAGATGTGCAAGCTGGGTTCCACAGATGAAGAGGCACAAGAGACCAAATTGCCAATATCCGCTGGATAATATAGAAAACAAGAGAGTTCCAAAAAAACATTTAACTTCTGCTTCATAGACTATTCTAAAGCCTTTGACTGTGTGGATCACAACAAAATGTGTCATGTGTTTAAAGAGATGGGAGTACCAGATCATCTAATCCTCCTCCTAAAGAATCTTTATGTTGACCAAGAAGCCATGGTCAGAACCGAACATGGGGCAACAGAATGGTTCAAGATCGGAAAAGGAGTGCGAAAATGTTATATATTGTCACCTTATTTATTCAACTTATATGCAGAGTACATCATGCGTAAGGCTGGTCTGGATGAATCCAAAGCCGGAATCATATAGAGTTACATAGTTACATAGGGCCTCATTCTATTAACTGCCGTAGGAGATGCGTGGCCGCAAGGACCGGCCGCAGGCTATTTGCCTATTCTATTCCCTTGCGGCTGAGGGCTCCGGCAGGCTTGCGGCCGGCGCCCTGTTATCCCTTGCGGCCGCACGCGCAGCAGGAAAGCCTTTGATCTTACACGGCCGCAAGAGTTTCGGCCGCAAGAAAGCCGTGGTTGCTATTCAATTGCTACCGGTATGTAAACCCTCTCGTCATGGCCGTAATTATCTAAAACCGAGCCGCAGCTTACTTGCACCAAAAAGGTCCCGCTAGCACCCAATTAAGCACATAATAAAGCCATCCTGCACTTTGATGAGACAATAAAGTGATTGGAGGTGTTAGCATTCATAGCACAACATTCCCCTACACTCAAATCTGAAAATCATTTTTTGTTAAATTCATGTCAAATGTCCGTGGACAAAGTCCCAAGGGCTTGGAGCACCTCAGACCCGCAAAGGCTGCGGGATTAGCCTCCGTCAAGTCCGTAAATGGGTAAAATAGACCCACGGGTCGTAAAGGGCTTACTTACAAGTCGTAGCATAGAAAAGCCATCCTGTACTTTTATTAAAAGTGAAAGTGATGTTTGGTTTTAGAATTAATAGCTCAACATTCCCCTACTCTCAAATCCGCAAATAAAGATATTTAAGTTCATGTTCAATCCTTGTGTTTTATCTATCATGCAAGCCCGCACGGGCTTGAATAAGGAGCTACGGCTTGATCATTGAAGTCCGTGGGACTTGGACGGATTTTAAAATCAAAGTACAATTTGGCAATGTGCAAGCTTGAGAATGTTCCCCATCAATTACAGTGCTTTGCAGTGCGGGATTGAATATATATTGGCTTCTACAATGCTTTGTTTGCGGCCCTCCACCTCCGAACCCGTACGGGTTTTAACAAGGACGAGCCCGCTGGACTACAGGACGGAAAGTAAACCGTAAATGATATATCGGATTTGGGCGATGTGCAAGCTTGAGAGGGTGTTGCTATTAATCCTCATGTCCCCCATTATGATGCCTAGCATTTACGGAGCTTTCCATTGCCATCTTGAATTTATATTTGCATTTACAGTTTTCAGACTTTGCGGCCGGAAAACAAGATTTACGGGCGCAGGGAAAACACTTGCGACCGTTTGCATGATGTGCGGCCGGCCGTAAGGGGTATATCCTTGCAGCGCCGTCCATTTGAATAGCAAGGTAGCAGCAGCTCTACACGGGGCCGGAAGATGGCCGCAAGGAATCGCAGCTTTGCGGCCATTTTACAGCCGTTAATAGAATGAGGCCCATAGTAATTAAGGTTGAAAAAATACTTTCAGTCCATCAAGTTCAACCTTTTAAGATCTCCTCTGATCTGCAATATGAGGATTAGTTATTAATTAATTATTTGTTTATTGTTAATTAATTATTAATCTTCTATTTATTTATGTATTTTTTTTAATTATTAATTAATCCAGAGAAAGGCAAACAGAAAAAAACCCAAGTGAAACTTAGCCAGTCGTCTATAAGGGAAAAAAAATGTAATTCCTTCCTGACCCCCGGTATTGGCGATCGGATTTCTCCCTGGATCAATATACTCTCTCGAATCCGCTGTCAGCATCTCCACTGGTAGAGAATTCCACAGATTAACCACCCTTACTGTGAAGAACCCTTTTCTTTCTTTAAGGTGGAATCTTTTTACTTCTAACCTCGAGGGGTGTCTTCTTGTCATTTTAAAACCTCTTGGCACAAAAAGCTCTCTTGACAATTATTTATACTGACCCTGGATGTATTTATATAATGTAATCATATGTCCTCTTAGACACTTTTTTTCTAGATAAACTAACCTGCATTTGGTTAGTCTTTCTTCATAACTTTGCCCCTCCATTCCCCTAAATAGTTTTGTTGCCCTCCTCTGTACCTTTTCCAGCTCTAAAATGTCCTTTTTATGAAGTGGTGCTCAAAATTGTACTCCATATTCCAAATGAGGGCGTACTAGAGATTTGTATAGTGGCAGAATTATATTTGCTATACCCTTCCTAATACATGCTAATATTTGATTTGCCTTTGCAGCTGCTGCTTGGCTTTGAGCACTGTTACCTAGGTGGTTGTCCGCAAGTACTCCCAAATCCCTTTCAATATCTGATACCCCTATATTTGCTCCATTAAGATTATAAATTGTTTTGTTTTCCTTCCTTTACATTTATTTGTACTAAATCTCACCTGCCATTTAGATGCCAATTCCTCAATTTTATTTAAATCCCTTTGAAGGGAAAGCACATCATTATCTGATTTAATTACCTTGCACAACTTTGTGTCATTAATAAATATTATTTATAAATATGTTAAAAAGGAGTGGACCTAATACTGAACCCTGAGGAACCCCACTTACCACATTAGTCCAATCGGAGTATGTTGTATTTACAACAACCCTTTGCTTCCTGTCTTTTAGCCAGCTCTCGATCCATGAGCAGATATTTACTGCAATTCCTGTATCCCTTAGTTTGCACAATAGTCTCCCATGTGACACTGTATTAAAAGCCTTTGCAAAATCCAAATAGACTACATCTACTACTGAGTTGCCTTGATCCAAATTCCTACTAACCTCCTCATAGAAACTAATTAGATTTGTTTAACATGACCTATCCCTCATAAATCCATGTTGACTCTTACTTATAATCCTGTTCAAATAGACATATTCTTCTATATTATCCCTTATTAACCCTTCTAAAAGCTTCCCCACTACAGAAGTGAGGGACACTGGTCTATAATTCCCCGCATTTGCTCTTGCTCCCTTTTTAAATATAGGTATCACATCTGCTTTTCTCCAGTCATCTGGTAGAGACCCTGTGTTGAGGGAATCTTGAAAAATTAGATATAATGATTTGGCGGTTACAGAATCCAGTTCCCTCAGTACCCTTGGATGTATTCCATCAGGACCCGGGGCTTTATTAACATTTTTTTTCCAACCTCTTTTGGATTACTTCCTGCGTTAATCAATTATTCGGCAAAGGTAGTATAGCCCCATTTTGTTGCAGTGTCCCAACCACTGGTACCTCCCTTGTGTGTAATCAATATTGCTGGAAGGAATATCAACAACCTCAAATACGCTGATGATACTACTCTGATGACTGAAAGTGAGGAGAAACTAAAGGACTTATTAATGAGGATAAAAGAAGAGAGTGCAAAAGTTGGCCTGCTGCTCGACGTTAAAAAGACGAAGATCATGGCAAACAGCAATCTCACTTCCTGGCAAAGAGACGGGGAAGAAGTGGAGGCAGTGACAGATTTTATTTTCCTTGGATCCAAGATCTCTGCAGATGCTGAGTCATGAAATTAAAAGATGTTTGATTCTGGGGAGGAAAGCTATGGCAAGCTTGGACAAGTTAGTAAAAAGTAAAGATATTAAACTATCAACAAAGGTTTGCATAGTTCGAACTATGGTATTCCCAGTAGTAACATATGGATGTGAGAGCCGGACCATAAAGAAATCTGAGCCCCGTAGAATTGATGCCTTTGAATTGTGGTGTTGGAGAAGACTGCTTAGAGTCCCTTGGACTGCAAGAAGATCCAATAAATCAACACTTCAGGAAATCAAGACAAACTGTTCACTAGAAGGTATGATCATGAGGCTAAAGCTTAAATATTTTGGCCATATCATGAGACAGCATGATTCCCTAGAAAATACTCTGATGCTGGGAAAGATTGAAAGCACAAGAAGAAGGGGACGACAGAGGCGGAGTTGGATAAATGAGGTCACTGAAGCAATGAAGATGAACTTGATGGAGCTCAGAGGGGCAGTGACTAAGACATGCACCTGGTGTGCGGTGGTCCATTGAGTCAAGGAGAGTCGGACGCGACTGAATGACTAAACAGCAACAAAAAAAGTGCCATGAGGAGTAAATCCACATTAATATTTATTATTTAATAAAGTGCTGGTAAAATTATATAGTAGATAAAGCTTATATGTTTTTAGAAAGTGCTGGTTTTAGTGCAGTTAAAATAGTATTCAATTGGAGTATACTGCAGGATACATATTGACTCTTTATTTTCTAGGTAAAAGATTATCAGCTTTATGTATTATCCTTTATGTTTGCAGATATCGTGGAGTCCAGGAAAATAAAATCTGTCACTGCCTTCACTTCTTCCCCATCTATTTGCCAGGAACTGAGATTGTTGTTTGCCATGATCTTTGTCTTTTTAACGTTGAGCAGCAGGCCAGCTGTTCGCACTTCTTTAACCCTCATCAGTAGGTCCTTTAATTCCTCTTCACTTTCAGCCATCAGAGTAGTATCATCTGCCTACCTGAAGTTGATATTTCTCGCAGCCATATTGATTCCTGCTTTGGATTCATCCAGCCCAGCCTGACACATGATGTATTTTGCTTATATTTTAAATGGTATATGTCATGACCAGAGCTTATAGAAACTGTGAAAATCATTGTATCTAAGCCTGGGCTGAATAAGTTGATGTTAAGTTAAGCCAGACATCTTGATATTGAAATCAGGGTGCACTCTTAATGGTAAAGATATATGTACTATATATTCTGTTGTGCTTTATCATGTATGTGGTTAAAAAAAAGACCTGTAAAACATGTGGGGATATAGAGAAAAAGGGGCCCTGAGAAATGGCTTCAATTTGATAGAAGTCCTGCAGTAATAAAGCAGAATAGAGGATTTTTTTTGCGCATGGAGCATTGTGCAAGGCAACCCCTTTTACACACACATAAACCTAGTCTTTGGAATGAACACCAATAAGGAGACATAATAACAATTAATGAGAGATGCTCTGCAGCTGGACTGACTGCAGAAGATTGAAGTTTTTGCACATATATTCCCCTTTTGCCAATGCCCAAAGCAGATGGCATTCTCCTAGCTAACACTTCTTGAACCAACGCTTCAGATTAGAGCCATGGTAACTGCCAGGCAAGTAGTGACAATTGTCACATAGTCTGGACAGCTGCATCCCATATCCCCAGGTTACTGTGACAACCATGAATGCACTTTAGCTGGATTGGTTGTGGTCAGCCTTCACATCACACACGTATGCTAAGTAGACAGAGATGGGCTGTGAGAAGTGGGAATGTAATGATTGGAATAACTAGAATACACATTGTTGGCATTGGTTGCTCATCACTAGGGACAAGGTATAAATATCTGGGAATTGTATCAATAAAAGTTCAGTTCTGGTTTTCACATAAACAAGGTGTGAGACTATTTACTTTGTGCTACATTCAATTTGAGCCTCGTAACGCGATTGCAGACAGCCGATTGTCTGCAAGTGAGTTGCGGGCTCCAGGTCCTCTACATGATCAAATAAGCAAGCCCGTAACCTCCCATTTCAAATCAGCCAATAGAAAGTGAGACTGTCATTTACGGCAGTAAAACATGGAGGTTATGACATCCAATTAGATTCGGGGGTCCGATTTACGATCAGACTCGCAAAAAGTGCAAATTAAAGAATTATTAAAATTAATGCCAATACTGTTCTAGTCCATATGGGTGGCCTGATATGTATTAACTCATTGATACCCGAGATCGTTTTAACCCCCGGAATGACAAAATGTATTTCCTGCCGATTTGCGAGATTGAGACTTTCCCCGTTTTTTTGCAGTGCAGTATTGATATTATATTTGTAATAGCGACTTGCCCGTCAAAAAATGACGGCAATGTGATGTATATGTTTGTGAAGTTGTATAGTTATTTAACTATATTTTTGAGCCTTGTAAGTATTGTGATATGAACATGTATTTTTTAAAAACGTTGATGTAATGGTTTTTTAAAATGAAATTTGTATCTGAAGAATTTTTCAGTTTAATATACATATAATCCTGAAAAAAGTAAAAAGTAAAAAGAGTTTTTTAAACGTGGCGAATTTTCACCTGAAGTTTAAAATATATGTAAGCAATAACCTTGAAAGTATATATTTT
Organism: Discoglossus pictus; assembly: GCA_027410445.1. NCBI lineage: Eukaryota > Metazoa > Chordata > Amphibia > Anura > Alytidae > Discoglossus > Discoglossus pictus. The sequence goes on along the minus strand of CM050163.1, from coordinate 320,338,890 downwards.
TAAAATTGAACTTTATTTTTTATGTAACTTTGTAATTTTTGCAAAACATTTGTCTAATTTTCAACATTATAAACAGGAACATCGTAAAAACATTTTGTAATATAATTTTCAATTAAAAGTATTAACATTTGAATATAAAAACAGTTTAACTTTAAATTAATCAGTATTAACATGCAATTTATATCCGAATAATTGTTAAGTTTAATATACATTGAATGTAGAGGAAGGCATACAGTAAAAACTCTCCTTAAACCGTACGTAATTAAAGTAATTCATTACAGAGCACATAAACTGTCGATAAACATTAATGTAGGTAGTAATGTTAAGATAACATAGAATATTTACATTGTGACTTAAAAGGTGCTTGAGCTGTTAACATGAACTTTGTAATATGTTGAATGAAATAACTTGATATGCTCTGTGCTTATATAGAGCCCTATTGAAATGGGCAAATCACATTTGAGTGAGGCCCTTGGCCATTAAAGATATATAGGTCCTTATTGAATTGCAATTTTGCCAATTGAAGAGGGCTCTATATAATCACATAACATATTTATTGAGCAAAGTTTTTAGTTATTGAAAACCTTGATTGTGGTTAGAAATTCAGTAACTAAAAAGTTATGTATAAAAAATATGTTATGTGCTTATATAGAGCCCTATTCAATTGAGGAAGTCGCAATTGAATAAGGCTCATAGTTCTTTCTTGTTTATACTTAATCCTTTACCTTGCTTGAAGTTTTGAATGACAGACGGTCCCCTCCTGCCAATCTTAATCCGCCGGTCTTCTTGTAGTGTCTGTTTGAAAAAGAAAGTGAAATAGTTATTTGTATATTTATAATTTTTCATCTAGCAAAGCATGGCCTTTTGAGCATGTAATGTCTTGTTGTATCTTACCTCTTCAAATTTGTTGGTGTTCTTTAAAAGGGATTGTGCTTCACAGTGCACGGTGCAAATTGTTGAGAGACGCTATTGATGCAGAGTCTGTTTGAATATTCAAAGAAATAAAAAGATTCAGCTTTATATGATCTATTGAATTGCATTAAATGAATGTCATTTAAATATAGTTGTGTAATTTTTTTCAATTAACCTTATTTTTTGTTGGGGGCTACACACATATGTCACATACATGAAGCACATTCCATAGTTTAATGTAATTATTTTGTGTATGTGTGACATATCAGTATACATGAGTCAAATTTAAATGGTTAAATTAACCTTATATTTTTTTTTTCCAACACACATAAATGTGTGTGTGTGAGATGTAACTATAGATGATATACATATATGTGCGTGTGACATATCAGTATACATGACATATAATGTAATTTAAATGTAGTTGTTTACTGATTTTGTTTTAAGCTAATTTTGTTGCATTGGCAATACACATAAATGTGCGTGTCACATGTCACTATGAAGGGGCAATACACAGAAATGTGCGTGTCACATGTCACTATACATTATACACATATATGTCCGTGTCACATGTCACTATGAAGGGGCAATGCACAGAAATGTGCGTGTCACATGTCACTATACATTATACACATATATGTCCGTGTCACATGTCACTATGAAGGGGCAATACACAGAAATGTGCGTGTCAGATGTCACTATACATTATAGACATATATGTGCGTGTCAGATGTCACTATACATTATAGACATATATGTGCGTGTCAGATGTCACTATACATTATAGACATATATGTGCGTGTCACATGTCACTATACATAAACCTCTGTTTAATATTGAATTATGTTTTTTTGTTGTTTTGTTAAATGAACCGTATTTTTTTTGTGAGCCTATACACATAAATGTGCCATACATGATGACTACATAAATCCTAGTTTATTTTTTTATTTGTTTGACCTGTCCTGATAATAAAATGTAATATATTATAGCTTACCTCTCAGTTGTAATTTGCACAATGCAAAGTAGTAAATTAGTAAAGAATTGTCTTCTCAAGTAAAAGCAGCAGTTATCTCAGAAGTCACTCCGTTGATCACCTGAGGAGAAATGTATTTTTTTGTTTGAAATAGGCAGTATTTATAAGCTTGTAGAAAGTTCTGGAAAGTGAGACCGTTAGAACGCAATACGCATGCGCTATTTGCGTTCCAGCTTACAATTTGCGTTCCATCCGCCATTTTCTGCGTATTACTGTTCAAAATGGTGTTTAATATGATTGTGATACGTTCCGCATAGTATGTGTTTCATTATTGCGAGTAAGTGTAGTGTAGTTACGTCTGAAGCCTCGTTTTCGTTTTGTTCGTCGGCCATTTTTTCTCTCGCTTAGCGATGGTATTAGTGTCTAAAGTGTTTTATTTTGATTTAAATGTAGGTGTAACTTGTTTTTTTGAGGTGCTGGCTGGTTCCTCTTGCTGTAGGTAAGCTTTTTATGTGTTTGTTGTGTGTCTTTGTTAAGTTTTAAATGTTTGTATGTCGGCGTGTTGCGTCCGATGTTTGCGAAGTCGTAATGTGTGGTAACGTGTCTCGTATGGTGTTTGCGTGTGTAGCCTCGTTTTCGTTTTATTCGTCGGCCATTTTTTGTGTCGCTTAACAAACTATTTATTGTCTAAACTCTTTTATTTTGAGTGCAATTAAGTTGTAAGTTGCATTTTTGAGGTCCTGGGTGCTTCCTGTTTGTGTAGGTAAGGTTTTTATGTATGTGCTGTGTGTATGTATTGTGTTTGTAATTTTGTAATGTTCGCGAGTTGCGTCCGAGTGTTGCGAGGCCGTAATGTGTGTGAACGTGTGTCGTATGTTGTTTGCGAGTGTCGTAATGTGTGTGAACGTGTGTCGTATGTTGTTTGCGAGTGTAGTAATGTGTTGCGACGTAAACTTTTTTTTAAATTTTGCAAGGGTCGCAGTTGCTGCAACTGAAGACCTCGCTTTGCGAGGTCCTCAGGTGCTGGCATGGAGCGCCTGCGGCGCTCCAAGCCAGCAACTGAGAACCTGGCACAGTGCCCTCGCTTCGCGAGTGCCGCGGGCTCGCTATGCGAGCCCGCAGCGTTAGCAACAACTCGTACGCTCACAACTATATATGTGATTAACAGTGCTACAAATAGGTGTTTAACCCCCTTGTGGGTCCTCTCTAGCACTCTTAGGATTTTCTCCTTCAATTTATTTAGATTTTTAGCCTTGGGAAAGTGAAAGATCAAAGGCTTCTGAAGTCTGTAAGTTACGAGTTTGACGGATGCCATTTTTTCAAGCAAGTAACTCGTAACCACATCGGAGCCCGCAAAAATACACCAATCGAAAAGCTTGCGACTTCACTTACGGACTCCCAGATATAAAAATTGCTCAATTGAATGGGGCTCTTTGTGCCTGTATCCTGAGTGGGGAGTGGTCCTGTTCTGAGACCAATGGTATCCCGCCTGCATTATCACCTGCACATATTCTTGGGCGTTGTCCATATCCTGAAGCCATCTTTTGTGCCAGAGGTTACAAAAACTACACAGTCCTGCTGGGGTAGGTTTAAACTAGGTTCTTATCAAGCCCATTGAAGAAGCAGGTTGTGACAATATACAAACTTGCTACACTCCTTTCCCGATCCTGAACCATTTAATTGTTCCATATTCTCTTCTGACTGTGGCTTCATGGTCCACATACTGATTCCACAGGAGGTGGATAATATGGTCCTTAAGAACTTGTCATATATAATAGTTTATGCAGCAGAAGTAAATATATTTTCTAGAACTCTCTTATTTTCTCTATTATCCAGTGGACACTGGCAATTTGATCTCTTGTGTGTTTGCCTGTGGCTTGCAAATCTAGTAGTTTTGATAGTCCATATATTGTTGGAGCCAATGCTGCAGGATCTTAAGCATTACTTTTCTGGCATGTGAAATGAGTGCAGTTGTTCAATAATTGGAGCACTCTGCTTTTTTGGGGATTGGGATGTAGACTAACCTTTTCCAGTCTGTTTACTCAGCATCAGTTTGTAGGACTTTGAACAGTTCAGCTGGGATTCCATCAACTCAGCAAGGCTTACTATGCCCAATCTTACTTCACTCTCTCAGATATAACAATAAACTATTAAGTTTATCAGTGCTGTTAAGATCCTTCCTGTATAGATCTTCTGTGCATTCTAACTCCCAATTCTAGTTTCTGTTAACTGCCTATCATTTTTGTCTTTTATTATGCCCACTTTGGCATGAAAGGTTCCTTTGCGATCCCCAATTTTCTTGAATACATCTCTTGACTTTCCCATACTGTTGTCTTCTTATATTTCTTTACATCACTCATTATACAATGCCTCCTTGTCTCTTCTTGATATCCTCTTGAATTCTGCATTAGGGTTGACAAATCTTTTTCCATCTCCATTACTTTTAGCTTTCCTTCTTTACTGGGCTACTTTTAGGGCCTCATCAGACAGACAGTGTGTCTTCTTAGTTTTCTTTCTTTTGAGAACATACTTTGTTGCTGTTTTCTGGACAATGGCACAAACTCCAGTTCAACGTTCTTCAGGCATTCTATCTTCTAAGTCAAGCCCCTTAAATCTATTATTTACCTACTCTGCATATTCACAAGGGGTATTATTTATTTTGTATCTGCTTGTTCTGATGCTTTTTCCTCAGTTTAATTCAATATGAAGCTCATGGTCTGGGCCGAAGTCAGCTCCAGGTCTTGTTTTTGCAGACTGTATAGAGCTCCTCCATCTTTGGCTGCGAAGTATATAGTCAATCTGATTTCTATATTGTCCATCTGGTGATGTCCATGTGTAGAGTCGTCTCAGAGGCTGTTAGTAGAGGGTGTTTACTATAACTAAAGTTTGGTTCCCTACTTTAGCATTCCAATCTCCTATGATGATAGTAACATCTTTTCTTGGTGTTATATCTATGACGTGTTGAATGTCTTCGTAGAACTGGACAAATTCAGCCTCTTCAGCATCCATGGTTGGAGCATAGACTTGGATCACTGTGATATTAAAAGGCTTGCCTTGAATTAAAATTGAAATATTTCTGTCATTTATTGGGTTGCAACCGAGCACTGCTTTGGCCACCCTGTGATTGACTATGAGGTCTGCTCCATTTCTTTTGCAGGATTTGTGAGTACAGTAGAAGATCTGGTGGTTGTCTGATGTGAAATGTCCCATTCCAGTCCATTTGCGCAGACTAATTCCCAGGATATCAATGTTTAATATTTTCATCTCATACTTGACCACATCTAGTTTGCCCTGGTTAATGGTTCTAACATTCCAGGTTTTTATGCTGAATTGGTCTTTGCGGCATCAGACTTTCCTTTCCCCTCCAGACCCATCCGCAGCTGGGTGTCCATTCGGCTTTGGCCCAAGCACTTCAATAGATCTGGTGCTACACGTACTCGCCCTCTTCCTTAGTAATTTTATAGGCACCTTCTGACCTGAGGGACTCATCTTCAGGGGTCATATCTGTGCTTGTCCATAGTGTTATCTTAGCAAATTTCTGGAGTGGGTTGCCAGTTCCTTCTCCAGGTGACCGCAATTTGTTTGATCCCTCTGCTATGACCTGCCCATCTTGAATGACACTACATGGTATAGCTCATTGCATCATTGAAGTACATATTGCTCCCTCACATTTTATATGAAACATAACAAATTATGATATTCTATTGATTATGAATGTAATTATTTTTAATTTTAGACATATGTGAACTTAGTATCTAGAATACAGAACTTGAGCGTGGCTGCAATAATACTATCCATGCCTCCTCTGAGATATAGAGAGGACTAGGTGCACTTAATCATGTATTGCTCACTGCTTTATTTTCTCTACAGTGAATAATTCCTGACATGTTCATCATTACTTGTGCTACATTATTACGGCAAAATAACATTTGTGCTAGGCTGTGCTTGCTAGTTTATATGGCCCTCATTCAATTGCAATTTGGCCAATTGAATAGGGGTCTAAATAAGCACATAACATATTTTTTTTGAAGAAGTTTTTACTTAGTAAAAATCTATCCAAAAGCAAGGTTTTCACTAACTAAAAACTTCTTTAAAAAATATATGTTTTGTGCTTATTTAGAGCACTATTTAATTGGCCAAATCGCAATTGAATGAGGGCCTAAGTGTTTGCAAATACAGTGTCACCAATTAGCCCATCCAAGCAGCTAATTAGTATTTGTGAGCTACACATTTGCATAATAATGCACCAAAAACAAATAATCTTGGCAACAATTTACTTTGGAAAAAAATGGCTTGTGCAACATAGAGCCAGTTTTTCAGTTTCTTCAAGAAGAACAACCAAATAAAAAGCAATTATATTAGCAATCTGTACTAGTAAGCAATGTAAGCACTATCAGAAGCAGAATGAACATTAAAGAATGTGCTTCCTTATATGATAAAACACTGCCACCTTCTGGACAAATTAAAGATTGCATGTAAACGAAAAATGACACACATTCCATTTCAAGAGGTTTTAAGTTCTTTCTTTCCAAATTTGTGCTTTATACTGTGTTAGATGTTGGCTCCATTTGAAAGAGGTTTGTGATATCATAATGTATGATTTTTCAATAAATTCGACTTTATGCAGAAAACAGTTTTTCTTGTGAGAAGTCAGAGCCAAGGAAGAAAACAATGATTTCCACTGTAGAAACAAAGTTGCTTTAACTCAATTTCTAAAAACATGCTGCAATTTAGTGAGTCTGTGATAATTATGTCAGGGAAGAGTTTTGGACAGCTGCTTTCAGTTCCTTCCTGTTAGCAAGTATGCAGGAAGTCTCTATTCCCCTTGAGGGATCTCCAACAAACAAGCGAAAACAACTGTAACCAAAGACCTCAATTAAAGGACCACTGAAGTTCAAGCAAAAAAGACTTGTTTGTCAAGTATATACCAAACTAACAATATTAACAGTTGTGGAAGCCACAGTCATAAAACATTTTTTTGGAAAAATCTGAAATTTTGTGGACTGTTTTTGAGAATAGGAATCCATTTTGTGTTTATTATGTAATTTTCTCAGAGCTGAATTATAAGGATGTGTGTTTTGGCTACAAGTGGAGAGAGGGATGAGGAAGGAGAGAACAGAAAGCCTTTATTAAGATAATTGGATAACATTTAAATTGACACCACTCCCCTTCCAACGGACTGAACCAATGAGCTCCAGAAATGTAAACACCCCTCTCACACACATAAGTTTCAACAATAATTATGGATTCCTCCAGGGTCCTGTAGAGCCATCAACATTTATTATGTTATAAATGTATATATATTTTGTGATTAATTATGTTCTTAGACTTAAAGGGCCATATTCAATTGAGCTTTTGTGAGATCCGGAGGCCCATAAGTGAGGTTGCAAGCTAATTTTATATTCCATTTGGCGTCTTTTTGCGGGCTTGGAGCTTCCGAGTTACGGCCTTGAAAAAATGGCGATGGTTACACTCGTAACTTACAGCCTACAGAAGCCTTTGATCTCTCAGTTTCGCAAAGGCTAAAATCTCAAATCGCTATTCAATTGCTCAATTTCCTCAAGCCCACAAATGTTTTCACACCCGTAAATGGCAAATGAAGGAGAAAATCCTATGAGTGCTAGAGAGGACCCGCAAGTCAGTTAAACACCTGATCGTAGCTCTGTAAATGAAAAATAAAAAATCACTGTAAAAAATGGGGAAAGCAATGACAGGCATTATAATTAATTGCACAGCAGTCTCAAGCTCGCAAATCAGCAGGGAATTCAATTTATTTCTACGTTTCATTTTGGGGTTATATCGATCTCGGGAATCAATGAGTTAATACATATCAGGCCACCCACATGGACTAGAACAGTATCGCCATTTATTTTCATAATTCTTTATTTTGGGGATTTGCGATTCTGATCACATATCGGACCCCCAAAGCTAATTGATTAACATGTAACCTCCATGTTTTACTGCCGTAATAAGGACAGTCTCATTTTCTATTCCCGCCCTGAACTGCTACAAACCAGTGCATGGTTTACAGTTTTGGCTTTAAGACAGCAACTTGCGGGCTTGAACAATTGAATAGCATCTGAGGCGAACGGGAGCCTGCAACACATCTGCAGACATACGGCCTACAGTGATCGAGTTGCCGGCTTATAATTAAATATGGTCCATATTTTTTTTTTCATTGTACAGTGGTCCATTTACTTTTACTGTTGGTAGTGGATAACATTGCTTAGAGAATATAAACAGAAAGTACATTTTCCCATTTTTGGGGGTTCAATTTCACCAAAACTCTGCAGGTTTTACTTGGTGAAATATGCTAACTAATGCATACAGTTCTTTGTAGTTCATGTATAGAACTTTTGCAAGCTTAAAGGTTTCTTCTTGTCAGCTATGAAGAACTAAAGTCAGCCCCTCCATTTAAACAGTTTCTTGACCTAAGCAAGTCCCAGTTGGTATATTAACATAATGATTAGACACAGACCAAATATTGGAGGGAAACAGGCCACATCGTTTATTATTAAACACAAATGACGTAATAACCATCACATATATAGTTGTGAGCGTACGGGTCGTTGCTCACGCTTGCGGGCTCGCGTAGCGAGCCCGCGGGCCTCGCAAAGCGAGGGCCGCGGCTCGCGCAGCGAGCCGCGGCCCTCGCGTAGCGAGCCGCGGCCCTCGCGTAGCGAGGTCACTGGGCAAGGGCCTCAGTTGCTGGCATGGAGCGACGAAGGCGCTCCATGCCAGCAACTGAGGCCCCTCGCGAAGCGAGGGCCTCAGTTGCTGGCGAGGTCACTGGGCAAGGGCCTCAGTTGCTGGCATGGAGCGCCGAAGGCGCTCCATGTCAGCAACTGAGGCCCCTCGCGGAGCGAGGGCCTCAGTTGCTGGCGAGGTCACTGGGCAAGGGCCTCAGTTGCTGGCATGGAGCGCCGAAGGCGCTCCATGCCAGCAACTGAGGCCCCTCGCGAAGCGAGGGACTCAGTTGCTGGCGAGGTCACTGGGCAAGGGCCTCAAACCCTCGCAAAATTCACGTCGCTACTCAAAAAACACGACACACAAATTACGACACTCGCTAAATTTTACGAGGAACGCAAACAACGTACGAAACACGTTACCACACATTACGACCTCGCAAACATCGGACGCAACACGCCGACATACAAACATTTAAAACACAATACATACACACAGCACATACATAAAAAACTTACCTACACCAAGAGGGAGCACCCAGGACCTCAAAAATGCAACTTACACCTCGATTTTACTCGAAATAAAACAGTTTAGAGACTAAAAAAAAATCTAAGCGAGAGAAAAAATGGCCGCCGAACAAAACGAAAACGAGGCTACAGCACTCTAAACTCGCAAAACACCACAAAACACCTACGGATATTCCGATACAGACCTATACCACACATTACTCGCCATTTTACACCAATGCGGAAGTACACGACTACGCTAACGGTTTGGTCTCGCGCACGCACAGTGTTACACTGCACACATTCAGCATGCTTACACAGCAGCTCCACACCACTAATGCTGCAGCAACATCAACACAGATTGCCAGCTCTTCATCACAATGCTTCAAAATAGGTACACTATATTCATTTACTAATTTAGCTACCTTAAAATTTCATTGCCGTCATTTTTTGACGGGCAATTCGCTAGTAATAAATAACAATAAATAAATTAACCAATGACCAAGTGAGGGCAGGAGCATGGCCAGAGACAGTACACCCTATGCCCTGAACCCTCGTCCAGGGCCTACTGTGATGTAACAGCTGTACCACTGTGGGGTAGGATCTCACCCATTTTACCGCTGTCCCGACGACTTCCCTCACCTTCCGCCGCTGTGACAACAACATAATACATTTTCTGTTAACAGATATTACAGACATAAATCATGATACCCAGAACACACACCTATTTATTACCAATCAACTTGATAAATACCTCCCATATTACCTCACACATGGCTAACTGGGGGGCATAATGGCACAGATGGCACCAAAGAGCCTATAAATGGCTCCACCACCCCTAGCTAGCCACTTTCTATTGTATACCCTGGTCCTGCCAGGTCAAGGGGCCTGTAATGATATAGGAATCACAAGGTTTTGGAGACCAGCAGCCTAGGTCAGCAATGATCCAATTCAGCAACTTGTAGGTGAAACAAGAACAAGCTTTATTGAAGGGAACAGGAACAACAATAATCTGGCAAGGTACATAGACAGGAAGTGCCTTATATAGGCCAAGGACCAGACACCTGACCAGACACAGCTGAAGAGACTAGTCACTGATACTATTGCTAGCAGAGTCAAGGTTTATCAGATCTCAAGGAAATTCCCAAAGGCAGGCCGGCGCAGTGGTAGGGAAGAGGTTCAGCAGTCTGGGGACCAGGGTTCAAAACCCAGCAGAGTCAATTCCTCACATTATCCCCGCCTCTATAGGTGCAGCCTCTGGATGCCCTATTACCTGGTTTAACAGGGTACTGCACATGAAAAGACCGAAGAAGATCAGGAGCGTGAATATTGTCCACTGGTTCCCACAAACTATCCTCCTCACCATAGCCTTTCCAACGAACCAGATATTGAAGCTTGTTGCGGAAGATCCTGGAGTCCAGAATTTTCTCCACCTCGTATTCATCCTTACCATCCCCGAGGACTGGAGGTGGGGCAGGCAGGGCTCGGCCAGGGAAGGTGTTGTCATGGAAAGGTTTCAGCAGTGCAACGTGAAACACCGGATGTATTCTCATGGAATCTGGAAGTTGCAAATGAAAAGTGACAGCATTGATCTGAGCGATGATCTCAAAAGGTCCCATGAACCTCTCACCCAATTTATGAGAAGGAACCCTAAGCTTAGGATTCCTTGTTGACAGCCAAACCTTGTCACCAACATGATAAACTGGGGCCTCCGTTCTATGCCTATCAGCAGCTCTCTTGTAACATTCCTGAGCCTCCGAAAGAGTCTCCTTTAACAGGTCTTGGGAATCTCGTAAGGTGGTTAGCCGATCAGTGACTGCAGGAATGGAAGTAGTAATTGGGAGACTAACTAGAAAGGTTGGATGGTAACCATAGTTGTCAAAAAATGGGCTCAAAGAAGTGGAGCAGTGTTGGGCATTGTTATAGGCAAACTCCGCTGTGGGTAGAAAATCCAGCCAGTCATTTTGCAGGTAACTAATATAGCACCGCAAATATTGCTCTAAAGTCAGGTTGGTTCGCTCAGTCTATCCATTACTTTGTGGATGAAAAGCTGACAACAGATTTACATTAATACCTAGATTAGAACAAAATGTTTGCAAAAACGAGATGTAAACTGCACTCCCCTGTCAGAAACTACTTCATCAGGCACTCCATGCAAGCGAAATATTTCCCGAATAACCAGGTCAGCCGTCTGTTTAGCCGAAGGGAGACCATGAGCTGGTATGAAATGACCCATCTTAGTTAACCTGTCCACAACAACAAGAATGGTAGTGTGTTCCTTAGAGGGAGGTAGTTCCACAATAAAGTCCATGGATATAGATCCTCAGGGACGATGAGGAATCGGAAGAGGCTGAAGCAAGCCAACAGGGGATGAGCGAGGAGTCTTATGTCTGGCACATACATCACAAGAGGACACATACTTCTTAACATCCTCATAATACTTCGGCCACCAAAAGGATCGGGCAAGTAACTCTTGTGTCTTTCGGATTCCTGGATGACCTGCTGGTTTTGAGTCATGGTAGAGACGTAAAAGGTCCAGTTGCACTGACTCCGGAGCAAACAGACGTTGTTGAAAAATCCAAAACCCATTAAGCATCGTCATATGGAGATCACGAGGAGGATCAAGAAGAACTGGATCTTCAGCGTAGCCCTTTTTAATGCGAGACATCAGATCAGAAGGAAATGTAACTCCTATAAATATATCCTCCGGCAACGTGGTGGTCTTGGTTACGGTAGTATGGAGGGGGTCAGCTATTCTAGACAAGGCATCCGCCTTACCATTCTTGGAGCCAGGACGGTATGTAACCAAAAAATTAAACCTCGAGAAGAATAGGGACCAGCGTGCTTGTCTGGCTGACAGTCTCTTAGCTGGTCGAATACATTCCAGATTTTTGTGATCTGTGAGGACAGTAATTGGATTGGTAGCTCCCTCCAAGAGATGTCTCCATTCAGGGGAGGCAGCTTTTATAGGCAATAGTTCTTTATTCCCTATGTCATAGTTTCTTTCTGCTGGCACCATCTGGCGGGAATAGAAGGCACACGGATGTAACAGCATCTTAGGTCCAGTCCTTTGAGACAGTATAGCACCAACAGCTGAATCAGAAGCATCAACTTCCACAATAAATGGTAATTCCGGCTCAGGATGTACCAGGACGGGGGCAGATGTAAACAGAGTGTTTAATCGGGAGAATGCGGTATCAGCCTTATCGGACCACTGAAAAGGAGTCCCTTTACGTGTAAGTTCAGTGATCGGTGTAATAACGGCAGAGAAATTCTTAATGAAACGCCTGTAAAAATTGGCAAACCCCACAAATCTCTGAATATCTTTTTCATTCTTGGGGATGGGCCAGTCCAGCACCGCTTTAATTTTACTTGCGTCCATACTTAAACCTTTAGGAGTTATTACATACCCCAGGAATTGAATTTCTGTTTGTTCAAACTCACATTTTTCCAGTTTAATGTATAGGTGGTGGGTACGAAGGCGCTCCAGAACTATACGGACCTGTTTTCTGTGGTTTTCAAGATTATCAGAAAATATTAGGATATCATCCAAATATGCCACAACAAACTGATCCAGGAGATCTCGTAGTACATCATTGATAAGATTCTGGAAAGTTGCAGGGGCATCAAAGCCCAAATGGCATTACTAGATATTCATAATGCCCGTACCTGGTTCTGAAAGCTGTTTTCCATTCATCATTTGGTCTTATGTGAACCAGATTATATGCCCCCCAAAGATCAAACTTCGTAAATATTTTAGCTGAGCGAAGTCTCCTCAAAAGTTCAGGAATGAGAGGCAAGGGGTAGCGGTTTTTAACAGTGATGTTATTAATGGCCCTGTAGTCAACGCATGGCTGTAGGCTGCCATCTTTCTTTTCTACAAAGAATATAGGAGCTCCTGCTGGAGAACTAGATGGTCGAAAAAAGCCTTTGGCAAGATTTTCTTGTATGTATTCACGAAGAGCTTTCAATTCAGGTATAGAAAGGGAATATATACGGCCAAATGGGATAGCAGCCCCAGGTAACAGCTCTATTGGGCATTCATAAGGCCTGTGGGGTGGAAGCTGATCAGCATTCTTCTTATCACAGACATCTGCAAAATCCCGATATTGTAGAGGAAGCTTAGTCAAGTTTGTAAGAACCATTTCATTAATTGTTGTGGCAACAGGTGTTACCTTAGAGGGTTGACAATTCATTAAGCAGTGTTCTGAAGGAAAGGACAAAGTTCTGGTCTTCCATTCAATCTGTGGGTTATGCAGAGCAAGCCAAGGTACCCCCAAAATCACTGGAAACTGTGTTGAGGAAATTAGGTGGAAAGATATAGCGTCATGGTGATTCACTTCCAGAGTCAACTTTAAGGGCACAGTCTCATGTGTAACCGGGCCTGACGTAAGTGGAGAACCGTCTACTGTCTCCATTAACACAGGTGAAGAATTAGGGATAGACTGAATTCTATTTCCTGCTGCAAATTTGATGTCCATAAAGTTTCCGCTTGCTCCAGAATCTATCATAGCTCTAGTTTAAATTTTACGATCACCACATTGCAACGTGATGGGCACCACAAAATGAGGATGTTGAGTCAACATACCCTCTTCACCATGAGCCAGAGAAAACAAGGGTTGTGTGACAGAATCAAGTTGATCTGAAATCTGGGATTGGTGTCCAATCTGTGCACCCTCAGCCGCCATAGCTATTGTTCTTTTGGATTTGCTAGGGCAATTGATGGCATAGTGCCCTGCACTACCACAATACAAGCATAAATTGTGAGTGCGTCGCCACTGTTTTTCTTCATTGGATAATGGCCCTCTTATTAGATTTACCTGCATAGCCTCAGGCTCAGAGTCTGTAGGTGGGGTCGGAGTAGAAATTCTTAAATAGGAAATAGGAGTAGTACTTGGTCTAAAAGAGCCTTGTCTTTCCAATCTTCTTTCAGAAAGTCTCGGATCAATACGGATAGCCAAATGCACAAATGCATCAGAGTCAGCAGGAAGATCAACACGAGCTAGCTCATCTTTTATAGCTTCTGAGAGACCTTTTCTGAAGTGGAACCTCCAGGCTGATTGGTTCCAGGTAGTATCAGCAACCCACTGTCTGAATTCAGCAGCATATTCAGCCACAGAGCGCCTCCCTTGATGCAAATGAAGGAGAGTGGCTTCTGCTGTAGCACATCGATTGGGGTCATCAAAAACTAGGCACATGGCCTCGAGAAAGTCATTTAAATTACCCAAGACTGGACTGTCCTGTTCCAGAAGAGGGGAGCCCCAAGCCAGGGCTTCATCTTTGAATAGGGAGAAAATAAATCCCACCTTCTCTCTTTCAGATGGAAAACGGTGAGGTAACATCATGAAGTGCAAACGGCATTGATTTAGGAAACCCCTAAATCTTTTGCAATCTCCTCCAAACTTTTCTGGTAGGGGCAAACGGGCATCTTGCGCAGGTGTAACAGTAGCAGCCGCAACATCACATGCCCTGTAGCTGGTATACTCACTGTGCATTGACTGAACTTTATTTTGCAGTTCAGCTACCTGGTCCTGCAGCACTTGAATGGTCTGTGCCTGGGTCTGCACAGTTCTTGCAGTAAAAGCAACCTGCTGGGCCAATGCAGAATCTGTCCCGGCGGTCTTCATGAAAGCACCAGATTATTCTGTAATGATATAGGAATCACAAGGTTTTGGAGACCAGCAGCCTAGGTCAGCAATGATCCAATTCAGAAACTTGTAGGTGAAACAGGAACAAGCTTTATTGAAGGGAACAGGAACCACAATAATCTGGCAAGGTACATAGACAGAAAGTGCCTTATATAGGCCAAGGACCAGACACCTGACCAGACACAGCTGAAGAGACTAGTTACTGATACTATTGCTAGCAGAGCCAAGGTGTATCAGATCTCAAGGAAATTCACAAAGGCAGGCTGGCGCAGTGGTAGGGAAGAAGTTCAGCAGCCTGAGGACCAGGGTTCAAAACCCAGCAGAGTCAATTCCTCACAGGGCAACCCTGCCACCCACCCCAGAAAGCCTGGGGTGGTCTACAGGGCCTTCATTATACAAAGATATATTTTGGCACGATCAGTCAATGGTAACAAAAACGTCTATACTACTATTATTATCTTTTATTTGTAACGTGCCAATATATTCCGTAGTTCTGTACAAAAATTAAATACATGGCAAAAACAATATTAGACATAGCATAGAATGGTATGGTGTAAAAACAGGAACAGAACGGAACGGGCCCTTTATAAAAGAAACTGATGCTAATATCACTTATTATCCTTTATTTATAATGCGTCAACATATTCCGTAGCGCTATACAGGGGTTAAGTACAAGTCAAGAACAATTTCAAACAGTGCAAAGGATGGAGGGCCCTGTTATTGACCTTTCAATCAGACATACACAGTGCTTTCCCTGAAGCACCTATTGAGATTGAAAACTCACAAATTTACAGTGCCCTGCAAAAGTATTCAACTCCTTGGCATGTTTCGTGTTTGAGGATTTGCCTCATTTCATTTACAGAACATGCCCACATGAAGATGTTTTTTTTTATTTTTTATTGTGAAGCAAACAACAAAAAAGACAAAATAACAGAAAAAGTTAATGTGCATAACTATTCACCCCCTAAAGTCAATACTTTGTAGAGCCACCTTTTGCGGCAATCACAGCTCCTAGTCGCTTTGGATAAGTCTCTATGAGCTTGTTACATCTTACCACTTTAAGTCTGACCACAGATTTTCTATTGGATTGAGGTCTGGGCTTTGACTAGGTCATTCCAACACATTTACATGTTTCCCCTTAAACCACTCAAGTGTTGCTTTAGCAGTGTGTTTGGGGTCATTGTACTGCTGGAAGGTGAACTTCCGTCCTAGCCTCAAATCACCCACAGAGTGGTACAGGTTTTGTTCAAGAATATCCCTATATTTAGCACCATACAACTTTCCCTCAACTCTGACCAGTTTCCCAGTCCCGGCTGCTGAAAAACATCCCCACAGCATGATGCTGCCACTGCCATGTTTCACTGTTGGGATGGTGTTCTTTGGGTGATGTGATGTGTTGGGTTTGTTCGAGACATAGTGTTTTCTTTGATGGCCGAAAAGTTCAATTTTAGTCTCATCAGACCAGAGCACCTTCCTCCATACATTTTGGGAGTCTCCCACATGCCTTTTTGAAAACTCAAAATGTGCTATTTAGTTTTTTGCTGAAAGTAATTGCTTTCTTCTGGCCACTCTGCCATAAAGCCCAACTTTATGGAGCGTACAGCTTATTGTCGTCCTATGTACAGATACTCCATTCTCTGCTGTGGAACTCCTCCAGGGTTACCTTAGGTCTCTGTGCTGCCTCTCTGAATAATGCCCTCCTTGCCCGGTCCGTGAGTTTTGGTAGGTGGCCGTCCCTTGGCAGGTTTGCTGTTATGCCATGTTCTTTCCATTTGGTTATGATAGATTTTATGGAGCTCCTGGGGATCATCAAAGATTTGGATATTTTTTTATAACCTAACCCTGACTTGTACTTCTCAACAACATTGTCCCTTACTTGTTTGGAGAGTTACTTGGTCCTCGTGGCAGTGTTTGGTTAGTGGTGCCTCTGGTTA
The DNA here is from genome assembly GCA_027410445.1 of Discoglossus pictus. Lineage (NCBI taxonomy): Eukaryota > Metazoa > Chordata > Amphibia > Anura > Alytidae > Discoglossus > Discoglossus pictus. Next base: position 320,322,230 of record CM050163.1, on the reverse strand, counting down.
GGTGTTGCAGCCTCTGGGGCCTTTCAAAAAAGGTGTGTATATGTAATGATCATTAGTTCATAGCAATTGCCTTCCCTGAAGTTTGCAACTTGTAACTGCTCTCTCAAATAACTGCCTCCATCTTAGTTCATAGCAATTGCCTTCCCTGAAGTTTGCAACTTGCAACTGCTCTCTCAAGGTATATACAGCCACTTAAAGATCCATCACTACAATATTGTAAATTCATTTATTATTTTTAAAATTTTATATAATTTTTGAGCACATAGAAACTTTTTTGAAACTGTGTTAATTTAATTATTTTCATCCTCAGACACTGCCTCCCCTGCAGCACTCTCTCACAGTGATTTTCACCTCAGCCACACACCTAGACCTGGGAACAAACAAGGTGGTGGTGTGGGTATTTTGCTTTCCACTCGCTGTACATTTCACCTCATACCCCCTGTCCCATTCCTCCAATTCTCATCCTTTGAAGTTCATACAGTCCGCCTCTTCTCACCTATCTCTCTACGTGTCGCTGTGATCTGTCGCCCCCCAGAAACTCCCTCTCAATTTCTTGATCACCATTCTGCCTGGATCCCTCACTTTCTCTCCTCCAATGTTGCTTCACTGGTACTTGGAGATTTTAACATTGCTGTTGACACTCCCAGCTCCCCAGCAGCAGCCAAACTGCTTGCATTCACCTCTTCCCTTGGCCTCTCACAACTAACAGATTCTTCTACTCATCATGCTGGACATTCTCTTGATCTTATCTTCACCAATCTCCTTACAACCTCCAACACAGTCATCTGTCCACTCCCTCTATCTGACCACCACTTCCTTCAACCTCACCACATCACCCTCTCACCACCCCTCTCCAACCCCTACCACCATCACGAACAGAAACCTGCGAGCACTTGACCCTACTCAGCTCTCCACTATTATCCAACCCCTTCTCAGCCCCATCACCAACCTCAACTGCCCTGACACTGCCACCGCACTCTACAACTCTACTCTCTCTTCCACCATTGACACTCTGGATCCTATATCCACATGCAGATGCCCTCGCTCCCATCCACAACCATAGCACACTACACAAACACGATACATCCAGAAGTGCTCCCGCACTGCTGAACGACTATGGCGGAAATCACTCACTTCAGCAGATTTCCTCCACTACAAATTTATGTTACGCTCCTATTCCTCTGCCCTTAACCTTGCCAAACAGCAGTACTTTACAACACTAATATCAACTATGTCCTCTAACCCCAAGCGTCTGTTTGCCACTTTCAATACTTTCCTCCACCCACCACCTCCTCCCATCCCTCCTCTCTCACAGCTGAAGACTTTGCCAACCATTTTATTCATAAAATTCAAAACATCCGCAATTAACTCTTATCTCATAGTGGTTTACACACTCCACCCTCCGAACTAACCAACAACACCCAGTCTTCTCCCTTAACCAATCCCACTGCCGCTTTGAACTGCTTTGATCCGGCTACAGAGGATGAAGTCTCCAAACTGCTATCATCCACTCGCCTCACTACCTGTCCTCGGGATCCTATTCCATCACAGCTCATATCTCATGTCGACCATCCACTTCTACTCCATATCCTCTTCTCCCTCTGTATTCAAGACACTGCTCTCTTGTGGTTCTCATCATACCTACAAAATCGATCATTCAGTATCTCCTTCTCTGACAACTCTTCTTCTCCTCAGAACCTGTCTGTTGGTGTACCCCAAGTATCAGTCCTATGCCCTTCCTCTTCTCCATCTACACTTACTCACTTGGTACCCTCATAAACTCTTTTGGGCTTCATTATCATCTATATACAGATGACACCCAAATCTACCTTTCCGCACCAGATCTATCCCCCTCTCTTCTAACATACGTCCCCAACTGCATCTCTAGTATATCCTCTTGGATGTCCACCCACCATCTCAAACTCAACATGTCTAAAACGGAACTCCTAATCTTCCCTCCCTCTACCACAGCGTCAATTCCTCACATCTCTCTCACTGTCAACAAAGACATCATCACCCCCTCCTCCCAAGCCCATTGTCTTGGAGTTCTACTACACCTTGCCCTGTCTTTCATCCCTCACATACAATCACTAAATAAATCTTGTCTTCTCCAGCTAAAAAACATCTCCAGAATCCATCACTATCTTACACAAGACACAACTAAAATCCTTATACACTCTCTCATCATCTCTCGACTAGACTACTGCAACTCGCTTCTTGTTGGCCTACCCACCACCCGACTATCTCCACTTCAATCCATTATGAATGCCTCTGTTAGACTCATCTTCCGTACACAACCTTCAGTGTCGGCATCACCTCTCTGTCAATCACTCCACTGGCTTCCCTTAGCCTCCAGAATCAAATTTAAAATCATGAACCTAACTTTCAAAGCCCTCAACAATAGCGCACCCCAATACATTTCTGGTCTCATCTCCAAATACTCCCCCACCCGTCCTCTTCATTCTGCTAATGACCTTCTTCTTTCTACAACTCTTATCACCTCCTCTCACTCCCGCCTCCAGGACTTTTCTCGTGCAGCCCCTAGTCTCTGGAACTCCTTGCCTCGCTCCACCAGGTTATCCTGTTGCCTCAAAACATTTAAAACCTCACTTAAAACACATCTCTTTAAAGAAGCGTATCACCTTCCACACTAACACACTTATCACCTCTCTCTCACTCTTTTACCACTCACTATACCTTAGATTTTAAGTCTGCAAGTTCCTGTCCTAAGTACTTTGGGAATTCACAATGGACATTGGATTCCTAGCTCAAATGCAGGGCCCTCCTTCCTTTGCTAAATGTTAAATTTTATTTATCTTTGTCTGAACTTAATTTATGTACAGCGCTACAGAATATGTCGGCGCGTTATAAATAAACTATAATAATAATAATAATGACAGATCATGTGACACTTACAACCTTATTGAATTGCGATTCGGCAAATTTAATAGGGCTCTATTTAAGCACATAGCATATTTTTTTACAGAAGTTTTTAGTTAGTGAACTTCTATCCAAAAGTAAGGTATTCACTAATTAAAAACTTCTGTAAAAAAATATGCTATGTGCTTAAATAGAGCCTTTTTAAATTTGCAGAATCTCAATTTAATAAGGCTGTTAGATTGCACATAGGTCTGAAGGTAATTGGTTGCACCAGAGCTTTTTATGGGCTTCATAACAAAGGGGGTGAATACAAACGCACATGCCAATTTTCTGTTTTCTATTTCTAAAAAATAGTTTTATGTATATATTTTTCTCATTTCACTTCACCAACTTAGACTATTTTATTCTGATCCATCACATAAAATTCAGATTAACAAAACATTGAACTTAAGGCTGTAATGTAACAAAAAATGGAAAAAATCAAGGGGGGTGAATACTTTTGCAAGGCACTATACATTCTATCACTTTGTGATATGTGTTAAATACTATTGAGAACATTATTTAAGAACCAAAATCCATGGGATAATATACTCTATTAACCCATTAGCAACCAAAATACCAACTGTAAAGGACCGGAACAGATTTATTTTATTAAAAATGCTAAAATCATTGGGGTGTGTTTAATATAATTGAGAATAATATTAAAGCCAAACCAAATTTGATGGTATGCTTAATTAACCATTTAACAATTTAGCATATTATTTTTTTGTGAAATGACCGAGGATGTTGACTTCCCAGACAGCCAGAAATATCAAATTTGCAAAAGACAAGACTAGAGGGGTAATAAGCTTCAATAATTCCAATGGTAACTAGTCTTAAGTGCCTGCCCTGGGCCATAATGAAGGAATAAAACTAATCACCAGACACACATGATTATTCATGTAATGAGCCTCAAAACTTCTAGAGAAACTGGTGTTAAGTACCTATTCTAGGCCGGTATACAATTTTACAGAAAATTACCCAGATGAGCAACTTCTCAGAGAGCCACAAATAACAAATTTACCAGATATGCTCGACTGGATGGGATTCATATAATTAGCAAAACTGTCAGCTCCCGGTCATTTATAGGGATATATTCATCACCTTCTTTTACAATACAGGTTAATACATAAGTTATATTTGTGATCTGGCTCCTTTTAGGTCGTATTCTACGGTATACTAGATTGCTTGTATATGAATCCTGTATATTTTGTTTTACTAATTATATGGCCATCTATCCACGTGTATCTGGTGAATTTGCTATTTCCACCTCTGGCAAGTTGCTGTTTCTAGTTGTTTTCTGTAAAATCGGATTATGCCCAGAATGAGTACTTAACCTCATTTCCCTAGAAGTTTTGAGATGTATTACATGAATCCCATTTTGACACGTGTGTCTGGTGTTTTGTGTATCTCTAGCTCTCTGGGAAGTCGCCATTCTCTGTCTTTTTAAGAAAAATTGTATTCTGGCTAGTTAAAGGGATAAAATGCATATCAGCAGACGGTTCAAAATTATATATTTATTTTAATTAAGAACTTGATCATTTTTTTTATTGTGCATTGGTCCTTTAAATATAGTTCTCAAGAGTATTTAATACATCCCAGTGATATTTAGGATCAATTTCTTTTATAAAGGGACGATTCTGTTTTTTAAACTGTTTCTTATTTTTTCATGCAGATGTACATAATATGCGACATCCAAATTATACTCTGTAATTCAAATTATCAGTGAGTTACACAGTATAACCTCTACCTACTTCTTTTCCAAGAATCCAGTGATGATAAAATAGGGAGATTCATCAAATTAACTAGCTCCATATTGAATATTTTACATCTCTATTCTTTGAGTGTTCAGATAACTAAAAAATACCATCACTCACTCGGATGATAATGTTCCCATTTGGAAAAAAAGAAGGGGGCCTCAACATATTGATACAATGTTACAAATTATAGTGTGGTGTGGTGTCATTATACTTCAAAAGCGACTTGCGATAAAGAGAACTCGAGATTTAAAGCATTACTGGATAGATCAAATTCAGCTTTGAAGGTCATAAAACAATACGCAACATTTAAATCAATCAATCTAAAGAACAAATTAGGTTGTCTGAGGTTTTAAGAGCATTGATGTGGTTTGGCTAAATGCATAATTTAATTCCATGGCTTATAAGCTAAAGTGAAATTTAGGTTAAATCTCTTTAAATGGAGGTATGCAAACCACATCTTGTAGACAATATGCACAAATTAAGATTTCTAAATGGTTTCTAACTAACAGTATATTTATTCCAGATTAGTAGAATTAAATGGATAACAGATCTTAATTTGCTTCAATTCATTTTAAAACCATGTCTTTACAAAAAGAGTTCCCTCATACTGTATATGTAACATTTTTAGCACATGACTTGTATTGCTACAAGGCCTATGTTCAGTTCATGAACTTTTGCCACAATTAACTCAGCATTCTGTGTGTCAGTGACAAAAATGTATTAAAAAAATTCAGCTTCCACAAACATGGAGGAGTAACTGGTGAACTAGTCAAGTTTAATATTTTTTACATAGATAGTTAATCTTCTTTAAGATTGCTTTTTAATATATGCAACTTCATTTTAGGTGGAACCTGCCCCTTAAGTTACTGTTTAGGTAATATAATGGGTAGACTAGATGAGCCTTTTTGATTTTTATTTGCCTCCAAAACAAAAAACCAAAACGAGGCTACAGGACCCTAAGCACGCAAAACACCACAAAACACATACAGATTTTCCCGAAAAAGCCGTACGAGGTCCAAAATACACTGTTAACAAGGACGTAAAAATACGACCTTAACGCCCGACCTACGCGCACATGAAAACAATAGAAACACAGTAAATACACACACCAAATACATAAAAACCTTACCCACACCAAGGAGGGGGCACCCTGGACCTCTGCAAGTGAAGTTACACCTCAATTTAAGTCCAAATTTAAGAGTTTAGACACACGAAAATCCCCTAAGCGAGAGAAAAAATGGCTGCTGAAAATAACAAAAACTAGGCTACGGGACCCTAAACACGCAAAACACCACGAAACACATACAGATTTTCCTGAAAAAGCAGTACGAGGTCAAAAAAACACTATTAACAAGGATGCAAAAATACCACCTTAACGCCAGACCCACGCGCACATGAAAACAATAGAAACACAGTAAATACACACACCAAATTCATAAAAACCTTACCCACACCAAGGAGGGGCCACCCAGGACCTCTGCAACTGAAGTTACACCTCAATTTAAGTCCAAACTCAAGAGTTTAGACACACGAAAATCCCCTGAGCGAGAGAAAAAATGGCTGCCGAAAAGAAAAAAAAACAAGCCTACAGGACCCTAAGCACGCAAAACACCACCAAACACATACCAATTTTCCTGAAAAAGCCGTACGAGGTCCAAAATACACTATTAATAAGGACGCAAAAATACGACTATAACGCCCCACCCGCGTGCACATGAAAACAATAGGAACACAGTAAATACACACACCAAATTCATAAAAACCTTACCCACACCAAGGAAGGGCCACCCAGGACCTCTGCAACTGAAGTTACACCTCAATTTAAGTCCAAACTCAAGAGTTTAGACACACGAAAATCCCCTGAGCGAGAGAAAAAATGGCTGCCGAAAAAAAAAAAAACAAGGCTACAGGACCCTAAGCACGCAAAACACCACCAAACACTTACAGATTTTCCCGAAAAAGCCGTACGAGGTCCAAAATACACTGTTAACAAAGACGCAAAAATATGACCTTAACGCCCGACCCGCGTGCACATGAAAACAATAGAAACACAGGAAATAAACACACCAAATACATATAAACCTTACCCACACCAAGGAGGGGGCACCCTGGACCTCTGCAAGTAAAGTTACACCTCAATTTAAGTCCAAATTCAAGAGTTTAGACACACGAAAATCCACTAGACGAGAGAAAAAATGGCTGCCGAAAAAACCAAAACGAGGCTACAGGACCCTAAACACGCAAAACACCACCAAACACATACAGATTTTCCTGAAAAAGCCGTACGAGGTCCAAAATAAACTATTAACAAGGACGCAAAAATACAACCTTAACGCTTGACCCGCGCGCACATGAAAACAATAGAAACCCAGTAAATACACACACCAAATTCATAAAAACCTTACCCACACCAAGGAGGGGCCACCCAGGACCTCTGCAACTGAAGTTACACCTCAATTTAAGTCCAAACTCAAGAGTTTAGACACACGAAAATCCCCTAAGCAAGAGAAAAAATGGCTGCCGAAAAAAAAAAAAACAAGGCTACAGGACCCTAAGCACGCAAAACACCACCAAACACATACCGATTTTCCCGAAAAAGCCGTACGGGGTCCAAAATACACTATTAATAAGGACGCAAAAATACGACTATAACGCCCCACCCGCGCGCACATGAAAACAATAGAAACATAGTAAATACACACACCAAATTCATAAAAACCTTACCCACACCAAGGAAGGGCCACCCAGGACCTCTGCAACTGAAGTTACACCTCAATTTAAGTCCAAACTCAAGAGTTGAGACACACGAAAATACCCTGAGCGAGAGAAGAAATGGCTGCCGAAAAAAAAAAAAACAAGGCTACAGGACCCTAAGCACGCAAAACACCACCAAACACTTACAGATTTTCCCGAAAAAGCCGTACGAGGTCCAAGATACACTATTAACAAGGACACTAAATCATTCACAGCCGAGTACCACATACACATTTTACAACACAAACGTACACAGCTACCCTAATGGATTTTCCTCGTGCACGCACACTATTTACACTACACACTGGATCAGTACAAAATGCATAACTGTATTCGTGCACCTACCTATATATCTTATCTTTGCAGTATTATCGTATAACCAAGTTTTACTAATAAATGCTGAATCATTGGGAGACTCTAAAATGGAGGATTTGTCACTCCCCTTTATACAAGATGTAGGCAGCACTATTTCCGGTCTGTTAAGGATGACGAGTCTTATCACACACTCTGAGCACGAGGAGGAGAACGCCATCTTTCCTTTGTCCTAAACTTCTGACCAATAAGAGGAAGACTCATCCCCCTGTGGGATGACACCTAGAGACTCCTTAATGTTTTAACCCAATGTCTGACCAAGGTCTCATAAAAGCGGACACTTCAGAACCAATGAATTACCGAATAAACCTGATGTTTTGCTTAATTGTAACTTTTATCTGATTACTAAAAACTATATAAATGATGGCTGACGTAATAAAACTAGAAGAGAGAAAGCTGTATACCAGAACTCTGTGTTGGTGTATTATTTCTCTAAGGTGTGCACACTATATAAATATTGGTAATTTGGCCAGGGACAGATATTTCTGAAAAATACTTTGTTATTTACCAAAACAGCTTCCTGCATATATTACTTCAAAATAGGTCAAGTATCTTTATTTTACTAAATTCTTAATTATTTCATTCGCATACAAAAAACGACCGCCAACGCTGCTCATAGCACACAAACAACCAACAGCCTTGCAATGAGCACCGAAGGATCTCGGAACACCAACAAAATTAATGTCTCAACCAAACACCATTATCTGCCTTACGATCTTATTGCCGTCATTTTTTGACGGGCAAGTCGCTAGTTAAACATAATCACAAGTGGTGTGCTCAAATTTATTTTGGATTATTGATGAAAAGTAAAGACAAGCTTTGATGGACATTAGAGTATGTACATCTGTCTCTAAATCTAATCTGTTTTAAGATTACCTCTATTGTATATAATCTGTTTATCATTGTTATTCTAAACTAGCGACTTGCCTGTCAAAAATGGCGGCATGATATGGTGTTATACATTGTGTTTCTGTCTCTTTATGTACTATCTGCTGTTTGTCTCTTTCCTTCCTCTCCCTCCCCTGTGTCTCTTCCCCCCTCTCCCTCCCCTGTGTCTCTTTGCCCCCCTCTCCCTCCCCTGTGTCTCTTCCCCCCCTCTCCCTCCCCTGTGTCTCTTTGACCCTCTCTCCTTTTTTATGAGAGCTTCTGATTTTCCCCATCACAGAGTAAATCTCATCCTGTGCTTTTTATTGAGGTTCCAAGAATAGGGGTTTTCCTACATTGACAAGCATATAACAGCCCTATTATTTTGGTTTAACTTACTGACTCAATCAGTGTGATTTCATACCAGAAACATTTTAACAAAGTAATAGCGCATACAAAAATTACAGGGCAATACAATTTTAAGCCTTGGCAATGCTGTTTGCCACACAATGTAAAGCTTTTGCTCCTCTGTGGACCTTTGGCACTCATTGAGAGCCCTGCGCTGAGCGCCTTTGGCGCTCATTGTGAGCCTATCCCCTTGTGTACTTCAATTGTCTGGCTTTGCAACGATCACCTTTGGCGCTCATTGTGAAAACCGAAATATAAGTACAGTGTAAAATGGCAAAAAAGTGAGTACAGTGAATTAATAAAGTAATAGGAATTAATAAATTAATATACTTTATCTATTTATATGTAATATGCAGCATTCAATATCCTGAAGAGCTAACAATCGTGTAGCCTCGTTTTCATTTTTTTCGGACGTAATTTTTTTTCTCGCTTAGCCGATTCTTAAGTGGCAAAACTCCTTAAATTCGACTTTAATTCTTGTGCAACCTCACCCCCAGACGTCCTGGCTGTCCCTCCATGCTGTGTGTGATGTTTTTTTTTTGTATAAGTCCGTATTTCCTCATTGAGCGTTATTGTTTTTTTTCTAAGTCCCGTCGGTCGTATATTTTAACAGCGAGTGAGGTGTTGTATAGCTTTACGAGGTCTGAATTTGCGGCCTGCAATGAGTCTTTCGCTCAGTTTATCTCCCCCTCCGCAAATGCGGCCCCTCGCAATTGGCTCATTGCAACTGACGTTGGAGCCTCCTTTCGCGAGGTCTGCATTTACGGCCAGAACGGCTTACCTCGCTTTGCATGACGACGACTCGCAGTTTGACAACTATTATATGTGATAGAATGCTGCAGTGGCCTAGTACACCACAGTATATTTACACACAAATGCCTACACCACATATAGAAGAAGTAGCATAAACTGGGAATGTTCACATTATGAAGAGAGATGTTTGAATTGAGAGAGACAGACAGAGAGAGAGAGATGCATCTTTGCATGCATGTCTGTGTTTCTTACTTTGGGCCCTATTTTATTGCCCAATTCAAGAATTTATACACAAATCCCTCTTAATATTGCCATATATTCTATTAGCTACTTGCAAGCTGATTACGAGTTACCTGCCCATAATCAATACAGGCCAGCCAAAGGCGCAAATTCTAGTTTAGAACTCCATTGGTTTTAGCACAGCTTGAACATTACAAGCGCTAAATAATGACATTTACATAAAATTTATATTCTATTAGATCCGTAGCTATAGCTTGTAAATTAAGTCTGACCCGCAAATAAAAAAAGTATCAAGTTTCTGTCAAAAATATTAGTACTAAATAGAACTCGCAAGGCCTTTTTCAAACACCTAGTAGAGCCGTAGCAGCAATTAAACACACAATACTTTACATTAAAAGCATGGGAAGGCATGACAACACATTAGAATTAGTTGCACAACAGTCTCAAACCCACAAATATGCAATTAAAAATATTATTTTTCAGTGTTATTTCTGAATAATATCGATCCATGGACTGAAGGGGTTAGTACATATCATGAAACTCACATGGACTAAAACAAATGATCTAATGCATTCCTTGATTGCGAGCCCGATCAGCAGTCAACAGCAGATCAACAGTTAAACCGTTAGCCTGAAGTTTTCTGATTTTCTTGCTTTTGCAAACAGTTTTCTCTCAATGTTGACACCCCCAGAAATTCCCAGGGATAATTAACATAGCTTATACAATGTTTCTTTTTTGCCTGGGGATTGTGCAGACATGCTCAGTTATCACCTGAAGTCTGCCCTACTGTGGGAAGTCACATGATGTCAGACACTTTCCTTTAGATTCCTATCCCTTCATTCAGTGATTGTTTTATCAACATCCCAAGTGATACTCCCCCCAGCCCCAGAGAATTGCCCCCAGCCCCAGGGAAATGTCTCATGGCCCCAGATAATTGCCCACCAGCCCCAGAAAATTGCCACATGGCCCCAGTAAATTGTCATGTGACCTCCCCCAACCCCAGTGAATTGCCCCCCAACTTCCCCAACCCTAGTGAATTGCCCCCCAGCCCCAGATAATTGCTCACTCACACTCTCACAGACATTCTCACTCACACAGACATTCTCACTCACACTTTCACGTACACAGGCACTCACTCACTCACACTCTCACTCACCCTCTCACACACATATATACACACTCACTAACACAAACACAAACATTCTCAGACATACACACTCACAGGCACTCTCACTCACTCACACAGACACTGTCACTCAGACACACACACTCACACTCTCAAACACAGACATACACACTCACACACACACACACACACACAGACATACACTCTCACTCACACAGACTCACAAAAACACTCACACAGACATACACACAGACATACACACTCACCCTCTCACACACACTCACCCTGTCATATCACACACACTGAGCCTGTCACACACTCAACCTTTCACACACACTCACCTTGTCATATCACACACACTGAGCCTGTCACACACTCACCCTGTCACACACACTCACCCTGTCATATCACACACACAGAGCCTGTCACCCCTCACCCTGTCACACACACTCAATCTGTCACACACACTCACACTTAGCCTGTCACCCACACACTCACTTCGGGTTGAGGTGTGCTGCGCCTGTGGGCAGATCAGCTCTCTCCCTGGCTCCCCCATGTGCTGGAGGCTTGTTCCTGCACTGATCTGATCCCGCCCTCCTAGCAGGCTGTTAACTCCCTGCTTCCCTGTGCCTGCACATGCTCTGTGTGCGAGGGTACACATGAGAGATTGGTGTACCCATCATGGCAGATTACAGCAGCTACTGCAGAGGCTATTGTGGGTGTAAACATCACCCCCAGCACATTTTTTATTTTAATGCAAAAACAGTTTGCATTTTTTTCATGCAAACCTTTTTGCTTGATGGGTTATGATTGCATTCTACAAGATGCATTCATAACCCACCTCACTTTAATATGCCTTTAATTTCCATAGATAAATCTCTAGGATTTGAATTCTTTCTTAGATGTCACAATATATCCTTTTCATAAGTGGCTATATAAGTCACTCTATTTTGAATTTCTTTGATTTTATATTTTTAATCAAGAAGGTCTTCTTTTCTCAGAAATTGTACTATGTCATATATGCAATAGATTGATTTTAATTTATGTTTCTTTGAAATGATATCACACTGATTTTTGTACTGGGATAACAGACCTTTGCACTGTTAGTGTTTTTACTGTCAAATTCTTCATTAGCCAAAATGTTTTTGGGGATTGCTGCTTTTGTTAGCAGCAGTGTTCTTTAATATAATTTTAGTGTTACTAATATAAATAAAATTTGTGATTTAAAGTGAATATTTTAAACTAGCTGCTTTTTGGCTGGTAGTGCCCATAACATAAATGAAAAACATATTTGTAATCAAAACACACTGTAGTGATAAATATATACATTTGTCATATGGTGATATGATGTGATCTTTAAATCTAATACCTAATGGATTAATATCCACTACACAGTACCAGTTGTCTTTCCCTATAAATATAGCCTTTGTTTCATTTTATAGGATCAATTGTGTTATAGACACTTTTATTATGCAGACATGTATAGCTCAATTATTTCATATGTCCTTCTGGCACTTATTTTTATGCCACTGCTAAAGAGTCTAGTCTATATTTCTATCAGGCTCTTGTATATTAAGTCGCTGCTATCTCCATATAATGAATGACGCTGTGGACTTTATATTACCTCGTGGCCCAGCTATTCTATGGCCACTACTTAACCTTCTATTGGAATATCTCTTACTAGTGGTTCTCTACTGGAAATAGGTTCCTCTGTCTTGTATATTGCTCTGAAGCTATGGGGGTCTGATTTTCGGCGTTCACCAATATTTTTGGTGTGCTCTGGCTGTGATCGCAACTGTTTAGTGAAGTCATCAACGCCCAACGCGCGTTTCATGAGTTCAGTGAATCTCAACTCATCAGGGGCTTAGTGTAGGTGCAGCAGTAAGGATATGTGAGGATTGGGGTAAATGGGAATATGGGTAGTTGGAGGATAGTAGTAGTAAACCTAGATTAGGATACTAGTAAGGTTAGAATAGTGGTTGAAATATTGAAGAAATACAGTGGTTTAGTAATACAAACAGTGGTGCAATGAGGTGAGGGTGGTAAAATACTAGTCCTAGTTGTGTGTTTTGTTTTACATTGTGGTAGGTATGGAATACTGGTTAAACAATCACAGAACTATTTTAAGGAAGGTTATGGATAATGATTAATAAACAATATAAGTTGCTTTTAATTGTCATCACAATTTTGCTAGTATATTTCCTTTAAAAAGTCTAAAGATTCACCCTTAATACCTTTCAGATTAATTTGTCTTCACACTGATATATTTAGTACCTTGTAAGCATTTTGGAGGTACCCATATACTTAAAACTGCCTCTGTGCTTACAGTTGTCTTTAGTATATGTACAATGTCTCCAAAGTTGTTTGATGTTTACATTCTTAAAACAATAATGCTGCTATTATGTGAACTGTGAAAGACAAAAAGGACTTAACACTGCTATATTATTTGCTGCTGGTTAAATTGTGTTTTATGGGAACTTTTTTGTTTATATAATGCATGCTAAAATGCATAGATTGTCGTTATACACAAAAACTTGAAAACTTTATCACAAGGGTGACTTCAAGTGATAACGGACGTAGCACATGCCCTACACGGTTTATACACATTTGTTGCAAAGTAAATATCTTTGTGTGAGAATAGGACAATATGGTTGACCTACAGCCAGAGACAAGACCTTTGGTAAATGTCTTTCTGCACCATATTTAAGTCAATAAATCATCTATTACAGTATTTTAGTATCATTATTATTAGTTTTCCTGTCAAAAACAGCATTTCCAGCATTAAAATTTTATTGGCCGTCATTTTTTTGACGGGCAAGTCACTAGTGTATACTATAAATTGTGTTTAACTTATCTGGCATAAAGTAATAAGGTATTAGACCATCATGTTCATTGGACATAATATCAATAATTATGAGCAAGGAATTTGGCTGAATGATCAGGAGAAAGGCCTGAGCACTTTGATATAAGTTGTGCAGAGCCTGGTTTTACTTCTGGACTCAAGACATCACATTTATAACAAGTGTAATCTCTTCTCCCATGTCTGGTTCTCCCACTACCTCTCCCTATCTGTGACAGGGAGGAGACTTTGAATACACAAGAACTGTGTGCAAAGTGGGAATGTGGCAGTTATATCAGTCAGTGTTTTTCAGCAGGTAACATTTGCGGGCTTGAAACATCAAAGGAGGAGATAGGACGGAGTTACGTTTTTGACAACAGCAATGATATTGAACCTGTAACTCGCAATTGGAATACGAGTAGCAGCCAATTGAATATCAGTACCATTTACGGGCTTCACTAAGGGCTTGTGTAATTGCAATTTGGACAAAATTTGGACCTATGTATTTTATCTTCCAAAAAGAATGAAGGAGGGTTTGAGCCATATCCATTATCATGTCTAGTTCTCAAGAAGGCATTTAGTACTATCTGAATAGTACTTTAGTTCATGATTAGTTCACTACAATTTACATTTTCTGAAACATTTTCGATTGTGCAGTCAGGTCCAGGTCTCGGTGGATTATCTATTTCTTACAGTCAGTGTTCTCAGCAGGTCTAAATTGAGGCTTTTTAGTTTACAAGAACACACCAACTTGTGAAATTAACATGCAGAAGGGAAAAAAGCAATGTGGAGATACTCAGTAAAATATACAATTATAAATATAAAACTTGCAAAATGTTGTGGGTGTGTTTTTTTTGCCTGTAATAATGTTTAGCTATTCAAAGATGACAGAATAAAATCCACTACATTCCTCCATTAAATGTCCTAAGAAAGCTGGAGAGGAGCAGCAATGACAGCCACAACATACTCTGAAAATGGCTGACAGGGGGAGGAAACAGGAAGATTGATCAGCTAAAATAAACCACATGATGCATAGGTACTGTAA
This sequence comes from Discoglossus pictus, assembly GCA_027410445.1. NCBI lineage: Eukaryota > Metazoa > Chordata > Amphibia > Anura > Alytidae > Discoglossus > Discoglossus pictus. The sequence continues at coordinate 320,307,150 of CM050163.1, read as the reverse complement.
TTAACACCTCTGCTCTAATTAGTAGAAATAGCAACCAAATAATTATGGCTAGTAAAAAAAAAGTACATTATATGTATACTGCTATACATGTTTTAATGAGCACCAAAGGATCTAGGAACAACAACAAAATTTATGTCTGGACCAAACAGCATACCTGCCTTACAATTTAATTGCCGTCATTTTTGACGGGCGATTTGCCATACTAGCGACTTGCCCGTCAAAAATGACGGCAATTAAATTGTAAGGCAGGTATGCTGTTTGGTCCAGACATAAATTTTGTTGTTGTCCCTAGATCCTTTGGTGCTCATTACGAGCCTCGCGCTGAGCGCCTTTGGCGCTCAACGCGTGGCTCGCAATGAGTGCATTCGGAGCTCATTGCGATGCTGTTGTTTGTTGTTGTTGTTTTTTTTCTGATAGTCGCTTTTGCTGTTATTGTTTTGTTGTTGTTCCAAGATCCTTCGGCACTCATTGCAAGCTGTTGGTTGTTGTATTTTTTGGTCGGTGATCTTATTTTTATGCTTATTGTAAGGCTTTTTGTGCTATGAGCAGCGTTGGCGCTCGTTGTGAGTGGCGCAGTGAATGTGTTTTGTGTTTAGTGTGATTTTTTTTTTGTGTAAATGAAATAATAATAAATTAATAAATTAATATACTTTACCTATTTGTAAGTAATATATGCAGGAAGCATTGTGATGAAGAGCTGACCATCTATTTTGATGTTCCTGCAGCATACAATGTAGGTTTGCACTGTTGTGGAGCTGAGGTGTAAGTGTCAGCAATGTGTGCAGTGTGTAGTGTAAATAGTCTGTGTGCGCGAGGGGAAGTTGTTAGGGTAGGTGTGTACTTCCGCATTGTGTAAGTTAGTGCTGTAAAATGGCGGTGAATGTGGGTGGTACCCGGCTGTGGATGATTTAGCGTCCTTGTTAAAAGTGTACCTTGTACGGCTTGTGCTTGGTGGTGTTTTGCGTCTTTAGGGTCCTGTAGCATCGCTTTTGTTTTTTTCTGTTTTTACTGTTCTAAGTCCCGCGTCTCGACTAAATCTAGCTAAAAGTGCTCTGGGCCTTTGACGCTCATTGCCTAAGTGCTCTGTGTGTAATGGCTCACCTCGGTACGCAAGGCTCACCAGCAATGAGCGCCTTTGGCGCTCATTCCCTAAGTGCTACGGGTTTAACGGCTCCTACGGCGCTCATCGCTAAGTCGTACGGACTCCGCAAACAGCGTGACGACGACTCACAGTTGGACTATTATAATATGTGATATACAAAATATAACCATTGTCGAGCTGATAAAACTATGTTCCCAGTTTTTGCAGTGTTATGGTTTTTCACAACTTAAACACATTGGGCCTCATTCAATTGCAATTTGGTCAATTGAATAGGGCTCTATATAAGCACAGAGCATATTTTTATTGCAAAACTTTTTAGTTAGTGAACTTCGAAAAGCAAGGTCTTCACTAACTAAAAACTTCTGTACAAAAATATGCTCTGTGATTATATAGAGCCCTATTCATATGGCCTAATCGCAATTGAATGAGGCCCATTGACAGTTTCTGATCTCTGTAAGATACACAGCAGAAGATATAGATTCTAGGACAAAAATAAGCAAAAAACATTAATATATGAAAATGTTTAATCCTGACCTACATCCAATTGATCCCAGACAACTTCAAGAAACAAGAGAGAACAAGAAGGATGCTGAGACAGTATCTATTACTAGAAAGCAACCTAGAAAGCTAGCATAAACAAAGACAAATGGAGGTAGCTGCACGGTAGGGATTAGCTGATTAAACTAAAAATGTAAGTTAATTGCTTCAATCTCGCTTCACTATTGTATACAGTATTGTCCCGTCTTCATATGGTTAAATAAATACTAAAGCCACATATTAACAATGAATTTATTGAACAGTAATCATAATATGTACAGAGAGCAAAGAAGTCATTATTTAATATTTTTTCATTTATATGGACTTATGTGGGGAGGTAATTCTTGTTTTATTAATGTTATCTATCAGCCTGAAACTATAGAACAGATATTGTTTTGATTTCAATGACCACCGTACAATTAAAAAAAAATAGTTTGAAAACTTTAATTCTGCATAATTAAGCAGAAAAAAAGGTTATACATCTAGTTAGAAAATTTTTTTGTTGCCACTGCCAAAATCCTGGAGAGATCCGTGATACTTTTTTAGAGGTTGTGTGGATTATTATTATTATCGTTAATTTATGAAGCGCCAACATATTCCGTAGTGCTGTACATAAGTTAAGTTCAGACAAAGATAAATACATTAAATATGGCAAAGCAAGGAGTGCCCTGTCTTTGAGCTAGGAATCCAATGTCCATGGTGAATTCCAAAAATACTTAGGATAGAAACTCGCAGACTTACAATCTAAGGTAAAGTGAGTGGTAAAAGAGGGAGAGAGAGGTGATAAGTGTGTTAGGGTGGAAAGTGATACGCTTCTTTAAAGAGATGCGTTTTAAGTGAGGTTTTAAATATGTTGAGGCAAAAGGATAATCTGGTGGAGCAGGGATGAGAAGGGTGTTTGCATTTCTGGAGAGCTATTGTTGCAGTGAATGATGCAAGGAGTCTGCTTCTGGGCCAGTGAGATGGAATGGGTGTTGTGTCTATTTCATTGTTAATCTCTTTACAATGATTCTGTGTTACCTCATTCCCCACTCCTCTCTTCACTGAAAACAAACACCCTCATGATTCAGCTCTGATGAAGTCATGTAACAAACACAAAATGGATTCCTGTTAAAATGGAGTCTTCTAAAAATCAGAAATTCTCACAGCCCCAACACGCAAACCATAAACGCATACATAGCATTTCAGGGCATGAAAGCCCTTAAATTACATGTTAGACAGAGCCAATCACAAATGAGAACGTCATCATGCAGTCAGTAAAACATGGCGCAGTGTTTATAAATAGTGTTTAGAAGTACAATTTGCAATCGAACTCGCAATCCAGAAATGTATAGATCAATAAAAATCAATAAATTAACTTTTTAAGTCCACGCAGGTTGCATGATATATATTAACTCCTTGATTCCCGCGATCGATATAACACGGAAATAAAATGTAAAAAATATATTTTTTATTGCAGATATGCAAGCTTGAGATTGTTGTGCAATTAATTCCAATGCCTTTCATTCACAGTATTTTTAAGTACAGTAGTGTGTATATTTGCTTTTACAGTGTAATGAACATGTGTTTAACCTACTTGGGAGTCTAGTACTCGTAGAAGATTTTGATACATTTGCCATTTACGGGTTTGAAGGCAATTGCGGGCTTGTTGAATTGTTGTAATTGAATATGGACTTTGTGTCTTTAGCACTGGAAGCATTTACAGGCTTGAAACATCAAAGGAGGAGATAGGACGGAGTTAAGTTTTTGACAAATGTAGTACTATCTGAATAGTACTGTAGTTCATGGTTAGTTCACTACAATGTTTTCTGAAAACTTTTCGACTGTGCAGTTAAGTCCAGGTCTCGGTGGCTTTCTTTGGCTGCGCTGCCTAAAAGCTTTCAAAGAAAATCTGTTTCTGGATAAATTTGGCAATTCATCTGAAAATTGTGACAAACCCTTTACCGATGCCAGGGGAAACCTTTAGTTCCTGTGAACTCTTCTCTAGATACTTTTTTTTAACATGCTCTTCTGAATCCCTTTATGTTAAATTGTTTTAATTATTCAAGCATAACAAGATACAAAATACAAGGTCACATTTTTTCTCTTTGTTACAATTATAAACCAGAAGTATAAGAAAATTATATAAAAATAATGATTACATTACAAAGTCTATTGGAATTGCTGCTAATAAATTGTGTTACAAAATCTTGATATAGTAGTTAATCTTTATTAAACAATCAAATTTTTTTATTTAAATGTGTTGCCCAATATAAATAGCCTACCTTTTCTTTCAAACAGCAAAGAACGAATAGATCAAATGAAATGGAACACATATTTATAGACAGATATTGATGGAATGTTATTGGTATATTACCAAGAAGTTCAGTAGTATTCATTGAATGATCAAATAGATTTTTCACTTTCAACCTAATTTTTTGAGATAAGGTATTATTAAGTGGTGTCCCAGTTTCAAAATAGGTGGCTGTTCTGAGTTCCTTTAACTAGACACATAATGAAAATTTAGCACATTTTTTTAAAAATATTGACTTTATTTACCTAATTTTTCGCTGTATAAGTCACACTTTTTCTTCCCCAAAACTGGGGGGGGGGGGGGGGGGGGAGTTGGTGCGTCTTATACGACAAATACACATTTTGCTTGCATTAAAACTGCCCCTAACTTTGTGTGGTGCTTGCTCGCAGTCCTCTTTTTATTCTGTGTGTGCCGCAAGCTGGATTTGTGGCATGTACTGCGGGCTGTGGAGACTTCTCTGACCCTCCCTGCACGGCCAGGCTGTGTGTGTTCGGGCTTCCCTCTCCCTCCTATAGCGTGCCTTGTTCCCCCCTCCCGACAGTCTAACCACGTGCTGCCCGGGCACCATGTCAACGCTCTGCTGAGCTTACCGGTACCTTTCCCTCCATCAGTGCGGGCTGTGCCTCCTCATGTCTCCCCGGGCAGTCTCACTCCTTGCTGGCCAGTGTGGGCACAATTGCGCCACTTCTGTGCATATCTCCTGGGCACTGTATCAATCTATGCTGATGAATAGCTGTTCCCATGACACCTGCATGTTACCCTTTGTGGTCAGTGTAACAGTCTGTAAACCAAGGCTGCAGACTATCCCACAACATTCTCTCCAGCAGCATTCACTCAAACCAGATGGCATATGAGGAGGTTACGAGACCACCAGATGAAATATGGGGGTTAGAGAGCACCAGATAAAATATGAAAGGGTACAAGACCACCAGATAAAATATGAGGTGGTATCAGACCACCAGATGAAATATGGGGGGTTAGAGAGCACCAGATGAGATATGAGGGGGTATGAGACCACCAGATGAAATATGAGGGGGTACGAGACCACTAGATGAAATATGGCTGGATAAGAGAGCACCGATGAAATATGAGTGGGTATGAGACCACCAGATGCAATATGGGGAGTTAGAGAGCACTAGATGAAATATGAGGGGGGAGGGGAAATGAAGAACATATTGGTAATATTGACAGTTCTTTCATTTCTGGATTTCTTGCAAAAAATTACCGTTACCTCTTTTTAAAAATGTCTAAGCAGAAGAGACTGGCATATAAAGTTGCTTTCAAGCTGGAAGTAATCAAATTTGATAAGGAACATGGAAACAGAGCAGCGGAGAGACACTTTGGGCCACCTCCAACTGAGAAAATGATAAGAGAGTGGAGGTAACAGGAGGATCAGTTCCAAAAGTTGGATAAAAGCAAGCACACCTTACGTGGACCAACTGCAAAGTGGCCAGAGTTAGAGGTAGAAGTGAAGGAGTGGATCACACGTCACGGGCAAAATGGACTTTCTGTCTCAACAAAAATGATAATCTTTGAGGCCAAACGCATTGCTGTGGAGAAAGGCATTCAGGATTTCACTGGATCACCATTGTGATGCTATAGATTTATGAAGAGATCTGGCCTTTCTATGCGCACCAAAATCAGAATTGCACAAAAAATGCCAAAGGAATACGAATCAAAGATTCTGTCTTTTCATAAGTTTGTTATTGATGCGAGGAAGAGGAATAACTTTGCAATTAGCCAGATTGGGAACATGGATGAAGTCCCGCTAACGTTTGATGTGCCATCTAACAGAACCGTAGATAACAAAGGAGCCGTGAAGGAGGACATTGTTGTAAAATCCTTCAAGAAGTGTGGCAGTAGTAATGCTTTGAATAGAACAGAAGACGACGTCTTATTTGACACCAGTGAGGAAGAAAGTGATGACAATGACTGCATTGTCATCATGGATCTGTCCTTCCTCATTTCTGATAGCAGCGAAGAAGAGGAATTCTTGGGGTTCAGAATAAAAACATTACAGCCATATTTTTGTTACTTTCACTTTTTACTGACTTTACTGACTGTTAATGAGAGTAAAGATAGTTCTTAATATGTTACATGGTTGACATAAAATTGTTCTTAAACTGCTGATAACTTTATACAGTTGATATAAAATATTTTACTACAGTATTTGGTTCAGAATCTTTTTTTTTTCTAGATTTTCCTCCTTTAAAATTGGGTGCGTCTTATATTCCGGAGCGTCTTATACGGCGAAAAAAACGGTAATTAATGGTTCCTTTATTTGTAACTTAGGCCTCTATTCCATGGCTACCGTAAGAACTCCTGTAAGGCTGACTCTTAGCTATGGGAGTTTTTATAAGCAAATTTGCGGAGCTAATTCATGGCTCCTGTGAAAAAATATAATCCTCTTGCCAGGAATTGTGGGGTTTATGACCCTCTGCCTTGACTTTCAGGTAAACTTTGAATATTGTTACGGAGGCATGTGATAGCGATTTTGAAAAGGTTTAAGGTATTATAGACATTTTTTTGCACTCGGAGGACATTTTCTTTTGGGTTAGATTTACAAGTGTGAGGTTCCAGCTCTGTTTTTTACTAATGGGAGTAATGGAATAGAGTCCTTAGTTACTTGCTTTTACCTTTATCTTATTTTAGTAAGAAATCACTAGGGAAAGGAGGTGAAAGTCCAAAGAAAGATAACTGTGCTGGTCAAGGCAGAAACTAGGTAAGTGATTATTTAAATTTATTTTAAATAGGGTTACTTATATTCTACTTAACCTTCTCCTACTGATTTTCTTGTATGTTCCTTAAACAGAGACAACCCTATAGCACACTTATTTTTTGGAAAAATAACATGTTTTAGCTGACAGTTGACCAGAGCCACTCTTACCTTCCTCCACAATTTAATTCTACATTGTTTTTCTTAGTGTAGTCCCCACCACCCCAACCCATGCCTGACATGTCCTCCTGGGCCGCCTCAAACCCCCTAGGCCATTTCTTATTTCCCCTGACAGCACATTTTTTTTTGCCTCAGAGGGGAATCCCAAATTATATCATGTGACGTCATGTGGGATTCCCCTTCCTGAGGCAAAAATACACTTGGACAGGGGAAAGAAGAACAGACAACAAATTCCCCTGGACTGTCTTTAGAAGCCCACAAGAAGAAGAGGCCTGGTGAGTCTAAGGAGCCCCGGGGGAGCCTGGCGGGCGTAGGCTGGGGTGAAAAAAAGGCAATTTAGAACACTACCTCCCCTACTTCCTGCCCCCTGTTGCAGACCTCCACTGCATAATCAATCTAATTATATATTCATCACAAAGCTTCTAGATAAACTATTAATAATGGTGTTGTCATGACCAATACTTCAATAGGGCTCGCCCAGAACCTAGTTTTGACCCACCCAGCTGTATGTGATGTTTTTTGATAGCAGAGATAGAACCAGGCCAGTATTGGACCCTCAGGATGATCACATGAGCACAGGAACAACTAGTCAGAGTAGCAGAGTCACTGACTAGATTTTCTTTAAGCAGATGAAGCAGTATGAATCCTAATGATCAGGATTATCCCTTTCCTCAAGAATGAGCACACACATATGATTATGTACATGATAACAATTATTTACAAGTTGTGTGACAACACAAATAAGAGTCCATTTTATTACTGAAGAAGACACAAGATAGAAGACACAATGTAATGGTTAACATGCCAAATGATTTGATTGATAACTTGCCAAATGATTATTGATTTTTTTCTATACTTTTCAAGAAGAAGCCTACAATATCTTAACAAAGAATTGAATGTAACAAAAGTCCCCCCATGTAAAAGAAAAAAACATAGGGATATGGTTCCCATAACATGGATATGTTTTGAGGATTAACTTCCTAGCCTTCTGTGCAGGCAGTGGCTGCTAAACATGTAATCTACAATCATTATATATATATATATATATATATATATATATATATATATATATAGTAAATAAAAAGTATGTCATGATTCCCCTGAACCCCCTTTGGGGTCAGTAAAAGTTTAGTTGTTTAATATGCTTTTATGTTAATTTGATTATCCTATATGTGTTATGTCATGTTAATTAATATGTAAAATGTTATGCTATGTTATGTTATGTTGATGACTATATGATTAATTGTGTCCAGTGTGTAAGGAGTTAAATGGTTTAGAATGTTGTGTGGTCGGTGTTTACTGTCAGAGAGGGGAGAGAGCAGTTGGCAGTTGAGTTTTTTCTGACAGAGAGAGAGATGTATTGGTGTCTCTGAGGGCAGTTGAGATAATGCTGGGTTGAATGTCTTAAAGTATATATATATATGTTCCTAAGCCAAGGGAAAAAGGAAATATATTGAAGACAGATATGATCCTATCTAAAAAGGGAGGTAAGAAGATAACCGCAATGACTGTATGAATGAAGTTGCTGTTATGATGCCTTATAGATGAGCCCTTGTCCACAGAAATAAAAACAGTTTCTGATTTCTTATAATGCTGAGCCTGCATTCATATTCTTAAAGACTACATCTAATTTAAGAGACATCAGCTGTCTTAGTGAAGAGATCAAAATAATCTGGTAGATCTGCTGGGTAGGTTTGGCAATAACAGCCTTATCAAGCCCGACTGAGAAGCAGTAGATCGTGACAAAGTACATATGTGTTCACGTTTGAATGTCTAAAGCAAGTTAAAAAACCTGCTTCCAGCTCAGAGTTCTGAGAAAAACAGTTATTACACTGCATTCTGGGAAGTTGAGCTGGGACACACAAATGTGCCCACAAATGCCTCGCTCTTCATTCCGCAGCCATTATCAGACATGGCTTCCTTTAAGCTTATACATGCTGTATTACACAGCTTTAATGCAAAGCCAAGGTTGGAATAAACACAGGCTGATTATCCAATCCATGTACAGCTGTTTCAAGCTTACTGGCTACAATATGATGTTGATATTGTGTCATTCAGTTGTGTCTGACTCTCGGTGACCTTATTATTGACTACAGAATGCCAGGTATATCTATTGTTATGCCTCTGGTCATGCTTATCCATAGGATTATCTTGTCAAGGATTCTGGAGTGAGTTTCAAGTTCCTTCTCCAGTGGACCATGATTTGTCTGACCTCTCTACTATAACCTACCCATTTTGCATGACCCTACATGGCATAGCTCACATTCGAGTAGAAGGTAATCAGTCCAGAAGGGGTGTTAAGTTATAAATATATATATATTAAACAATTACAGATTATAATATGAGATGTGCTTGGGAATTAAGAGGAAACCCTACTGTATGTGGCATTGTATGGTTATTCATGTTACAACCAACAATACTGTGGCCAAATAAGTCAAAAAGATATGCAGTGTCATTCATTATTACTTCTACTCATAATTCAGGATACAACTGAATAGCCTCTGAGTGATCCTAACATGGCTGACAAGGAGACAAGATGGTTAAAACCATTAAAACTAATATTTTGTTCCACCAGTGCAGTGGGCATTCCTGCTTACTTACTCTGCTAACACGAGTAAGAAGAATTGCGCACTCAAGGTTACGCCAAGAAGGTTTGTGAGGAGTGTAAAGGAGCAGTTGGGTGTGGGACATCCAAATGCATTTAAACTTTTTTTGTCTTTTTCCAGGATTTAATTCAGGAAATACTTTAAGAGGTACATCCAGAGCCAGCAGGAAGACCACAATATCCTTTCGATTGTAAGTCTGCAAGTTTTCATTCTTGCACAGTGCTTTGGAAACGCACTTTGGACACTGGATTCTAAGCTCAAAGACAGGGCTTCCATTTTTGCAATGTGTTCATATTGTTTTGCCTTGAACACAATCCATATTGTAACAGGGCGCCCCCTTCTGTCGGGGTTTGCGTCCTGCACTTTCTTATCTCTTTTACCCAGGGAGGAAGACACAGCAGGCTTGTCAGAGTTTTACTGCTATTTATTTGGTAGCATAAACAGAACAAAAAAACAGTGCTTGGATTCAGCGATAAAATAAAACCCTACATAAACGTGCTTACTACACTCAGGAACACCCTAACTATATCCGGCCAGCTTCTCTGGCTCCGGAGAGTGCCACCTTGTGGCCAGGATGCAAACAGTCTCTTATTTGCGTTGTATCGCCACCTTGTGGCCAGGGAACAAACAGTCTCTTATTTGCGTTGTATCGCCACCTTGTGGCCAGGGAACAAACAGTCTCTTATTTGCGTCGTATCGCCACCTTGTGGCCAGGGAACAAAACAGTCTTTTAATGTCTTTTCCTCTACGGCTTCTGCCAATAGTGGGTGAAGCCTAGGGCCCTTGTCACCCTCTTGAAATGAGGAACTATTACTTTCTCTCAATGCACTCTTCTTCCTGGGGCATTTGTACTTCTTATCCTCATATGGTGAAAACAACATATATTTGTCACCAACCTTTTTATCCCTTGTTGCGTTTGGCTTCCCAGGGATGGGGTCTTTAGATAATCCTCTCTCAGTGGAGTATCTCTGATACCACAGGCGTCTTCTCTGTGAACAAACTCTGGAGTATAATAGTCTTCCTGACTGTCTCGCTCCAGCACAAATCCCAGCTCTCTGGATCCCAGAGGCAGCTGAGCTGTTCAGGGCTTCCTCCTGCAACACACACAGCCCACGGCTCTTAGGCTCAAGCCTAAGTGAGAGAGATTCCACCCATCTCTCTGCTGCTTTTAAAGGCAGTACACAGCTGAGCTTCCATTTAGCCACTGATAACTGAATGGAATTAACTCCTTTCATTCTTAGGGGAGAAGTCTTATAGAGCTCTCTTGTGACCCCTAATGGCACTCCATCACAATATGTATCGCTACTGAATATGTTGGAGCGTTTCAAATAAACAATAATAATAATAATACTGGAGGACAGGTTGAGTTCTATCAGATCTCTCTTCCTCTGAATTGAGGCTGCTTTTGAGAATAGAAGATAAGAATGAAAAGCAGTCATTGCAGGATAAAGCATTCCTATGTCAGAACATCAGAAACTGCAACAATGGTTGTTCTGATTCCGGAAGACTTTGCTCATTTAATAAAACAAAAATGATGACTTCCTAAACAGGAGATCACAATGACGCATAGCTTGAAACATCTGCTTGTATTGCATCAGGATCTGGAAAACAAGTGGGAATTGGTACCAAAATGTGAATGTCCAGTGACTAGATGATCTAGGAGATCCATGATATCCTTCAAGAATGCATCTGCTTTAAAGGATAGAAAAATGTGCAGACAATGCCATGTGTCAAAGTTGGTGCAGCAATGAAGGCAGCCATTGTTCCAATGGCGATATGATACTGGCTGATACATGCAACATACAACGTTTTGGAGAATGTTTCAAGGGAAGCGATGTTGCTAGTGTTGCGCGCAACGCTGCACAGTGAGATAAGTAATGAGTCTAAAGACATCACATGCCAATGCTGCCTCTTAAAATCCAGGTTGGTGACTCAAGACAGGAACAACTTCAGGGGTTATAGATCCAATATTTCCAGATAGACTCTTGACTTTTTACAATACAAAAAAAAAAGAAGAAAAAAAGCCCAGCAGAGTCAGAGGAAGTGGGAGCTCTACCAATAACAAGTCCAACTCTTTCTGATGATAGAAGATATCTCCCAATGGGAGCAAGGCTCCGGTATTTTACAGAATAATTTACAAATTTTACCATTGACCAATGGGTTCTGAAGTTAATGTGCATTGGTTACATTGGTTGTAAATTCATAAGTTCCAACACAGGGAAAATAATCTTTTTGTTGCAAGCAGTACAGGAATTTATAGAAAAAAAAAGATCTGATATCTGTTTCAGAAGGGGAAAGAGGCAGGAGAGTTTAGGCCAAAATTTGTATCGTTCCAAACACTACAGGGGGGTAATGACCTGCACAGGACCTCAGAGGACTCACCAAATGTTTCAGAGAAAACAAATTAAAAATGGAGTCTATAAAATCACCAATGGCATGGCTAAGAAAATGAATTGTAGTGTGTTTCTTAAACCCTGAATTGTAGTGTGCTTCTTAGACCATGTTTCAATGGCAGTGCCTACACAAAAGTTCCCACATATAACCATACATGGAAGTCATTGGCAATTCAGGGCTTTACCCCTCAGACTATCTTCTGGGTCCAGAGTGTTCACAAAACTGATGGTAGTCAAACAGCTACATTAAATTTGAAGCCCGTAGCTACCTACAGGCTTGAAATTCCTTTCCTTGCACACAAGCTGTAAAGGGATGAGCCGCGATCTGTGGTCAATAACCAATTGTGGTATTACGTAGTGCGACACGGGCCTCTCAGCCAATAAAAAGTGGTCTAGCCGAAGATGATTGACAGAGGGAGATTATAAATTTGTGCTCCACCCGCCCATGCATTGACTGTGTTGTATTTTCTTTCGAAGTAGCACGCAGGTCCCGGAGCTGGTGGTTGGTTTTGAGTTATAGAGAGAGAGTAGGAGAGTTTGGAGAGATGTAGTTTGCGGTTTTATTCATTTCTATTCTATTTCATACGATTTTACACTTAATACTTGCTTACACATATTTACAGATTACACATATTTGCAATACACATCATTTAAATAACAGACATAGAGACATATAGAGTTAGGTTACTCCACCCCCCCACCCATCCCATCCTCCACACCCCATCCCCCGAGAGTTATTAATAACACATAGCACGCACATTTATTTTTTCCATCAGACATATACAGTTACACTTTATTTATCCTTTTTTTACTTTTGGGATAATATGGAGGGAGGATAGAGGAGGGGAGAGGAGTTGAGAGGTGGGGAGGAGGAGAGGTGAGGAGGAGAGAGAGGAGAGAGAGGTGGCCATGGGGAGTAGAGGTGGGAAGGAGGATGTGGAGGAGGGAGAGGAGGTGGACGAGGGAGAGGAGGAGGAGGAGGTTGGTGGTGGCAGGGTGGCCCGAGCATCAGGCACACATAGGAGAGGGACAGAGAGGAAGAAGCCTTATCCCGGGGGAGGGGGGGGTAATTTGGGGAAGGGACAGGACCCAGGGACAGGTCAAGGAGGCAAGGGCCACCGTCCACAAGAGTCGAGAGGGCAAGAGGCTAAGGGCAAGCACAGGGCCCACAATTACATTACATTAGGAAAATGTGGTCCTCCTCAGTGGTATCCTTGGCCATCCCATGATTCTTGCAGTGGGGAGGGACGTTAAGCCAGGGCCTAGGGCTCAGGTTTGGAAGGAGGTAGCAGCTGAGGTTTCTGCGGTGGGTACAGCACCAAGGGATGTGAGGTCTGTCAAGCACAGGTTCGGCAACATCAGGGCCAAGGTGAGGAGGATGAAAGTTAAGGAGGACAAGGACCAGAGAGTGACCTATAATAAGTGGTAGAGGGTCGCCAGGGACCTTCTGAGATGAGTTGCCCGCCACTAGAGCTTCAGGCCTGGTGGCCCAGCAAGACCCAGCCTCCATGTCAGGTGAATATCACATACACCAACATGCCCAACATGCCACCACATGTGCATTACACACACTACACATGTACATGATGACCAACAAGGACACTAACATGTCAACTCCATGGAATTAACAAGGAATAGATGGATGTGTCATTAAATCTATGAAGCTGACAAATCACTGTCATTCCTGGGCACAACAACAGTAATCATGCAGTAGAGAGTCTATGTACTGGTGTGCCCACTGCAGCCTATACAGGTACAGACCGCAGCCGGAATCAAGATAGCGTTAGGAGCCAAGAACGATCAAGACCATAAACCAAAGAATAGATCATATCTAGCAAATGATAGCTAATCTGAGTTGCAATTAGGAGTATCATCCAGGTTCAAACCTAGATGTCAGATAGTTATGAATGAACACATAACAATGTATTATTCCTCATACTAATGACATATAGTTTTCTTTTTTATCTTTCAGCATCCAGGAGGAGGTCTGGGTCCAGTGGCGATCCAGAGGTGCGGGCGTTGGCTCCATCGGAGCAGGAAGTGGAGGAACAAGCCCCCACCCAGCAGGAACCGGCACAGGGGGAGGAGGAAGGAAGAGGATCTGAGAGCCCTGGCTCAGAGGAGGAGGGTGTAATATGGGTCACCATCCGGACCTCCGGCAACCCCACCGGGATTCGACCCCACTATACCCCTCCTCCAAAGACTGTGAATCTTGGCAGGGCCCTCCAACTGGACATATGGTGACTAGACCAGCCAGCCACCACCTCCTTCCCCTCACAGCAGTGCTCTGGCCTGGCTGCCACCACCACCGGTCCATCCTACACCACCACAAATTCTGCCCCAGGCTACAGCCGGGCCCCAGACCCTCCCCACTCCATCATCGCCACCTCCTCACCTGGCCACGCCCCACAGGCCTCCATTCCCCACAACAGGACAGGCTGTGCAGTTCTTTCTCTAGTGGACTGTGATTTGTCTGACCTCTCTGCTGTGACCTGCCCACCTAGAGTGACCCTACATGGTATAGATCACAGCTTCATTGCAGTACACAAGCCCCTTCACCACCACCACTTAGCAATGCTGAAGGGGACAAGGAGTACATACACCACACTAATCTACTCTAACCCATCAGGAGGGGGCGCAAAAACACATGGAGGATTTGCAGAGGCATGTGCACCAACAGCCAACTCACCTCCATCGGGGATAATCTCCGCTACGCCCATCCTGGAAAGACCCACGCCATTGCCGTTGGCCATGTGCCAAGATGTATACCCATTCCCATTTGGTGACCTCCTATTCTGTTCTACTATTCATCAATTTACATTAGTGTGGATTGCTAAGTGGTAGTGGGGAAGGGGCTTGTGTACCTGAATGAAGCTATACCATGTAAGGCCAGTGTCGGTGGGCAGGTGATAGCAGAGAAGTCAGACAAATCACAGTCCACTAGAGAAGGAACTGGCAACCAACTCCAGCATATTTGGCATGCAAACCTTGTGTAACAGCACAAGCAGAGACCTAGCTAAATGTGCTGCAGTACATATGGTCACAGAGATTCAGAGATTCAGACTGAAGGACTGAACAACAAATATTAAAATGTTCCCTGGGTACCTGATATATGTGATGTAGCAGTGAAATATGTCCGTAAAAACGTACATTTAAAATAGCTATTTTCTCTCATATTTAGACTGCTGCTCCTCTCTACTTTGGATTTGTGGCGCAGTGTACTTTTACTGCATCATTGTTGCATTGTGCAGCACAAATTAAATCACAAAGTTTTTAACAAATATCACAGTACTAGCGACTTGCCCGTCAAAAATTACGGCAATAAAATTTGAAGCCTGGCAATTCTGTTTGCCACACAATGGGATCCCCTCCCCCGCCTTTGGCGCTCACCACGGGCCTCGTTGTGATTTGTTGCAAGCGTGACGACGAATCGAGTTTTGACAACTATTATATGTGATAGCACAGGAAATCTAAAGCAGAGACATTACTGCCCTCAGGAGTATAGTGCCCTCCATAATAATTTTTATAAAGATGCCTATTAAGATCAAATTAGAGGAACAGTGATGGGGTTTGTGCCCAGCTATACCAATTTGTTTATTGGTTTTAGGGAGCTCACCCTGTTAGGCGGTGGGGCTATTTTGAAGATAAAGATAAATATGTTCATAGTATAGAAATTAGATCAAAATAGTCTCAGCCAGTTGTTATTCATTTATTACCAGCCAGTAGAGAATAGGGGCCTTATTCTATTAAGGGCCATAAAATGGCCACAAAACTGAGATTCCTTGCGGCCAGTTTACGGCCCTGCGTATCTCTACGGCTACGCTGCTATTCAAATGGACGGTGTCGCAAACTATGCAATCAGCCGCAAGCATTTCCTGCGGGCCGTAAATCGTGTTTCAAGGCCGCAAAGTCGGAAAATTGTAAATGCAAATATAAATTCAAGACAGCACTGTAAAGCACTGTAAATGTCAGGCAACATAATGGGGGACATGAGGATTAACAATTAGCAGACCCTCTCAAGATTGCACATTGCCCAAATCAAATATTTAATTTCAGGTTTATTTTCCGTCCCAAGTCCCGCGGGCTTCAATGACCTCGAATCCAGTAAATTGTTAAAACCCGTACGGGTTCGGAGGTTGTAGAAGCAAATATATATTTAATCCAGCACTGCAAAGCACTGTAAATGATGGGGAACACAATGGGGGACATGAGGATTAATAGCAAAACATTCTCAAGCTTGCACATCTCCAAATTATGATCTTTGATTTTAGGTTTAATTTCCGTCCAAAGTCCCACAGGCTACAATGACCTCCAAGCCCGTAGCTCGTTATTCAAGTCTGTACGGGCTTGGAGGGTGATTGACCTCCAAGCCCGTGGGACTTGCATGATAGAAAGAACACGAAGATTGAACATGAAATTATATTTCTTTACTTGCAGATTTGAGAGGGGAATGTTGTGCTATTAATTCTAAGACCAAAAATCACTTTCACTTTTAATAAAAGTACAGGATGGCTTTTCTATTTGCTTAATTAGTGCAACGATTTGTAAGTAAACCCTTTGCGACACCAAGTAACCTGTGGGTCTATTTACCCATTTACAGACTTGACGGAGGCTAATCCCGCAGCCGTTGTGGGTCTGATGTGCTCCAAGCCATGGGAATCTGGACACGGAAATTGAACGTGAATTACAAAAAAAATGATTTTCAGATTTGAGTGTTGGGGAATGTTGTGCTATGAATGCTAACACCTACAATCACTTTCACGTCTCATCAAAGTACAGGATGGCTTTTTTATAAGCTTAATTGGTGCTACCATTTGTAAGTAAGAGCCTTGCGGGACCTTTTTGGTGTAAGTAGGCTGCGGCTCGGTTTTAGCGAATTACGGCCTTGACGGAAGGGCTCGCGTAGCATTTGAATAGCGACCTGGGCTTTCTTGCAGCCGCAACTCTTGTGGCCGCATAAGATCAAAGGCTTTCCCTGCAGCGGGGGTGGCCAAAAGGTAATAGAATAGGGAAGTAGCTTGCGGCCATCCCTTGCGGCCACGCATCTCCTACGGCCCTTAATAGAATGAGGCCCTAGGTAAGGAGCACTATTTAGATTTAGAGACATTAACAGCCTTATTAAATTGCGATTCGGCCAATTGAATAGGGCTCTATATAAGCACATATCATATTTTTTTTACAGAAGTTTTTAGTTAGTAAAGACCTTGCTTTTGGATAGAAGTTCACTAACTAAAAACTTCTGTAAAAAAATATGCTCTGTGCTTATATAGCGCCCTATACAATTGGCCAAATCATCTTAATTAGGCACTATTGTGAGACTGATTCACTTGTTGTTGATTATAGAATTCAAACACTATTTATGTTCACTTCCATGTCATAATTTTTTTGAAAATTATAACAATAGTAGTCTTTCACGTTAGATAGCCTTGTAAGTGCCCAGTTCAGGTTGTGCAACGTCACACTGTGCTACCGATGGCATAAATTGTAAGCCAATAAATTGAAAACATGTTTATACTTATCTTTACTACCTGATAGTTATGAAACCTGGGGCAAGTGGTCTTTTAACATGAATATAATTAGACATATAAAAAAAAATCAAATAGTGAAAAATAACATTGTTATGCAGTTGAAAAATATTTTAAGGGTCACTTATATTAAAAGCAGGAACATTTCAAATTCTGATAAGCATTTTAAAATCATCTTCAAAAGCTTTTATGTGAACAAGTTAGATACAACACACATGGCCTATATAAGACAATGATCAATTACCCATAACTCACTCTGTCACACTTCCAGGTTATCTCTTGTGACACCACAAGTGTCCATTACAAATTTCCTAATCTCACTCTGTGTGTGTTCCAAAACATCTCTCCTTTGAACCTAAAATTAGTGAGACCCTTTGATTTATCACAGTAAAGTAAACGAAAATCTCAGGTTACGGATATTAAATCACAAAACACTGTTGCACTGATAAGGTCTTCTATGGTGTTAATCCAAAGGGCATATTCTGCACCATTTATCCTTTTGTATGCAGTACTACGACATCCCACTACCCCTTTCACCTTTATAACCAACAACCAATATGAATGAATTATGCATTTTCTGTACCAATTATGTAAATCTAAAGAGAATTAATAATCGCCTGCTGGGTTTTTACAAATTTTGTATGGTTATTCGCACTATGTCCTATTATTACTTCACTGTAAAATAACAAGAAACATAGCAAATAGTATCACTACATTAACTTAAAAATGCAACATTCTCACCAATATGGCAATCAGCTATGGCGTATTTAAAGACATATATAAGTTTCATCTGATAGAGGAGAATCAGTAGTGTATGAAAAAAAATGTGCATGAAAAATTACCCAAGAAAACATTATTATACTTACCCTAAAGTTTGCTAAATTTCTTGAGTTTGCAAGCAGTTGACTTTCAGAGTTAAGACCCCTAAAAATGCCTGCTATATTTAGCATAAAATTAATAATTTATTTTGGCCAATCACAGGCAGCTAATACATTGTAATAATCAGTGATAGCAGTTTGTGCAGGAAGGAATCATGGGATGTGTAGTTCCCGGGACAAGGAAGCAAGGAGGAGACAGACATTGCTCTATAGATTGCAGCATTGTGCTGCTATTAGCTTGAAGGTTAGTAGAGGGTTAAAATGCAGTGATTCTATTGGGAGGTTCACTGTGACTATATAAGCAGCTCTGGAGGTGTGGAAGACAAATTTTATTTTTATATAAAATACATCTGTATGTGTATAGAATGGCTCAATGTAATGTGTGTTTCTGATATAAGCTGCATATGTTAGATTTGAAAAAAATGTTAAAATACTTAGATATAACTTTAACTGAATACTATGGTATCCATTATATTTTTACATCATATTTCTCTGGATATATACGATAATATTGGAGATAAAAATGAACCTTAGTACAGCATCCTGGAGCCTGACTGTCTTACACAATAAGCATAACTCCAAAGGTCGGGGAACAGTGTTGCACCTCTGCATGCAGCTTGCAGCAATTCTGTTATTATTATTATTATTATCTTTATTTATATCGCGCCAACATATTCCGTAGCGCTGTACTGGGGTTGAGTACATGGCAAAAACCAAACTTAACACCTTATAAAGAATGGAGGGCCCTGTTTTTGAGCATAAAGTCAAATGTACATAGAGCTTATCTGTTCACAATAAGTTTGAATATTATTTTATATTTTTGTAACTTGTGTTGCTCCAGGTGACTTGCTCATAGTAATATTCACTGCTACTTGTATTTCCTCTCTGTGCTGTATACACATTTGCATAGAGCAGTGAATACCCAATAATTAAACCATTCTTTTTGGTCTCCAAAAGTATAGACTGAAATCCAAGGGCCTCATTCAATTGTGATTTGGCCAATTGAATAGGGCCCTATATGATATATGAGCACATAGCATATTTTTTTATAAAAGCTTTTAGTTAGTGAAGACCTTGCTTTCGGATAGAAGTTCACTAACTAAAAACTTCTGTAAACAAATGATATGCCATGTGATTATATAAAACCATAATCAATTGGCCAAATCCCAATTGAATGAGGCCCCACATGTCTAAATCATAAAGCCTGCAACACCCTCTAGTACCACAAAATGGCCCTCTGGGTCTGAAAATCATTCAATACTTTCAAATGCCCCCAAAACCATTACATACCACTAGAACCTCACAAATTATCCCCATAGTCTTAATACATTGTCACATATCCCCGGGTCATTGGAACAGTTTTGGAAAACACTGGAATAGAGGATTTCATGGAGGCAAATATGACTTGATAGCTATACTCTGCAAGTGGTCAATACACTTTCTTTCAACCTATTTACATGCATTTGTAGGTTTGTATTTGTCCATTTAGTTGAGGCACATAAGCATTGTGTAAGGAACTACTCTATATACAGCAACGGTAAGGGGGGTTCCTAATGTATTATGGGAGGAGAGAAGTTTGTCACGCAAACTTTGATTGGTCTAGTGCTGTATGAAATCTAAATACACCCCTGATTTATATCATCTTCAACTAACGAGTGGTCTTTAATAGAAACTCAACTTATTTTTGTGGAACATTTGCTGTTTTTTTAACCTTGTAATAACCTTTTACTATTTTTCTACTTAAAGAATTTGGACAGCAACAAAAAAAATGCTGGCAAAAAAACAAATGAAATAAAAAGGTCATAGTGATTAATTAATCAATATGAATACTATTAACATTGATTGTCCAGTTACAAAATATTTTGGAAAGGAAAAACAATTTCACAATATGCCATCATTCAAGACATCTGTTTCATATAACAGAGAAGGTAAAATACTTATTTTTACTGATCTGAATAGATTCTATAACATTAAAAGTTAAAATTAAATGTATAATAATTATATTCTTTTATAAATCATCACGCCTTTCTCATTGCATACTGTCCAATGAAACAGCACCTCTTAAATTCCCAGTTATTGAAGTAAAATAGTTTCCGCATGGACTGATTAATATGACCAAACACAGCGTGTCAGAGGAATTCCTAATTCCTATATACAATTGAATTACATAATTATCGTACATCTTACATTCAAGTTAGGTAATTGCACATAGCTACTAAAGAAAGCATTGTGTCTTGCATACTTAAGGGGATTAGTTTCACTGAGTCTGTTGAGTCTGTGCTCAAAACAGCTATATGAAAGTATTTGACCTTAAACCAATACACATTTTACTATTTATCCCTTGTTTAGTGGCAAAAAAAAATATTCACAGTCAAAAATAGCAATTCGTTAGTGTTGCTGCAATCTGTAATTAATGTTTGATTATTTTTTCTATAAATCAAGTAAATTGAGATTAAAGCAAAGCAAATCTCATAATTTATGACCAAGCCAAGAGGCTTCATCATTAAACATTTTAGTGTTCCAATGTCCACTAGACACCTCTTAATGCTCTTTTATCCAACACTACAAGGCTTGGCCCTACCAACAAAATGTCAGATGTAATAGCATTTTCAACATTTGGGCCCACATTCAATTGTGATTTGACCAATTCAATATTTTTTTAAATAAGTTTTTAGTTAGTTTTTAGTTAAAACTTCTTAAAAAATATATGTTATGTGCTTATTTAGACCCCTATTCAATTGGGCAAATTGCAATTGAATGAGGGCCTTACTATGCAGCATAATTTGCCCAAATTCAAGCATAATGTTTGCCATGTCATCAAAGGAGATGTTTAAAAGGACACAACCTGCACTTCTTCTTGGACACCCAAGTGTGGGATACTGTAATCATAATTCACATAAATATTGTGATTTCTAAAATCTTGGAAAACCAAGCATTCAGTCTGTAATAGCTAAATCAGAAGCAGCCTCTCCACGCATTATAAAAAATGGGCACCATGGGGAGGACATTCTTAGGACACTAAGCAGGCTATGGACTAGTTACCCCTCTATTATTATTTGTATTGGCTATACAGAATGGTATTTGATTGCCTGGTTATATTGTTCTAACAATAATAATTAAACTCAAGGTTCTGCATGCCATCTTACTTTTTACAGCCCTCCTTAACCCACTCCATCACAGACTTTTTAGCTTCACCCCATCTTTATTTTTCAAAGGTGTTCTCCACTGCATATATTACTTTATTTATCTTCCCAAAAGCAGAGCACACATGGGTGACCTTACTAGACAGAATAAAAGTCACAGGCGTGGTAACTTGTGTCAGTATTCTCTTTACTATCAGTCAGTTTAAGCACAGGTAGAGACGTTGTAAATGTAAACTTTTAGAAGACTGCTATTGTCCGCTGGCTATCATGCTTATACTCTTTCCTGTTAATGCATGACGACGCGGATACAGAGCAGAGAAAGCATGATTGACTCTTGATAATGTAACTGCCTGCTTCTGAACATGTATGTGGGTTAACAGGAGGTGGCTGAGATTTAAGTGAGATTCTCAGAATGAATGGCAGAATAAATAACAAACTGTTTCTTAAGGAGTTTATAATATTTAAAAATAAAATGATTCTGTTTTTAAGTACTTTCCCATCTGGAGGAATAGCTTTGGTTGTTTAGGCTTATTCCCCTGATGACATGTTTAGGAGACAGCAGGCTGCCTTTAGATAATGGTGCAGTACCACAGAATAATGGTTGCATAGGCACAGAAATTGCTATTTGTAGTGACATTTCTTTCTGTTAGTGTGCCTAACAATTTCTGATATACATAAATACTCATAAACCTATGATTTGCGATAGGTGGAGTAATAACTGTGGTGTGGGGCGTGGGTGCCCTCAAGTATGTGAAACATGGGAGGCATCAGTCATAATTGGCCTAGGACAGTATAACACCCCAAATACACCCATAATCAATGCAGTTATATTTAAATGTATAGGAACAACAGAGAAAATAGAGAGTACTGATATGGTAAAGTATGTTTGAACGATTTATTGATAAGATGCACTAAAATAAACTTCTCATGTCATGGATATATATCAAAATCAGTAAATAGGGATGCATTCATATTAAAAGATTATTGTGTTTCAGTTATGTGTAGAAAGTTCCATCTTCTTTGGTTTTATCACCTCCTGACAGCTTGATTTCTGATGGCACGCTTAGCTTTATCAGTAGAAGAAGAAGTGGAGGGAAAAGGGAATGGTTTGAGGATTTTTTAAATATTTTTGAAATTGAAACTATCCTTAAAAAAAAGTAAAAAAGCAGCCAGCTTGAAACAAAAATTGCAATCTTTGCTCCCGCAGAAATGTAAATACCCTCTTCACCAAAGTACCGTGAAATTTCTTTCTAATGAAAAACAAATGTTTTCTCTTCCTAATTATGCTCTCAATCAGAATCAAAGTTTTCTAAGATGTATATTTTTTTCATTGTATAGTTGTCATCGAAGCCCCAGTCATAGGGCCTCATTCTATTATCGGCCGTAAATCGGCCGTAAGGCTGCGATTCCTTGCGGGGGTTCAGTTAACTCGCGATTCTATTATACGGCCCCGCAAGGATCTCCTTTTACGGCCGGCCGCATATCTTGGAACCGGCCGTAATCTCAGAAATATAAAAACTCAAAAATAAATTCAAGCCTGCACTGTACAGCTCTGTAAATGCTAGGGATCATATTGGGGGACATGAGGATTAAAAGGAACCCACTCTCAAGCTTGCACATCTGCCCAAACCCGAGTTCAAATTAACTGTTTATTTTCCGGCTGCGGCGTGGGCGGGTCTGAGGTGCTCCAAGCACTCTGGACTTTTTACATGGATATTTTACGGATATTAAAAATAAAATATTTTACGGATTTGAGTACAGGATAATTATGTGCTATTTTTTCTAACACCTAAAATCCCTTTATAGTCTTCTCAAAGTGCAGGATGGCTTTATTTGAGCTATTTTATGTGCTTAATTGGTGCTAGCGGGACCTCTTTCCTGCAAGTAAGCTGCGGCTCGTTTTTAGCCTTGCAGAGAGGTTTCCCGAAACAATTGAATTGCAAATCTCTTGCGGCCGTTTTAGATCAAAGGCTTTCCTCCGGCGCGAGCGGCCGCAAGAGATAGCAAGGCACCGGCCGCAAGCCTGCCGGAGCCTCCGGCCGTAAGGGAATAGAATAGCAGAATAGCTTGCGGCCGGTCCTTGCGGCCCCGCAACAGCTGCGGCCGCTAATAGAATGAGGCCCATAGACGACTAACAGCCCAATGGAGATAAATGTAGAGCCATAAATTAATAAAAACATTATTAAACTACTAAAATAATGACTAAACTATAAGTAACCCTTGTGGGTTCCTATTTGGATTATGACAAAACTCTTTACATTTTATAAGTAGTATATTTTAGCTTGCCTTATCATGATGTGCGGTGGCTTTTTTCTCCATAGTGTTCTTTCCTGCCTGTGGTTATCATTGCAAACAAGAAGTGAACTTGTCATATTATGAACTATACTACCTTGGCATAAGAACATTTTCCTGATTACAGTTTGGTAATTGCATCTCCCTCAGTTATACAGTTTTGTGGGAGTTTTTTTCTTTCGTAGAGGTATAAAAATTTGTTCCGCTTGTTTGCCATATTTAAAGGAACACAACAGTTCAAGAAAAAAAGAGACTTGTTTGTCAAGTATGTACCAAACGAACAATATTAGCAGCTGTGTAAGCCATTAGCATAAAACATTTTGGGGGGGAAATGTGAATTTTTGAAGGCTCTATTTATAAGTACAGTAAATAGGATGGAACAGAGAGCCGTTGTAAAGATGATTGAATATAAATGAAAAAAAAATATTGATATTCACATTTCTTTAAAGAAGTTAATATAATGCAAATATCAAAGTGTCAAAATTATGACAAAATACATTATAACATTCAATGCATTTTCTAACGGTTTATATTTGTTATACAGCTAATGATTATTAAGGGCTAAATTATGCTGTCTATTGTGCACCCCCTCACTGTATTCAGTTTTTTTTAGTTATAATACAGTACTTGATGCTCCCTGTAAGTCTCCATCCATTTCTTACATTGTCTATGTAGTAATTGCAATTGCACGTACAATAATCAACAATGAAGTGTAACTGTTAATATGCAGACACACTGCAATATATACAACTAGCGACTTGCCCGTCCAAAATTACGGCAATAACATTTGAAGCTTTTTACCACACAAAGTAAGGCTCTCCTCCGTCTAACTTGCAGGCCTTGCGATGAGCGGCCTCTCCCCCCTCTACTTTACAGTCCTCTCATTGAACTTTGGCACTCATCGCAGGCCTTGTGATGAATTCCTTTGGCCTTTGGCGTTTGGCGAACATCGGGGGCCTCGCAATGAGCACCTTCAGCGCTCATTGCAAGCCTCTCCCCCCTCTACTTTAGGGTCTAAAGGCGATCATCTCGGGTTTTACCGCTCATTGCAGGCAGCAGCATGCTCTGTGCCCATGCGCAAGCCCGTAACTTAGTGAGGGTTCCGGACAGACTAACTCTCTACCCCTGTGTCTCTTTTCCCCTCTCTCCCTCCCCTGTGTCTCTTTTGCCCCCTTCCTTCCCCTGTGTCACTCCCCCTCCCTCCACTTTGTCTCTTTCCCCCTCTCTCCCTCCCCTGTGTCTTTTTGCCTCCTCTCCCTCCCATGTGTCTTTTCCCCCTCCCCTCTCCCTCCTCTTTGTCTCTTTACCCCCCCCTCTCATTTGCAGGATTGGCGGCAGTTGAATCTGTAACTTTTTTTCAAGGCCGAAAGACTTGAAGCTTTCTCGGTATTGCTCAAAGCCTTGCAGGCTTGAATAAAAAACTTTACGAGCCTCACGATGAGCGCTGTCTTTGCTCATGGCGAGCCCAGCAATGAGCGCAGACCTAATGAAACCCACAACTTTTGGGCCTTGTGATGAGTGCCTTTGGAGCCTTAGGCCCTCATTCAATTGTGATTTGGCTAATTGAATAGAGCTCTAAATTAGCGCATATCATATTTTTTTAAAGAAGTTTTTAGTTAGTAAACATCTATCCAAAAGCAAGGTTTTCACTAACTAAAAACTTTTGTAAAAAAAAATATGCTATGGGCCTCATTCTATTATCGGCCGTAAAATGGCCGCAAGGCTGCGATTCCTTGCGGGGGTATGCAAGGATATCCCCTTACGGCCGGCCGTATATCTTGGAACCGGCCGTAAGCTCCCAAATTTTTAAAGTCAAAAATAAATTCAAGACAGCACTGTACAGCTCTGTAAATGCTAGGGATCATATTGGGGGACATGAGGATTAATAGCAACCCCCTCTCAAGCTTGCACATCAGCCCAAATCCGAGATTACATTAATTGTTTATTTTCCGGCCGCAGTGTGGCCGGGTCTGAGGTGCTCCAAGCCCTCGGGACTTTTTACATGGATTTTTGACATAAATTAAAAAATATGTTTTTTACAGATTTGAGTGTAGGGGAATGTTGTGCTATTTTTGCTAACACCTACAATCTCTTTATAGTCTCCTCAGAGTGCAGGATGCCTTTATTTCGGCTTTATAATGTGCTTAATTGGTGCTAGCGGGACCTCTTTCCTGCAAGTAAGCTGCGGCTCGCTTTTAGCCTTGCAGAGATGGTTCCCGGAGCAATAGAATAGCAACCGGGCTTTTCTTGCGGCCGAAACTCTTGCGGCCGTTTTAGATGAAAGGCTTTCCTGCGGCGCGAGCGGCCGCAAGGGATAGCAAGGCGCCGGCCGCAAGCCTGCCGGAATCCCCGGCCAGAGGGGAATAGAATAGCCGAATAGCTTGCGGCCGGTCCTTGCGGCCCCGCATCTCCTACGGCCGGTAATAGAATGAGGCCCTATGTGTTTATTTATAGCCCTATTCAATTGGCCAAATCGCAATTGAATGAGGCCCTAAAACTTCTTTTAAAAAATATATGCTATGGGCCTCATTCAATTGTGATTTGGCCAATTGAATTGGGCTCAAAATAAGCACATAACATATTTTTTTTAAAGAAGTTTTAAGTTAGTGAAAACCTTGCTTATGCATAGATGTTTACTAACTAAAAACGTCTTTAAAAAATATATGTTATGTGCTTACGTAGAGCCCTAATCAATTAGCCAAATCGTAATTGAATGAGGGCCTATGATGGTGCTTGTGGTTAGTGTTTTTTTTTTTCTAATATAAACCATAGCATAAAACTGATTGTGAAGATTTTTGATGGGAAAAAGGAGTTAGTAGGAAACATAGGTTAATGAAGACCATGAATCTGGGAAAAGTCTTTGTCAGGCTTCCAATCAACCTGACATATTTGTCTCTTGCCACACTTACTTATAGGATAAACAATGGTAACACTGAGTAGCATTGATAGTCATCCCATACATTGAGATAATTAGTAAGATGTATGGGCAATTCAAACCAATTACAAAGCATGCAAGTTGCACCCTCTCCCACTCCTGTTTTACCCCCCCTTATCTCCCTCTTCTGTGTCTCTTTCCCCCCTCTCTCACCCCTGTGTCTCTCCTCCCCACCCCCATCGTCTCTTTCCCCCCCACCCCCTCCCCTGTATCTCTTTCTCCCCCCTCTCCCTCCTCTGTATCTTTCTCCCCCATCTCCCTCCTCTGTTCTCCGGTTTGCATTTATCGGTGTGAAACAATTTGCGGGCTTGGGAAATTGATCATTTTCCTTAAGCCCAAAATGTGTTTCCGATTTACGGGCTTGAAAAAAGTTACGGCTTTGCGGCAGCCATTTTTTTTGTCGCTTAGCCATTTTCAGACCTCTCAAAACGCCACTTAAATATCAAATTAGCTTGCAACCTCACTTACAGGCTCCCTGCCTCTCCCCCTGTGCTGTGTGTGAGGTTGTAAGTTAATTTATTAATCAATTGGCGTCTTTTGGTGGTCTTCTGACAGCTTCCGAGTTACGGGTTTGAAAAAAATGGCGGTTGTTAAAGCCATAATTTTTTTGAAGCCTGTAATTCGTAAGCCTCTTGGAGCCTCTCCCCCTTCCCCAAGCCAGTCACACTTCGGCGCTCATTGCACATGGGCAAGCCTGTAACTTTTAACATAGCTTCATAATTACGACAACTATATATGTGATATATATGTGATATATATACTAGTATATATATGTGATATATATGTGATATATATACGGAATATGTTGGCGCGTTATAAATAAAGGATAATAGTGACTTGCCCATCAAAAATGACAGGGCAATAAAATTGTAAGTCTGTCAATGCTGTTTGCCATAGAATGTGAGTCTATGGCCCTTTGAGCACCATTGGCATTCATGGTCGAGCACCACGCTGAGTTCCTCTGGCGCTGACAATGTGCGTGTTCCGCGCTCATTGCAATTCTGTCCCCCCATGTAGTTTAGGGGTGTTACGATCAGTGTTACTGCCTTGGGTTGTGTTATTGCCTTGTTTTCAGTGTTACAGGCTTGTTTGAAGTGTTACTTGCATGGGTTAAATGTTAGTGGCCATTACTGTGTTGCATTAAGTCATACTATTTCGGGGTCTTTTTTAGGTAGTTCGGGCTGTTTTACGTCCTTGGGCCTCGTTTTTGACCCATTTACGTTTTTTTGGCAGCCATTTTTTTGTCGCTTAGGTGATTTTCGTTAGGTGAAAGTCACTGAATATTTCTTGAATTAACGCGCAGCCTCACTCATAGGCTCCCATGCTCTCCCCCTATGCTGTGCGTGAGTTTGTAAGTTAATTTGAGGCATATTTAGTTTTTTTACTGTGTTTGTGGAGTTGCGCGGTTCGGCTATTGAATTTGTGTTTTTGTGAGGTCCAACTTTTCAGCCTAAGTACCGCATGCCTCAACTGCTCGCCTCGCTTTGCGAGGCTCGCAGTGCAATGAGCGCCTTTGACTTTGCGAGTCTGGCAAGCGTAAGGACAACTTACAGTTTGACAACTATTATATGTGATATATATATATATATATATATATATATATGTCCCCTTCAGGATCTCTACCTTGTCGTGTTAAAGAGGTGAGGAGGCCTGTGTACCTCAATGAAGCTGTGAGCTATACCATGTACGGTCACCCAAGGTGTACAGGTAATAGTAGAGAGGTCAGACAAATTGAAAGTGCCCTGGAGAAGGAACTGGCAACCCACTCCAGAATATTTTCCAAGATAACCTTATGGATAAGCACAACCTTAGACATGGTGTGCCGTGGTCCATAAGGTCACACAGAGTTGGACATGACTGAACAACAACAAATATATATGTATATATTTAATATTTACTGTATTACAATACATGGGTATCAATCAATCTATCAAATACATCTTGTAGAAAAATAAAGTTATATGTAGTTGCTTGACAAAGTAGGCATCATTTTATGTTATATATCTTGTGAAAGAAAGATTTCCCCAAAGATATTCAGTTGAACATACCATGTGCAAGCATATCCTGAGTTATCTAAAGTCTGATCATATGCTTTGCTTTTGCCCACACATGTAACAAAAATCTCTATGAGCTATCCATATGTGCATGTTCATGTGAGCATTTTAAGTAGAAGTATGTATAATTTTATGATTACAACTGGATAATCAAAAAACTCTACTGACTCTATGTCAAAATATATTTTCTGGGAACGTTACAAGAGTGAGTAATGTATCAAACTCCAAAGAAAGAAACACTAGATGATTGTGTAAGATGTGCTTATGGCAACTACTCAGTAGTATGTAATGTAGAAATCTAATTTATATAACAATACCATAAAGAGTTAACTAAGGACACATTGACCAGTAGTGTTTCAGACTATGAGATAATTACATTTCTGAGATAATATGTGCTCAGATCTGCAAGTGGTTATATACATTTCATAAGAGGGGAGGGGGGCTTAAGGTGAAGACATTAAGGTGAATGCAGAGGGTTACTGCTAAGTGTTTCCAGTGGCAGCCTTGGTATCTGCAGCTCCTTCTCATGAGTGTCTGTACAGCTCCATGCCAGACATATGGGATCAATCAGGGGCTTTGGTGCTGATGTTTGCTTTTGGGAATGTTGACAGCCTGACAGACACAGGGCTCCGGTGACAAGGAATCTCAGCAAATCAGGCATGAACAGAGGAGGGGGTGAAGGAAGGAAGATCTGGAAGAAAGGCGCACAGAGTTAAAGAGGCAGAGTGGGAAACAGTGCCAAAGAAAGAGAGTGGGGCTGAAACAATTGGAAGAGAGGAGGCTGAAAAATAAGGAAGATAAAGGTTTCTTGGAACTGGCAGTTTTCCTGTATTTTTTAAGAATGGAGAGGAGGGAAGAACATTTGGGTATTTCACAGCACATGAAGTGAGCATGCAGCCAGCACACTGCTCTCACTGTTTGCAGGGGGTGCTTGCTCACATCTGCAGTGCTTGGACTGAGGATCTGGAATATTATTAGCTTTGGATCAGACAGACTGCAAAAGAACACATTTTTTTTCTTTAAAAGCTGGGGGAGGGGTGGGGAACAAAAGAAAATCAGATCTCAACATTGTTTCTTCAGAAGAATAGCCCATTGCCTCCAGCCCAGGTGACAATGTTGCGCTTGGCATGTCTGTGCGCCTGCCTTGCCCTGGCATACACCTGGACAGGCTTCCACCACCAGGTACCAGTCTACAGGGGCTTTAACTTCAGTGCTGCCTCACAAGTTTTCCAGCAGCCACCAGAAACCAGTGAAAACAAGATAGAGAAACTAGGACAATATTTCAAGAAGAACGTGAGAAGATTGAGGGAGAAGAGTCACAATCTGGACTTGGTGTTCCTGGTGGATGAGTCCTCCAGTGTGGGACACTCTAACTTTGTCAGTGAGCTGAGGTTTGTGAAGAAGCTTCTCTCTGACTTCCCTGTGGTGCCATCTGCCACCAGAGTGGCCATTGTCACTTTTTCCTCTAAGAATAACGTGCAGACCAGGGTGGATTATATCTCCTCCAGCCAGTACCACCAGCACAAGTGCTCCCTGTTCAACAGAGAGATCCCAGCCATCACCTACAAGGGAGGAGGAACCTACACAAAGGGAGCCTTCCAGCAGGCAGGGGTAAGGAACTTGGTATTAATGGGATGGTGACACATTGTATTTATCTTAGATAGCGTCCTAATGTTTAATACAGTCTGATTATATTTCCAGATATTTTTCTATATTTGCTGTATTTCAAGAGAATGTTTATAAAATAGACTATTATGGAGTTTAACAAACAATTTGAGAGTAGGATCACTGACAGTCTATCTATCTATCTATCTATCTATCTACAAACATATCTATCTATATACAAATACATCTATCTATATATCTATATATCTATATATATATATATATATATATATATATATATATATATATATATATATATATATATATATATATTAATATCCACACACATACAATATCTATACTTATTATATATACATACTTTTATTATCTATGAATAACTATTATTTGCAATCCAACAGGATGGAATTAACTCCACTGACACTTTCCACTTTGATCTTATTGGTATGTGCAAGAAGATCAATGACATATTCAACTAATAAGGCATGCCAGCCACTAATGTCTTTCCCTGTTTAACTTCCACTTCCTTTATTGGCTAGAAGATAATTCAGTGCTTTGGGCAATGTTGGTAATTGCTACCAAAAGGTGGTAGTGTGCTATAAAAATCAGTGAAAGTGTACTCCATGCACAAAATAAATTAATTTTAGAAGCATGATAAAATGCTTGTACTGTAATTTGAAAAGGAGAGCTTGTTTTATTTTTTAATTATGTTTTATGTTAGTAATGATACTTCAGGTATGTCATTTAGAGGAATAATGATACAATTATTCTATTGGACTGGAAATAGCCTGAGGCAGCTTAATAATTACTACTATATCTATAAAAGAACACTGAAGTCAAATGATGTGTTAGGTCATACTTATTGAATTCTGCATTCTATTGTTTAATCCAATACAAATTTGCTATGAATTGTAAGTAAAATCAAAGGCATTATTTATTTGGCATTTTAAACAATCAGAAATTCATAGGGTTAACTGGTTTCACTTTTACATTTTCCTTTAAAAGACATGAGGCCCATCAGATTACAACTGGACTGTGACATGAGCCATGAGCATGTGTTGTGAATGGGAATCTCATGAACTGCATGAATGGCTGAATATGTGAGATTGGTGTATATTATCAGCCTTATTAAATTGTGATTCGGCCAATTGAATAGGGCTCTATATAAGCACAGAGCATTTTTTTTTACAGAAGTTTTTCGTTAGTGAACTTCTATCCAAAAGCAAGGTCTTCACTAACTAAAAACTTCTGTAAAATAAATATGCTCTGTGCTTGTATAGAGCCCTATTCAATTGGCTGAATCACAATTTAATAAGGCTGCATGTTTGTTTGCTTGTGTTTATCAACGTGAATTAACAATATTTGCAATAACAAATGAGAGTTCTAATATCCAGACATTTCCATTGTCCAAACCATAGCTATTAGAGTTAAAGAATGACCAGCCTTACCAAGGAAATTATAATTACAAAATGGCATGCTTGTTTTAACAAAATTTAGTGTAGTGTATCTGGTTTGGATGTAGGTTAATGATACTGTTAGTAGACCTTGTTAAACAGCTGTTAAGCAGTTTTACAGATATATGCACTTCCTATTTAAATTGCAGCCAAAGTCTTGTATTGTCATTTGAAGAACTTATTTTGATAATAGGATAGTTTTATAGATAATTTTATAGGTAACTGAGCTTGAAAGTTAATTCTTTTATATATACATTGTATGAAAAGATCATCACTCTCTGCTACTATCATTGAGCAAAAGCATCTAAATATGTGTAAATGTCCCCATTATCTAAGATGATTAATTATCTCTCACAATAGGGGTTGAGAAGCAGGAAGAGCATGACCAGTTGGTATGAAATCTTATCTGATACCTCCACTCCAAGGCCCTCTTTCAATTGTGATTTGTCCAATTGAATAGGGCTCTATATAAGCACATACCATATTTTTTTAAAGAAGTTTTTAGTTAGTAAACATCTATCCAAAAGCAAGGTTTTCACTAACTAAAAACTTCTTTAAAAAATATATGTTATGTGCTTATTTAGAGCCCTATTCAATTGGCCAAATCGCAATTGAATGAGGGCCCAAATGTTTAATAAGAGACAACTGCAATTATATTTATTTTTACATGTACTTTTCATACATGCAGAACAGATAGTAATAGGCAGCAAAAATGAATGCTAGGCCAACCTGTAACAGATCACAATTACCGTAATCACAATTAAAAAAAAGATAATTGTGCGCCCAGGCATACAACAAATATGGATTTGTTGTTTACATTTTCATACTTTTAAAATATATATTCAGCATCTTAGAACATGTGTATTAAATTTGATCAATTTAATATTTTATGTTCTCTCAAGCCTCTGCTCTGGCAAATCTGAGTAAAAAAAAAAAAAACTCAGCTAAATATGTGGATTGTCACCTGAATGTGCCAAAATTGCATCTTCATAGTATTCTGAAAACTGCCGTAAATCTGGAAACATTC
Source organism: Discoglossus pictus (assembly GCA_027410445.1). Taxonomy (NCBI): domain Eukaryota; kingdom Metazoa; phylum Chordata; class Amphibia; order Anura; family Alytidae; genus Discoglossus; species Discoglossus pictus. The sequence continues at coordinate 320,274,392 of CM050163.1, read as the reverse complement.
CCTAAGTCCAGCTGGGATGTAATAATGCTCACTGCAACATCAGGATTGTGGAGTCAGGCTGCTCTCAGCCGAAAGATAAACTGCAGTGGATTCCCTGGAGTAGGCTGATCCATGCCAATTGGATCATAAATACTGAAACTCTCTGTATTGTGTCCTGTTTCATGGCTGCATACCTCTCACCCACACAAATCAGTGATACAGGCCATTTGCTGTTTCTGTTAAAAGTTACACACTTCCTTTCACTGAAAAAGAAAGGAAGGAGGTGCCTGTTGAAATAGAAAAAATATTGCTAGAAGTTAAACTAAACAAAAAGCTTGATCTTATAACAGATAAAATACCATTTCAGATTTAAAAAAATAAAGGGGTTCATTTTCTTGCAAGAATACATAATATGAACTCATATTCTAAAATAGGCTTCATATGTTCATTATCCTGTTCTGGAAAGGTGCTATAGTTATAGCCTGTGTGGGGTTATACACTATCAGCCTTATTAAATTGCGATTCGGCCAATTGAATAGTCAGTGAAGACTTTGCTTTTGGATAGAAGTTCACTAACTAAAAACTTCTGTAAAAAATATGCTCTGTGCTTATATAGAGCCCGATTCAATTGGCCAAATCACATTTGAATGAAGCCCTAAGCATCTATCATATTATTTTGCAGGGCCCTTCCATGTTGAGAAAGCAGCTCAGACAAGATACTCAAATAAGCCAATGGCTATCTGCAGACCAATCGGATTATGTACAGACCTCTAGCTGGATTGCTCCCTGAGGTTCAGCAAGGAGTAATTACACTTAATGCCTCATTCAATTGCAATTCGGCCAATTGAATAGGGGTCTAAATAAGCACATAACATATATTTTTTAAAGAAGTTTTTAGTTAGTAAATATCTATCCAAAAGCAAGATTTTCACTAACTAAAAACTTCTTTAAAAAAAATATGTTATGTGCTTATTTAGAGCCCTATTCAATTTGCCAAATCGCAATTGAATGAGGCCCTATAACTTTAATCTCCTAGGCCCTCATTTAATTGCAATTTGGCCAATTGAATAGGGGTCTAAATAAGCACATAACATATTTTTTTAAATATGTTTTTACTAAGTAAACATCTATCCAAAAGCAAGGTTTTCACTAACTAAAAACTTTAAAAAAAAATATATGTTATGTGCTTATTTAGAGCCCTATTCAATTGGCCAAATCGCAATTGAATGAGGGCCCATGCAACCAGTCAACTTTTGGGGACCACTTTGATACCGATGGGTTAACGCTTTCTCTGCATATTTCCTGCATTGTGATATTTTAAAGTAATAACAAACTCCATTGACTTGAATGGAATAAAGATAAGAAATTGTTTTCTTAACCTAGTTAGAAATGTATAAAATCCAACTATTTATATTTTTTCTCAACATTTATACATTATTTGAAACAATATATTATCACAAATTTTCTGTATTTACTCTATTATCCCCTGTGCTGCTGACTTCAGCTACTTGTTGAAAAGAGCTTTACAAACTATAGCTTGAAGGACCAGTGTAGCTCATGAAAAACAGCACTTGTTTATGAAGTATGTATGAAGCTAAAAACATTAGAAGGCTGTGAAAGCCATAGACATAAAACTATTTGGGGAAAATTTTGAAGACTCTGATTATGAGTAGAGGAAAACATTTGTCTTTGTTATATCATTTACTAAGGCCCTCATTAAATTATGATTTGGCCAATAGAATAGTGCTCTAAATAAGCACATAACATATATTTTTTTTTTAAGTTTTTAGTTAGTGAAAACCTTGCTTTTGGATAGATGTTTACTTAGTAAAAACATATTTAAAAAAATATGTTATGTGCTTATTTAGACCCCTATTCAATTGGCCAAATTGCAATTGAATGAGGGCCTGAGAGTTTAGAAGGAGAGAGCTGAGGGGACAGGGAGATAAATGGGTATGACTGAGATCAGCACCACACTCTTTCTCCATCAAAGGCCCAGATGCAGATGGCATTGCTCTCCAGAAATGTTAAATCCCCTCTCAAACGTCCACTGATGTATCATGGGGAACTTGCCTGTTATGTTCTTAGACAGAATCAAACTAAAAAAAAAACACATATTTTTTTTCATTGTACAGTGGTCCTTTAACTATGTGGATAACAGTGGCTCAAACATTGGGCCTCATTCAATTATGATTTGGCCAATTGAATAGGGCTCTAAATAAGCACATAGCATATTTTTTACAGAAGTGTTTAGTTAGTGAACTTCTATCCAAAAGCCAGGTCTTCACTAACTAAAACCTTCTGTAAAAAAATATGCTATGTGCTTATATAGAGCCCTATTCAATTGGCCAAATCGTAATTGAATGAGGCCCATTGTTAGTAGCTGGAAACCAAATGTCACAGACATGCAAATAAAGTCCATTTTATAGACACTTCTCCTTAAAGCATTTGCTATAGAACTTACTCCAGTTTTATGTGTTGTGAGCACTGATCCAGGAAGTACCAGCAGAGCAGTTTTACTGCTCACCATGGGGCATTTTACTGAGGTAATCAAATGGTTTATGCACACTAAAAGGACTCATGTGCTAAGAAAGTCATTCAAATGTTTGAACTGCTATGCAAACTCCTTACATGGTTTTAGGTTGGATATGAACGATTGGCCGTTTTTGAAAGACAGTAAAAAAATATAAAAATGAATCAATATTCAATAACACCAAAGACAATATCCAAAAAATGAAAATTAAAGTGGACCTTAATTTCTGCATGGGATTGACATCCTTTCAGAAGAAATGTGCCAAGCTGTCTCTGTAGAATAAACTATTAAGTGCAAAAACAAATCATGGTCCGTCAAAACTATAGAAAAAACATAGGTCCTCATTCAAGTGGTATTTGGCCAATTGAATAGGGCTCTAAATAAGCACATAACATAATTTTTTTAAATATGTTTTTAGTTAGTGAAAACCTTGCTTTTGGATAGATGTTTACTAACTAAAAACTTCTTTAAAAAAAATATGTTATGTGCTTATTTAGACCACTATTCAATTGGCCAAATTGCAATTGAATGAGGGCCATAGAGAGCAAATGACATATATAACAAAATTCAACTGAATAATATAAATGATATATGAAAAAATAAACAGTATAATAAAAAACTAAAATACTGGGGGGCACTTAGCTGACAATGCAATATCCACTGTACACATCTTCACATTCTTCTGCTGTAGTGTTGCTCATGCAACTGGTAAAAACAGGACAGGTTCCTGGGAGACTACCATAATGTGACTCTACTATAGTTTTATTTGGACGTACAATACAATTCTACTTAATTGTTATTCAAATAGCACTGTACATGTAAATAGGAAATCCTTGTGAGTTTGTCCCAATAGAGCTGTAACCAACATATTCAATTGTATCCCATAAATATACTATATTTTATCCTTTAAGATGTTAGGATATTCCTATTGTCCATATAATTAAAACGCTGTGAAACATTTTACTAATAAAGTGCTTATAAAGTGCAAAAAGTGCTCTTAAAAGAATATAGTCAACTTTAGCTCTCCATTTTTATTTTTGTCCTTCAGAACTATAAGTTGCATCTAGCATAAGGAAAATTCTAGTATCCTAATCATACAATTTCATGTATTATTACATTAGCGTCTCTCTGATTCCCTCTAGGGGACTAACATGTTGACTTCTAAACCTCCTGTCATCTGTCAGTTCACGTCACTAAGTGATTGTGGTGGGCAACACACTGTGAGTCTCCATATTGCATCTTCTACATACATCACATAAAATAGCTTACTATTTGTTTATGTAATTTTGTGGTATACATTTTGTTACAGATGCCATGAATTATTTTACCACTAGTGTTCCTTTAATATGTAGATAGCCTTTGTTTACATATAACCTATTGTTGTATGTAAAGTAACATATGTTTTAAGGATCACTGTGGTACTTAAATATGCTGTTTTGAGTAATTACATTTAATAATGAGAAAATGTTTCAGAAAGTAAAATGAAGAGAGAGCCACCATGTTTGTTTCTGCTGATCTGCTTTAATAGATGGGAAGAGATCTCCAATGCACAGAAGATCTCGGCTCCTGAAGTGCAAATTAGGGCCAGAAATATTGTAATAGGACTAATCTTATTATTTAGCAGGGCCCTTCCATGTTGAGAAAGCAGCTCAGACAAGATACTCAAATAAGCCAATGGCTATCTGCAGACCAATCGGATTATGTACAGACCTCTAGCTGGATTGCTCCCTGAGGTTCAGCAAGGAGTAATTACACTTAATCATTACTCCATGACAATAGATAATATCCCAAGCTTTTTTTGTGTGGATCAGAAAGATATGTTGACGGGTAAATTTTACAAATTTCAATGTAAAATGATGGTAGGAATATGCAATTACCTACATTTTAAAGTATAACATAATTCAATCCTCCACTCGGTTTGTTTAAGCTTAATAAAAACTTAAGTCAAATATTGATTTTGCCTTGTGGATACAAACTAAATGAGAGTGGGCTCCATCACAAAGGGTACAATACTAAGTTGTATCAGTTCTCAGGTGTGTGTCTCTTACAGTTTGTTGATAACACATCACATCTTCCCTTGTCAAGTCACCTTACCTCTTCCCATCTTATTTCATAAAATCATCACATTTATAACCACACATCAGTTTCCTTCCACCCCTCCTTGGGAGGTTTTGGGTACTCCCCTAAATATCTCTGGTTCTTTTGCTGGTGCAAAAATGCTTTAAGGTTCTGCTGAATCTGACCTCAATTACTCTCTGGGTTCTGATTATGTGTAGTCTTTCCATTTGTACATGCTTTTTAAGATAATAGATTCAGAGATACAGGGTGGTAATTTGCAGTCATTGGAAATCATTTCCCATTAGCAAAATACACAATTTTGTCCTTAAGTAGTAAGAAAATGCAGTTTTTAAATAACATTTACTTGGTAAAGTATTTGTTACAACCTATAAATTTAAATTACACAGGTCCTCATTTAATTTGAATGTTGGCAACTGAATAGGGCTCTATAAAAGCACAAAACATTTTTTTTACATAATTTTTTAGTTGTTGAAAACCTTGGTTCTGTATAGAGGTTCAGTAAATAAAAAGTTCTGTGAAAAAATGTTGTATGTGCTTATATAGAGCCCTATTCAATTGGGCAACTCGGAATTGAATGAGGCTCACAGTATTTAGAAGCTCTTGTGTGACTTTCAGGTCTAAAGTTCATTTAGACAGTTGCTTCTCATATGTAAATATCTCAAAAAGGATTAATATATAACTAAGGCAACAATTTTATTTCTATTTTGTTATTATCCAAAAGGGAATGGTGTTGAAATGTAAACTTTTGGTATGATAAGGTCAGGTTACTGGAAGTTCCCACACCGTTTTCTCGTTAGTGTCAGATATTGTATTATGAAGATAAAGTAACTGATCTTCCAGCTCCGCGGTAGAGTTTTTGGGTTTGTGCCCATTGCATTCTTGAATTAATTTCTGAATTCCAAAATTGTTAAACTGGAGTTTTAATACTAAGGACGGCTCATCGTGAGAAGAGAAATCCATAGTGCTTGCCAGCAATGACTGCCCTATGATACGAACACCTGTCGACTGGCCAGACTGAATTAAATGCACCATTTATTTCACATTGGACATGGGAAGATTTCTGGCTGGTGTCAATTTTCAATCTTTATCAAAATAATTCAAATTAGAATTATAGAAAAGAATGCTATGCCAAGCCTGCCATATAATTATGCTTTCCACAAAGAAAAAAAATCTATTGGACTAAAAGTCAAGTTTCCAAACCCTAAGCAACAATAAAAAAAATGATTAATTTTAAGCACACGAACATATGTTTGGTACCAAATGGATATTTTATTTTATAAATAATTTTTATTAAAGAGACATGGATAGTACATAGATAGAGAGAACTTGCTCTCATAGGCACAATAGTAAAGTTATTAATATCTTAATTTTACCTGACAGAGAGAACCATAACCAATAGTCAAGCATGATAGTGTGTAGGTAGGTCAACATTACTGGTGAAAAAAAAATTCTGCCATATTTCATGAATATGTTTTGGGGGAATGGAGAATGTTGGAAAGGGAAATGGGGAAAGGAAAGTAGAGGGCAAGATAGAGAGCTTGATAAGGTATATATATATGGTATAATAGAAGAAAGATAAGCAGTTATGACAATGCAGGTCCCACTGGGAAAGCATGTGCCTGTCAGTTAAGTAGCACTATAGTTTTTAGATGTGCCTGCACTTATAAAGTAATTTGCTTGCTGGTTCAAAGTGGCCACGGTGGTTGTGCATGTGTAAGCATCAGGCAAGTCACCATCGGAAGTCATGATATTAGATGGTGTGGCCAGACATGCAGCAGTTTGCCCAGTAGTGGTAGGGTCTGGTCAGTTGTTTCTCAGATCACTGTAGGCCATCTGCACCTCATTCTGTGACCTGAGTCAAGCTAGCTGGTAAGGCATTCAAATATTCTAATTATTATTTTCCTTTTCAGTCTCAGATTTATTGGTGTGTTTTTTTTTTATCATTGGCCTTTTGTATTACCCACTTTTGTCTAAATTGTATCTGTCAGACAGTTTCACGTTTTCTTCTAGAATGCACTGGTATTATTATTATTAATTTAAAGAGAATTGATATAGCAATATTTTTTTTTATACAGCTCTATCTCGTTGTGAGATCACAATCTAGAGGGGATGTATAGGAAATCATAGTGAATTCCATGGGGGTGAGGCATACAGGTCATGCAAAATCAAGGCAGATCCAAGTTATGACCCCCATCACCACCATGTTTGTTGGTACATTGATGAACTCTAAAATTCATTATATCAACAAAGCCCTGTCATTTCTTTGTGCATCTTTGGGGTTCTTTGTGATATTTATAAAATGGCCTTCCTAAAATGATGAGCACCTACAATTATTTGTATTATGAAGATAAAGTCACTGAAATATTGTGACATAGACATAATGTATAATTACAAATCAAAATGAAGAAGTGTTGACGTTTCTGAGTTTCTATACAGATTATCAGACTACTTACCTATTACCTTCTTAACTGTTATTGAAGCCGTAAGGGTGCACAATAATATTAACCTTAACGGTCCAACATATTCTGTAGCAATATATAGGAGTTAAGTAAAAGGCAAAACAATATTACCACATTGCAAAAGAATGGAGCGCCCTGTCTTTGAGCTTAATAACAAACATAAATATTGCTTTCCCAAAGCACCTTATAAGATTGAAAACGTGCAACTGTACAATTACACACAGATTAATATGTATTTTTATGCATTTATCACTGTTTATAAATAAATAAATATATCTATATATCTTTCGATAGATAGATAAGATAGATAGATATCTGTGTTTAATATCTATATCAGTTTTAGTTATTTTTTTATATTTTACTCTTATTTGTATTCCAGACTATTACCTCTGAGCGATTTCTAATTTGCTTGCACAAATTATCTTTTAATATTTCCAATTTACAGATTGAACTAGAGAATTGAACTAAATTAATTTGTTTTTGTTATAGAATCAGCAGAGCAGATCTTGCCCTTTTTATTCTCCAACTGTTCTGCGTCCTTGTTGAAAGAAAATTTCATTAGGATTCCTAGTGTTGCATAATATATAAAGTAAACGGAAGCAAATTAATCCATTTTATGTAGCGGGAGGATTTGGAACTGAATTTTCATTATTATGCAAAGGGACACATTTTTAATAAAGAATCCAAACAAGTTAATGCCATACATGTTTTAGGATATTACAAACAAATAACTAAAATTATGTTTAATTTGTTAGAAGAAGTTCTATTAATAGCCCAATAAAATCTCATTTTAGTAGGATGCTTCACAATGGTAAATTGTACAAAGTAAAAAAATAATAAATACAGCTTTCAATGTACTAAGTATTAAATGCAATTATTTGTTGCGGTTGCCAACCAGCACTTTATTTGTTTCCCCGATTTGTCACCTGGGAAGGTGATTGCATTGTAAGGTGTACTTGCTCATGGAAGTTGCACTTCACTGTGGAATAAAAGTCAATAAAAGTCAATCAGTCACTCTCCAGGTGACAATTCACGTTATAAAAAACAATGGGCCTCATTCTATTATCGGCCGTAAATCGGCCGTAAGGCTGCGATTCCTTGCGGGGGTTCAGTTAACTCGCGATTCTATTATACGGCCCCGCAAGGATCTCCCCTTACGGCCGGCCGCATATATTGGAACCGGCCGTAATCTGTGAAATATAAAAACGCAAAAATAAATTCAAGCCTGCACTGTACAGCTCTGTAAATGCTAGGGATCATATTGGGGGACATGAGGATTAAAAGCAACCCACTCTCAAGCTTGCACTTCACGGAGCACAGTTTAGCTGGGCCTAGTATGGAGGGAGGAGCTGGGGCTAGGGAGGATGGCCAGGGAGGTAGCTGGGTTACAGTTACAAGGGGAAGCAGGGGGAACAGGAGGAGGCAGGCCAGTTCTGAGTTGTCAAACACCAACAGATTTGCCAGATTGAGTGAAACTGTTGGCGATGTCCATTCAGGAATGGCAATGCCAGATAGAGCTGTTCCCTCTAACAGCCGGGCGAACAGCTCTACTGGAGAAGAGGGAGGGCAGAATAGGCAGTGCAACAGACAGGTTTTGGTGGTAGGGGACTCTATTATTAGGAAGGTAGACAGGGTAATTTGTCACCCAGATCCCAGCAATCGAACAGTTTGCTGTCTCCCGGGTGCTCGGGTTCGGCATGTTGTGGATCGGGTGGATAAATTATTGGGAGGGGCTGGTAATGAACCGGCGGTCTTGGTACACATTGGTACCAATGACAAAGTTAGTGGAAGATGGAGCGTCCTAAAGAATGATTTTAGAGAATTAGGGAATAAGCTTAAAGCAAGGACCTCCAAGGTAGTATTTTCTGAGATACTACCAGTGCCACGTGCTAGCCCAGGGAGGCAGAAGGAGCTTAGGGAGGTTAATGCGTGGCTAAAAAAGTGGTGCAGTGCAGAGGGTTTGGGGTTTTTAGAGCACTGGGCTGACTTCTCACTTGGGTACAATCTCTATAGCAGGGATGGATTGCACCTTAATGATGAGGGCGCTTTTGTGCTAGGGAATAGGATGGTAGAACGGCTGGGGGAGTTTTTAAACTTGTAGGTGGGGGGGAGGGACTATATAGAAGTATTGGGGTAAATAGGGTAGAGAGGGAAAGGGATGAATTATTTACCCATGGGGGAGGAGAAGGGGGGAGGGTTACAATAGAAAGTAGGGAGATATTAATAGGGGCCTCAAATACAGTGGCAGGCACTTCACATCAGCAGAGCCATAGCAACATAAAGTGTATGATTGCAAACGCAAGAAGTTTGCCTGGGAAAATGGATGAGCTAGAAATATTAGCAGTACAAGAAAAATGGGGCTTAATAGGCATTACGGAAACATGGTGGGATGAATCTCATGACTGGACTGTTAATCTGGATGGTTATAACCTATTTAGGAAAGATAGGGGCAATGGTAAAAGAGGAGGAGGGATCTGTCTTTATGTTAAGCCTGAATTTAAGCCTATAGTTAGAGAAGATATTTATGCTGGCACTAACGGCATCATTGAATCCTTGTGGGTTGAGCTAAATAGTGGAGGAGCTAATTCTAAATGCATATTGGTGGGAGTATGCTATAAACCCCCAAATATAGCTGAAAGTGAGGAAATACAATTATTGTTACAGATTGGAAATGCAGCTAAGCATGGGCAAGTTCTAATAATGGGAGACTTTAATTACCCTGATATAAACTGGATAAACGAGACCAGCAGCTCAGCTAAGGGGAGCAGGTTCTTGAGTACACTCAGGGATCATTATCTAGCCCAGGTAATACAAGAACCTACTAGAAATGGGGCCATCTTGGATTTAGTCATCACAAGTAATATTGATATAATATCAAATGTAAAAATAGGGGAACCCTTGGGGAACAGTGATCACAACACAGTCTCATTTGAGATTGAATACAAAAAACAGAGTTGTAAGGGGCCAACAAAAACTCTAAATTTTAAAAGGGCTAACTTTAATGGGCTACGGGCAGCAATACAACATATAGACTGGGACAAAGAACTTACAGGGAAGAATACTGAAAATAAATGGACAACATTCAAATCCTTACTAAATAAACATACTCATCAGCATGTACCATGTGGAAATAAAATAAATAGGAGTAAATCACATCCCATGTGGCTTAACAATGACTTAAAGATCATGATGAGGAAAAAGAAGTATGCATTTAAATTATACAAGAAGGAGGGAACAGAGGCATCTTTATGTGACTATAAGGAAATCAACAAGGCTTGCAAAAGGGCTATTAGACTGGCTAAAATAGAAAATGAGAAGTCAGTTGCAATGGAAAGTAAGACTAACCCTAAAATATTTTATAAATATATTAATGGGAAGAAGGCCAGGAAGGAATCGATAGAACCATTACAATGTGACACAGGCCATCTGATAATTAGTGACCAGGAAAAGGCAGATGAGCTAAATAGGTTCTTTTCTTCGGTTTACACAAGGGAGGTACCAGTGGTTGGGACACTGCAACATAATGGGGCTACACTACCTTCACTAAATAATTGGTTAACGCAGGAAGAAATACAAAAGAGGTTGGAGAAAATAAATGTTAATAAAGCCCCAGGTCCTGATGGAATACATCCAAGGGTACTGAGGGAGCTGGGTTCTGTAATAGCCAAACCATTATATCTAATCTTTAAAGACTCGCTCACTACAGGGTCTCTACCAGATGACTGGAGAAAAGCAGAGGTGATACCTATATTTAAGAAGGGATCTAGAGCAAATCCGGGGAATTATAGACCAGTGAGCCTCACTTCTGTAGTTGGGAAGCTTTTAGAAGGGTTAATAAGGGACAGAATACAAGAATATGTCTATTTGAACAGGATCATAGGTAGCAGTCAACATGGATTTATGAAGGAAAGGTCGTGTCAGACCAATCTAATTAGTTTTTATGAGGAGGTTAGTAGGAACTTGGATCAGGGCAACTCAGTGGATGTAGTCTTTTTAGATTTTTCAAAGGCATTTGATACAGTGCCACATGGAAGACTAGTGAGCAAACTAAGGGATACAGGAATTGCAGTAAATATCTGCTCATGGATCGAGAGCTGGCTAAAAGACAGGAAGCAAAGGGTTGTTGTAAATGGAACATACTCCGATTGGTCTAATGTGATAAGTGGGGTTCCTCAGGGCTCAGTATTGGGTCCTCTCCTTTTTAACATATTTATTAATGACATTGAAGTAGGACTCGAATGTAGTGTCTCCATTTTTGCTGATGACACTAAGTTGTGCAAGGTAATAAAATCAGATAATGATGTACTTTCCCTACAAAAGGATTTGCATAAATTAGAGAAATGGGCGGCTAAATGGCAGATGAGATTTAATACAAATAAATGTAAGGTTATGCATCTGGGAAGGAAAAATAGCCAAGCAATCTATAATCTTAATGGAGCAAATCTAGGGGTATCAGATATTGAAAGGGATTTGGGAGTACTAGTGGACAACCACCTAGGTAACAGCGCTCAAAGCCAAGCAGCGGCTGCAAAGGCAAATAAAATATTAGCATGTATTAGGAAGGGTATAGAAGCCAGGGAAGAAGATATAATTCTGCCACTATACAAATCTCTAGTACGCCCTCATTTGGAATATGGAGTACAATTTTGGGCACCACCTCACAAAAAAGACATCTTAGAGCTGGAAAAAGTACAGAGAAGGGCTACAAAACTAATAAGGGGAATGGAGGGGCTAAGTTATGAAGAAAGACTAGCAAAATTAAACTTATTTTCGCTAGAAAAAAGGCGTCTAAGAGGAGATATGATTACGTTATTTAAATACATCCAGGGTCCATATAAGGCTTTGTCAAGTGAGCTTTTTGTAGCAAGAGATTTTCAACTGACAAGAGGACATCCGTTGAGGTTAGAGGAAAAAAGATTTCACCTTAAACAAAGAAAAGGGTTCTTCACAGTTAGGGTGGTTAAACTGTGGAATTCTCTACCAAAGGAGGTGGTGACAGCGAATTCGATAGACAACTTCAAAAAGGGGTTAGATATATTTCTGAATAAAGAGGGCATTCAAGGCTATCCTAGATAACTAGCGAAGGAATATTGATCCAGGGAGAAATTTGATCGCCAGTTTCTGGGGTCAGGAAGGAATTTTGCTTTTTTTCCCCTTATGAGACAATTGGCAAAGTTTCAATGGGGTTTTTTTTATGTTTGCCTTCCTCTGGATCAATTAACAATAATTAACAATTAACAATAATAATAAATAGTCCAAATTAAAAAGATCAATAGAGATCTAAAAAGGTTGAACTTGATGGACTAACTCTTTATTCATTCTCCAATACTATACTATTAATAATTATTTAATCAATAATTTAATTAATAACTAATCCGCATATTGCAGATCAGAGGAGATCTTAACAGGTTGAACTTGATGGACTGAAAGTCTTTTTTCAACCTTAATTACTATGTAACTATGTAACTATACCAAATCAGTTTCCAGTGGATTGCATGCTGAGAGCAAGACAAAAGTTTGTTATCTGGGCAGTAAGGGAATATAATTCAACAGACCATTCACTGAAGTTTCATATTTATCGTATGTTGTTTTGAAGAACTTGACTTGATAATGTAGAAAAAGTTTTTACATTTTGTCTTTCGTTTCTAAAGGATAGGCAACCTGGGACAAGTATGAGGAAATGTGGATTCAGATAAGATTTGTATTTACTTATGATGAAAATGTCCGCTCCAAATAGCACACTTGACAATGGAACACAATAGCAGAGGCAGGATAATCCTCCCCCTCAATCTACAAACACATTAACAGTCTTAAATGGTGTAACGAAATCCCCTATTTTACAGACTTCACGAACCCACCTGTTCGGTTATTTGAGGATTTACAATGGGCTTTCGTGGAAATACCTAATAAGACAAACTTCAGTCGATGATTCTGAGAACTGCGTTCGTGGGATCTGAGCGCTATTCGCCTAGAATATGCACTCAGATCTCAGCTATCTGGGGATATGTGGAACTTCAAGTTTATATTGTGTAAAAACAAAGTTATACATTTTTATTCTGTTTTATTAAAACAAAGAAGCCATGTTTCTTTCTTCCTGGAGATAATATAGGCTCTCTGTGCTACCTTAATTTAATTACCTCCAGGATAGAAAAGAGGGAGTGATTTATGTGTAAGGGGAGTGCTTATGCTATAGCCACTGTGATTGGCTACTGTTTTTCCTTTGTCCACCAGGAGGAAGTCCTGAGATAGACCGGGCGTGTAGCCCACAGTAAAGAGTTCATGTTTACCCCTTCATGAAGTTTTGACTCATGTTTGGGGGATTGGAGCTATAATCACTTTGTTTCAGCTGGAGTTCGGAGGAAAACGCAAGGATCCTTTACAAATGGAATCACCAGTGACAGAATATAAGTAATATAAAAAGGATTGTATGTTCCTATTTGGCATACCTGTTAATGTCTTTACTTTTATTTCACAAACATATGACATTTTTACCAAACTACAGTGATGCTTTATGCAAACAGCTAGACATGCAGATATATACTCTATTCAATCACTGATACTTAAAGTGCTAGTATAACTCTCAAGCAATTGGAGCATGTAATTACTGAATATCAATGTAAACAACTTTTACACAGACACTAATTACAATGTGACCTTTAGTGAGAAAGCTTACATAGAAAATTGTTCCATTTCCTCTCATATTGAAAGTGCTCCATCTTGTACCAGGTTGTTATTGTTGGCGGCCGCCATTATAAAAATATTCATTGAGCCTAGTCCATGAAGCACTGTAGTGGCTTATGTCAACTTTTGAAAATATGTTTAAGTCATTTTATACAAGCTCGTCAGAGGCCTTAGTATAAATATGGCATTATGGTGTCCCTTCTAAATAATATAATCAACTATTATTTATTTCTCACAGTTAAAGGACCACAGCAGATTAGAAAAAACTCACTTATTTGTGAAGTATGCAACAAAAGCAGCAGATGTGTAAGATATGGACATTTTTCTGAGAAAATAAATTTTGCTGTGACAGTCATACTTCATTTTCAAGGCATGACTGGACAGTTACAGAGCAGGGGAAGACAGGCCTGCAAGTACACTATCTAATGAGCATGTGCTGCGGACAGAAATATGTCAGATGCTAAAAGCTTATCTGAATCAAACAATGAGTCAACTAATCTGCTCCATCCACAATGGAATGAATCTCTCCACCTACTGAATGAAGTATTGTGGCTAGAGTGGGCTCACCAAGGGAGAAGTGCTAAATTGAAAACCACTCTGTAACCCACTCATTAGCATAACAACCCCCCCAGGTTTCAAACCAGTAGACAAATACAAACATGGTACCTGGCGGCATGGGTGTAGGAACTGGGGTGGGGACAAATCCCCCCCCCCCCCCCCCCCCCACACACACACACAGATTTTTCTCTTTCTATATTTGTATGTATGTATATATAAGCTATTTCATGGCCTGTGTATGCAATGAGCTGTATCCATCACCAACCATAATTATTCTGGCTCCTATACCTCTGCCTGGGGGGCCTAAACAGTGTTGGCTAAACTAAAATATTTTACCTAAAATTACTTTTATGCTCATGGCATACACATTTGCTAATGTTTATTTTTTTTACATCTGTCACAAATGGGAATTTGTTTTCTCAAAGTACAGTGGTCCTTTAAACCTAACAAGCAAGGTGTGCTATTTTAGTAGTAATAATGATTTAAACTTACAACATTCAACACATGGAATTTTCCAAATGAAAAGTATTGGTTGGTTTCATACAGCTGCAAACTCCCTAGTGAAATCTATTAATCTCAAAACTATTACCCTACACTTCTCAATTCCTGTTTCTATTATGTTATTTTTTTATGTTTCCAACTGTTAACGGTAGTGAGTTTGCAAGGAGAAGTTTTAGAGGAGGCTACAAATCATAGTGTTATTACCTAACAATTCACAGATACCTGCAAGAAATATCGCTTTCATTATGCTGTGACTTGACAGGTTTCGGCTTCACTTCAGCTGACTGAATTACCTTTTTATTGATATCCCATATTTTATTCTTTCCATGCTATTATGAAATAAAGCCATGTTGTATAACCGGTCAGCCCGAGTCACTGGTGGTGTGTCATCATAAATAAAAATCAATGTATAGTGTAGCAAGAATTGCTTAGGGCCTCATTCAATTGAGATTTGGCCAATTGAATAGGGCTCTATATAAGCACAAAGCATTCTTTTTTTACAGAAGTTTTTAGTTAGTGACCTTCTACCCAAAAGCAAGGTTTTCACTAACTAAAAACTTCTGTAAAAAAAAATATGCTCTGTGCTTAAATAGAGCCCTATTCAATTGGCCAAATCACAATTGAATGAGGGCCTTAGTGTGTGTGCCATACTAGCAATATTACAATATTAGTGCATCTAATACAGATCCAATATACCAGGCATTCAAGTATGGTGACATAGCAATAATGTTTTGTTTGTTGTACACAAGAAACCAGTTATTGAATTTACACACAGTAAATATGCGACTTTAGTGGTCTTATACAGGGATTTCTAAAGTAGGACTCAATATTAAAAACAACCTTTATTAAACTTTTACTGTGCATATAAAAAAAGAAATACTATTTTTCAACCCTCAGACTGGATAAGCTCTGGATCTCTCCACTGACTGAATGAAGTATTGTGGCTAGAGTAGACTCGCCAAGAGAGAAGTGCTAAATTGAAAACCACTCTGTAACCCACTCATTAGCAACAGGGAGAAGTGTAACTTGAGCTACTAGTCATATGCAAACATATTTTCCACTCCAGGGGCCTCATTCTACTATCGGCCGTAAATCGGCCGTAAGGCTGCGATTCCTTGCGGGGGTTCTGTTAACTCGCAATTCAATTATACGGCCCCGCAAGGATCTCCCCTTACGGCCGGCCGCATATCTTGGAACCGGCCGTAAGCTCTGAAATCTAACAACGCAAAAATAAATTCAAGCCTGCACTGTACAGCTCTGTAAATGCTAGGGATCATATTGGGGGACATGAGGATTAAAAGTAACCCACTCTCAAGCTTGCACATCAGCCCAAACCCGAGTTCAAATTAACTGTTTATTTTCCGGCTGCGGCGTGGGCGGGTCTGAAGTGCTCCAAGCACTCTGGACTTTTTACATGTATATTTTACGTATATTAAAAAAAAAATTTTTTACGGATTTGAGTATAGGGGAATTAAGTTCTATTTTTGCTAACACCGAATATCACTTTATAGACTCTGCAAAGTGCAGGATGGCTTTATTTGGGCTATTTTATGTGCTTAATTGGTGCTAGCGGGACCTCTTTCCTGCAAGTAAGCTGCGGCTCGCTTTTAGCCTTGCAGAGAGGGTTCCCGGAGCAATTGAATTGCAAATAGGAATTTCTTACGACCGATTTCCTTGCGGCCGTTTTAGATCAAAGGCTTTCCTCCGGCGCGAGCGGCCGCAAGAGATAGCAAGGCACCGGCCGCAAGCCTGCCGGAACTCCCGGCCGGAGGGGAATAGAATAGCCGAATAGCTTGCGGCCGGTCCTTGCGGCCCCGCAGCGGCTGCGGCCGATAATAGAATGAGGCCCCAGGTATGGTATGCTAGTTTAGATAGCTATTTCCTCTGGGTGGCTCCTCTCCAGACACAATACTTCATTAACGAGATGGAGAGATCTGGAGCTCATACTCCTGGGGACATGATTGAAAAATAGTAAATAATTGTTTAAATACACAAATTCAATAAAGTTTTTTTTCTTATCAAACCTAATCACTAAGGTGTGTTTTTTGAAAACTGGAACACAAGTAATAGGCCCATTTAGCATGTCTATGGCATCCAGCTATAAAAGCTTGGTTTAACAAAATTCCTCAGAGATACTTGTGATTATCTCACAAATGTCTGATTTTGTTTACTGATTTTGACCCCACTTCTTGTTCTGGAAGTTGGTCCACTTTTCTACTAATATTTCTGTAAGGCTTTTCTTTCATACATTACCTTTAGATTTCTCATGCCCCAACTTTAATTCATGGCATCTTATTCTCATTACATATGAAATATGTTATCCTACTAAATGTTATTAAATTATTCAATACAAGAAGATTTTATCATCTTACCACTCTCCCTTCTCTCCTCTAAGCTATATTTATTCAGGTCACAAAGTCTCTCTCTCTGTATGTTTTATCTATTAGACTCTAAACAATTTTAGTCATCTGCCTTTGTTTTGTTTTTTTGTACTGTACTGAAACAACCAGTGTGCTCTACATATATTCATTTTTACCATTCAAAATGAAGGATCTTTTGTCAAAAATTGTATATATATAGCAATGCAAAGGCAACTTGAGGCAGACTGCACTGATCTAAGCCCACATTTGTTTGCCTAGGAAAATACACCACACCACATCAACGCAATTAGTACTATACCACACACAAGGATAAGGAGCTGTAGACAAATACAAAATTAAAAGGAAAAATACGTATATTTCTGTTCTATTACATGTTCTCAAAGCAATGAATTGAATATAAAGATTTACAGCCTTATTACATTGCGATTCGGCCAATTGAATAGGGCTCTATATAAGCACACAGCCTATTTGTTACAGAAGTTTTTAGTTAGTGAACTTCCAAAAGCAAGGGGCCTCATTCAATTGCGATTTGGCCAATTGAATAGGGCTCTAAATAGGCACATAGCATATTTTTTTAAAGAGGTTTTTAGTTTGTGAAAACCTTGCTTTTGGATAGATGTTTACTAACTAAAAACTTCTGTAAAAAAATATGTTATGGCCTATTCAATTGGCCAAATCGCAATTTAATAAGGCTGTTAGGAGGGGTTCTTATATTTGAATTTGAAACAAAACAAAGTAAACTATAATAATTACAGCATCTACAATGACAGACATCATTTAATTTCCACAATCATTAATCTTAGCCGTAAAAAAAGCAAAATAATTATTAATCTGGGTTGAATGCCAAAAATCTTTATTGTACAAACTAATGAAAGCAACAATGATGAATAACCTGGACTGGTTTCCAGAAAACAGTACTAAGTAATAAGGGCAAAAATGCAAGACACAATTCATCTTAAATTAACTGCTTGATGTCTCTAGGGTGATTTTATAAAATTAGAGAATGGACAGTCTACAGTGCAATTCATAAGTAAAAAATGAAACATTTTCAGATATCAAGAGCTAAGGAAATATAGTGGGATACATAGTTGCAAATACAACATAACAATTGCAACAGTGGAAAGATATAAATTGCTCCACTGTCATCTTGTAATATTATTAGCAGCAGATAACACAGTAATTCTCAGGAGCCAAATTTACTACAAGGAATGGAAAATTGTATGATAGCAGCTTGTTAGCTTGTAACAGAATGTAGTAGCTGATAAAAGTTGTTTAAAAATTACAAGTAGTTGTAACACAAGCAGGGGCTTTCAATTTGCAACAAGGTTGGCCATAGTCACTGTTGTTTTATTCAATAAGAGTGGGTGACCAGTGCAAGAAATATGTTTGCATTGCTATCTTCAATATAAAACCAGCTCTTATGCATTGGCCAACTTGACCCCCAACAAGACATTTTTCAGGGCGAGCAGGCAATCAGCTAGAGCTGAAACCTTTTTGACATTTCCCTGATAAAGAACAAGACAGTGGGTAAAAGAGAAGCAGGAGGAGGTCTAAGGGAGTACAAGAGGAAACATAAATAAATGTAACTCCTTAAACGATCACTGTGTTTGATTCTTTTTCTAAATGGTCTTTTAAGTTTGACAATAAACAAAAATGTTTGTAGAACGCAATGAATAAATAAACACAACCTTAACTAATATGCAATTTTTCTTTACTGCAGGGATCTGTTTACTCTGCTTTGTTTATTTGGCCCGTTATTTTCTTGGTAGGGTCTATTCTTGTTAAAGAGACATGTATTTAAAAGTCCATGTTCTAAATATTACATAAAACAAAAATATTGTATTTGAAAAAAAGAATTATCAAAATACTCTCTTTCTGATGGAAAAAAGAAAAATATGCCAATTTCCCTTTGATTAATAAGCTTTCCAATAGACCTGCTGAAAGCACTTGCATGTAGCTGCCACATTCCCATTGTGCTGATAGAATCTCCCTGTGCATTCAAAGTGTCCTCCCAGTTCAAGAAGGTACTCAGTAGAAAATGGTAGTTTAACCTGTGGCATATTTTTATATGAAATATAACAAATTGGAGGCTGTATTTTTTTTACATTCTATACAAATGTTCACGTGCAGATCTTCAGAGGAGTATATTTTAAATAAATTATTTAAATCATCATATAAATACAGTAACTTAATAAAAAATGTAATGTATGTGTATGCCCTGCTTAACGCCACCCCTTATAGCTCCCGTTTGCTATAGTACTCTTTTTCTGGTAATTCCCTGCTGAGCACTAAACTCCAATATATAGCTGTTTTTTGGCCGTTGTTCCCCGTTTAACACTGTGCCTCGATAAAACTCGCTTTTCTCCTTGCCAGACCACATTTAGTGCTCTGAACCATCTGCCATTCAAAGTGGACTGTTCAGTTAATGTTTGCTGATTCTTAAAAGTTTATATAAAACAAAGAATTTTCGAATTTCAATTACTTATTTTTGTATTCTTTTCCATGAGTTCCCCTATCCCTATCTACCCTATGTTTACATGCCCTTGTTTAGTGCTGTTTTGCTTAGCACTCCTATTGCCCGGAACCTATCCCCAGCATTAAACAGGGAATAGTGGTCCAAATTTAATGTATGATAATCGATGTCGAAAAGGTAATCTTTACAGCGATAACAATTTATATAATATAAGAAATAGGGACAAGGGAATATAAGGTAGGTGAGAATGACGGAAAACATAATCAGATGAAACATATTAGAGAAGCAAGAGAAGCATGGTAAAAGGAAATGACACATTATGGGCTATTTATAAAAGTGATGATACTGGATGTATTTATGCTTCATCTTTATGCAGGCCTTGGGTGATATATTCCCATGGACGGTCATTTTAAACTATTCTTAATGAAATAGGATTAAATAAATCTGAGTCACAAACAGCATAATTAGACTGGCAAAGGTACATACAGCTAGCTAAATACAAATACATTTTAATGCCCCTATCAGTAACTGGAGGCATTTGACAGTTTGATTGAATGTAAAGACACTGAAAAAAGTAAATGAATAAAGGGAAATAATGAATATTATACAAAGTATAACATGATTTCTAAGTTAAAATCACCGCAGGCATCTAAAACATAAACACAGTAACAAAAGATAATTAGCTAGAACAAAGCAATAAATCCATAGCTTACATAAAAGAGTGATTACAGCTTTTCAACAGCTCTAACAGCATTCATGAGTTTAAAGATGGTAGTTATTGTGCTGTAATTGACTTCCGCCTTTTTAGGGCTTTCTGAGTGGGAAGTCAAGGGTGTAGGTTCAATCTCCACTAAAATACTGTTGTTTAAATGTGTATATGCTGCATTAATTGCTGAAGGGCTGCAATCAAGATCTTTCTGTGCTTTGACTTTATAACTTGGTAACAATTAATTGTAATATGTTATCAGAATGGTTTATTTTTTTTTATATGTGGTGGGTCTGACATCCAACTTTGTGCTATTAACTAACTTTGGTGCTTTATTATTGCTGACTTTAGGGGGGTAGGAGATCACTTTGTTCTTAACAGGCTAGAATTATTATTCTTGGTCTTAAAAGCTTTACTTTCCAGCAATAAAGGGTGTTCAATGGAAATTCTAGTATCATCTACTACCATGCTTTATTAAAGGACCGTTGAAGGCATTATTCCTTTTTTGCTTTGAGCACAGATGGGGAGTGTAATGACTGATTTTTGGGAATTATGACATGCTGCTTTTATGTGTAATGTTTAAAGCATATTGTGTGTTTTATTGCTATTGTACAATTGGGTCACCAGTAGCACACAAAATGGCACCCATAGCATGAAGCTGGACTGAACTAGATCCAATTAATTTCCTTTGTTCTATAGCTGCTTGTTTTTAGCTCAGATAACAGACCCGCCCGCAGGATAGGGCTAACTCTTCTGTGACATCATCCCTGTCCCAACAGACACAGGACTATTCTGATTGGGCTATGCCAATTCAAGCAGTACAGCTATACAGCTCATTGGTGTTTGTGGATTTAGGCAGGGGATTTAAACTTGGTCACTCCCCAATTCATGTTAATTTAGTTTTTTTCTTTGTGTCTTGGTCCTTTCTGATTCTAGCATACTAATCAAGGGGATGTCTGATGTTATTTCTTATATGATTTTTCATTCTAATCAAAGAGATGTAACATAGTTTATTATTTATTAATAAGTCAGTAACCGTAGGGCTGTGCTTGCAACCTGTGGTTTCCAGAGTTCTCCCAAGAGGTGTTTGCTGGGAGCTGTGAGATTGAACACATAAAGGCACGACCTAGAGGGAGAAAATTAAGGTGCGAGTGGCCCCTCAACTTTGGGTTGTCACATGGAGTTTGACTGAGGTACATCTGTCATACAGTAACACAGGTGTCCAAAGGGGTGCTTAGAGAGGACAGAAAGTTCAGTTTTGTATGTATAACTCACTTTGTGGGATTTGTCCCCGTCAGACAATGTGCAACATTATGGCTTATGAGTCATTCATTTCTACCAATGAGCTCTAGAGTTGTTGATACTCCCACTCACACAGAGGTTTTTCCTGTGGCATTTCTGGTTAGTTCCCAATACGTTTTTCTACATATTTTTTCATGGAAACATGGCAATAAGATTGTAAGCCAGGTAATGGTGTTTGGTTCAGACATTAATTTTGTTGGTGTTTCGAGATGCTTTGGCACTCATTGCGAGCCTCGCGCTGAGCGCCTTTGGCCAAAGGCGCTCATTGTGAGGCCGTTGGTTGTTAGTGTGCTATGAACATAGTTTTTTTTTTTTGTACGCTAATGAAATAATTAATAAAATAATAAATGAATATACTTGACCTATTTTGAAGTAATATATGCAGGAAGCATTGTGCAGAAGAGCTGGCAATCTTTTTTGATGTTGCTGCAGCATACAATGTGTGTGTTCAGTGCTGTGGAGCTGCTGTGTAAGTGTCAGCAATGTGTGCAGTGTGTAGTGTAAATAGTGTGCGTGCGTGAGCCAAATCCGTTAGGGTAGCTGTGTACTTCCGCATTGTCTAAGTTAGTGTTGTAAAATGGCGCCTAATCTATGTTACGCGGCTGTAGCTGATTTTGCGTCCTTGTTCTTGGACCTCTTCTGGCTTTTTCGGTAAATCCGTATGTGTTTGCTGGTGTTTTGCGTGTTTAGGGTCCTGTAGCCTCGTTTTCGTTTTTTTCAGCGGTCATTTTTTCTCTTGCTTAGGTGATTTTCGGGTGTCTAAACTCTTTTGTTTGGACTTAAATTGAGGTGTAACTTCACTTGCAGAGGTCCTGGGTGCCCCGCCTTGCTGTGGGTAAGCCTTTTATGTGTTTATTGTGTGTATTTATTGTGTTTTTAATGTTTTCATGTGCGCAGGTTTTGGCCGCTAAGGTCGTATTTTTTCGAGGTCGTAATGTTTCTTTTATAAGTCCCTCGGCTCGTATTTGTGGACGGTAAGTCCGTAAATTTTGCGGTCGATGTGGGAGCCTCCACCTCCACAAATGCGGCCCCTCGCTTCGCAAGGGTCCGCATTTGTGGCCCTAAAGTCCGCAGTTGCTGGCAAGGAGCGCCGCCTCGCTTCCCTAGTATTGCCTAGAATTTGGAGATGAAAAATTGGTTAACAGTCTTGATTAGTACAACCTATTACCATATAAACTGACACATATTATAATTAGAGCCCCCATTACCAGAGCTAAGGCTGATTATTGTGAAACATTTTCTAATAAACGTGACTACGCAGGATACATTCATTATTTTCCCATGCTGTATAGGTAAGACTTGAATGAGATGCTGCCATCGCTAATTTATTTAAGCATTAAATTGAAATCATACATCAATAGATATATAAATCTAATTCCCTTTTTGCAAAGTCTACTACTATAGGTTATGCTTTTAGAGAATGAAAATGGTGTTGTACGTTTTTAGATAAATATAAACTTCCTGCACTTTTTTGCTTTTGAGGAATGTAATACTGTGTGCTAAAGTTCTTTTGTTTTGGGAGTATTTATTTAACTTCAGCTCTGGAGGTTGCATCCAGCCAATTCTCAGCTATGTCTCACTGTCGTCTGTGCACTAAATAGGTTATGTACATTCCAGCTCCTTTCAGCAGTCGGGAACATGCATCTGTGATTGCATCTGGCCAGGGGAAGCAGTTCATCTTGCTGCTGGGATGTCTGGCTCACTCCATGGTGGTCCCTTTCTCTCAGTAGAGTCTGAATTGCTTACCCCACACCTGCAATATCAGCCCAGTGGTAGGCTATCTCTGCCTTGGGTTCTAGGGGTTGTATTATGTCATAATGTATTAATATTATCTGACCCATCTGTCTTCTTTTATATAATGGAGCCGCCATGCAAGAATCTTTCAAACACTATGATTGTTTAAAATATCATGGTGGTGTTTAGATCACAGCAGTAAAAGGGGCTGTAAGGAACACATATTCTTGGCTGATCTGTGTAAGCACTTTGTCAGCAAGCTTTGTTAAAGGGCCATTATACACTATACACTTTTCATTTTAAACCTATTTTCATAGTTCAGTATTAATTTATATTAAAAATAAATGTGCAAACAGCAGCAATGCTAAGTTTTACCCTGAAAGCAGTGCAACCGGTGCAGCTGAACCAGGGTCCTCACCTCTACTGGGCCCTTGCTCCCCTCCTAGTCCTCACACCCCCCCCTTCTGGCCCGCGGCAGCCCCCTCATTCCTGTCTGGCTCACTGTGGCCCTCTCTGGCCCAACTGACCTCCTCTCTCTCCCAGACTTTTTTCTCTCCTTCATTTTCTATGCCCCCCTCCACTTTCCTCTCCTCTTCTGTCTCTCATTCTCTCCTTTAATCCCGTTTTTTCTACCCCTCTCCTTCCCTACTCATTCTCACTCTCCTCTTCCATTCCTCCCTTCTCATTTGCTTTCTATTTTTTTCTATCCCCTTCACTCTTCCCTACTCCTCCCTTCTGTTCTTCCCCCTCCTCTTGCCCCATTTTCCCACTTTTGTCTCACACCTTTGTTTCTTTTTTTCTCACCCATTCTTACCCCCATTCTCTCCCTCCACCCCTTATCTCTCTTTTCCACCCTTCATGTCTCACTCCCTCTTTTTCCCCACTCACCTCTCCCTTTCTCTCTCTCCATTTTTCTATCCTACTTTCTCCCCTCCTCTATTTTCCCTTCATTGTCCCTATTATCCTCATATTTTCTTCCCCTTTTATCTCCATCTTCTCTCCCCCATTCTCTGTCTTTCCTCCTTCTCTCTACTTTCCTCTCTACCCTTCGTCTTTTCTCTCCCCTCTGTTCTAACGATCTCCCTTCTCTCACTACCTTTTATCCCACTTTGTCTTTAACTTCCTCTCCCAATTCTCACCATCCCTCTTCCTCTCTCCCCTCCTCTTCTCTCTATTCCTTTCAATCTCATTTTCACTCCCTGTTCCTCTATCTCCCTTTCACCATTTTCTTCCCATTTGTTTCCCCTCATTCTTCCCTTCCCTTTTACTCACCCATTCTCATTCCCCTCTTCTCTTCCTCACCTCTCCTCTTGCTCTCCCTACTCTCTCCCACTCAGCTCTTACCTCTCCTATCCTAATTTTTCCTCAGCCTCTCTCTATTCCTTCTCCCGTTCACTGTTTCTTCCCTCTCTCGGTCTCCCCTTCTCTTGCCCCCTTTTGCCCTCACCGTACTCTCTTTCTCATCTGATCCCACTCTCATCTCTCTTTCCGCCTTCCCCCTCTCCATCACTATACCTGTCACTAATTCTCTACACTCCCTTATCTATTGAAATATATGTCCTGTTTATACAAGTAAAAGACTTGTTATATAGTATGTACAAATGGAAATTTGGTGATCATGACCTCAGCTTGTTGAGTTTAGTATCACCTTTTATGGATCTTTTTCTAAGATATTTAAACATTCTACAGTTAGCTTAGAGATAAATATTATATGTAGAGAGGATGGAAGCAAAATTGGAAGACCACACCTTAAAAACAATATCTATCTATGTAAAGTTTCTGGAAGTATTGTAATTTTACCGGTTGCTGCTCTGTTCTTGAGGAGAGATTCCATTGGAAGCAAAAATGGTGATCTATTTCTGTCACTGACACTTAGAACTCTGAGCTGTATGATCTGAGTGGCTCAATACTTCTAGAACTAATCAAGATACTCAAAGTACAGCTGCATTTCAAATCCAGGCCTGTTATATTTCTTATTCTTTATTCTTCAGCAGCTGACATTAATCACATATATAGTTGTTGGTAACGTTTGCAATGTTGGTCACATAGTTGCGACCTTGCCATTTACGGCTAAGGACTTAGGCTGGATGAGCTCCGAAGGTGCTCTTCTGAGATGCCTTGTGAAGCGCGTCGAGCCGCAGTAACACTTACACCAAGGCAGTAACACTTACACTTACACCAAGGCAGTAACACTTACACCAAGGCAGAAACACTTACACCAAGGCAGTAACACTTACACCAAGGCAGTAACACTTACACTTACACCAAGACGGTAACACTTAAACCAAGGCAGAAACACTTACACCAAGGCAGTAAAACTTATACCAAGGCACCAAGGCAGTAACACTTACACTTACACCAAGGCAGAAACACTTACACCAAGGCAGTAACACTTACACCAAGGCAGTAACACTTACACCAAGGCAGTAACACTTAAACCAAGGCAGAAACACTTACACCAAGGCAGAAACACTTACACCAAGGCAGTAAAACTTACACTTACACCAAGGCAGAAACATTTACACCAAGGCAGTAACACACACCAAGGCCGAGTTGTCAGTGTGGGGAACGCTTACGATGTTGGTCACACTTTGCGAACCTCGCAAAGCCTTACTTGCGATCTTCGGGGAGGCAGTAACTTTTACTCCAAGGCATTAACTTTTACACCAAGGTAGTAACACTTACACCAAGGCAGAAACACTTACACCAAGGCAGAAACACTTACAATTACACTAAGGCAGAAACACTTACACCAAGGCAGTAACACTTACACTTACACCAAGGCAGAAATACTTACACCAATGCAGAAACACTTACACCAAGGCAGTAACACACACCAAGTCAGAGTTGACACTGTGGGGAACATTTACTATGTTGCTCACACTTTGCAAGCCTCACAAAGGGCCTCATTCAATTGCGATGTGGCCAATTGAATAGGGCCCTAAAGAAGCACATAGCATATTTTTATTAAATAAGTATTTAGTTAGTGAAAACCTTTCTTTTGGATAGATGCTTGCTAACTAAAAACTTCTTTAAAAAATATATGTTATGTGCTTATTTAGGGCCCTATTCAATTGTCCAAATTGCAATTGAATGAGGGCCAAAGGAAGTGACTTTTACACCAAGGCAGCAACACACACCATGGCAGAAACACTTACACCAAGGCAGCAACACACACCAAGGCAGTTGTCAGTGTGGGGAACGCTTACAATGTTGGTCACACTTTGGGAGCCTTGTGAATCCTTACTTGCGAGCCTCGCGAAAGCAGTAACTTTTACACCAAGGCAGTAACACTTACACCACGGCAGTAACACTTACACCACGGCAGTAACACTTACACCAAGGCAGAAACACTTACACCAAGGCAGAAACACTTACACCAAGGCAGAGTTGTCACTGTGGGAAACGCTTACGATGTTAGTCACACTTTGCAAGCCTTGCAAAGCCTTACTTGCGAGCCTTGCGAAAGCAGTAACTTTTACACCAACGCAGTAACTTTTACACCAAGGCAGTAACACTTACACCAAGGCATTAACACTTACACCAAGGCAGTAACACTTACACTTACACCAAGGCAGAAACACTTACACCAAGGCAGTAACACTTACACTTACACCAAGGCAGAAACACTTACACCAAGGCAGTAACACTTACACCAAGGTAGAAACACTTACACCAAGGCAGTAACACTTACACCAAGGTAGAAACACTTACTCCAAGGCAGAAACACTTACACCAAGGCAGAAACACTTACACCAAGGCAGTAACACTTACACTTACACCAAGACAATAACACTTACACCAAGGCAGAAACACTTACACCAAGGCAGTAACAATTACAGCAAGGCAGTAGAGCTTACACCAAGCCAGGAACACTTACACCAAGGCAGTAACACTTACACCAAGGCAGAAACACTTACTCCAAGGCAGTAACACTTACACCAAAACAGAAACACTTACTCCAAGGCAGAAACACTTACTCCAACGCAGTAACACTTACACCAAGGCAGAAACACTTACTCCAAGGCAGAAACACTTACACCAAGGCAGAAACACTTACACCAAGGCAGGAACACTTACACCAAGGCAGTAACACTTACACCAAGGCAGAAACACTTACTCCAAGGTAGTAACACTTACACCAAGGCAGAAACACTTACTCCAAGGCAGAAACACTTACACCAAGGCAGAAACACTTACTCCAAGGCAGAAACACTTACTCCAAGGCAGAAACACTTACACCAAGGCAGAAACACTTACACCAAGGCAGGAACACTTACACTTACACTAAGGCAGAAACACTTACACTTACTCCAACGCAGTAACACTTACACCAAGGCAGAAACACTTACTCCAAGGCAGAAACACTTACACCAAGGCAGAAACACTTACACCAAGGCAGGAACACTTACACCAAGGCAGTAACACTTACACCAAGGCAGAAACACTTACTCTAAGGTAGTAACACTTACACCGAGGCAGAAACACTTACTCCAAGGCAGAAACACTTACACCAAGGCAGAAACACTTACTCCAAGGCAGAAACACTTACTCCAAGGCAGAAACACTTACACCAAGGCAGAAACACTTACACCAAGGCAGGAACACTTACACTAAGGCAGAAACACTTACACTTACACTAAGGCAGAAACACTTACACCAAGGCAGTAACACTTACACTTACACCAAGGCAATAACACTTACACCAAAGCAATAACACTTACACCAAGGCAGAAACACTTACACCAAGGCAGTAGCACTTACACCAAGGCAGGAACACTTACACGAAGGCAGTAACACTTACACCAAGGCAGTAACACTTACACCAAGGCAGAAACACTTACACCAAGGCAGAAACACTTGCTCCAAGGCATAAATACTTACACCAAGGCAGAAACACTTACTCCAAGGCAGAAACACTCACACCAAGGCAGAAACACTTACTCCAAAGCAGAAACACTTACTCCAAGGCAGAAACACTTACACCAAGGCAGAAACACTTACTCCAAAACAGAAACACTTACTCCAAGGCAGAAACACTTACATTAAGACAGAAAAACTTACTCCAAGGCAGAAACACTTACACCAAGGCAGAAACACTTACACCAAGGCAGAAACACTTACATCAAGGCAGTAACACTGATCGCGAGGCCCCTAAAGTACACTGCAGGAAGAGGCTTGCAATGAGCTCCACGCGATGAGCGCCAAAGGTGCTGAAGCTCAAGGCCTATAAAGAAGGTGCTCATTGCGAGCCACGCATTGAGACTCGTGATGAGTGTTAGTCTTCACCATGGTCTTAAGGCAAGGCTGTTAAAATGGTAAAGGCATCTGTATGTCTGTCTAGCTTGATAATGTGTTCTGTGCGCTGGCTGATGGAAAGTAGAGGTTGGTTAGTGGTTGTATCAATAATTATAGTCTGCCCTGTACAGCAGGTATCGAATATATTCACATATATAGTTCTCAGCAGTGCGGGCTTGCCAAAATCCGTTGGTAAAGCAACATTAAAACTGCAGCCAGGCAAGGAACCTTAGGCGCTCATCCCTTCATCCCCTTACGACTTAGGCAGGGAGCGCCGTAGGCACTCACTGCGCTGGTGGAGATGAGCTCCATAGGCGCTCATCCCTACGACCCGCGGAACTACACATCAACAGAAATCTCAATTACACCATTCACAATGCGAGACCCGTAGCAGTTTTAAAAAAAACGCCTGGAAAAATTACGTAGCACTTGCAAAAAGGAAAGCGGCACTTACCCCCCAAAAAATACGACCCGGGGCACTTAAAAAAAAAAGTACTAGGTAAAAAAAATACAAAGTTAATGGCCGATCTGCGCACATACAAAAACAACAATAACAAAACAAAAATTAACAAAAAAAAACCCAAAAAAACATTCAGCACGGGGGGACAGGCACGACGTCTGGGAGTCAGGTTGCACGACAATTTAACCACAATTTGCTGACTTTCCACACACGAAAATCGCCTAAGCGAGAAAAAAAATGTTGGAAAAAAAAAAAAAATACTAGGCTACACGACCCCTAAAAACGCATAACACCACCTAGCACATACGAATTTTACACAAGCCCATACGAGGTATAAAATACACTATTAGGGACAACAAAAAATGCTCCACACCCACGTAACGCATAGACAATTGCCAGCATTTTACAACACTAACTTATAACTAATAACATTACAATTACAAAATGCCCAATTACACACCTAAACAAACGGTTTGCGCTCGCGCACGCAGCCTATTTACACTGCACACATCACACATTGCTGACACTTACACCTCAGCTCACAGTGCAAATGTACATTGTATGCTGCAGGAACATCAAAACAGATTGTTAGCTCTTCAGGATATTGATTGCTGGATATATTAATTACAAATAGGTAAAGTAGATTAATTTATTATTTCATTAATTCATTAATTAGCATTACAAAATATATATATATATATATATATATATATATATAAAAAAGGGCCAGGGGAGAGGATCACAATGAGCCACAAAGGCGCTCAGTGTGGGGCTCACAATGAGCACCGAGGGTGCTCAGAGGAGCAAAAGTACACAAGGTGAGAGGCTCGCAATGTGCACCAAAGCACCAAAGCCAATCAGCGCACCCCTTGCAATCACTGACAAAGGTGCTCACACCACCAAAACTACCCAAGCGGAGTGCCTCGCAATGAGCACCGAAGGCTCACAATGAGCGCAGAGGGTGCTCAGAGGAGCAAAAGTACACTAGGGGAGAGGTTTGCAATGAGCGTCGAAGGTGCTCAGATGACCAAAAATCTTACATTGTGTTCCAAACAGCATTCCCAGCTTTACAATTGTATTGCTGTCATGTTTTGACGGGCAAGTCGCTAGTAATCCAATATCTCCAAGCACCAGGATACAACAAAATACTGTACAAAAGGAAAGTCTGCTTTCTTTATTTTTATTACTGCTGAGATAAGCTAGTTTACCACCAAAATGACATTAAGTGAGCTTAGCACCATGTGAAGTCCTTTCATTTGTCTCCCCCATTATTCAGTCTAATCCTTTTATCTCTGGCTGCAGCACTAAGACTTTACTGTGATTGTTAGTCCCCGCTTAAAGCGTCCATCAGAAACAATTTTAAGGCAAGCCTTTTTTTTAAATATGCAGATTATGTAGACCCCCATGGTGGCCTTATGCTAATGCCAGGCATTCTTAAATTCCATTACTGTCTTTATATCTATCACATCATTAGTGTACAGGTTTTGTGTGAACTATTGAGGATACCACAACGTACATTAAAACAGTATGAATGTTGATCGAAAACAAGAAATTCACAAGGGGAGAGGTGTCACGTGGCATCAGGTTATGTGTTAGACTGTGATGGTGTCTTGTCATGTATGATTAATGGTTTAAAGTGCTGGAGAGTGATAATATGGAGAAAATGCTTGCAGTTTAATAGGTGGTTTGTACTGTTCCCTTGGGTCCATAATTGTTTATATAGGTCTGCAACGTGCAACCAGCCATATGGACTTGGGCAGTGATAAATAATTGTAAGTAAACCCTCTGGTTAAGCAGAGAGGGGAGTGTCATATGGGATTTGTAGGCCCATGTTGCTCTTGGGCATTTCTTGTCGGGTCTTGTGGCATTACTGATCTATCTCCTAGGTGAGGGAGTAAGAATATTTTAACTCAAAAGGCACAATTTTCTGAGATGATACACTGCTGTACAAGGGCCTCATTCAATTGCGATTTGGCCAATTGAATATGGCTCTAAATAAGCACATAGCATATATGTTTTGAAGAAGTTTTTAGTTAGTGAAAACCTTGCTTTTGAACAGATGTTCACTAACTAAAAACTTCTTTAAAAAAATATGCTATGTGCTTATTTAGAGCCCTATTCAATTGGCCAAATTGCAATTGAATGAGGCCCCAAGTAAGAGTGTGTAGGCAGCAAGTGCTCTGGATACTGTGCAATACCTGGACGCTGCAAGCTTTGGAATGACCCCACAGCCATTCACAGCATCCTTCTTTAACCTAACACATAGTTTCCAGTTGATTTAAAATTTCCTGGCACACTCAGTTTTAAAGAGGTCAATGCTATTACATTACACCAGCCAACAAAAACTTACCAGGTATTCACTGTTAATGAATAGTCAGGTGCAGTAAGAGAAATCCTGTACATGAGTATTATCAATGGCCCTATGTCAGAGGGATTTAGACAACATGAACAGACAGACCCGAGTTACACACTAATATACACATAAGGCGAATTTCTTGTCCTTACATTTTTCACATCAATCTAGTTTAATTCTGAACAAAAGGTATGTTGGCTGGCTAGTTGAGAGATTGTGGACTGAGAGTGAGTTCACAAGCCGTATGCATACAGCAAGGTCATCCATGCTTTTATGGGAGTTCCAAATCATTGAGGTTACTTATAAATTGAAGAGGTTAACAAAGCATTGTATAATACTATTTATTATTTAAAAACCCTTCAGACACACTCTCTGTTTTCTTATTAAACTGCCAATATGACTAAATATTTGGCATTGTCTTGTGTCTTCATTACATGGGTGGTCTGAAAATATTTTTTAAGAGACAAAATTATTGAGAATTGTAACATAATTCCATAATGACTTAAACTCTCAAGATCTTTATATATATTATGGTACATTAGAAGTATAGATTTACATGCTGTGTTATTGAAACAGCTGTTTTGAAGGCATAGTGCGTGATCACTTTTAAATCAGATAGTTATGAACTCTAGGGTGCACTTTACTGTTTGTATTATGTTTGTAAAGATGGTAAAATGTATTATTTCATCAGTGGGGGGCTCTCATCAAAGTATTGCATCTGAAAACTCGGACCAGAAGCTAAATCACAAGCTGCCATCTGTTTCTATTTAGCAGATACAGTGGCCCTCATTCAATTGCGACTTGGCCAATTGAATAGGACACTAAATAAGCACATAGCATATTTTTTTTAAAGAAGTCTTTAGTTAGTGAAAACCTTGCTTTTGGATAGATGCTTACTAACTAAAAACTTCTTTAAAAAATATATGTTATGTGCTTATTAGAGCCCTATTCAATTGGCCAAATTGTAATTGAATAAGGGCCAGTGTATGCATTGGACCCTGCAAAATATAAAGGGTCTCATTCAATTGCGATTCAGCCAATTGAATAGGGCTCTAAATAAGCACATAGCATATATTTTTTAAAGAAGTTTTTAGTTAGTGAAAACCTTGCTTTTAAATAGATGTTTACTAACTAAAAATTTCTTTAAAAAATATGTTATGCGCTTATTTAGACCCCTATTCAATTGGCCAAATTGCAATTGAATGAGGGCCAAAGCCAGTGCACCTCCTTTTTTTTTGTTAGTGTCATTAACTGTGCTGAGAAGATGACTTTTATAAGTGGAGCATTCGAAATACATCTGTCAAATGTTCTATACTTGAGTCTACTTTAAAAATGGCTGTTCTAATATAGCACCCTCACTAGAACATTTTAAATATTGATTAATTCATATTCTGTGCAAAATTAAAAATATTGATTTATATATTATAAAATTAGATGTTAAACTCCAGGGGCCTCATTCAATTGCGATTTGGCCAATTGAATAGGGCTCCATATAAGCACAGAGCATATTTTTGTATATACATTTTTAGTTAGTGAAGACCTTGCTTTTGGATAGAAGATCACTAACTAAAAACTTCTGTAAAAAAATATGCTCTGTGCTTATTTAGAGCCCTATTCAATTGGCCAAATCGCAATTGAATGAGGCCCCAGGTATGATTTTTTTTTTAAATAAAATATTTTCTGATAACAACTGTGGTTTTAAAACTCTCTTGCTTTGCAACACACTTATTTTTTTATACACTTGAGTCACAACTCATGTAATCAAATAATATATAATAACATTTAATATAATAAGGGAAAAAAAAGTTAGAATAAAGAAAAGTATTTCATGTGTGGGAAATTTGAAAAAGGAGGCCGGAGCTCACAGTCAATTAGAGACATACATGAAAAAACTGTTATAGCTCATGCAGTTAGCTAGACTCTTGAATATAATAAACCCAGATTGATATATTTGGAAGATGCTTTATTGGGAGATACTGCTATTCAAACCATTTTATGG
Source organism: Discoglossus pictus (assembly GCA_027410445.1). NCBI lineage: Eukaryota > Metazoa > Chordata > Amphibia > Anura > Alytidae > Discoglossus > Discoglossus pictus. Next base: position 320,240,896 of record CM050163.1, on the reverse strand, counting down.
TTTTCCAATTATCATCCATCACTATTTAAAACGTTTCCTAGTAGTACAAGGTCACTTCTAAAATGTTGGTATAATAATAAAGATAAAGGACAATCCAGATACATTTCATTATGTATTATCAATATCTACTCCATTTAAGGTATATAGAAGTTTAACTGATTATGAATGCATCTGATAGAGGAGAATCTTCGGGTATCTAAACATGTTTTGCATGAAAAAATCCCAAAATAAAATTAATAAACATACCCTTAAGTTTACAAAACTTCTTCAGTTTTCTGGTAGTTGATCTTTTAGAGTGAAAGCCCCTGAAAATCCAAGCTAAATTAGCATAACATTCATATTTAGTTGGGATCAATCAAAAGCAGGTACAACAATGTAACAGTCTGCATATCAGTGGCTTCTGACATCACTTCCTTTAATTAATTTTCCTGCTGTTTCAGCGAAAGACATTTTTACTTTACAAACTGTCTCACTTGGGATGTAACTATACTTATTGCTGATTGTGTGTGTGCATTCCATCTCTCTATACAATTGTACCAGTTGAGTGGTCCTATGTGATTATTATATACTGTACATACAGTGATACCTTAGTTCTCCACCTTAATCCATTCCGGACGGCAGGTTGCGTGCCAAAAAGGTTGAGTATCAAACTTCCATATGGAGTAATGTACATTGGTTTTAGCAAATGTGATTTGTACCAAGGTAGCGCGATGAGTATCACGTTTTTTTACTCATCCAGACAGATTGAGTATTGAAAATGTTGAGTTCCAAGGAGGTTGACAACTAAGTTATCACTGTATATGAATAAATAAGGGAAAGGCTAATTGTAGCTGTAAAATGCAAAGTGCTTGCAATACAATGATATCTGGTACCAATACTAAGAGAAGTCTGTGTTAGTATTTATGCATGTGTTCCCATGTATATATATATATATATATATATATATATATATATATATATATATACACACACACATGGGACCTACAGCGATCGAGTTGCGGGCTTGCAAATGAAACAGGCTCACAGTCTGTAAATTAAAATGTGCATTTGTCAAAATGAAATTGTGGGATGCATGTACTAGAGACTGAAATGGTGATACACTGTTTATTTTGTTGTGGTCTTTGCTGATAAAAGATTGCGAAATGGTTAGATTCATTGGATAAAGGACCACACACACACACACACATATATATATATATATAAATGAAAGCTTTGTGTTTAACTGTATGACTTTTTACCTTTGTAATTGTGCTCTTAGTTTCATTCTGGAGGTACAGATACATTGGCGGAAGTTCTCTGTGTTAGGAAAATTTACATTACTGAAGATCTGTACTTGCTCTTACAAGGAGTCTGCTTCTAAGCCAGTGAGGGTGTGTGTGTGGTGTCAATTTCAATATTGACCAGGTATCAAAAAAGTCTCTGGACTTCTGCTTCTTTCCTCCTTTCCCACCCTCCATCCACTGAAAACTACAAACACACACCACCAAAAGCTCTCAGGATGCGATATAACAAACACAAAATGGATTCCTGTGCTCATAAACAGAGTCTTAAAACATTACAATTTTCATTTTCCAAAAATAATGTTATGTCCATGGCTTAGACACCTACCTATATTGCTAGATGGGTACACCATTGACAAACAAGCGTTTTACTTTCTTAAATTGTAGTGGTCGTTACATACACACACAAAAAAAAGGATTGCTGTATACAAACACTCCCATATACTGCATAACTTATGTCACAGGCCAGATGTACTAAAATATGAAACTTTTTCATTCCTATGCTATCTTACTGATCACATTTGCTAAGATTTCACATCTCCAAGAGTTCTCCTGCATTTCCTCCTTTAACACATATGGCTTAATATAATGCAGAGAGCTTCTCAAATCACTATGGGTTCTCTATGAAAAATGACATTCTGTTGAAAAAAAATCTTTCTGAACTGTTTAATGCATGGAAATGTACATATAGTAAAGTTAAAATGTGAAGATGTTATTAGAATTTTTCAATAAAAAGGGAACATTGAAAAACATTACCCTTTTATGTACACTAGAATATTTGCAAAATCAACAAATTTTAAAAAATGTTCTCACATATAATACATTGTCCAGAGATTACTACAATAATACATTATTTTTAACTATACTTTCTTGCCCCCAGTTTTGTGTGTGCTCTACAGTTATATTGTGTGTTATTTTGCTCTTTTCAGCAAATACTCAAATATTCCCGTGGTGATTCTGCCAAGGTTATATTCCTTATTACTGATGGCTATTCGAATGGTGGTGACCCGAGACCTGTCGCAGCAGGTCTTCGAGACCTTGGAGTGGAGATCTTCACTGTTGGAATATGGCAGGGCAACATCCGAGAGCTACATGACATGGCTTCTCATCCGAAGGAGGAACATTGCTATCTCCTCCATAGCTTTGCCGAGTTTGAAGCTTTAGCCCGACGTGCACTACACGAAGGTATTACATTTTAGCTATTATCCTTGTTTTCTATATTTTGGTGCATGATGTTATAAAAAAAGACATTCAAAACATGGTCTAATATTCTGTTTAATGTATTTTTGATTATATCTTTATTTGACTTTTTAACTAACATTTTGAAGCATATTGCTCATATACAGGTTTAATGTGCACATATTTTATCATTTGTAACAATGTAAAATTAAATATATTAGTCATTTTAGTTTACATATTTGTGTCCCATAAAGGCATTGCAACCATCCCATGCAATTCAATTATATGTTTCAATAAGATATGTTTCAGCTGATAAGGGGCATATTAAAAAACACTAAAAGGGCATATATACAACATGCTATTTTGTGTGTGACCTCACTCAGGATTCCCTGCCTGGCACTGAAGCTGAGGGCGAAAGGGCCCAGAGGGGCTGTTCGTGGTATGAGCAGGGTGGGGGGCTTACACTATAGAAATTAATACATATATATATATATATATATATATATATATATATATATATATATATAACAGGGCGCCCCCTTCTGGCGGGGTTTGCGTCCTGCACTTTCTTATCTCTTTTATACAGGGAGGAAGACACAGCAGGCTTGTCAGAGTTTTACTGCTATTTATTTGGTAGCATAAGCAGAACAAAACAAACAGTGCTTGGATTCAGCAATAAAATAAATCCTGCATAAACGTGCTTACTACACTCAGGAACACCCTAACTGTATCCGGCCAGCTTCTCTGGCTCCGGAGAGTGCCACCTTGTGGCCAGGGAACAAACAGTCTCTTATTTGAGTTGTATCGCCACCTTGTGGCCAGGGAACAAACAGTCTCTTATTTGAGAGTGAGAATGCCAGCTTGTGGCTAGGAAACAAAACAGTCTTTTAATGTCTTTTCCTCTACGACTTCTGCCAATAGTGGGTGAAGCATAGGGCCCACCCTTTCTCTCCCTTGCTTCACCCCAGGGACCCTTGTCACCCTCTTGGGATGAGGGACTATTACTTTCTCTGCACGCACTCTTTTCCCTGGGGCCTTTGTACTTCCTTTCCTCATATGGTGTAAACGTGTATTTGTCACCAACCTTTTTATCCCTTGTTGCGTTTGGCTTCCCAGGGATGGGGTCTTTAGATAATCCTCTCTCAGTGGAGTATCTCTGATACCCCAGGCGTCTTCTCTGTGAACAAACTCTGGAGTATAATAGTCTTCCTGACTGTCTCGCTCCAGCACAAATCCCAGCTCTCTGGATCCCAGAGGCAGCTGAGCTGTTCAGGGCTTCCTCCTGCAATACACACAGCCCACGGCTCTTAGGCCCAAGCCTAAGTGAGAGAAACTCCACCCATCTCTCTGCTGCTTTTAAAGGCAGTATCCAGCTGGGTTTCCATTTAGCCTCCGATAACTGTCTGGATTTAACTCTTTCCATTCTCAGGGGAGAAGTTTTATAGAGCTCTCTTGTGACCCCTAATGGCACTCCATCACATATCCTCCCCCTCAGCTCAACACCATGTAGTTGAGCTACATGAGCCGAGAGGCCGAAAACGTTCACTCGTAACTTTATCTTCCCCTTGTCTTCTCGTTTACGGGGCTCCTCTTCATAGGGCATAATATTCTCTGGTGTAACTATGCAGTATGGGCTTGGGTCTTGCTCTATCTTCTTGAGCTCACTAGCACACGTACTTCCATGCGTCAGGAGAACTTTCCCTTCTTCAATTTCTTTTAATAGGACCTGCAGTTCAGATAATTCTGCCGAGAGCGATTTGGCTGTATCATTTCTCTCACAACCGGTTTCTTTCACATAATCTTTATAACGATTTGCCTTGAGTTCCTTACTCTTATGTTTCCCTTCTCCCAAATCTTTTTCTGCTTTCTGGGCAGTAGGTTTGTCCTCCTCATCAATGGGTTTCTTTTCAGGTTTACGTTCTTTGACTTGAACGGCCTTGACAGAGGGACGTGAAATTCCCGGCGACCGTCTTAATGTCCGGCCTATGCTTTCCTCTGCTTCAGGCTCCTCAGCTTCTGCAACTGCGGAAACCACAAATAATGCGTCACCTCTCTTCCTCTTGTTGGAGATCCGGGTTGTCAGTTCCTTCCCTTCTGTTCCACTGTTTTCATCTTCAGGTACTAACTTGGATCTATGCTTATTTCTTAAATCTGGAGCTTGCTTCTCTGGTTTTGAAGACTTCTCTACTCCTGGAGTTGCAGCTCCATCCTCTGTCAATTGAGACTCAACCACTGAGTTTGCTCTGTCAGTCTGCTTGCTCTCGTTGGGAAGTAATTTATCTTTATGTTTATTTTTTGAAGTACTTGTTTTCTTCTCAGTTTCAGAAGATTTTTCAGTATCAAGTGATTTTGTCTCCTTTTTTGTTGATGTTTCAGGTTGCTGCTCTGTATCACACTGATCCGCTATGGTTGGTGAAACCTTTGTTTCACTGCTTTCTTCTGGCTGATCTATCACAGCTGACTCCGTATTTTGCTTTGCACCACTCTCAACTTTACTAGATGCTTCTTTGCCTACACTCGCTCTCTCTTTATTAGAGACAGAAATAATGTCTCTCTTTTTCTCTGTCTCTTCATCCTTGGCACTGGTTTTGTTTGAATCGGTCTTACGCAGCTCTTCTTTTGAAAGTACTTTTTGGTTTGATTTTTCAAGAGATGAAGTAATGTGATCATTTCCAAGATCTGGGGATTTTTCTAAATTCTCTGAGCTTGAAAGCTTACTGTTCTCTTTGAGGTTATGTAGACTTTGGTTTACATCACTCTCTAAGAGATCTTTCAGATTTTTCACAGTCTCTTCCCTAGCAAGCAATTGTTCTTTTAGGTGAAGGATTTCTTCTGTCATTACCTCCTTCCCAGAGATTCTCTGTTCATAAAGCCGTAACTGATTGTCCTTCTCAATTAATTGCGTCTTTAGAGACTCCATTGTGGCTGCGTGCGTCTTACTTTGCGCCTCATTCTCAGTGTCCAGATTCTGGCATTTAGCAATTAGATCAAGGATGGTTGCATCCCGTTCTTGCACTTTAGCTGCCAATTCTGATTTTTCCATTTTTAGCTCCTCGGATGTGGCAAAACTTGATTGAAGACCTTTCTCCAGAGTCTCAACAGCTTGGTTTAAAGAGTTTAATTCTTGTTCATTTGTGGATTTGTACTCATTAAACACATTAAGAGTTGACTCTCTCTCACTAATCACCTTATTGTGCTCTTCCCTTAACTGAACCATCTGCTGGGCCTTGCTCTCCAGTTTTCTGGTGAAATTTGTTAGCTTGTCCTCAGTTTGCCTCAATATACTGCTTAGATTGTCCACTTGGTGGTTGAGTCCAGCTATGTTTTGTCTTGATGACTCTTCATTTATTTGCATGTCTTCGATCACCTGTTCCTTCTGCCTCTTCTCATCTTCTACCCGATATTGGAGTCCCTCAAGCTCCTTGTCCTTTTGCATTAATACTGTTTTCAGCTTGGAGATTTCCAGTTTCAATGTGGTTATTTGACAAATCAGCTGCTCCTCTTGAGTTTGAGCCGCTTGGTCTTGTCTCTCCTTCTGTACAGTGTTCTCTGAAAGGGATGTCTGCAGATTGGTAATTATTCCCTCTAGCTGCAGTTTTTCAGAATCAAACCGGGCTCTCTGGGTTTCTAGTTCTGCATTGGTGGAGCTCTTCTCTTGTTCTAGCTTGGTGATCTGTACTTGGAGGGCTGTACACCTAGCAGTGATTTCAGCTATTTCCTGGGTCAATCCTTCCATCTTCAGGATGTCCCCCATGCGCTCTCCTTGTTCTTGTATATGGTTCTCCCCCATATTTTCCAGCTTAGACTTGGGAGGACTCTTCCTCTGCTCCCAAATAGGCATCAGTTTATCATTCCTGTAGGACACTCTGTAGTCCTCAAATGCAGGCATCCTCCGCCATTCAGGAATATAGTCTGGCATCATCTTTACCTCTCGCCGGTCTGGTTTGGTATTACACATCTCCAGGCTCTGCGTCATATGTCCTGTCTGGGACAGTGTGTACTCCTTGAGTTTTTCCGCATTGCGGTCAGCCCGTTTCTTTTCTCTGTTATAAGCAGCTTCCACTTCTCTGAACTGGTTTTTTATCATCTCTAAGTCGGATGCACTTTGCGAGTAGCTGGCCTTTTCCACTTGAAGTGAAGACTCAAGGTCCAGGATCCGCAACTGGATAACTTCAGAGTTAACCTTAGACTCCCGATGGGCTGCTCTTTCCAATTCGATATCTTCTTCCAGTCTTTTTACTGTGTGTGCTGCTGTCTCCAGTTCCAGAATCAGTCTCTCCTCTTTCTCACGACTGTATTCCAGCTCACTCTTCTGACGTGAGAAGTTATCCATGCAGACATTTTTCTCTGCTTCCATTTCATGTAGCTGCTTGTGCAACTCTTGAACCTTCCTGTTTTGGGACTGGATAATAGATTCCATTTCTTTCTTCATCTTCTGCTCTCTCATCTGAGGCTCCTCAATCTTGACTTTAAATTGTCCTTGGAGCCTTACAGAATGCTGTTTCTCCTCCTCTAAGGCCATTCTGTCTGCACTAGCAGGCTCTTTTGCTTTCTCAGCAATATCTGTTACTGTCTCTGCAGTTTCTTTTGTGCACTCTGCATTCTCATCAGCGGCTCCTGCCGTCTCTGTGGCGGCTCCTGCCGTCTCTGTGGCGGCTCCTGCCGTCTCTGTGGCGGCTCCTGCCGTCTCTGTGGCAGCTCCTCTGTCAGCCCGCCAGTTCCTTGCTTGTCTATCTTTGACAATATCACCAAATGACTTCTCAACGCCAAGCTCCAATGGGGTGTCCATAATATTTGGATGGAACTCTCTCCTTGTCATGCCAGTCGCACCTTTCTCGTGTGGTTGAAGTATAAGAGCACTTCTCCGGCTAGCTTGTTGCACCCCCAGCGCCTTTATGCTGGCTGTAAAGTACGCCTTCTGTTCATTCTGGGAGTCTTTCCTCATCCTCTCATCAGGGAACCCGTACTCTGGCCTGTGGTAGAGATGGGCATGCTTTTCTTTGGTATTCCATCTTCTATCATCAGATTTTTCCCACAGACAGGTAGGGGCCTGTCCAAATTGTGAGACTTCCCCTCGGTACTGTAACTTCTCCTTATTACAACTCAGGTTCTCTTTGTTCTTATATTTCTGGGTACTGATTCTTTGTGCTCTGACATCCCGGGTAACTCCAACTCTGGCAAGGATCTCAGCTTTGAGGTCATCATAATTTTCTTTCTTTTCTACATTCAAGCTCAGATAAGCTTTCTGAGCTTCGCCCGTCAAATACGGGGCAATGAGGCTGGCCCAGTACCGTTTGTGCCACGCCTCCCTAATGGCTGTTCGCTCAAAAATGGTGAGGTATATGATAACATCATCATCCTCTGTCAGCTCCCAAAGAATTTCATTGGCTCTAGCTCTGGCCGAATCTTTTCTATATTTGTCCAGTATAGCTTCATTCTGGGCTAACTGGATGGCCCACTTTCTAGTGAACTCTTGATGAGCAGCTGTGGCCTCTCTCATGCGGATTGCTTCCTCCTCTGCTTGTCGCTGCTGTTCCTGCTGTTGCTGCTGGTGCTGCAGTTGCTGCAAGGCCTTCAGTATATCCTCCATCACTGTACTGTACTGTGGGCTGTCTTCTTGCACTCAGACACTTCACAATCCCACCACTGCCACCAGTGTAACAGGGCGCCCCCTTCTGGCGGGGTTTGCGTCCTGCACTTTCTTATCTCTTTTATACAGGGAGGAAGACACAGCAGGCTTGTCAGACTTTTACTGCTATTTGGTAGCATAAGCAAAACAAAACAAACAGTGCTTGGATTCAGCAATAAAATAAATCCTGCATAAACGTGCTTACTACACTCAGGAACACCCTAACTGTATCCGGCCAGCTTCTCTGGCTCCGGAGAGTGCCACCTTGTGGCCAGGATGCAAACAGTCTCTTATTTGAGAGTGAGAATGCCAGCTTGTGGCTAGGAAACAAAACAGTCTTTTAATGTCTTTTTCTCTACGACTTCTGCCAATAGTGGGTGAAGCATAGGGCCCACCCTTTCTCTCCCTTGCTTCACCCCAGGGACCCTTGTCACCCTCTTGGGATGAGGGACTATTACTTTCTCTGCACGCACTCTTTTCCCTGGGGCCTTTGTACTTCCTTTCCTCATATGGTGTAAACGTGTATTTGTCACCAACCTTTTTATCCCTTGTTGCGTTCGGCTTCCCAGGGATGGGGTCTTTAGATAATCCTCTCTCAGTGGAGTATCTCTGATACCACAGGCGTCTTCTCTGTGAACAAACTCTGGAGTATAGTAGTCTTCCTGACTGTCTCGCTCCAGCACAAATCCCAGCTCTCTGGATCCCAGAGGCAGCTGAGCTGTTCAGGGCTTCCTCCTGCAATACACACAGCCCACGGCTCTTAGGCCCAAGCCTAAGTGAGAGAAACTCCACCCATCTCTCTGCTGCTTTTAAAGGCAGTATCCAGCTGGGTTTCCATTTAGCCTCTGATAACTGTCTGGATTTAACTCTTTCCTTTCTCAGGGGAGAAGTTTTATAGAGCTCTCTTGTGACCCCTAATGGCACTCCATCACAATATATATATATATATATATATATATACAAACAAACATATATATATATATATATATATATATATATATATATATATATATATAGTAAATAAAAAATACATTTGTATTCACATTTGAATGTCTAAAATAAGTTAGAAACCTTATTTCCTGCTCAGAATTCCAAGAAGTACAGTTATTACACTACATTTTGGGAATCTGGTCAAGGACAAGCAAATGTGCCCACAAATGCTTCGCTCTTGTAATCCAATACCATTTTAAACATGGCTCCTTTAAGCATATACCTGCTGTATTACACAGCTTTAAGCAAAGCCAAGGATGGATTAATTTACTGTACTACTGTACGGTGGAGGGCTTCTATCGCTCTTTTGCCCACCATAAAATAAATGATTAAATGTGACACTGCGACACTTTCAACATCAATACAGGAGGATTTAAACGCCTTTTCAAATTTTACTAAGCTAGAAGCCAGTTTTCTTGGAAGTCTTTCAGAGTGCTCATAATTTACCAAAAGCCTTGTGTTACCTTCGACTACCTATAAAGGCAGAAAAAAAGCCTCTGAAAAGTCTGGATTGGCAATTAAAGAGTCACTAGTGCCAGAAAACCGGCTTTTAACGAGGAAAAAGAAAAGCATTCCCTTCTGGACTTCTACCTTTTTGTGGTGAAGGGGCTTGTGTACTTCAATGAAACTGTGAGCTATATCATGTACGGTCACCCAACATGGGCAGGTCATAGAAGAGAGATCAGTCAAATTGCCGTCTGCTGAAGAAGGAACTGGCAACCCACTCCAATATCTTTATCAAGAAAACCTTATGGATAAGCACAACCAGAGACAAGATATTACTGGTGTGCTCCTGACCATAGAGTCACAGAGAGTCAGACACAATTGAACGACAAAGTGAAGCATGGGTAACATACAAAACATTATCATGGCCATAAATGTGAAATTTTAAAATAGGCTAGTCTGCATACATCGGTGAACATCGACTATTGGCATTAATACATGTGAACTACAATGGTAACCCTGACAGTACACAAGAGATTAGCACAAATCATTAAAGCCACCAGGAAATAAGCAGGGGGTGCAATGCATGGCCTATAAAAAGCAAATCCACACTCAAAACCGCAGTCATCGCCATCATGGAGTCTACTTATCTGAGTGCTGTTGCAAGAGGGATTTTAAGACTGAGGTTTGTAAGGCACTGGAGAATGCCTGTAACATATGGGGCACATTGTAATAACACTCAGGGATTAGCCTGGGACATCCAACAAGTGAAAAGCCTGTGTCTAAACTTGCAAATATCAAAGTAAAACATTCTGGGACTGATGGGATACACACTGGAGTATATAAAGCTCCCTGAGTTCTGAGTAAGAGTTGTCTCGGATGTTACAGGGCACATGGAATGGACGTCTTTTTCTTCCTACCAAGATATGTTTTCCCATGATTGTGATCACATGCTTAATATATTGAGGCAAACCATGATCTTTCTAAGTACAACTTAAAAATTACTGACATACCAAATTACTCCTATTAGTCCTATAAAGTAAAGCCAACACAACGGGTGCATTAGATAAGATATATTTACTTATTGATATATAGCTAATACAGTAAATACATCATTGATTTGCCTTAGCAGAGCACCATTATAATGTAAATGAAATTCATAGATAATTTCACATTCTAGCACTTTGTATCCACATTAAAATAAGATTTTCAATGATATTAAAAGTAGTGATGTCTGTTGCCTGTTGCAATTTTTAGGATCCTATAATCATTTCATTCTGAATGAATCAGTATTATTTCATAAAGTAGTTCCCCACTTATTCTTTTGAAATTTGATTAAGTATGAAATGTATTCTATTTCATTTTGTCTCTAGATAATTCAATTTTTTCAGTTTTTCCATTTCTGTAAGCTTAATGCGGCAGTAAAGAAGAATGTTATTGTATTTGGGATTCATATAACCACTTGTGTTTTCAATTTATTTCATTTTTATGCCATTGGCATGTAATGATTCACTATGTCTGTTTTTTATGTCTTTTGTTCTTTATTTGATAGATTTTTTTCTTCTTTCTGGTTGCTAAGTAGAAAAATTCCCACTGATTGAATAGAGGTTCAGTTTAAAAGTTCATGAAATAGAGCTTAACCTAGCATACTGCTTTTCGAGCAATACCAGATATTGATTTACATGTAAGGTTCATGTTTAAAATATCATGTTTATCCTCTGACTAACAATTTCCAGGCTGTGACTGTGGCCTATGCTAATAATTCAAGAAATTAACACATTATTTCATATATTGGAATACTTATGTGAGATCTCATTTCATAGTTGCCAGAACCATTATCACATTGACAAGCCCCATATGAGAGCGAAACGGCTGTCTGTGAGTGAATTTCATCTACTGTACTCTAATTCAACATTACAGTATATTATGAGGGTTGCATTAGTGCAGTGGATCCCATGTTATGTTGGCGAGAAGCACAAAGGTAATACATTTTCAGTCTCATTTGTCACTACCCAGAATCCTTAGAGGCAGTGGAACCACATTTATTGAGTGTTATCTGTAGGAAAACAGGTCTCCTGGTCTTCTTGACATATATCAATGTACCAAGAATGGCTTTTTCAAGCCACAGTGATTGTATTGGGATCTGGTGCAATGTGTGTATCAATTGCTTTTTCTTTCTTTCCACAGACTTGCCATCTGGGAGTTACATTCAGGAAGATATTTCTAACTGCTCATACCTGTGTGATGCGGGAAAAGATTGTTGTGATGTCATGGCAAGCTGCAAGTGCGGCACTCACACTGGACAATATGAGTGTATCTGTGAGAAAGGTTACTATGGGAAAGGACTGCAGTATGAATGTACAGGTCAGTGCTTTTGTATATAGTAGATATGTTTTAATAGATTCATGAGTTAATGTTAACATTTTCAGTGTAAATGTTATATAAAAATTATACTTCTCTTACTTTTAAAAGGCCACCAGTGCAACAGACCTTCTGGAGCTTTCCCCATGCTATTTTCTTTCACGATGCTTGACATCTTGCTCAGTCATGGCCCAAAGCCATGCCCACAGAGAGAGAGTTCACATTACCAGTGTCTCATGCTGCTCTGACACACAGCATGCCACTGTCTTTTTCTTCGCAGCCTGAGGCACTGGTAGTGGGAGGCCCTTCATGTGGATGCAGATTTAGGTCACAGCTGTGCAAACCGTCAACTCTCAAATGAGAGAAGAACTGGGAAGAAGGAAGCTCCCGAAGGTAAGAATCTGCTTCTTAGAAGTAAGTGAACTGTACATTTTTGATAATTAAAATGAGGATGATAACATTAGTTATTTCATCTACCTAAAACATTTATATAAAACAAAAATTTGCCAAAGGCTCCTTTAATTATTAATATTCCTTAGGTCATTATAAAGGGAGGAGGTTCTTCTTGAAACGTTGCCAGTTAAGATATACCGTTATTTGATTAACAAAATATATTTTATATAGTAATGCTGATAATGTAAACAATTAAGGCTGTAGATTATATAAAATTTATAATTCAACGCTTATAAACAAAAGGTCATGCAGAATATGATAGGATGGCATACTCTTTAATGTTTGCCTCCTATAGTTAGGTACATACGCCCCTTCCAGGTCTTATGATATTTCAAGGATTATTTCTGAATGTATACTGGATTTATGTTCATTAAAAGCAGCATACTGTTAAATGAGGTGGCCAAAAGGAATTTCTTTGTTCTCATGATAAAACGTATTCCGGAATTTACAGCAGTCTAATTAATTTTGCACTGCTGGTACTAAAATATGTATATATAAAATAGCCAGTTGATGGTCCAGTTTTTATGACTTTTAAGAAGAAAATAGTATCATACATACATTTTTATTTTATTGTGAATACAAAATAATTAATCTTTCATGAGGAAACACCAAAAATAGTCAGTTTTCCTACTCTTTAGGCTGGGGCTCCCCCAAACTTTTACAAAACATGGAGCGCATTATAAGTATACATGTAAAATTATTCTGGACAAAAAGATCAGTGATCAGTTTGAAAACCATTGAGTATAACTTACTTTTAGTTACTTTAAAGTTATTTATTAAAATTCCAATATACCATTATTCTCTAAATAAATAGAATCTACAGCCCACTGTGATTAAACTTTTTGAGAGGACATGTGACCCACACTTTTCAAGCTCAGTTGGTTCAAATGACAGCAGGAAAAAAAATGTGTTCTTTATAATGTGATGGAGAAAAACAATTACTGTAGTCAGCGAATATTGCATTTTCAGTCAATTTTCATTGATTCCATGTGTTTCTGCATATTTTACAGCTAATTTTCATCTTGTAAAAGTGATCTACAAACATTATAACGTGATCTGAAATATAGACAGCATATCATTATAAAGATTTATTAATCCACGCAGCATGAAATTGCTTAGGGTCTTCTCTAATATGACTCAGCAGATTTTAAACCAAGAACAGACCAGACGCGAAGCATGACTAATCATCTGTCTACACTGTATGCTATATCACTGTAGATGTCTATGCAAAGGCAATTTATGTGACAAGGACCTTGCATATATACCAGTATGTAATAATTGTAAAAGTGATATTGACTACCATATGAAATTAAATGCATATATAACGTAAATTTTATTATGCCTATTCCTTTAGTGATAACAAATAATAATCCACCATGTGTACTGTATTAAATCAAGATGTTAATGCCTATTAGTTTAGATGGCATCATATGAAAACTGGATATTAACAGAATATTTCTTCTAAATTGTTCATAGATGTAATGTTAGTGATGTACACAGAAAACATTCAATTCAACTCCCTACTTTTATTAAAATACAAATGTAATCTAAGTCATATAATGGTAGAAAATATGCAATTGAATCAGATTGGTGTTATACACTGCTATCAATACCTCCTAACATTTCAAAGGACCAAAGAGGGACATGTATTTTTGAAATTGTTTGAACTATTAGTGTTATAACCAATCAGTAAGATGTATAAAATAAGGTTTAGAGATACACACCTATTATGCGCACCCTGCTACATAGAAAAAAATAAAACAGAGCTGCTCAATCAGAGAACTAACTAACCTCAATAGGTTAGTTCTGTGGACATGATAACCCACTCTGAGAGCAACCTCTTTTAGCTCACTTGTACCCTTCCCAGGGAGAAATATCCTGTAGTATATCAGTCTGGTCCCCTGCTACATAAACACATATATCCTGTATAGCTCTATGGCATATGTTGGCGCATTATAAATAAAGGATAATAATAATAATAATATATTATGTAGAATAGACACCCCAGGCTTCTGTCTTTCGCTTAGCCCTGTGGCACCCCCCTCAAAAGAGGGACATTTGAGAGGCTAAAAAGGCACATGGGAACATCCCTAAAAAGAGGGTCTGTCCCTCCAAGAGTGGGACAGTTAGGAGTTCTTCAAACCCATAGCAAGCCTCATTGTGGCTTGAAATATATTGTAAATACTGTGATGCGTCTGTAGGAAACATCACACTCACCACATGGCTATTTAATGAGTCTGTGCCAATACACAATACCTTGTATTTTCTATTATTTGAATCTACACATGAAAATATGTGAAAAAACTACAACCTATCATTATGTCTTCGCCATTTTCATTGCTCCACATGATGTGGAGTTGTAGATTTATTTTCACAACCAGGTCAGCTTCAAAATCAATTAGAATTACTATTATAGGATCACGGTAATCCAAGTAATTATGCTTTTTCAGATGTTGAGGTTTATCCTGTAACTAAGTAAAACAATAATAATTATCTATTATTTCATAGATCACACAGGAACATTTATAGTAGTTTAAATATATTAAACACCTGTCAAATAATTCACTTCTTGTTTACTTTTTATTTGTTGAGTTTTACAAGCTGTTTCCCTTAGTAAGAGCCTCCTTGTGTTTCGAAAGAGGCATTTGTTGTGTGTTTCACAAACCAAAGGACATGTGTTTCAGCAGAAAAAAAAACTTACAAAAAGCAAACATATTTTTCAGTATTGTGTTGACTCCAACTCTTTTTTTAAACATCCCCCAGCGAAGAAAAATATTTGATTTGTAAAACATAAGGAATCCATGGAATGCCGTTCTGTTGCTTCACCGGATGATGATACTGGTGAACATCTCATGAGCAAATAAATACAGTTGGTTGAGTAGATAATGATTCGGTGAGCTTGGCCCTAAATAGAACATTATAGACACCCGTATATGAACGAATATTGACTCAGACACCTTTTGTTGTAGTGAGACATAGTTTTGTCAAAGATTTTTATTGTAGGCTATAAAGAAAACCAGATGTTTTCAAGATGCCAAATGTTGATACATCATTCAACGCTCTTTGCTAAGTAGTTTACATTTATGAGAACTACTATCTCAAGGAAACGTGAGATTACTGAATATCAAGTATAGGCATGTTTCTCTAAACAGGAATAGGAAATTTCATGATCTCTCACACATTCACACGTAGGTTAGAAAAAATCCACAAGCTCAGTACATCCAATAGGTTTGAACTATGAAGTGCCATTAATTATTAATTGAATCCATTGGTAATTCTCACTAATTTGTTTTGGCATTAAATGTATTTTTGGGCGTTTTTCTCTATTTGTTATATTTCTTTCACAAACACTGATTAATAAACAAACAAACAAGCAAAACATTAGTATTAGTTTTGTACTCCGGCTCTGGCCTTTTACATATGGTGTCACAGGTGTCTTTGGAAGGGGGGCTGAGGAGCCACATTAGTGGAAGGGGGGCCCCAACCATTCGCATTGAGAGCCAAGTCTGAATTCTCTAGGAGCATATAACTGTGAATATTTTGATGTTAAGCTATGTGGTTTTCCTTTCTACTACTAACAACAGAAATTTCAGTTTCATAGACTTATTATATGTATGTTATTTGCTGCATGCTGTTTGCCAAATTTTCTGTGATGAAGACTGATTGTTAATGCCTACATTAGCAATGTGTTTTTGTGCTATGAGGCCTTTATTTAAATAACTAAAACACACTGCTGTACATTATCAAATACCCTCTATCGGATACATGTCTGTATAATTTTTAGCTACTGTATTCAGTTTTGCTTTGTCCTCATTTTGTCTGTGTTTCTACCTTGGGAGGAGTGGAAGGAACTGTAGATTTAGATATCTTTTCAGTTATGTTGAAAATCGCACTTTTAACAATAGGATAACCCTTTCACTCAAGCTACAGATAGACTAGCAGTCTAAGGTGAAAACCACAAGTTTTATTAATTTTGTTAGTTTGTTGTATATGTAAAGTATTTTCCCAAACTATAGTGGTCCTTGAAATAGACTTTAATTTGTATCGTTAACAATAGTCAATAGTGATGTCGCAAACATAAAATTTTCGGTTCGCGAACCGCGAACGCGAACCACCGCAAATGTTCGCAAACCGGCGAACTGCCATAGACTTCAATGGGCAGGCGGATTTTATAACCCACAGGGACTCTTTCTGGCCACAATAGTGATGGAAAAGTTGTTTTAAGGGGACTAACACCTGGATTGTGGCATGCCGGAGGGGGATCCATGTCAAAACTCCCACGGAAAATTACATAGTTGATGCAGAGTCTGGTTTTAATCCATAAAGGGCATAAATCACCTAACATCCCCCTCCATCATCATCCTCCCCTGTATCTCTTTCCCCCCTTCCTCATCACCCTCCCCTGTGTCTCATCCCCCCTCCCTCATCATCCTCCCACCTCCCTCATCATCCTCCCCTGTATCTCTTTACCCCCTCCCTCATCATCCTCCCGTGTGTCTCTTCCCCCCTCCATCATCATCCTCCCCTGTGTCTCTTTCCCCCCTCCCTCATCATCCTCCCCTGTGTCTCTTTTCCCCCTCCCTCATCATCTTCCCCTGTGTCTCTTCCCCCCCTCCCTCATCATCCTCCCCTGTGTCTCTTTCCCCCTTCCTCATCACCCTCCCCTGTATCTCTTTACCCCCTCCCTCATCATACTCCCCTGTGTCTGTTTCCCCCCTCCCTCATCATCCTCCCCCCTCCCTTGATGATAAGGGGGGGAAGAGACACAGGGATAAGTGTGAGGGGTGTTAGGGTAAGGGGTGTTAGCGATAAGAGTGAGGGCGTTAGGTGTTAGGGTGAGGGGTGTTAGGGCTAAGTGTGAGGGGTGTTAGGGATAAGTGTAAGGGGTGTTAGGGTGAGGCATGTTAGGAATAAGTGTGAGGGGTGTTAGGTCTTAGGGATCAGTGTGAGAATGTTAGGGTTAGGTGTTAGGGTAAGGGCTGTTAGGGATAAGTGTAAGGGGGTATTAGGGTTAGGTGTTAGGGTGAGGGGTGTTAGGGATAAGTGTGGGGGTGTTAGGTCTTAGGGATAAGTGTGAGAATGTTAGGGTTAGGTGTTAGGTTGATGAGTGTTATGGATAAGTGTGAGGGGTGTTAGGGTTAGGGTAAGGGGTGTTAGGGATAAGTGTGACGGGTGTTAGGGTTAAGTGTTAGGGTAAGGGCTGTTAGGGATAAGTGTAAGGGGTTATTAGGGTTAGGTGTTAGGGTGGGTGGTGTTAGGGATAAGTGTGAGGGGTTTTAGGGTTAGGTGTTAGGGTGAGGGATGTTAGGGTTAGGTGTTAGGGATAAGTGTGAGGGGTGTTAGGGTTAGGGTAAGAGGTGTTAGGGATAAGTGTGAGGGGTGTTAGGGTTAGGGTGAGGGGTGTTAGGGATAAGTGTGAGGGGTTTTAGGGTTAGGTGTTAGGGTGAGGGGTGTTAGGGATAAGTGTAAGGGGTGTTAGGGTTAAGTGTTAGGGTGAGGGATGTTAGGGTTAGGTGTTAGGGATAAGTGTGAGGGGTGTTAGGGTTGGGTGCTAAGGTGAGGGGAGGATGATGATAAGGGGGGGGGGGAAGAGACACAGGGGTGTCCTTGCAGCAGAGATCAAAAGAATCCTTCAGGACTGTATTGCACACTGTGTACAGTAGCCTAGCTATGGTTTTCCCTATTGATGCAGTATCACCTACACGCAGCCTCCTCTCAGTAAGACTGCAAGTTAGTTATGATTCCAAAATGGCTGCTGTCCATGAGGTAGAAGGGTGTGGAAGGCAGGGTATGATGCTGATTGGCTGGAATGTGTCTGCTGACTGTGAGTTGCAGGGTCAAAGTTTGCTCAATGATAAAGTATAGGGGGCGGGTCGAATATCGCATATGTTCGCAGTTCGCCGCGAACGTGAACATGCTATGTTCGCCGGGAACAGTCCGCCGGCGAACTATTTGCGACATCTCTAATAGTCAATAATTGATTTTGGATATTAAAACTTGTAGATAAAAAAGGCAAACAGAATGGTACAACGTGACAGTAGATTAAACACTTGTAGAAACTGCTTATTGTTGTTGTTCAGTCTTTCAGTCATGTCCAACTCTCGGTGATCATATGGATGCAGCACCCCAGGCATATCTGTCTGTTTCTGGTTTTGTTTATCCGTATGGCTTTCTTGGCAAAGATACTGGAGTAGGTTGCCAGTTCTTTTTTCAGTGGACTGTGATTTGTCTAATCTCTCTGCTATGACCTACCCATCTTGGGTAACCCTACATGTTATAGCTCACAGCTTCCTTGAGGTACACAAGCCCCTTTCACCACATCAAGGTAGAGATCCAGAAGGGGAGAACTGGTTACATGATTGCTAATGCCTTGTTTATTTGCTCCATCCTTTGTATAGTGAGAGTTTTCTGGATAACATCTTTAACCATGAGTATTTCTGTCCTGTTTCCAATATCTATTTCTGTTGTTTTCTTTTGGCTGATTTATTTTCCTAAGCTTCTTTATGCTTTCTGCACTCAGATGAATAGAATATTACTCAAATCCGACTTACTTTCTTTTATAGTTACACTGTAGTTTATCCAAAAATTATCTGTCTTTATATGAATCACATCTGTCTGCGTTTGATGCCTTGCACATTAGCATTCTTAGGATTAAACATAGAAAAAACGCCAAAAGTACCCCAGCCTCTTGCATCAGGATTTAAACCATAAGGAAGCAAGATACATATGAGTAGGAACCATGCTTTTATTTACACTCAGATAAAGTTCCTTACTAGAACAAGCCATCAATATTCACAACTGGATGATAGAAAATTCAGAGGTAATTGCAGAAATTACTAAATTTGTCAAATTGCCTAAAAATGGTTGTTAAAAAATTAGTTTTGTAAGAATGTTTGAAATATAATGAATATAGACTCTGTTTACCTAATGACCTTGATTCACAAAACGTGTGCAAGAAAAGTATAAAAAACTGAACAAAACAGTCTTACAGTAAACTTAAGGAGTTGGTAATATAGACAATTAAAAAGTCCTACTTAAATAAATTGAGTGTAAATAAATAAACAAAAAACATCCACTATGAACAAGTGTAAAGCAAATTTGTGACGACTAGAGAGAGAAGACACTTATATGTCTATAGTGGT
This sequence comes from Discoglossus pictus, assembly GCA_027410445.1. NCBI lineage: Eukaryota > Metazoa > Chordata > Amphibia > Anura > Alytidae > Discoglossus > Discoglossus pictus. The sequence goes on along the minus strand of CM050163.1, from coordinate 320,221,418 downwards.
AAATCCTCCTCACTTCAAGTACCCAAGAAATAATGATAATAATCTCAATAATAATCAGTCAATATTATATAAAATATCCATTTATTGTAACCATTAAAAGCAAAAGACAACGATTAAAAACATAAAAGAAATAGAGATGGTCCCAACAGCAGAATCATAAATAATCAATTATGAAAATCCAGTTGTATAATACATAAACGTATGGAGCAATTGGCAGCCAGTGTAAAATGAAAATATCAGTTCAGTATCAGAATAAACAAAAATAGTGGTGCTGAATCAAAGAACGAACTAACCTTAATAGGTTAGCTCTATGGACATGATAATCCACTCAGAGAGCAACCTATTTTAGCTCACTTGTGCCCTTCACAGGGAGAAATATCCTGTAGTATATCAGTCTGGTCCCACTCACTAGAGTGGTCCAGCCCCAAAATACCAGGCAATTATACCCTGAAGAGGAGAAACAGCAAACCCCAGACATACATTTCGGCCTTTATTGGGCCTCGCCAGTGAGGTGTAGCTGATGATTACCTAAGGCACAGTGAGCAAGGGGTCCACTATCACCCTTAGGGAGACTAATCCCTAAGGGTAATTTTTTTTTGCAGTATCAGAATAATAACAATAACAAATAAAGTGCTCACTGTGTCCTAATGAATTAGGTGGTAAATCTAATATGTCACCTCAATAGTAATCTATCCCTGGTTCTAGTAGTGAAACTGGGGATCCACCTATTACCCCCATAATCTGGGAGTCAGGAACCTTACCTACACTAAATATACTACTGTGCACATCATAATAAAAATATTCCAAGAATAGATGCACTAAATTATATGTGCCACACCATATATACATTCAAAAAACAATACTGAATAAAATCAATCAAATAATTGATCTACATGAGTAATATATATCTGTATATGCAATAATTGAACAATGCTAATTCAATAAATTAGTATATATGATAAAAATCCATGTGTAAAAAATAAAACAGTGGCATGCAGAGATATTAAATCATCTGTAAGACATTACACACATTCCCTTATTAGCTGCCACAAAGATGTGTGTGCTCATTTGCATGTAAGGTGTTATGTCATTATATAAAATAAACAAATGGTATATTGCACGTAAATCCTTTCACTGGCTGCAGCTAACAAATGTGCTCAATTGTATCCCTGACACCCATTATCAACAGTTCATAATTATATACAGAATCCATTGCTTCACTGTAAGTTACTAATAGCTATATCACAAAATGGTGGATCAAACTGTTAACAGTATAAATATAGGTACAAGGACACATATCTTGTTTAAGTAAACCGGTACTCGATGCCTCGTTGCTCTGACACAGATGACGTCACTGCTGTGGGACCCGACTGGCCGACGTCAGAAAAGGCATCTCAGCTAGCCTCACTATAAGTGTTCTTCATGGCGTGAAAGAGCACAAGATTGTGTGTTAAAATTATATTTATATTTTTTAATTACACTAACAGCTAAAATTGTAAGTTTTAAATTGTTTTACAAAAACAGTGTATCCTGCATACTGATTGTTGCATGGTTAATAACAGAGAGCCAAGCCACACTGTGAGGACAGTGATTGATCATAGTTCTTTCCCCTGAACACAGAACTGCACTGAAAATTAACCCATAATTGACCTGTTTAGGTGATTCCAGCATTCCATGCTCTGCACCGATGGATCGGTTAATGGTTAATTCTTTTTTTTCTTTTGCTACCTACACTTAGCATTAGCTGCAGGGTTTGCAGATTTTACTATATTAATATCTCAGTAAAAATGCACGTATTTCCACAGGAAAAGTATTTCCACATGCTTTTGGAAGATCTTTACTGTGATGTGGTCCAAATTGTTCTGAATTAAGCGGCCCTTTAAGCTCCTTCATTCTAAATCAGTAATTACCGTATAGTAAACAACTAAAGCTACATGTGCACCCCAAAATGAAGTTATTATGATTGTGTTATTCCCAAGTTGTCTTTCCATATAAAGTTGCGGGTGAGAAGAGCTGCAATATTATCCCTGACACAGAACAGTTCTGGATTGATTCCATGTCACATGTACGGTAAATTTGTAGGGTGGATCAGAAAACTGTGGGATCACATGTGCTTTTGCTTTCTAGTTTCAGTTGTTTGTGAGTGTTTTCTAAAAAGGACTTAAATTAATTGTCAAAATATATACATACAAAATTTATGATTTTTGACAGATACCAGATCCATTACTCCAAAGCACTATAAAACACAGAACATTTTCAAAAGCCTAGTACTGAAATATTCTCAGTTTTATATAGATTGTTCTCAAGTTTAGAGAAGGATCACATGTGCATAAACAACATTAAGTATCAAATAGCTCTTTTGGGCATGACATTTTGCTGTTTGTATATTCTGATGCAAGTCTCTTTTACATAAAAAGATAATTACTAATATAGTTAGTGTTTGGCGAACAATGACTAGGTCATTAAAACATAAAGAACAAGTGCAGCTATAGAAGAGCGTTCTGGAGAGTTGGCCCCAAGCAGTATACTGTAAGTAAATGGAGCCATAAAAGGATCACAGTAGCCCCAACATTTCTAGCATGTTTTAAAAGAGGATTTAAAAGAGCATGCTTGAGACATCAGAATGATTTTATGCATGATAAGAATATTAACACTAATGGAACAAAGAATTAATATGTATAAGTAATATGTCTGATTACATTAGACTGATAAATTAATTAAAATAAAGTTGGAAGGAATATGCTTCTTATTTGTGTTTGTTTACCTTTTTATACAATTGCAATCACTGTAACAGAGGAAACACAATAGTGTGGATGTAAAACAGATCCACAAGGCTTCCTGCCACTCTGCATCCATCATTCAAGAGGTTAGGACAGAGGAGGAGTAAACAATACTCTCCAATGTATACCATTCATTTTTCATACAAAACTTTTGTAATGTTTAAATCTTTCAAGTTATATGGCTCTACTAATCTGACATGCTGCATGTTATTTACCAACAGCATAAGTGAGATACTTGTAACTACTATACCTGAGTAAGAAGAATACATTTTATTGCTTTTTGTTTTCTTTTACCAAATTGCAACACTATCTTTCCCGGGGATCACAAATTATCTGTGCTCTGTGTTTAGTACATAGAATCTTACAACATATTTCAGTTAATTATTCTAAGAAGTAGTAGTTGATTAGTTATGTTACTTTACACAACATTACTCACTGTTGTATGAGCAAATAGTAACTCCAGTTTGAATTCATGTCAAAGTTCAAACTGCTGGCTTTCATTACATACCTGATTTATGGTTGTTACAGATAGTCTATCAGCTATTGCTGTCTGTAAAATAAATGATGTGTTGAAGTTTTTGGTAAAGCAACCAAAATTCCTTTTTATTCTGTGTCCAAAGAGCCAAGAAGTTTTGTAAGTAAATTCATATATGGTCGTTGACAGAAACTATTCTTATTTTTTGCCATTTTGGACGGCTATTTGAATACTTAACGTTACAGAAGTGTCCTAGTGAATTATGTACTGAGCGTGTTGTTATAGTACAGCTTATTCTTATTTTGCAATAGCGTGCAAGCCACCATTAAAATCACAAATGTAACTGTTTTACTTGGCTTTCATCTGACCTCTTTTTTCTCTTCTGTCAGATGATAACAGTTTTGCAACACACGTTTTGAAATCATTATTGAGCAGTAAACTCAGCAAAACCAATTATCGTACTATGTTTAATTTTCTGATTTTAGTTTAATAACAGGGTTTTCTATATTCTCACGTTGGGGTCGATTTGTTAAAGGGCAACTGTACAAAGAAAATATATACAAATGTCCGAAAATTTTGAGTTTAAGAATGTAATTTAATAGGGAAAAAGCTAGTTTTTAATTAGAAAACAAAAATAATGATTTTTCTACTGGACCCTTCAGTCATCCATGATTCATTAGCGGAAGTTGTTTGTGAGAGGGGTGTTTACTTTTCTGGAGAGTCATTGCAGATGCAAACTGCCTTAATTTGTGCCTGTGGTATGGATCGCATCCAGATCCAGTTATCTAACAAAACCTATTTATCCATGTCCCCCCCTCTGGATCATAAGGTGTTTGTTTTCAGAATTCCAGTACCTTGATTAATTAGAATCTCTTGAAGTTTGGCCAAATTTCCTCTTTATAATGAGTGATCCAGACCTTATATTTATAAATCCACCAGAAGTGGTCATTCACTTGAATTTATTTTCCAGACCGGTCTGTAAAATATAATTCCCAACAACAAGACATTGTCATTTCATAAAATCATTACTTAATTGGATTAGTCATTAAAGTAGTAGTAGCCATGGAAATAAATATTTGTCTGTTCATGTGAACAAATCTTGATCTTTGTAAGGTTTGACATCGTATGGTCTGTTAGGAAAACCTGGTCATATAATAATTGTATATAATAATTGTATAATATAACAAGTACAATATTGGATTTAGTAAAATACAAATTCATAGCCACCTGCAAGAAAATATAATTCCTGTCCATAGAGATTATAGCAGCAGAAAACAGACTAGCGCAGCTCTGACAAATGATGAGAAATGTATACAGGTCAACCTGACTATAGTCTAGTGTAGCAATCTTCCTATCACAGTGGATCAAATAGGATTTGAAAAACAATGTTGTTTTAAGGTCAATTATCTAGGCATGTGAATATGGGCTGCAAGACTTCTTGATGTATTATTATCATGTAGATGTAGAAGAAGACATGGTAGTAATATGTAAGCCTTTGTATACCGCTAGGAATGACCCATCTTTAACAAATGAGGGTACTTATGTCAATTTATCTGGTGGAAAATGTTGGGAACATCTCCGGGGGCAGAATAAATTCTATATATTTACTCCATTTTAAGTGTTATTGATTTGTGATCATTGGTGCAATGTTTGCAGTTTGATATTACTGTTAGAGAACAGATTCAAGACTTTGACTCAATCAGTCATTGTATACTGTTTTTGTTTTGCATTTTTGTATAAGATATGTATTTCCCAATTTTTCTAAAGATGTAAGTTATTGTCGTAAAATGGAAGCATAGAAACATAAACTTAGACCACAGAAACAAACCAATCAGCCAATCTAGTCTTCCCTTTCCCCATTTACTTAAAAGTCTCAGGCTTAATTGTTAGAATAGACTTATGCAAGTATAAATAAACATCATCAATAAGACAGTATCTCTTCTCCTGATGACTGGATTATTGTGCCCATGGTTTGCCAATGGTCCATTTTACCATTTCCGCTACAAATCCAAATCTCACTTCATACTCAATGCCAATTATGTTTGTTCAAAACAATGTATTTCTCTGTATTGCAAAACCATGATATACGGTTTTATAACTATTTAAAGAGTTTTGCAAAACGAACTGTATAGAAACGTAAATAAATAAAGAAAATAAAACATAAATGCTTGAACCTGTAATACAGGTCAAAAATGTATTCTAGAGTTTGGTGAAAAGCATCCTTGATGTTGTACCTACCGACATATCAATACTCTCAAGGACAGGTCTACACTACACACCAAAGCAACTATAAATTCATTAAGCTCTTTATTTTAAAAATAATTGCTATTAAAATCATCTTTTGCTTTTGAAGTGTATGTGTTCTTGTGAAAGGATATATATTTTTGCTCAAGTCTTCATAATACTTATATAATTAAAACTAATATTAAATAGTGTTAAAATATCTATTTTTTTACAAGATAAATTATTGTTGTTATTACAGCAATCATTGAACATTTGGCTTGGGAATACATATCCATGGTTTATTTCTTAGCCTTAATTATTGTGTTTGCCCAATTTATCCAAATCTGTTTGACTTAAGCCCTCAGATGTTGCACAAATAAAAATCTGAATGCTCACAGATGTTTCCCATTTCGAAAGCGTTTTTTTTCTACATTATGACTTTGTATGTTATGGCAGTATTGGGATGGAGTGTATAATAGAAGTCAAATTCCTGTGAGTATGCATAGTTCATTTATTTTGTATGGCAGTATTTTAATGCACCATATGAAGTAATTAAATGGTAGCAATTGAGAATTGTAAACAGATATTACAGGATTTTTTTAAATGTGTTGTGTTATATAAAAAGAAAAACAAAATAAAAAATAGATATGCAGCAAACGTTATTGCTTTTAAATGTTAAAATGTTAAAGCAACATTTGCTTAAAGGGATATGTAAGTTTTCTGCTCTATGAATGCATTTGATAGAGGAGAATAAATAGTAAATGAAAAACAATGTTTGCATGAAAAAATGCCAAAAATAAACATTTAAACACTTACATTGAAGTTAGCAAAATCTATTGTAATTTCTGATAATTTAAGACTAAGGTTAACACCCCCTCCATAATTTGTTTTGGCCAAACCGGTTAGATGAAAGATTTGAGACATAGCACTATGTTAGTTGCTATGGCAACTGCACACAGAATAGCCAGGAAGCAGGGATGAGTCATATCCAGCAGTGACTGGGAGGCTGACAACACTGCTTTACTACTGGCTGAGCAAGCAAGAGCAGGTAAATAGTGGGTTAATATTGCTCCCTGGATGCTGCTTGCTGATTGGGTGGGGATCAGGAACTTCTGTAGACACCCCTGGGGGTGTCAACACAATCATTAGAGGGATTTTTAGATATTAAAATAAAATGTTATATGAGATGTGCTTAATCCAGCTCACTTAGATATACCTTTAAGTTTATTTGGCATTACTGTAAAGCTATATACAATGAACCAAAGTATAAACTCATAACTAGAGGCAAACGCACAAGGCTGACTGAAAGTGACGAAATGTAGGATGCATGATAGCGTCAGGCGGATGCAGGAGGATAGAGTCTAGTGTCGAGCATTGCAGCAGGAGGTCGAGCCGCTGGTCTGTGAGCCTTAGGCATGGAGAGTATTCTGTCTTCCCTTGCAATCTAAAGTGAACAGGAGGAAAACCCCCCCCGACTTACAGCTGATTGTGGGAGGTAAGCCCCCTCTGGACCCCCAGGTCCTAAGCCGAACCTGGAGGGAAAGCTGATACAAGCTGGGAGACCAAGCTCCTTAGAAAACAAACCCCTGCACAATCAGTATTAATAGCACTACTAGGAAATTGGAGAGACTTTTATAAAATTCATAAAATGAAAACAAAAGATAATAATTTACCTAAAATGAAAAAAGACAAGAAAACTTTAGCACCAAAGATCCCCTCAAATTTATTTTTGGCAAAACATAAAGATAATGATTTGGAAATATCAGAAGATGAGGTTTCCAAACTGGATCAATCAAATAGTAGACGTAAGATTAATATAAATCCCCATGATACACGAGAAGAGGAACAGATCAATAAAGATGAGCAATTAACTCTGTCCAAAATGAGAGAACTACTAGCTGAGTTTCAATCAGCCATGATCTCCAAATTTAAACATCAAATTATTGAAAATACTAAAGATATTAAACTCATTGAGGGGAAAATGGAAGCTACTCTCTTAAACTAGAAGATAAGAAAACAGATTTAAAATCTGAAAGTGATGAAAGCAGAAGATTTCTCAAGAAGAAAAAACATAAGATTAAGAGGAATACCGGAATCCGTTTCTAACTCAGAACTGAGAAACTTTGTGACAAATATTTTCTGTTCTCTGGTAAATTCAGAAAAACGGGGGGATAATGATTTGGACTTAATACATAGATTACCACTGCCTTCTAGATTAGACCCTAAAACCCCTAGAGATGTTATGGTAAAATGCCATTTTATAAAATATAAAGAATCTGTGATAAGTGCAATGTACAAGTAAAGAGCTCTGGAAGCCCCATATGCAAATATAAAGACATTATTGGATATCTCACCAGCCAAATTAGTTGAAAGAAAAGAATTTGTAGAAACTACAAAAAGCTGTAGAAGAGAAAATCTAATTTACAAATGGGGCTTCCCAGTTAAATTTTCTTGTGTTTGGCATACTATTAATACAGTAAAAAAGGTAGAGAAACTCCTATTAGAGTGGAAGGTGGAGGTGGTAAAGGCTATAAGTTACTAGAGTCTAAAAGTGATTTATAGGAATGAGGGGAAGGGAAAAAAAAGGGAAGAAGGAGAGAAGTGTAAAGGAGGAAGGGAAGGGAGGAAGAGAAGAAGAAAAGTGAGATATCCAAGTAATTAATTGAATCAAGTTGAAGAGAGAGGGCGAGGATTGGATGTAGATTTACCAGAATAATATTAAAATAATTAAATATAAACTCCTAAGGAGAGATGGTTTACGGGGAGGAGAGGGGGAGGGAGAGAAAGGAGGAAGAGGGAAGAAATAAGGGGAAATATATAACCACAGGAAAATTATTCACATAAACCACATATTGATTTAAAGAGAACAAGAAGAAGAGAAAACTCACTAATATGAAGTACTAGCGACTTGCCCGTCAAAAAATGACGGCAATAAGATTGTAAGGCAGGTAATGTTGTTTGCGTGCAAAATTAATTTTATTGGTGTTTTAAGATCCTTTGGCGCTCATTGCAAGATTGCGAGCCTTGCGCTGAGTGCCTTCGGCGCTCATTGCGAGGCTCTTGGTTGGTTGTGTGCTATGAGCAGCGTTGGTCTTTTTTTTTGGTATGGCAATGAATAATTCATAAAACAAGAAATCAATATACTTTACCTATTGTGAAGTAATATATGCAGGAAGCATTGTGTTGAAGAGCTGGCAGTCTGTTTTCAAGTTGCTGCAGCATCAGTGCTGTGGAGCTGCTGTGTAAGCGTCATGAATGTGTGCAGTGTAATAGTGTGCGTGCGCGAGGCAAATCTCAAATTTATGGTAGCTGTGTACTTCCGGATTATATAAGTTAGTGTTCTAAAATGGCGCCTATTGTGTGGTATGTGGCTGTGGCTGATTTAGCGTCCTTGTTTTCGGATGTCGTCCGACTTTTTCAGAAAATCTGTAGGTGTTTGGTGGTGTTTTGCGTCTTTAGAGTGCTGTAGCCTCATTTTCGTTTTTTTCGGCGGCCATTTTTTCTCTCTCTCTTAGGGGATTTTCAGGTGTCTAAACTCTTTTATTTGTAGTTAAATCGAGGTGTATCTTCAGTTTTCGAGGTCCTGGGTGCCACCCCTTGCTGTAGGTAAGCTATTTGTTGTGTGTATTTATTGTGTTTTTCATGTTTTCATGTGTGCGGGTTTCGGACGTTTTTTGCAAAGTGGTAATGGGTCGTAACGCATGTTGTATTTTTGTTTCGTAACTCCGTAAATTTTGCGAGGTCCGCAGTTGCTGGCAAGGAGCGAGGGCCGCGCTATGCGAGCCCGCAGCGTTAGCAACAGCCGCATGCTCACAACTATATATGTGATAATAATATACTATTGTTAGAAACTGGAATGTTTTCACAAGGAATAATTTATATTTATCACTAAACTGGAAAAAAGAATGAAAAGAGGGGAGGAAAAGAAGAGGGAAAAATTATATATTTTTTTCCACACTAATTTACTAACTATAAAGTAAAGTATATATATGTGTAGTATTGATATAAAATGGAATAATCACATAATAATAATTTGTTTGGGAGTTCTCACTATGATGGGAATCTCCCCCTCCCCCCTCCCAGTGGATCTATTCTCTCTCTTCTGCTTGTCTGAAGAATTTGAGTTGTCTTATATGTACAGAAGGTGCATAATGGCTTTAACAAACTGTAATGTAACAATATAAATACTGTATATTGTTTTAGCAATGCATTCTACAATATATATTAAGAATGAAGTGTAAAGAGATTTCTTAATGATACCATGGCCCCTATTCAATTGAGCAAATGTTAATTACTGGAGCCCGTGATGTAGCCTGTAAACTTATTTCCTATACAATTGGTGTTTTTTAGCTACCCGCAAATGATTTGCAGGTTACAGGCCGAAAATCCCTGCAGTTGTCAAAATCGTAACTCCAACCCATCTAAGCCTTTTGTCATGAATCAGCCAGTGGCCACATTGGATTTGGTGTGAACTATGCTGGGGCCATTTTGTGACTGGCAGCAGTGGCCATTTTGGGCTGGGTTATCTTCCACATGCTGGTGCCATGGGGAAGAACAAAAGGTTTGGGGCCCACTTGTTATGGATATATTGTTATGTTGTGGTCTAGGGAATAAAGCATTATAAGTTTATCCCTTAGCATAATCCCATCCCGTCCATGTTTAGACTCATTGTAATGGGTGTCATGTGAGGGAGCTGGTGGGATGTGTTGGTTGTATGTGTGTGAAACATTGTGTGTTGTATTTGTAAATATGAATGTATGTTATTATATTAGTATGTCATTATATTGTAGAGGGGAAGCCGTTGAATAGAGCCAAGCCTCCTTTGTTCCCAAAGGCCTGTTAATCCCATTAGCTAGTGTCCAGCAGAGAACTAACAATGGGAAGCTCACAGCTGGAGAGCAGACAGGCAGGCACCCAGAAACAATGGGATGGCCTGAAGGCTTCTCAGCCTTCATAGCAGGGGCACAGGAGAGTAAAGACATGCTTTGCCCTGGAGAGTCAAAACCCAAATAAATTAGTTGGCCTCGCCTAGTGGGCGGACCTGGGAGGGGACTATTGGTTCACACACAGTTCCCCTTCATGATTGGCCAGATGTCATTTGGGGCTGGCTAACGGTAGCCACTTCCCCCATTCTTGTGTGATGTGGTTAAATATGCTGTTCTAAAATAAAACATGGTTCATAATTTTCATCAAGACTTTGTGTGCAGGTGTATTATTTACCCAGGAACATATGCTAGTAGAGGAGATCGTTTCTGACTGCCTGCCAGGTTTCCCAGCGCACACTACCTTAGGCTGGGACATATGCTCTTGCATCCGCAAAGAAGGTCCATTGGTCTGAGTCACCCAAATCTTAGGTCTAAAACCTACAGGAGATAAGAGGACTAGGATCCTCTATACTCCATCATCGTTGTAGGTTGTGACAATTGGCTGGCAGAGGTGGGAGACTCTACAGAAAGACCAAGAATGGAACAGACGGATATCACCAAAGAAGCAACAAGACGGTTTAAAGCAGCCAGGCACTTATACCCCAGTAAGATGACCGCACAAGAGGTGTCCAACGTACTAGACCAGTATTGCCAGAGGATCTGGCAGGAGCGCAATGGAGCGAGAACTCCAGCTCAGCAATGACTTGGCTACAGAGAGACATTGCGTCTAGAGAAATGGATGGCGATTCTGAATCTGTGGCAGGACGATGAGCTAATGGGCTGGCTGGAAGTACTAGTAAGAAAAGAGGTTGCCTTGGAGAACCAATATCACGTTTTTCACGCCAGAATAGTTGGTGGCCTTGGAGAGGAGTTTGATTTCCGCTTGGAGATAGATTCTGGCCTCCAAGACATTGTGTATGGTGATCCTGAAGGGGGCATAGGAACCTTTAAAAGGCACAACAACTTGTTTGTGGAACCCTGTCGTGGTCTTGGACTGGAACCGTGGTCCATGGAGGCTAATTTAATGGTACACCTGCAGCTGGAGGAGGAGTATTTTGAGTTGTGGGACGAGATCTATGGGGAGACATTTTGCCCATCAAGAGGGGAACAACCCAGTCAAGAGGACTGGTCGCCAGATCGTTACAACACAGATGGTATGTACCCAAGTGATTGTGTGCAAGGGGTCTGGGGAGAACATAGTGATGGAGAATGCGTTCCTTTAAAAAATATAGAGACTGTGTCAGGGCCTACTCACCAGCTACAAGAGCCAGAGACCCAGGGGAATGTTCCCTGGGTGGGGTCAGATAACCCATGTTTGTCCCCTGATACCCCAAGAGACTTAATCCCAGAGGAAATGCTAGCAGAGCACAGTTTCTCCAAACAGGTCTCACCTGAGGACTACCTTCCAGCACAAATCCTGGCAGAAACCCCAGTAACTGCTCAACAGGTAGGGCCAGATGAACTAAGTCTGCCCGCAGAAGTTCTAGGCAATGTGTATGGGCCAGAACTGCTAATGGAGCCAGGGGCTCAGGATAGCCACCCAAGAGACTGTGGGGAGGGCTATGTAATGCACTCTGGGGAAAAGGCCGTAGAGGTCAGGTTGGGTGGGAAGGATAAGATTCCCCAGCCTACAACAGATAACCAAAATCTGTACTCTGACACCCCAGGAGAGTTGCTACAAAAGGTGCTAGGGAAGCACAGAGCCCAGGTGGGCTATGTAATGGACTGTGGGGAGGGAAAGGAACTGGTTCTTAGCTACAGGGAACCAGGCCTCACACAGCAAGAGTGCCAGGGGCACCAAGAGAGTGCCAGGGGCACCAAGAGCCCAACAGGGGCAGCAAGCTTGCCAGCCTTGGCAAAGGAGCCGTGGGTGCAGTGTGGCACCATAGTAGAGGGTGAACCAAGTGGGGAGATACCCTGGATAACCAATGTCCAGAGGCCCACTGGAACAGACACCGCTCCAAAGGCCCAGTTAAACCTGGAGGACTGGTATAAGGGTACCAAGCAAAAGGCCATAGAAGAAGAGGGTCAGCTGAGGGCCCCAAAGCACAGCCTGGGTGGGAACAGCGTAGTTCTCCAGGCTGCAACACAGACAGACCCAGGGGAAGAAAACCAGGAGGGTCTGTCCAAAGATACAGATCTCCAGGAGCCAGAGCAAACCGAGCATCCAAGTCCGGACTCCATCAGGGACGCTGGAGTCAAGCGCAGACCGGTATGTACTTTACTGCAGTTATTGTGTTATTGGGCTCCCGACAATAATAATTTTGCTGAGGGAAGTACTGGACTGCCCCCTTGCAATCCCATAGGCCCAGAGACTGTTTTAGAGACCCCAGCCCAGCTGTGGGGACTGGCTGGAGGGAAAGGGGTTGCTATGGGACAGGGGTTGTTTTATGGGGCTCCCAAAAATACGGTTTTGCCTCAGAAGAATGTATGGGTGCAACCCACTGTGTCCCCAGAGACTTCCATGCTGCTGCCAAAAACAGAGAGATGGGATCCTGGACTGTTTTGGGTGGGAGTTGCATGGGAAGAGCAATTTGCTCTATACAGTGGGAGCAAGGCCAAGGGCTGGGGGAGGTCTTTACTCTGCACCTTGCGACAGACAAGAACTGGCCTAGCATACAGAGGGCCTGACCAAACCAGCAGATTCATGACTATCAGCGTAGCTGGGAGAATCTTGGATGTTCCCTGCCCGCTTGGGGAAGGATTGTCATGAATCAGCCAGTGGCCACATTGGATTTGGTGTGAACTATGCTGGGGCCATTTTGTGACTGGCAGCAGTGGCCATTTTGGGCTGGGTTATCTTCCACATGCTGGTGCCATGGGGAAGAACAAAAGGTTTGGGGCCCACTTGTTATGGATATATTGTTATGTTGTGGTCTAGGGAATAAAGTATTATAAGTTTATCCCTTAGCATATTCCCATCCCTTCCATGTTTAGACTCATTGTAATGGGTGTCATGTGAGGGAGCTGGTGGGATGTGTTGGTTGTATGTGTGTGAAACATTGTGTGTTGTATTTGTAAATATGAATGTATGTTATTATATTAGTATGTCATTATATTGTAGAGGGGAAGCCGTTGAATAGAGCCAAGCCTCCTTTGTTCCCAAAGGCCTGTTAATCCCATTAGCTAGTGTCCAGCAGAGAACTAACAATGGGAAGCTCAAAGCTGGAGAGCAGACAGGCAGGCACCCAGAAACAATGGGATGGCCTGAAGGCTTCTCAGCCTTCATAGCAAGGGCACAGGAGAGTAAAGACATACTTTGCCCTGGAGAGTCAAAACCCAAATGAATTAGTTGGCCTCGCCTAGTGGGCGGACCTGGGAGGGGACTATTGGTTCACACACAGTTCCCCTTCATGATTGGCCAGACGTCATTTGGGGCTGGCTAACGGTAGCCACTTCCCCCATTCTTGTGTGATGTGGTTAAATATGCTGTTCTAAAATAAAACATGGTTCATAATTTTCATCAAGACTTTGTGTGCAGGTGTATTATTTACCCAGGAACATATGCTAGTAGAGGAGATCGTTTCTGACTCCCTGCCAGGTTTCCCAGCGCACACTACCTTAGGCTGGGACATATGCTCTTGCATCCGCAAAGAAGGTCCATTGGTCTGAGTCACCCAAATCTTAGGTCTAAAACCTACAGAAGATAAGAGGACTAGGATCCTCTATACTCCATCATCATTGTAGGTTGTTACACCTTTGATCTCTCAAGCCCGAAAATGTTACAATCACAAATCGCAATTCAATTGCTACAATTCTTCAAGCCTGCAAATGTTTTCACACCTGTAAATGACAAATGTAGAAGAAAATCCTACGAGTACCAGATAGGACTCACAAGGGGGTTAAACACCTGATCGTAGCACTGTAAATGCAAATAAAAAATAAAAGCTGCACTTTAAAAGATGTGGAAAGTGATGAAAGACATTATAATTAATTGCACAACAGTCTCGAGCTCGCAAATCTGCAATAAATAAATTATTTTAATTACGTTTCATTTAAATGATGTTTAACCTTCATGTTTTACTGACGTTGTGATGATGGTCTCATTTACTATTGGCTGTTTCTAAATCGGTAGTTACATCCTTGCTTAATTAATCATACTCTGAAATGCTACTTACAGCTGCATGGTTTACGGTTTTGGCTTTCTGCACGGTAGCTGCAGGCTTGATCAATTGAATCGCCCTGCAGCTGTTGCAAATTTCAAGCCCGCAGACTTACTGTGGGCTTGCAATTGAATGGAGGCCCATGTGTACTAAAATGTTAATATTAACATATTAAATGTTAGTGGTTCATCTATCTTCATACACTCTGCTACTTAAAATACTAGTAAGTATAAATTATCCTGTAATTATGAAATATGAAAACTCAGACCTCACAACACATTTTAAGTGAATGTTCACATTTATTTCCAAGCTGTTTAGTCTTTATTAATAACTAGCGACTTGCCCGTCAAAAAATGACGGCAATGTTATTGTAAGTGAGCTAATGTTGTTTTGTGTGTAATAGTAAACATGTAATACATTAATAAATGAATAGACTTTACCTATTTTGAAGCATTGTGTTGAAGAGCTGTGAACCTTGTTTGATGTTGGTGCAGCATTAGTGTTGTGGAGCTGCTCTATAAGCGTGGTGAATGTGTGCAGTGTAATACTGTGCGTGCGCGAGGCTAAACCGTTAGCGTAGTGGTGTACTTCCGCATTTGCGTAAAATGGCGCTTTCTATATGTTGTCCGTCTTAGCGGATTTTCCGTTGGTGCCTCGTAGTGGTTTTCGATTTCCGTGTGGTGTTTTGCGAGTATGTTGTGGTGTTTTACGTGTGGAGAGTGCTGTAGCCTCGTTTTCGTTTTGTCCGTCGGCCATTTTTTTTCTCGCTTAGCGATTTTCTTTGTGTGTAAAGTTTTTATTTTTATTTAAATGAAGGTGTAACTTGTTTTTTGGAGGTGCTGGATGGTTCCTCTTGCTGTAGGTAAGCTTTTTATGTGTGTGTTGTGTGTATTTATTGTGTTGTAAATGTTTGTATGTCGGCGTGTTGCGTCCGATGTTTGCGAGGTCGTAATGTGTCGTAACGTGTCTCGTATGGTGTTTGCGTGTGTAGCCTCGTTTTCGTTTTGTTCGGCGGCCATTGTTTCTCTCGCTTAGCAAATATTTTCGTGTGTAAACTCTTTTATTTTGAGTGAAATGAAGGTGTAAGTTGCATTTTTGAGGTCCTGGATGCTACCTCTTGTTGTAGGTAAGTTTTGTATGTATGTGGTGTGTGTATGTATTGTGTTTTTAATTTTTTAATGTTCGCGAGTAGCGTCCGAGTGTTGCGAGGCCGTAATGTGTGTGAACGTGTGTCGTATGTTGTTTGCGAGTGTTGTAATGTGTGTGTTGTGCTGTTTGGGTTGCGACTTGAACTTTGCAAGGGTCGCAGTTGCTGGCATGGAGCGCCTTCGGCGCTCCATGCCAGCAACTGAGACCCTCGCCCAGTGCCCTCGCTTTGCGAGGGCCTTGGCTGGCTGTGCGAGCCGCAGCCCTCGCAGTGTTAGCAACAACTCGTACGCTCACAACTATATATGTGACTAGCGACTTGCTCGTCAAAAATGAGGGCAATAAAATGTGAAGCCTGGCAATGCTGTCCAACCTGCCACTTTCATGCCTCGCAATAAGCACCTTCATTGTTTATTGCTAACCACGCGATGTGTGCCTTCGTCGCTCATTGCGAGACCTGCAATGAGCGCCTTCGGTGAGCCCTGCAATGAGCGCTCATTGCAAACATCGTCCAACGCGCCAATTTTATGCCACGTAATGAGTGCTGAAGGCTCTCATCGTGAGGTATGTAATGAGCGCCTTCGATGCTCATTGCGTGCCTCTCCCCACTCTCTGACCCTTTGTGTCTGTTTCCCCCCTCTACCTTCCATGTGTCTGTTTCCCCCTCTCTCCCTCCCCCCTGGCCCTGCTCTGTTTCCTCCCCTTATTTCCCTCCTGTGTGTCTCTTTTCCCCCCTCTCTTACCCCTGTGTCTCTTTCCACTTTCTCCCCCCTCTCCCTCCCCTGTGTCTTTCTCCTCTCTGTCCCTGATCAAGTTTTGCGTGGCTCCCGTTGATCGCTTATCTCTTTTTTTAGTCTTGCGTGCCTCGCGCTGACCGCTGTTGCTTTTATTTTCAAAGTTTTGTGGTTCTCTTGAGTGACGTTGCTTGTATTTTCAAAGCATTGCGTGCCTAGTGCTGTTCAAGTGTTACGTGTTTCGGCCTCGTTTTGATATTTTTTTAAAGCATTTACGTTTTTACGGCCACAATATTTTTCCTTGCTTAGCTGATTTTCGATCTCCTAAAAACAGCAATTAAGCGTCAAATTAACTTGCAACCTCACTCACAAGCTCCTTGGCTTCCCCCCTGAGTTGTGTGTGAGGTTTTAAAAGTAATTTTTTTAATTAATTGGCGTTTTTTGAGTGGTCCTCCGAGTTACGTGCTTGAAAAAATATCGGCTGTTAAATTTGTATTTTTTTCCAAGTCTTGCGTGCCTCGTGCTTAGCGCCAAAGTCCTACATCCTTCATCGATGATCGTGGGCATGGCCATGAGCGCCTTCAATCTCTTTCCATCCTCCATCTGTGAAGCTCAGCAAAGAGTGCTTTCGGTGCTGAATTGCAGCCAAGTAGTGCCAGATTTCATGTACACATCAGAGAATTTCAACATTTAAATATAAGCTACTGAGCCAAAAATAACAATTTTAGCTATCACAAGATCAGTAAAGGAAATGTTTGTTCAGATTACATTTACTCAATTGTATGTTAATTAGGTCTATTATTAGCTATAAACATCCATTGGGCATATGATACTTAGGAAGATTCTGTTACAGCTCAAGTACACTTCAGAGTGGGGTGGAAAAAAAAAGGAAAGGAGGGGAAGGAGAAATTAAAGAAATAAATGAAGCAATAAGGTAAAAAAAAAAATAGTGGAAAACCAATAAGAATGGACAGAAGGAAGGAAGGAAGAAAAGAAGAAGAGAAGAATATAAATAATTAAGGATGGATGTGAGCAAATGACATAAATAATGAAAGAAAGAATAAAAGATAGAGACAAGGAAGGAAAGGAAGAGTACAAGATGATCCTTCATATGTGGTCATATGGAGATGATGGAAGACAATTTAGGTATCTTTTTTATTAGAACAGATACATACAAAAAATAACATAATACACTACTTTATAGCAGAACCAGTAAAGTTAAAATTAATTAGAAGATATTTTTTTTGTGCACAGTAAAGGAGTCATCTCTCAGATATGTCATTCTGATTCTAAGTAACAAAGCAGTTAGGGAGATCTCAAATCACCTTTACGGATATAACCAATAGCACTATTGTTGATTTGTGTTTTTTCACACTTTGGTTTGAATAAAGATGGCATTCGTTTATTGATAACACACATGCCTATAAAGTAATCTCACCCATATCATCAGGTATTTATGTTTTATTGCATGGAATTTCCAGATATTTATGCATACACATGTACTGTATATGATGGACCTATACAACACACTTTTTATAGAAAAAAGTGCAATATATGTTGCAAACATTTTATAGGATTTTGTTTTAAAGTACCACAAAAGTCGCCATATGGACTCTGCACAATGAGTTAGAGGGTGGAAAATCATATGAAAAATGTGTTTACATTTTTAAAACTGGTCAAGAATTGACTTAGATATTATTATTTTGGTTTAGCCCTTGAAGCCATCCCACAAGAACCTGCATAAATAATATGGCTGGAGTCTATAACTGTTATACATTGTATTATAGATATACACTGTCTTTCAGAGCTGAGTGTAATGGTGCAGTGGTAAGTATTCTTTTTTAAAGATTTTTTATTGTTAAGTCATATGTTTGATTCCCCTGCCTTCCACTTGATTTTTTTTGTTAATCTAATATACTTATTAATTTATATATATATCAATCATATGAGTATTAATAAATATATTAGTCAATCTAAATGAAAACAAGCGTAAGGCAGTGATTCAGCCCCAATGACTTACCAATGAAAACATTTTATGAAACAATACGCTTTGTACTGCACCAACATACTCTGCTTTAAAAGTATGTATACATGTTAAAAAATGTCATCATTTGAACTATAATTAATATATGTATATATGTGAACTAGTTGTTTAAAATGACACACACACACACACACATATATATATATACATTAATGCTGTGTAATACAGCATGCATAAGCTTAAAGGAAGCCATGTTTGATAATGGCTACGGATTGAAGAGCGAGGCATTTGTGGGCACATTTGCATGTCCCAGCTCAGCTTCCCAGAATGCAGTGTAATAACTGTTTTTCTCGGAACTCTGAGCTGGAAGCAGGTTTCTTAACTTGTTTTAGACATTCAAATGTGAACACAGATGTACTTTTTATTTACTGTACTACTGTACAGTGGAGGGCTTCTATCGCTCTTTTGCCCACCATATTATAAATGAATATATATATATATATATATATATATATATATATATATATATATTCGTGAGAAGGTATTTTTTAATAACTAGTTCACATAATTATTCAAATATTTTTTTAAATAAACAGTAAGCAACAGTTACCTTATGCTAACAAATGCTTTATTAAGTAACCTGAAGAAAATATTACTGATTTTTGAACAGTAAAGAAAAGATCAACCTTTGTATATATTTGAACCCAGGACCTTCACCACAACAGACTATAGTCTTTACCTATTGCTGTTTTTTCCACATGCTTTTTTCGCCCTCTATCTAATGTCACAGCGTATATTATGGGGACTTTTGTGGTCATTTAATTCATTATGTATATTGCTATTCAATTCTGTAATACGTTTTATGAAAATAAAGCAAAATCGTAAAAAGACCAGCACAATGAAAAACAAGATATGTTTAAAACCCTTTTCTCTTACTAAGAATATAATTAAGCAGGAAAAGTCATACAGCAAGTTTTTAATAAAAAATAAAAAAACTGGATCCTTTTAATTAATGGTGGACTAAAAATTAGATTTAACTTGAATGCAATGTAAAACCTTTCATAGTCCTTGCCTTAGACTTATATGGATTAGTAGTGGCCACAGTATTATTATTATCTTTATTTGTAAGGCACCAACATATTCCGTAGCGCTGGTAGTATTACAATATTTATCATCAACCTATTAAAATATTTTTTTTAATGTGAATGTGTTTATAGGGTTATTACACTGCTTGGAATTGTATAAATTTTCCCTGGCTAGCTCATATTGATTTAATAAAACAAGTAGAGGCACAGGAATGTTTTTGATATGATATTGCTGATTACTATGTCAAGGTAATGAATTTCCCATCCGACTGTGAACTATATCAATAGTTTATGAAAGAAACCATTAAAAGAAAATATTTGGCATCATCTAGGCTAAGGAAATGTCTGAGAGAAAAACAAATATTTTCTTACAAAATCTCTGGGGATGTAAATATGCTTTTAATTTATACTTTAAAGAGATATGGTTAACAGTTTAAAAACATATTTGCAACAAGAGAGTTACTGTTGTCCACCCTTGATAATGGGTATGCAAATTGGAGGTTGCTTAGAGTAGTCCAAAAAATAGCCTCTACACAGGTTTTATTACTTGTGCGCTGGGTACAATAAAAAAAGGTTATTTTTTTTATAAAGCTATAATCTGCTATTTTAAAAGTGTGATATAGTCTTCAATATTCTTTCAAATAACAACTTTATCTATTCATCCTATCTTACTTATTATGCGCACTGTGATTCTATTAAGATCCACCATTCACCATTTTGTTTCACTCTTTTTCTATATGTTGTTAAATATGTAGTTTTCTCTTACTTCATTTGATTATTATATCCTTAAAAATCATTTTTGACCAATTGGATTCTGTTTTTTATTTTATTTTATTTTTTGCATTTGATCATGTATAATTTATTCTTTATTGATACCTGATCCTTTTTTTCCTGTCTCTAGACATTGCTTTGGAGGATACAGGTACTTCTGGCATACCTGTCGTGGTTGTACTCATTCTTTCTTATTGGTCATTAAAGTTTATTTTAAGTGACGTCAACGCGTATCCGAGAGCGTGACGTCATTACGATAATGGAGTTCTGGTTCTTTGGAGTCCTCTCATTTCAGCAATGGTGACTCTGGTTGTCTACCTCTCTAAGTCCATAAAGTTTGTTGACAGTGACGTCATCGTGCAATCATACTTGTGACGTCACGACTTTGGCGATATCTCGCAAATTGCCTCACACACCTATTTCTCTAACGTATTTAAACTCCATACATAGGGGTGCCTTTTTTGTTTGCACTTTCAGCCTTTGATAAAGCTATTATGGCGAAATGAGATTAAAGAACCCGTCAGACAGCTTTTCTTGCCTAATGGGGATTTATTAGAAGTTGTTGTGGCTTTTTTCAACACTTCAATTGTACTGATACTATTTATATTTTTCAATATGTGGGTTACTATAGGCATTGAAGTTGTTTTTAGCAGTATGAATGATTTATTTTTAACTGTACCTTTTGGTTGAGATTGAGATCTTTGTCATTTGTCATATCATCATGTCTATCCTATCACCATGTCCTTGTCTAACCTATCGTCATTTGTCCATCCTATCATTTGTCTATCACCTTAGCCCCTCAGACAGGAAGTCTCTGCAATGAGACACAGGGATTTCCTTATACTAAATCTACTTTTTGTCTTTATAGTCCTATATTCCTGTATTAAATTTGTTTATTGATTTCTGGACTTAGACTTTTTGTCACTTGACTGAATTATCTCATTTCAGGGCTACCAAGTCAGCTTGTGGGGCACACCTTAGCTCCTCAGTTAGGAGGTCTCTGAAATAAGACACAGGGAAATCCTGATATAGATTGATCTCTTGTCTATACATTTTTATTGTATTCACTTATTGATCCATCCAACCAGACATTTGGTGGCACCCCCACTGGGTTTGTATTATAGCTTTTACTGAGTTTCTAATAAAGTTCCTGATTTAAAAAATGTTTTTTAAATAACAACTTTCTAATGGACTGTATGCATAATTAGGCTGGAAGAAAATGTCATAGAGTTAGGTTTTAGTTAGAAATAAGTATACCATGATGAATCTGCTATCCCAAGAGGCATCCATGATAGTTTGGTGAAGGTTCCATGTATGAGTAAGGCATTTGCAATTGAGGATCACTGTTTAGTTTATCTTGTGACTACCTGCTTTAGAGCATGTGTAGGGGAGGGTGTTGGTGAATAGAAAACACAACCACTTAGACTCTAAGGGCCATATTCAATTGCAAGCCCTCAACTCTATCGCAGACGGCCGAATGTCTGCAGGTGTGTTTCAGGCTCCCTTTCGTTTCTGATTGCGATGCTATTCAATTGCTCAAGGTCGCAAGTTACTGTCCCAAAGCCGAAACCGTAAACCATGCACTGGGTCGTAGCAGTTCAGGGTGGGAACATAATCAATTCAGCAAGCCCGTAATCTCCCATTTCGAATAGCCAATAGAAAATGAGACAGTCATTATTACGGCAGTAAAACATGGAGGTTACATGTCAATTAATTCGTTTCGGGGGTTCGATATGCGATCAGACTCACAAACACTCACAATAAAGAATTATTAAAATGAATGCCAATTCTGTTCTAGTCCATATGGGTGGCCTGATATGTATTAACACATTGATACCCAAGATCGATTTAACCCCGAAATGGCACATAAAAATATATTGTATTTCCTGCCCATTTGCGAGCTTGAGACTGTTGTGCAATCACATATATAGTGGTGAGCTCGTGGGTTGTTGCTAACGCTTGTGGGCTCACATAGCGAGCCCACAGCAACTGCGGCCCTCGCAATCCTTGCGCTGGTGATGAGCACCATAGGCGCTCATCCCTACAACCCCCTGCAACTTTTGCAAAGCGAGGGACCGCATTTGCGGAGGTGGAGGATCCCACGTCAGCTGCAATGAGACACAGGCTGGACTTACAACGGAAAATTTACGGACTTAGCATCCAACAATAAGAGCCGCGGCATTACAAGCTCGCAAAAATACGACTGTAACGCCTGAACCGCGTGCACATAAAAACATTAAAAACACAATAAATACACACAACAAATACATAAAAAGCTTACCCACAGCAAGCAGTGGGGGGGCACCCAGGACCTCTGCAAGTGAAGTTACACCTCAATTTAAGTCCAAGTTCCAGAGTTTACACACACGAAAATCCCCTAAGCGAGAGAAAAAATAGCCGCCAAAAAACCCCAAAACGAGGCTACAGGACCCTAAACACACAAAACACCACCAAGCACATACAGATTTTCCAAAAAGCCGTACGAAGTACAAGATACACTATTAGCAAGGACACTACATCATACACAGCCGCGTAGCACAAACACATTAGCCGCCATTTTACAACACTAACTTACACAATGCGGAAGTACACAGCTACCCTAACGGCTTCCCCTCGTGCACACAGCCTATTTACACTGCACACATTGCTGACACTTACACCTCAGCTCCTCAACAGTGCAACTCTACATTATATGCTGCAGCAACATCAGAACAGATTGTCAGCTCTTAAGCACAATGCATATATTACTTCCAAATAGGTAAAGTATATTCATTTATTAATGTATTAATTATTTCATTAACATACAAAAACAAATATACACAAAAACAAAAAAATCACAATAAACACAAACCCCCTTCACTGCGTGTCTTCACCAAACAGCATTACCTGCCTTACAATTTTATTGCCGTCATTTTTTAACGGGCAAGTCACTAGTTAATTCTAATATCTTTCATCACTTTCCCTGTTATTTACAGTGCAGTATTGATTTTTTATTTGCAATTACAGTGCTACGAATAGGTGTTTAAACCCCTTGCAGGTCCTCTCTAGCACTCGTGGGATTTTCTCCTTTTTTTGCCATTCAAAAATTAACTTGCAACCTCACTTACGGGCTAGCGGATCGCCAGAAACCTCTATTGAATATGGCCCCAGGTCCCATGGACAGATAACATGGAACCTTTTTGCTCAAGTAAAGGCATCTACAAGTAGAATTTGCTCCAAAGAAATATGTTATGGTCATGGCTTACATCGTTGTTAATGCTGTCAGTTACATACTCCAAAAACATGCACAAAATAAACATTTAAACACTTACCTTGAAGTTTGCAAAATATCTTGTAACTTCTGACAGCTTTGAATCAGAGTTCACACCCTCCAAACCCAAGCTAAATTAGAATAAAATGTAAAATAATTTGTTTTGGCCAATCAGGTTAGCTGAAAATTTTGAATTAACTCTGGGTTCCTGTTCGTGCTGAAAAGCAGCCTGGGAAATGTAGTGTATATGTGGTGAAAGGCATGGGCAGAACAGACAGAGAGCCGACTGCAGCAGGAGGCATATCCCAAGCAGTGAAATCAGTGCTGACATCAGTGCTCTCCTATTGGCTGTGGCATCAGTGCTGACATCAGTGCTCTCCTATTGGCTGTGACATCAGTGCTGACATCAGTGCTCTCCAATTGGCTGAGGCAGGGTATGTAATGATTTAAAAACTGCTCCCCTAATGCTGCATGCTGATTGATTGGGGATCAGGGGCTTGTGAAGATATTAATACAAAATAAAAAATGTATGAAATGTGCAGCATACACATAAGCTGCTTTTTGCCTAAAGCTTGCAGAAATATATTAATCCAGCTCACTTAGATATGACTTTAAGTATTAAAGGAAAATTTCACTCCATACCTTCCTCATAAAACTCCTGAAAACTTACCTGTTCAGAGAACCTTCCACTTTCCTCCTTAACTCCACTACTCACTTCAAATAAGACTATTTCTCACACCTCTTTCTCCTATAAATACATATATATCTACTTAGAGTCCCCTCGCCTTTTACATTATAAGTTCTGACAAGAGCATTGCTCTCATTTCCTCATGTATAAATATGCCATTTGATCTTATTGACCTATTTTATGTTTTTATCCCAGTTTTACTATTTCTATGCTTAGTTGTTTTTTCCTTATTGTAGCTACTACATTTTATTGTACCGTTGTGTTATTTAGTGGTACAATATTTTAAGTGTCATTATCATTTCCCCATGGGTTTTTGCATTGCTCTGTTGTCTTGGCATCACCGTGCTTCCTTCCTTTTTCTCTTGCCAAAGTGGAGGAATTTACTAATTATCTCAAGTATATCTCACATTCATCCCTTGATTTACTATGCATTATTTCCTATGGGGAAAAACTGAGATTGGATGCTGAGAAGATGCATAGAAAAATGCCTGCCAAAGTCTTTGTTTATCTCTTATCTTTGGCAGTTTATCTTTTCTGTGCACATGCTAAAATATCCTTATTGACTAGTAACAACAGGGAGCTAATAGAATTGTGGACCAAACAATCAGAGTCTGATATGTAAAGATTACAGTTAAGAACATGCCATTTTCAAAGCAATATATCTCTCATTATGTTTAATAGAAACATTTTGTTTAATACAATACAGTATGTATAGCTGTGCAAAAGCACACAGAACAAAAACAAAACAGATTGTGACATTTATCCAGCAAAGTACTAATAAATACACAGAAATAAATAATTCAAAATAGTTGATAGATGTTTGTGTGGCTTCAGATTCTTGTTTCACGGTGTATACCAATGGAGGAGGCATCCACTCCCTTGATGATTTACAGCCGTATTAAATTTGGATTTGGCCAATTGAATAGGACTCTATATAAGCACAGAGCATATTTATTTTACAGAAGTTTTTAGTTAGTGAATACCTTGCTTTTGGATAGAACTTCACTAACTAAAAACTTCTGTAAAAAAAATATGCTCTGTGCTTATATAGAGTCCTATTCAATTGGGCGAATCACAATTTAATAAGGCTGGTGACCTGGAAGGTTGAGACAAAGTACTTGAATAATTGCTTAAGTAATTATAAAAATGGAGAGCACCAGAGAGGAGAGCCATATTACGGTGTCTTTGTATTTGGTTTTATGTATTATAAGAACCCCTCTCTACACCAGTTGTAATATTTATAAGGGATGTGGTTCTAAAGCACTAACAGGTATACAGTGGTATATATTGAAGAAAGTGATTTAAAGAGACACAAGAATCTATTTTTAGACTTATTTATTAGAATATTCTTTTAGTAGAACATTTACATTACATCAACAATTTGGCACCATTTAACAATAGCAAAGACATTGCAACCAGCAATTGACAAGCCTAAGCAAATCTTAAAGGTCATATTAATACACTGATATGGTTAAACCAGCCAACTGTTTGATATTAATTGTTTGGTGTCAAATGGCTTAGAGGTATGAGTAAAGTGTTAATGTTTTTTTGCAATGAAGATGTGTTGAATAAAAGTAATTTAAACAAACCTTTTCCAGTGAACCATGGTAATGGAAAATGTCAGACTCTTGCTGGTGAGAAAAAAATACAAAGGGCCTCATTCAATTGTGATTTGGCCAATTGAATAGGGCTTTATATAAGCACAGAGCATATTTTTTTTACAGATGTTTTTAGTTAGTGAACTTCTATCCAAAAGCAAGGTCTTCACTAACTTAAAACTTCTGTAAAAAAATATGCTCTGTGCTTATATAGAGCGCTATTCAATTGGCCAGGTTGCAATTGAATGAGGCCCAAACAGTTTGAAAACCAATTTGGCCATAATTGAGAGGCAACTGAATGCAAAGTCTTGGCTGTCAACTTGCGTTGTCAAATAGGCTAAAACAGTCACAGTCTTTATCTACATTAATGTAATGTTGTTGCTGTTGTTTTTATTTATTGTTTGTACAAAGTTTTTTTTAGCATTTTGCGATCACTATAAAATAAGGCCCATTAAAGGGATACACTATTAGTGGAAGGGGCATATAATAAGCACTTTAGGGATTACCTAACTACCAGCATATGTTTTGCCCATTTTATTGAACAGTACTGGGTGTAAAGGAGAAGTTATTTTGCACCTTGGTCCTCTGTCCACTAGCTTCACCACTCTATACACTGTACAGGAATTTGAAACTGTCTGATGCATGAAATAATTTGCAAATCTGTACAGTTCCATCAATAGAGGAGGCTAACTAAATAGTTATTTTCTATGAAAAAGTCAATATTTCATGATGAATATTGACTTGGATGTTACATTTTTAAATGATTAACCTTTTTAAAAATTGTAGTCATAAATCACAGAGGTTCAAATTAAAATCTATGATTAAACGAAAACAGAAGATCAGCACATGTAGTAGAGGTTACACACAAATGATATAAAACATTTATACCAAACTAATGTAAATCCCCTTTGTTTGTATAGTATGTTAGCACCATAGTTTTCTATTAAGTATACTTTGGAGAGAAGAATGTTGGATTTATAGGTTAACTTTATGGAATGTACCCCCTGGCTGCTATCCATGTAGGAAATTGTACACTTCCTGATAAATACAAATAAATTCTCAAAGGTCATTATAGAGAGGGCAGTTTGGCTATAGTGTCGAACATGCTGCCAACAACCGTCTGTAATAATATCTTGTATGTGTTTTGAACTTGTATTCAAACATCCCAATCTCAGTTTTTTGGTGTATCCTACACTTACCGTTCAAATAAAATTGTACTTAAAATATAAAAAAACAAAATAAATAAATGAAAGCCGAAAAGCCAACAACCTAAATTTTATAACTGTAGAAAATGTTTCTTTATAAATACTTTATCTGGGCTAACTGATATTGCTGATATGAAAAATGACTGCTGGTGTTCATTTCTTTAGTGAGTACCTTATTAGGTCTAATATGATCAACCCATAAGTCAGCTGACATGAAATCCTACGTCTTAGACTGTTATTAATTAATTAATTAATTAATTAAATAATTAATTCATTAAACATATATACTGTCACGATCTGCTTCTTCTTGGGGGCCTGATATGAACCTAGTTCAAACCTACCCCAGCAGAATCATGTAGTTCCTGTTCTCTGTGGCACAAAAGATGGCCTCTGAAGAGGTCTAGGCCCAACCGCTACAGAGGATACTGGATCCAGAGGATACTGGATCCAGGTTACTTAGTGGCCCATAGCAAGACCACCTCCAAGTCAGGATACAACACACAGAAATAGTCTCACACCTTGTTTATGTAAAAACTATCTCTCAACTAACTTTATTTTGGAAAACACCATCTTTTAAACATGCATACAAAATTACCAGGAGGGGCTACCTTTAGCCAGCCCCTAACTGCCTCTGGCCAATCAGGCAGGGTCCCTACGTGTGAACCATGAGACTCCTCCCAGGTCTGCCCACTAGGTGTGGCTACCTAATTCATTTGGTCTATGACTTTCAAGGGAGAAACATCTCCCTGCCCTCTGGACTTTGCCCTGATTCTCTGAGTGAGAATCCCTGTAGACCCCCTGGGGTTATGGTGCCTCTATGTCTGTGGAGATCCCTTTGTTCCTGACTACTATCATTTCAAGTGTTTACCTTCAGGGCCATATGGGCAACTCCTGACTGAGAGTTTATACAATGGGGGAGGGTTGACTAATCAAAACACAGCTATCACTCCATAATACAATATACAATATAATACTAACATATTATAACCCATAACATATTTCCCCATTAATATATTATACCTAGGATACATAATAACCATGTACAGGCAACATATAACCACACAATAACACATAATCCCAATGTAACAATGTCATGCTCCCTTGGACATACTCACAAACCACTGACAATATGAGTCCTTAAACAATTAAATCATGACAACTTCTTCCCCTTCCTTTCCAGTATAGCATAGAGGATCATCCTAACGGATAATTCTCTAGCTATACTGCTTTTACTTGTCCTCCTGCCTGGAAAGTCCATCCATGTGATAGCCTCAGTGGCTCTCTGTGTTCTCTGCCTCCCCCTGTCCAGGGTGAATACTCACTCCTTCCCAGTGGCCTAGACACCTTCACAAGCCCTTGGGGAGACTTATAAGACAACTGCCATAGAGGACCCTTCAAGGTAGTCCAGGGGAAACAGTACATCCCAGCCAGTAAGTCCAGCATAAACTTGGGAGGATCCTTACCAAGCAAAGCCCTCTCCTTCCAGGCTAGGGGGACCTCTTGTCCTGTGGATTCTGGATCAGCACTCAGTCCCATGGGTAAAATTGAAGAGTACAAGGTTCCCTTTGTCAGGCCTGAGCTTTCTCCTGAATAAACTGGGATACTGGAGTTGCAACATGGGCTAGTGACATTGACTGGTGGCATCCATGCTGGATTAATGGGCAGTTCTGATACAAGCTGTTGTGGCTTAGTAGCCAACCTCTCTCCCACCAAGCCTGGCCAATGGCCCCTTCTTTCCAGGGTTACAGGTACACATCCAGTGTCTTTGGGCAGCTGCAGGTGTGTCATTGTAGGGAGACCAGGAGACAAATCACAATCTGGGGTACTCTCTGGCTCTTTGGTCTCTGGATCCTCAGGAGGAACCTCCTGACTCTCTCCATCTGAGACTGCCTGGTGTGTAGTTACAGGCAGCCCTTGAGAAGCAGCTGCTACTGCCTCTTGTTCAGGCTGAAGAACAGGGCTACTTTCTGTTTCTGCTCCAGGGTCTGTGGCTGGCTCCTGGACAATGGTCATCCAAGGAACCTCTCTACAATTTCCACAGTCAAATGGTAGGGCCCAGTGCTCATTAGGTTCTTCTCTTACACTAGGAGCAGAGTAGCTTTTCCCCAGTTCTTCCCCTGGGCCCGGCACTGCTGTGGTTTGCCCCTGTCCCCATTCCTCTAACTGGGTAAGTCTTAGCCCCCTAAAGATAGGGACCAGTTCTTCCTCTTCCCAGTCAACCCCATGGATGCCGGCATCCTTGTTATTTTGAGAATCATGGATATCAAAATTCTCCCCCAGTCCATACATTTATTTTCTGACCCAGCCTCAGCAATATTTAGCTGGGTCTCTGTAGTACCTGTTAGGTGGTTCTGTTCCATGCCTGACTGGCATGAGCCCTCCCAGCTGGCTGGCCAACAACCATCCAGGGATGCTTCATCCAGTAAGTCTATATAATCCACCTCCAGCTGTAGCTCCTGTTGGATCAAAGGCCAAAGTAAGTTAGCTGTATGAGAGCCTGTCTCCAGTCCCAGCATGTGACAGCGCTTGGCAAACAGACACAGCTTTCTTTTCTCTGTCCCCAAGCCACAGTCCGTATCCCCATGTACTATGTCCCAAAGTGCCTTTTCCAGCCCCAATGAAAAATGATGATGTATCCCAACAGGTCCAACCCAATAAGCATATTGATCTTCCAGGGCGACCTCCTCATATACCAATTCTTCCAGCCATTCCATTAGCCTGTGACCTGGCCATAGTCCCAGGAATGCCATCCATTTATTTAGAAGGCCCATTCCTCTACAGTCCTTTCCAGTCACCAGAACATTCTCTATCTCTACTGGGGATAAGCATTTCCCCTCCACAGGAGCTGAGACAGGGCCATTGCTTACCCTTCTCCTGTTCCCCTTTACCTCCTGTGTGATTTGTATCCGGAGCTCCCTCTGCTGATCCTTAATAAAACCTGCAGGCATTACCTCCATCCATCTTTGATACCGTCTGGACACTTCCTCCTCCTCTGCTGCAGACATCTCTTCATAAGCTGCCATCCTTCTGTGTTTTATACAGAGATCCCCACCGCTGCCAGCCAAATGTCACTATCTGCTTCTTCTTGGGGGCTTGATATGAACCTAGTTCAAACCTACCCCAGCAGAATCATGTAGTTCCTGTTCTCTGTGGCACAAAAGATGGCCTCTGAAGAGGTCTAGGCTCAACCGCTAAAGCCAGAGGATACTGGATCCAGGTTACTTAGTGGCCCATAGCAAGACCACCCCCAAGTCAGGATACAACACACAGAAATAGTCTCACACCTTGTTTATGTAAAAACTATCTCTCAACTAACTTTATTTTGGAAAACACCATCTTTTAAACATGCATACAAAATTACCAGGCATGGCTACCTTTAGCCAGCCCCTAACTGCCTCTGGCCAATCAGGCAGGGTCCCTACGTGTGAACCATGAGACTCCTCCCAGGTCTGCCCACTAGGTGTGGCTACCTAATTCATTTGGTCTATGACTTTCAAGGGAGAAACATCTCCCTGCCCTCTGGACTTTGCCCTGATTCTCTGAGTGAGAATCCCTGTAGACCCCCTGGGGTTATGGTGCCTCTATGTCTGTGGAGATCCCTTTGTCCCTGACTACTATCATTTCAAGTGTTTACCTTCAGGGCCATATGGGCAACTCCTGACTGAGAGTTTATACAATGGGGGAGGGTTGACTAATCAAAACATAGCTATCACTCCATAATACAATATACAATATAATACTAACATATTATAACCCATAACATATTTCCCCATTAATATATTATACCTAGGATACATAATAACCATGTACAGGCAACATATAACCACACAATAACACATAATCCCAATGTAACAATGTCATGCTCCCTTGGACATACTCACAAACCACTGACAATATGAGTCCTTAAACAATTAAATCATGACATATACAAAATACAAATGCAGGAAAAGTTGTAAACAACTGCATGTGATATCATGGGCTAAATTAAAAGTTAAGATTTTGGGTAAGACAGATTTTTGGTATTTAATTTTTCCATTCGATAGTGCTCCCCTGTTTTTTTTTTAACAATGGGGGGGTGGGATTTACTAACAGACTGTGGATGCTATTGCATCCACAATAACCCATGTTAACTTGTTATCCAGCTTCTTAGCTCATCCTGTAATTTACAAGAGCCCCTTCTCCCCTGTTATAGTTAGCTCATCGTGGCTCATCACAATTTATCCTGAACCTGGTTTTTAATGGGCATGTTTCGGGCACATCATTTGCATCTACTGTAACAGTCCAAGCTCTCCAAATTTACTAAACCCTAACCCGTCTTCAATATCAGCATGTGTAATAATAATTGCGTGTGTCAACCCTGTGTCAGTAGTTTATTTTATATATAAATAAAATTACTGTATATACTCGAGAATAAGCCGACCCGAGTATAAGCCGAGGCACCGATTTCCCACAACATACTTCTCATTGGCTAAAATATGTGTCATATGTATCATATTTCAGCCAATCAAAATTGAGTATTTGAATATAGGATATATTTCAACCAATCAAAATGCATGTATTGACATATGTGCATTCCGATTGGTTAGTCTTTAGCCAATGATAGGCCTATATTTTCCTGTATTCTGCTTGGTTGAAATCTCAGCCAATCAGAATAGGGCTTTCCTTCTACCGTTACCCTTCTCTGATTGGCTTTAGAAGGGGTACATATTTTGTTAATATGTAGTATTCATGAGAATACACAGGCATGTTGTCATTTCTGCCAGTTTGTTGTTGTCATTTGTAATTTATGGCATATTGCCAACAAATATGGCGCCTGCACTGATGGACAGAGATGCGTATGTCTGACTGCTATAAAATGCATGCTCTACTCTGAATGCGATGCGTAAAGGGTGGGTAGGGGGTGTATACACAGTGCTGCATTGGGCATTACCGAAAGCTTATCGCTGACCTAATTATAATATAAGCAGTTTAGTAAATCACATGGAGACCTGAGTAGTGCTAGAGCCTGATGAGCCACTGTAGATTTCGGCTTATCAAGATACATCTTAGTAAATTCCTCCTAATTATATTCTATTCTATTTCATAAATTATACACAAAAGCTGTAGTTTATTTGGGAAAATATCTGCATTTTTATTATTTGCTAACAACACAGTTGTGAATCAGAATGATGTTTCAAAGACACAAACCAGACGAAAGGTCAACAACATTACCTGTACTACACAATATTTTTTAATATTTCAGATTTAGCGCTATTGTGCTAAAAATATATAAAATAGCAGGTCTAATACACTTTCTATGTTACATCTTCCATCACCGTTACAGGAACAAGAGGTTATTAAAACACACTTTGCCTGGACACTGTTCAGAACAAGGTTGCCTAATTAAATTATCCTATGGTAAAGTATTTATACTTTTTCTGTCTTAGTTTTCCAGTAAAGTCCATGACCTCTGCTTTTAGTTCAAACATTTAGGATTCCAGAAAAAAGCAATTTCCATACAATTACAGCTCTTGAAATGGCAATACAATAAATCTATTCACTTTACACAAACACCTAGATATGTGGGCTGGTCGGATGTATTTTATCTATATCAGGAAATAGCTGTTTGGCTCTATGAGAGTTTATTCCTTCCAATGTATCAAGACCACTGTAGTCTGTTGAAAGACAATACAATATGCGTTTCATGTATTATTATCTTTTATTTGTAACGCGCCAACATATTCTAAAGTCCTATACATGGGTTAAGTTCTAAGCAAAAATGAAATTAACACATTGCAAAGAGCTCTTTTTGAGCTTAAATTCAAACAAGAGTGAAAACTTGCAAACTTACAATCTAAGGTTACAATGGCTATTTTCTATCGAAAACATTTCCATTGCTGCCCTCCACAGTCTTCACAGCCTATATTTAAAAAATACGAATCATATTGTTCTATTTTGATGTGAGGTAACATTGATAAAACAATAGCAATTTAATACATGTATACAACACTTTTCTCTTAAAAGAGACTTGGATGCTTTGTTTCCTCTTGCAAATTGCATTTAATATATATTGCATGATCCTTTAAATCTCAAAAACACAATATAATTTTTTTTTTTCCTTCTACAACTTCTTGCAGTGTAAATAAAAGATAAGCATATGTTTTTCATTTGCTTATGAAATTAATTATTTAGGGGCAAAATACGGTATATGATGTATGCATAGACTTTAACAGAGTACTTTTAAAACATTTCCTGTGCTATACTATCAGCCTCATTAAATTTGGGCTACGTGTTAAAATTTCAATAACATTGAAATAGGACTTATAGCTATTAAATTAGCCCAGTAACGCAGACAACTTGAAGGTTAGAACGCAGCAAAGCTGAAAAATACCTACGGGACGTTGAACGCTGACCTTCGCAGCAGCAAATCCTTTGTTCTCTTGTAACTGTAACTGCTACAATTCCAATCATGCTATTAAATTGCAATGAAGTCACCCGCGAGGTAGCCCGTAACACGCAAATGGAGCCCAAAGCCCAACTTGTGCTGGAGAGGACACGCAAGGGGGGTAAAGATCAGTACATAGCCCCGTAAATGCAAATAAAAACACACTACTGTACTTTTATTAAAAGGGAAAGTGATGTAAGGTCTTAGAATTAATAGCACAACATTCTCAAGCCCGCAGATCGGCCCCAAAAAATACTCTATTTCCTGTTTAATTTCTGTGTTATATCGATCCTGGCAATCAATGAGGTAATACATATACTGTAACTTACATTTAATAGAATATCATATTTACGGCTTTATTAATATTGCATTATTGTGGAATGTGGGTCTGATCGCAGCTTGTAATTGAAGCCCGTAGGACTTTGAAATCTAACCTCCCCTTTTTCAGTGATGTAATGCATTTGCATTGGCTCAGTCTAAACCCGTAACTACGGTTTACATTAATTGATCGTCTGCATGGACGCAAATCCAACGTTCTACGAACAAGCTACGATTTGCGTCTCAAGCCTGTAGCTCGTAGTCCATTCTAATAGCAATGTAACTCTGCCAAATTTCAATCCCGCAGCCATTACGGGCTTCACGTTAGGGTTACTGGCTTGGAATTTAATAGGACTGTATGTGACATATATGCTAACATTTACTAGAGCCTATGGCCTTCGGCGCTCATCGTGGACCTTGCAATGAGCGTGGTTTATTTTTCTCATCAAAATTTTGTAGACAATAATTATGAGTCAGTCCAGTGGCAACCTCACTCAGTGTACATCCTGTCATATGTGTGCACTACTGGAACAGATGATCCAGGGTCCAAACCTCTGTGAGAGGTGTGAGCATGTTGCCTGTCAAATTGGAGATCTGGAGAGGAGAATTGCAGCACATACTGATATTGCTCCACTGGAAAGGGAGTTGGTGCTCACTGAGCGCAGTTTAGCTGGGCCTAGCATGGAGGGTGGAGCTGGGGCTAGTGAGGATGTCCAGGGAGGCAGCTGGGTTACAGCTACAAGGGGAAGCAGGGGGATCTGAAGGAGGAGGCAGGCCAGTACTGAGTTGGCAAACACCAAAAAATGTGCCAGATTGAGTGAAACTGTTGGGGATGTCCATTCAGGAATGGCAATGCCAGATAGAGCTGTTCCCTCTAACAGCCAGGACAACAGTTCTACTAGAGGAGATTGAAGGCAGCATAGGCAGAGCAACAGACAGGTTTTGGTGGCCTGAATTTAAGCCTATAGTCAGAGAAGATATTTATGCTGGAACTAGTGATAATGTTGAATGTTTGTGGGTAGAGTTAAATAGCGGAGCAGCAAATTCCAAAAGAATATTAGTAGGAGTATGCTATAAACCCCCAAATATAATTGAAAGCTAGGAAAGGCAATTATTGTTACAGATCAGAAATGCAGCTAAGCATGGGCAAGTTCTAATAATGGGACATTTTAACTACCCTGAAATAAACTGGATGAATGAGACCAGCAGTTCAGCTAAGGGGAGCAGGTTCTTGGGTACACCCAGGGATCATTATCTGGCCCAGGTTATACAAGAACATACTAGAAATGAAGCTATCTTGGATTTAGTTATCACAAATAATATCAGTATGGTATCAAATGGTAAAATAGGGCAACCTTTGGGAAACAGTGAGCACAACACAGTCTCATTTGAGATTGAATAAAAAAACAAGACTGGAAGGGGCCAACAAAAATTCTTAATTTTAAAAGGGCAGATTTTAACGGTCTAAGGGCAGCAATACAAAGTATAGACTGGGACAGAGAACTGATTGGTAAAAATACTGAACATAAATGGACAACATTTAAATTCTTACTAAATATACATACTTATCACCATATGTCATGTGGAAATAAAAGTAAAAGGAGTAAATCACATCCAATGTGGCTTAACAATGATTTAAAGATCAAGAGCAGAGTAAAAAAACAGGCATTTAAATCATACAAACAGGAGGGGAAAGAGACTGCTTTACGTGAGTACAAGGAAATCAATAAGGGCAAAAGGGCTTTTAGACTGGCTAAAATAGAAAATTAAAAATTAGTTGCAAAAGAGAGTAAGACTAACCCTAAAATACTTTTCAATATGTTAATGGAAAGTAGGCCAGGAAGGAAGCTATAGGAACATTACAATGTGACACAGGCCGTCTGATAATTAGTGACCAGGAAAAGGCAGATGAGCTAAATAGGTTCTTTTCTTCAGTATACACAAGGAAGATACCAGTGGTTGGGACACTGCAACATAATGGGGCTACACTACCTACCGCCAAACAATTGGTTAACGCAGGAAGAAATCCAAAAGAGGTTGGAAAAAATAAATGTTAATAAAGCCCCGGGTCCTGATGCAATACATCAATGGGAACTGAGGTAACTGGGTTCTGTAATAGCCAATCCATTATGTTTAATTTTTACAAGATTATCTCAACACATGGTCTCTACCAGATGCCTGAAGAAAGGCAGAAATGATACCTATATTTAAGAAGGAAGCAAGACCAGTGAATCTTAAAAGCCTTTTAAAGGGTTAATATGGGATAATGTACAAGAATATGTCTATTTGAACAGGAATATAAGTAGGAGTATACATGGATTGTTGATGGATAGGTCATGTCAAACAAATCTAATTTGTTTCTATGAGGAGGCTAGTAGGAACCTGGATCAACTCAGTGGAAGTAGTCTTTTTGGATTTTGCAAAAGCTTTTGATACAGTGCCACATGGAAGACTATTGTGCAAACTAAGGGATACAGGAATTACAGTAAATATTTAGTCATGGATCGAGAGCTAGCTAAAAGACAGGAAGCAAAGGGTTGTGGTAAATGGAACATACTCCGATTAGACTAATGTGGTAAGCGGGGTTCCTCAGGGTTCAGTATTAGGTCTTCTCCTTTTTAACATATTTATTAATGACTTAGGTGGGACTGGAAAGTATTGTCTCCATTTTTGCTGATGACACTAAGTTGTGCTAGGTAATTAAATCAGATAATGATGTACTTTCCCTCCAAAGGTGTTTACATAAAATAGAGGAATGGGCATCTAATTGGCAGATGAGATTAAATACGAATAAATGCAAAGTTATGAATCTGAGAAGGAAAAATAGCCATGCAATTTAAAATCTTAATGGAGCAAATATAGGGGTATCACATATGGAAAGGGATTTGGGGATGCTTGTGGACAACCACCTAGGTAACGGTGCTCACTACCAAGCAGCAGCTGCAAAGGCAAATAAAATATAAGCATGTATTAAAAAGGGTATAGAAACAAGGGAAGCAAATATAATCCTGCCACTATACAAATCCCTAGTAGTCTGACATTTGGAATATGGAATACAATTTTTGGCACCACTTCATAAAAAGAAGATTGGAAAAGGAGAGCTGGAAAAGGTACAGAGAAGTGCCACAAAACAAATAAGGGGAATGGAGGGGCTAAGATATGAAGAAAGACTAACCAAACTAAGCCTTTTTTCTCTAGAAAAAAGGCGTCTAAGAGGAGTTATGATTACCTTATATATATACATCCAGGGTCAGTATAAAGATGTGTCAAGTAAGCTTTTTGTGCCAAGAGGATTTCAGCTGGCAAGAGGACATCCTTTGAGGTTAGAAGTAAAAAGATTCCACCCTAGAGAAAGAAAAGGGTTCTTCGCAGTAAGGGTGGTTAATCTGTGGAATTCTCTACCAAAGGAGGTGGTGACAGCGGATTCGATAGATAACTTTAAAAGGGGACTGGATTTATTTTTACTTAAAAAGGGCATTCATGGTTATACTGGATAATTAGAGAGAGAGTATTGATCCAGGGAGGGATCCAATCGCCAGTATCTGGGGTCAGAAAGGAATTTTTTTTCCTATGAGATGATTGGATAAGTTTCACTTGGGTTTTGTTTTCTGTTTGCCTTTCTCTGGATACATTTAATTAACAACTAATCTGCATATTGCAGTTCAAAAGAGATCTTAAAAGGTTGAACTTGATGGACTGAAAGTCTTTTTTCAACCTCAATTACTATGTAACTATGTAACTATATGAGGGCCTCTGACTCTTTTTGTTTAATTCTTATTCATATATTCACATTTTTCTTTCCTGTAGCTTTTTAAATGGACCTTGCGAACAAGCAGCGATATTGCCTCATGTGGCAATAACTATGGTCTTGCAATCTTATTGACTCTGAAGAACCACAAAGGGAGTAAACTAGTGAGGAGATGTCAGCCTTATTGGACCCTACTGAAAATTCAATTACATCCTACATTTCTTTTTAGTTTATTTGCTAAAGTACTTGTGGTTTATCACTCTTCGGATCACATTAAAAACATTTTAGCTACTACCCTCCATTCAAGATAATTAATAATGATTCTTTCACTGGAGTTTTGTTTTAAGTACAACTGGTTTGCACATATTGGAAGCTGAGGGTAGAGGGCATATTTGTCCGATCCTGGCATGTCAGATCTTCTGCCCATATAAAATAAGGTTTAGGGAACTGAAACCTCACTTCATTAATTATTGTTGGCACTACATACAACAGAGGTATTTTGCGGCTACACGTGGTAAATATCACTCAGAAAGCTTGACAAATGTCCAAAATGTTTGCTTTACAAAGGGCCAATGTTAAATGGTTTAAAATACACAGTATGAATTGTTGAATCACTGGGATTAATCAGTTCCTTTTCGTAAGAGTCTGACTTGGAGTCTGTATGCGAGACAGTATTTTTTGCTGATGTTATACTTGGAATCTTAGATTTGCTTTTCTAATAAAGGGTAGTAGTAATTATCAGTGCAGAAAGGAAACTTGATTACTTTATTCTGCCTGTTTTATATCTACAATCGAAGAAAAAAGAAAGTGTATGAAAGAGGATGAAAAATGTTTGAATAAAAATAATTTGCCTTTTCTAGAAATGTAAACAATACAAATGTGACATAGTTGTCGAAGGGATTGATACAGTAAATCCAAATAAGGGGATATGAGCTTGATTGACCAGTGTTAAATTGAATTTAAATTTTAATGTTTTTCGCCTGTGTCAGATTGCACAAGCTAAAACATTTAATTTGAGCATGCGAAACAGTGAGCTAAATATACAGTTTCCTTAACAAGATTTAAAAGGCCTGCTAATGGGACTAGTGGCTAAGTCCTGATAATAGCAGCCTTGCAGCCCTATTCATTTCCAAGCCAGTAACCCCAATGTGAAACCCTGTAATGGCTGCGTGCTTGAAATTAGGCTGAATTGCTTTGCTATTAAATTAGAATGGGCTGCAAGCTACAGGCTTGAGACGCAAATCGTAGCTTGTTCGTAAAATGTTGGATTTGCGGCCTTGCGGACGATGAATTAGTGTAGACCGTAGCCAATGGAAAAAGAGATTGTTAGCGTTACGTCACTGAAAAAGGGCTTAAATTACAAGTTGCGATCGGACCCACAATATTAATAAAGCCGTAAATATGATATTTTATCACATGCAAGTTCCATTATATGTATTAACACATTGATTGCCGGGATCGATATAAGACGGAAATCAAACATGAAATAAATTATTTTTCGGGGCTGATTTGCAGGCTTTAGAATGTTGTGCTATTGATTCTAAGACCTAACATCACTTTCCTTTTTATATGAAGTACAGTAGTGTGTTTCTATTTGCATTACGGGGCTAATTTAATAGCCGTAAGTACTACTTTCAACGTTATGTGCTACATTTTAACACGTAGCCCGAATTTAATGAGGCTGTTGGTCCAGATAGAGACTAATGGGGTCCAGGACCTAATGCTAAGGCTGGTCCATAGCCTTATAAGCCACCACGTGGGCTAGGGTAGGCAACTCATCCTTTACAGTAGAACCTACCGACCTGCTGTATCCCATACAGTAAATTTGGAGGCGGCTAATACAGCGAACACCTAACTCAAAAACTCCCCTTTTCTCTTAATAAATAATGTCTTCCTCAGTCAATCCTCTTACAGTGCTCCACAATATAATAACCTAACACAAGAGGTACCATTGCGTCACTACACTCTACACTACACTACATCTGAATGAGTTTCTTGTTTC
The DNA here is from genome assembly GCA_027410445.1 of Discoglossus pictus. Lineage (NCBI taxonomy): Eukaryota > Metazoa > Chordata > Amphibia > Anura > Alytidae > Discoglossus > Discoglossus pictus. Next base: position 320,181,959 of record CM050163.1, on the reverse strand, counting down.
AAGCTGATAAATAAGAAAAACTGTAATAAAGCAAATTACCTGACCAATGGTTTATTTTGGAGTGTTTTGGTTAGTTAATTATTTATTGATATATTGTGAGTACCGTATTTATTCGAGTATAACGCGCAAAATTTTCTACCAAAAAAAAAAATCAAAGTTAGGGTGCGCGTTATAAACGAGCGCTGGGGTGGGGTGGCAGTGGTGGCCGGTCAATTGAGGGCGCAGGCGAATTGTGAGTTTGCACTGCGCCTTTTCTGGGCTGCAGCCGCTCACTGTACGCGAGGGCGAAGAGAAAGAACGTCCCCTCATCGCGTACAGTGGGCGGCCCACTGTATGGTTGCCGCTTCATCTCGCCTCGCCCACACGTTACGGTAAGCATTGCTTTTGTACCGTAAACGATGGCAACTCAGGGTATCAAGAGAAAACGTTCTGCATATGACGCTTCATTCAAGCTCAAAGTTGTTGATCATGCTGAAATTCACGGAAATCGAGCAGCTAGCAGAGAATTCACTGTACCAGAGACGAATGTTAGAGAATGGAGAAAACAGAAAGTCGTCCTGAAAGATATGAATAAAACAAAAAAAGCACAACGAGGGAGACAAGCCATGTACCCAGACATGGAGAAGGAACTTTATGAATGGATCATTGACCAAAGAAGTAGTGGGTACATCGTCACATCACTCCACATTAGACTTCAAGCCCAAAAGTTTTGCAAAGATTCAAACTTCAAAGCCTCTAATGGATGGACACAAAAGTTTATGAAAAGGCATGGACTTGCAATACGCCAGAGAACAAAGATAGCACAGAAGCTGCCGAATGATTTAGAAGAGAAGATCGCTTCATTCCATACCTTTATAATTAAACATCGCAAGCAGATTAATTTTGAACTTTCACAGATAGGCAATATGGATGAGACCCCCATGTGTTTTGACCTACCAGGCAACAGGACAATTGACAGCAAAGGGAAGCGCACAGTCCAGATTAGAACCACAGGCCATGAGAAAACTCATTTTACCGTTGTGTTATCCTGTATGGCAGACGGTTTTAAACTTAAACCAATGGTGATTTTTAAAAGAAAGACTATTCCAAAAGGAGTTAAATTTCCACCAGGTGTCGTGATCCATTGTCATCCTAAAGGATGGATGGATGAAAAGGGCATCATTTTATGGTTAAATAAAGTTTGGAATACTAGACCAGGCGCACTACTGAAGAAATCCATGCTTGTATGGGACCAGTTCCGCTCACACCTGACAGACATTGTGAAGGACAAACTGAAAAGTCTAAAAACATTTCAAGCTGTGATTCCAGGTGGACTAACCTCTATTCTTCAGCCACTAGATGTGGTTTTAAACAAACCCTTCAAAGACAGAGTCAGGGAAAAGTGGATTACCTGGATGAAATCCGACGACAAAGAATTGACTGCAAAAGGAAACCTCAAGAAACCTGGCCTATCTCTTGTGACATCCTGGGTTAAAACATCATGGGAAGACATACCAAAAGAAATGATCATCAAGAGTTTTTTGAAGACAGGCATCAGCAATAAAATGGACGGCACAGAAGATGACCTGCTGTGGAATTCAGACTCAGAAGAAAGCGAAGAAACTGGAGAAACAGATGTTCCTGCCAACTGGGACACTGATGAAAAATTAACTCGAGAAGAATGGGAACAACTCTTTGGTATATCTAATGATGAATCTGACTTTGAAGCATTTTAAATACTGTAAATATTGTTACCGTTAATTTTATTTCGGTATTGTGTTTATACCAGTTTACGTTGTCAATAAATGATTTGGTGTGGATTTTTAATCGAAAATTAGGGGTGCGCGTTATACACGAGTGCGCGTTATACTCGAATAAATACGGTAAGTTCATTTTTTGGGAGCTAATGTGGTTAATAGGTGTAATTTTAATGGATACCTTCTAAAATTAGATTGTTTGGGCTAACTGGGATTTTAACAGGTCAGACTGGATCGAGGGCTATGTGCCCTATTATATATCTCCTGACAAGATTTTCAGTGGGTGTGTGGAAAATTATTTTCATGAATTTAGTTGGGCATTGCTTTAAGGGACCACTATAGTTTGAGAAAAATTTCAGTTGTTTGTGAAGTTTGTTGCAAATTACCAACATTAGCAACTCTGTAAATAAAAGTATTTTTTAATAAAGTTTGTATTTTAGTAGACAATGCATGTGTCTGAAGGATGGCATTTTTTTGTCTCCCATACTTCCTACTGGCTTGGAGCCTGAGAAGGTGTGTTCTGCTCATTTGAATTATCTTTTAAAAAGTGGAAGAGGAAGATTGAAGGGGAAGATTGAGGGGGATTTATTAACTGATTGATGAATGTAGATAAGATTTCATTACTGGATACTTTCCTCCTCCCTCTCATATGCTCAGCATACGCAGTTTACAAGTATACTTGCAATCCTTGCTTGACCTGTTTTTATAACCACCTGGTTCTACCTTGAAATTAAGTATTATTTTTAGGGCAGCTCCCATGAACTAGCAGAGTCTGAAAAAAATAAGAATATTCTCTGAAAATAATTTTATTCCCATGGCTTACACAATTGCTGTTATTGTTAGTTTGTTAGAGTTTATTAAGCAGAGTAAAAGAGGCAATGTAAGGGGTGCGAAATGACGATAATGGAATTATGAAGATAAGTTATGAAAAGGGATGAAGATGATTTATGTGAGAAAGCTAGTGCTATTTTTCATTTCTTAATGTTTCAAACTTGTTTACTCTTTCAAGTCTATTTGTTTAAATTATGGTAATAATGATATAGTTAATTGTAGCAATGTTATTATTTTTTAGCGTGTCCATCAGGAACATACAAGCCTGAAGGATCACCAGGTGGAATGAGCACTTGCATCTCATGTCCTGATAAAAACCATACCTCCCCACCAGGAAGTACATCGGTGGAAGACTGTATCTGCAAGGAAGGTTATGATAATGATGGTCAAGGATGCAAAGGTATGTGTTAAAATGTGAAATATTTATATCTGGGGAAAATGTTGATTTATCACATTACTAATATGAGTATTGATGCACTATATATATATATATATATATATTTTTTTTTCCTTTTTCAAATATCTGTTTAAATTTCACATATATACAAACACAAAGAAAAAGCAAGCAAAAAAACATTTAAAATTGACACAATCATACCCTCCAATTCGTTACATGTAAGAAAAGGAGAATTTTTAACAAATTTCCAAAACAATTTGGGATTGGGTTGGCATATATGGCCATTAGAGTAATACCTTTTCCATCCAATATAGAGATAGTACTTTTTGGCATTCATTATGTTTTAATCAGTACAACAAGACACCTAAATATAACAATTCATATGTAGAGTATATTATGATACCATTTTATCTCAAATTCTAGGTGGTCCATTGGACCTACCTGCCAATAGAGTTTACTCCTTTTATTACGCTTTTCCCTTTTCCTTTCCTTTTTTTCTCCTTTCTTTTTTCCCCTTCCTTCCATAAGTTTTGTTGTATATTATAAATTTACAGCCTAGCATGTGACAGGTACAATTACAAATATCTTCATTGCTAGAAAGACCATTCAATAGCGGTGACACCCGCAACCATAAGCGGGCCTTCCAGAGGATTTATACTTGATTCTCTAGATGTTACCACAATCTAACTTATAGTCATAAATGAACATTCAAAAACAAACAAAAACACACAAACAAACAAACCACCAAAAAATAAATAAAAAAAAGATGCACTATATTTTAAGAGCTCGATTACATGACTCCGGCAGGAACTCAAAATCTGATAAGTACCTACGGGAGCTCTTACGAGAGAATATAATAATATGTAATACTACACATCCTAAAGTACAAAAGAAGCCTTTCTAATGTTTAACCCAGAACTATACAACAATACTAAGGAACAATAAACAAAACCACAGTATCAGTTACTAATACCTACCTACTCACTAAATTAAACACTGACACTGAACTAATGCTAAGTCACAACTGATTAATATAGAGGATTAATGCCTACCCATCTACCACCCACACACCTGTGTATCGCATGCTGTTTACATAAATGGTAGAAATTAATGATGTGCAACAGTAATAAAGAACATCAATGTGTCAATGTCTCAATGGGAAACACCTAGCTAGATAGATACAATATTGCAATATTTATTGACGTTCTTTCTGTGCTGGGTTTGCTTTGGGAATTGCAATTATTGTATTTATGAATTGCAAATACACACTCATATCTACTTAAATGTGTTCATACGGACCCTTGCGAGTCTTGTAAGCTATTTTCCCTTATATGCCAAACCACCTAGCTACGCATCAGTATGTTTTTATGTAAAATAGCTGGCAAGAGGCATGTAATTGAGCTCATAGATATTCCTATTATTCTTTGTTTACCTAAAAAGCTCAAAATATACATTTTTTATTTATTTTTTAATAAAATATATAATTTACTTTAATTTCTATAAGAAACTTACATGATAGTGTATTTCCTATTCAAACTAACAAACAAGATATATTTGAGTAGGAAGAGGTCAAATAAAAAATAAAAAAATTAAAATACACCTCATTAATAGGAATGGAAATCTACGATCATAAAGTGTTTTTGCTAAAAATTGCTAAAAATGTAATCTAGTATAATGGGTAATAGGTACTACTATTCCACTGCTGCCACATTAAATCCTTCTGAAATCCATTTTATCTCCAGATTATATCCACTTTCTCATACCCACCTCCCTAATCTAATTCCAGTAAGATATTGTATTGTGTTTCCAGTTTTTAACAATGAGCTAAATGTGTGAAATTCATCATTCACAGTATTACAATTTGTACTGGAAACTGGAACACGGTAACTATACTTTGTTTGGTTTTTTTTTTTCTACAAAAGTACCTTTGCTATAGTGGAATGACAGGTGTATTTAATAGCATTACCTCATTACATACAGTGTAGCAAAACAATGTGGAGTTAAATAATTGAAAAATGTGGTAGCAAAGGGCTGTATTGAAGTTTTCCATATAGGAAATAGACATATCTGTCTTGCAGCCCATTAGAAGCTTAGTGAATCTCAGGGTCAATGTCACTCTGACTAACCCCAAATCTAATACAAATTTAGCACTTTTCCACTGTAGGCAATATTAATATGTGTTGCTCAAATCTCATCAGTTTCTAAGATTTTGAAATAAGATGGAAAGAAGATTTTTTATGTTCCAATGCTCTATTTTCTCTGAACATAGAAGTTAAATATTTCCAACCATATGAATTACTCCCCCATTATTATTATTGCTTCATTGTAACTCGCCAGTATATTCCGTAGCGCTGTACATAATTGAACTTTTAAACCTTTATCAATTTCTCAACATATCTAAAGGCAAGTGATGCATGTTTTCCACTCTATTCCTTCCAGATTTTATAACAAAATGTCATTATCATCTCATAATTTTTTTGTATATTTTATTCCTGTAACCACATTGCATCATTCAAATCTGTTGGAACTATTGTTACCTTTTCCATTGCCCTTCTATCTGGTATTTTATGGTCGATGATTAAATCAGTATCTTCAAGATGTTTTTGTTTCTAATATCCCTATCCCTAAAAAAAATGAAAATGCATTAGTAGGATTACCTATATCACATATATCATAAGACACATATCTCCTAATACATCAAATATTTTTAGCTACTAGAATTAGCATAACTAAAAATTGTGAATCAGATAAACCCACAACAGAAGAGGGAAAAAAATCAATATATAAACACAATGTACATGATATCAGCAGTTATAGCTGAAAAACTCAAAAAATAGATATCCTTTTGGAACATTCAGACACTGAAAATAGACAAAAATAAATAAATAAATAACATAAGAATCTAAATAACTTTGAAGAAAGAGAAAGTCAATAATTGATTAAATAACCCCGCTATTCATCTTCTCCACGCCCAGTTATTTTTTTTTTGATTCATCACTGTTAATTATTTAAAATTATATAAAAGAGTAAAGAAATTTATGTATTTGTGTATATCTATAACATAATTAATTATTTGTATTTTGTTTTAATTACAAATAAAAATGCTTAAAAAAAGATGTTTTTGTTGAAACACAAGTAAAGGTGTAAATTATGGTTTAATTTAAAAAAAGTAGATAATAAATAGTATGTTGTTAATTAAAGGCTATTAAACATATGCATTTTGTTACTGCAAGCTTAAAATGCAGTGCTTTATACTTGTCTTTCAGTCAACCTGTGGCATCTTCTCCCTTAACCACTGCTGTTATCTTTCTTCCAGAACATTAAAGATTACTCCATGTGGGTCTGTCAGTCCCCCCCAAAATCCTAATATAATTTGCTAAAATGTATTTGAGCATGTTCAGCACATGGGAGTTACAAAAATATATTAAAAGATATTAATCGGTGCTTGAGTTAACTGATTTGTCCATGCTGTTAATTGCATTAACACATTATTTTAATATAATGCTTATTATCCATTATGTCAGGTTCAGTAAATGTTCTCAGAGGCTTTAAAGTGGCTATAATATTTCTTATGGACATTATATACAGTGTATATATATATATATATATATATATATATATATATATATATATTATACAAAGCATGGGTGTAGGAGCCAAAGAAAATCTGGGGGTGATACCGCATATAGTATAACAATATCACACAACTGCTTCTCTACACATAAACACACACATTGGAAAATCTGGGGGGATTTCCCCCTCGTCCCCCCACAGTTCCTTCACCCTACATTGTAACATTTTCCAGACTCTGAGAAGCTTAGTGAATATGGACCACTAATACAGTTGTATAATCTTTTTTATTTTCTTTCATGTAAAATTACTTAATTGCAGAGCTATATCTTCAGTAATAAGAAAACTATGCATTGAAGTATTTGTGACGATCTATCTTAATAGCAACATTTTATTTAACTCAATATATTGTAACTGAAATAATACAATATTTTTCATTTTACATAATCCTATTAAAGTATAATCTGAATTTTCTGTACAATAAAAATATATTTATATTATGACTAGTCTAACTCAGACCAGATTTCCTAGGAATGCAAATCATTCTCCCATAACAATTGTTTTTATATTCTAAACATCATTAGTTGTTCGCTGCCCTGAGCTACTGCCCCCTGAGAACGGCAACTTTATCCAGGACATGTGCAACAATCACTTTGATGCTGCCTGTGGAATCCGATGCAACCCAGGGTTTGATTTAGTTGGAAGCAAGATTCGTCTTTGTCAACCAAATGGGTTGTGGTCAGGTTCAGAAGCCACCTGCCGAGGTAAGTAAGCCATCATTTTTTTTAGCTAGTCCACCATGATTATATATAATGTATGTGTACAAGGCAATGAGTAGTACCAGTGGTTGATCATTGACGTCCCACAGATACGCCGCTAACAATATAAACTATTTTACTAACTGAGCATGAAAACAGTTTGGTACAACAAAAACTTTTGAATAAAGCAGTAGAAATTAGCCTCCTTATGTTGGACAATAATTGTTTTTGATAGGTATCGGAAACAATCTTGAACCATCAGACTCTTTTATCAATCATATAATTTCCTGGAGGATATCCCTTCAGTGAGTTTGCCAAATGTAGTGCGTTGGTAGAGAACATGGCCACTGTTCTATATTTCATTAGAGGCAATTGGATATTAAGGAAAGTCAACTACTGTCATCACAAACATTGTTTAAGCAGCACATGATTGTAACTCATTTGTTAGTTGAAATATTCCATGAACTCAAATCAATACTGGAACAATTCTACCAAAAAAGATTTAAACTTAATTGTATGATTTACGCATCAAATTTACCATGGGATTAAAAGAATTATATCCACTACAGCAAAGGTTACAGTTACTGCAGAAATGAAAAGTACACATATAAATAAATATAATAATTAGTTGTTATTTTGAGTGGAAGGTTACATAAATGAGCTTGAAAGCTGGGTAATTTTACATGAAAAAGTCTTCCCATTCTATTAATGACTTTATCTCACATGATTAATTATTTCTCAAATGGGCGGGGGGGTGATAGACTACAAGTTCATGGACAGATGGATAAATAATAATAGTCTTATTGTTATCACCCATCAACGTGCCCTAAAAATAATTATTTTGATAATGATACCTCTCGCTTAGATTCAATCCATTTCTAAAATGACATGATCCTGTCATTATATCAACACTTATTAGATTTTAGATTGTAGTGGAATAGCCATCATAGTGTAAATACCATGCAAAAGAGAGGGACTCTCTGCAGTTTACCATCAGTGATATATTATTGCCTCCATTCCACTCATTTTATGATTAATCTAACCCTTCTATCTCATCCATCTCCTTCCATCTCATGCTCTTATCCTAGCATTTCATAGACAGTGCTATGTGGTGTAACCCTAACAACCTTATTAAATTGCGATTTGGCCAATTGAATAGAGCTCTATATAAGCACATAGCATAGTTTTTTACAGACATTTTTAGTTAGTGAATGGATAGAAGTTCGCTAACTAAAAACTTCTGTAAAAAAAAAATGCTATGTGCTTATATAGAGCCCTATTCAATTGGCCAAATCGCAATTTAATAAGGCTGTAAATGCACAAGGGTATAGCATTTTCATGGATTTGATTAACATACCAATTTAACTAAGCAGGCAAATGTTCACTTTCATGATAAATGGGGGGAAAAAGATCAAACTGTAAAAACATACTGTTACTCCTATATAGATCATGAAATATGGTTTCTATTATACTCAATAAAACTCCACTAGTCTATAAATTATGATTAATGGTTACCAATTTAAAATACCACCCCGCTACATAGAACAAAATATAAACAGTAAAGACAGACATGCTGTATTCACTGCAGTGTATTTGTCTCAAAGCATTTAATTAAGATATTAGTTGTAAGAATCATAAAATAAGGTTTTTTCTCCCATTCTGTAAATGAGTTAGCTTTTTAAACAAGGTGATTCATTACATTTAAATTCTGTACTGTGGTATACACAAGCATGGTTACCAAGATGTGGTTTCCCCCTTACTGGGGAACTAACGATTGCAGATTACTATTTTTAGCTATCATATTGAATACTGATTTTTCCACTAGGTTGATCCAAAACAAAGTCAAGAGGTTTTTCATATGTATCACAAAGTTCTGTAAGCATATGAGATTAGGAGATTAGGAGATGTAAAGAAATGTTTTTTCATTTATTATTGTAAACATTTGTCACATCTTTTAGTCACATGATGTTTTTACTCTTAGATATATATATATATATATATATATATATATATAGATAGATAGATACAAGTCACATTATTATGACGATCGCCTCATTTTGAAGTTTGCAGCACGTAGCTAATTAAATATGGCACATGCCATGAGCTGGTTTGGTTAGTATATAAGGCATTCTGCAAACATATTAGCCATGTCATGGGTAAAATGTATCCGACTTTGAAAAAGGCATGACTATTGGCTTTCGGGCCAAGGGTGGCAGTATTTCTGAAACGATGCAGTGTGTGAACTAATCATGTGCTGCTGTGGTTGCAAAATTATTCACCCCCTTGGCATTTTTCGTGTTTTGTTGCCTCAAAACCTGGAATTAACTTGGATTGTTTGAGGATTTGCATCATTTAATTTACAGAACATGCCCACAACTTTGAAGATTCTTTTTTTTTAATTGTGAAGCAAACAACAAATAGGACAAAATAACAGAAATTGTCAATGTGCATCACTATTCACCCTCCTAAAGTCAATACTTTGTAGAGCCACCTTTTGCAGCGATCACAGCTCCAAGTCGCTTTGGATAAGTCTCTATGAGCTTGCGACATCTTACCACTGCAATTTTTGCCCATTCCTCCTTACAAAACTGCTCCAGCTCCTTCAAGTTGTATGGTTTGCACTTGTGACCAGCAATCTTTAAGTCTGACCACAGATTTTCTATTGGATTGAGGTCTGGGCTTTGACTAGGCCATTCCAACACATTTACATTTTTCCCTTAAACCACTCAAGTGTTGCTTTAGCAGTGTGTTTGGGGTCATTGTCCTGCTGGAAGGTGAACCTCCGTCCTAGCCTCAAATCACGCACAGAGTGGTACAGGTTTTGCTCAAGAATATACCTGTATTTAGCACCATCCATCTTTCCCTCAACTCTGACCAGTTTCCCAGTCCCGGCTGCTGAAAAACATGCCCACAGCATGATACTGCCACCACCATGTTTCCCTTTTGAGATGGTGTTCTTTGGGTAATGTGATGTGTTGGGTTTGCGCCAGACATAGCGTTTTCTTTGATTGCTGAAATGTTCAATGTTCAATTTTAGTCTCATCAGACCAGAGCACCTTCCTCCATACATTTTGGGAGTCTCCCACATGCCTTTTCGACAAAATCAAAATGTGCCATTTTGTTTTTGCTGAAAGTAATGGCTTTCTTCTGGCCACTCTGCCATAAAGCCCAACTCTATGGGGTGTACGGCTTATTGTAGTCCTATGTGCAGATACTCCAGACTCTGCTGTGGAACTCTGCAGCTTCTCCAGGATTATCTCAGGTCTCTGTGCTGCCTCTCTGATTAATGCCCTCCTTGCCCAGTCTGTAAATCTTGGTGGGCGGCCGTCTCTTGGCAGGTCTGCTGTTGTGCCATGTTCTTTCCATTTGGTTATGATAGATTTGATGGTGCTCCTCGGCATCATCAAATATTTGGATATTTTTTTATAAGCTGTAACAACATTGTCCTTTACTTGTTTGGAGAGTTCCTTGGTCTTCATTGCAGTGTTTGGTTAGTGGTGCCTCTTGCTTAGGTGTTGCAGCCTCTAGGGCCTTTCAAAAAAGGTGTGTATATGTAATGACAGATCATGACACTTAGATTGCACACAGGTGGACATCATTTCACTAATTATGTGACATCTGAAGTTAATTGGTTGCACCGGAGCTTTTTATGAAGCTCTCTAACAAAGAGGGTGAATACATACGCACATGCCAACTTTCTGTTTTTTTCTATTTCTAAAAAATAGTTTTATGTATACAGTATATTTTTCTCATTTCACTTCAACAACTTAGACTATTGTGTTCTGATCCATCACATTAAATTCAGATTAACAAAATATTGAATTTAAGGCTTTAATGTAACAAAATAGGAAAAAAGTCAAGAGGGTGAATAGTTTTGCAAGGCACTGTATATATATATATATATATATATATATATATATATATATATACACACAGTAACTCAAACAAACAGAACTCTCAAGCAACCAGAAAAATATTTGAATACTGTACTGTAAATAAATAATTTTTTTACAGGGCTCAACAAATGCCAGGAGACAGGTTGTCATGCCACAAAATGCTAGATTTCATCCACTGTGTGTCTCTGTTCAGTTTTACCTGGAAGCAGACAGGCATGAGTGACTGAGCCAGTGCAGTGTTGGTGTTACATTCCCCTGGTTCAGCGCCGTACCTGTGTGTAAGTGAGGAGTGAAAGCTGCTGCTGCTAGAACAGCACTCACTGACAAATATACTTAGCAGAGCATCCTATGTGCAGCTACACTAGGCCTCTTAATTGTGACTCTCAAGCAACCAGAAACTAGATTTATCCAGCATCTACCAATCCCTGTGGGTACCGGATAACTGAGAGTCTAGTTTTATATATATATATATATATATATATATATATATATATATATATATATATATATACATACATACAGGTATACCCCGCTTAAAGCTACCCCTTTTAGAGCTAAGTCGCAATAGAGCTGTTTTTCCTGTCAAACCTCTTTTAATGCTAAACCCTCCTATAATGATGTTTTTCCTGCCAGACCCCTTTTAACACTCTGATTTTCTATAGCACTGCCCCGCTATAACAATGTTTTTGAGTGACGGACCCTTTTTCACACTCTGGTTCACTATAACACTGTTTTTTTTCTCCAAAGAAAACAGATTCTAGGATGAAACAGAACCTTTAATATCAATAATGTAAAGTTTATATTTCTGCTAATGTTCAGTTTGTGTTAGTGCTATATTTGCTGTTTGTTTGAAGTTCATATAAAACCAAAAAAGTTTACATTTCAATTGAAATTGTGTGTTTTTTTCCACCATCCCTATTTTCCCTGTGAAGATCGGTTTGCCCTTAACTAATATACTGCCATATTTTAAAGGATAGTTGTATCAAATAAACCAGCCCGTGTCATATAGAGCAGTTTCTCTTGAGAAAGGACACATAATTCCATTTATTGTCCACAAGATGTCACTGCAGGACGTTGTGGTAATTACAGGCCCTTTGTTTCTATTTGCAGCTCTGATTCTCTGTGGGTGCTGCCCAGTGATCCACCCACTAATATACTGCCATATTTTAAAGGATAGTTGTATCAAATAAACCAGCCCGTGTCATATAGAGCTTTACTCTTGAGAAAGGACACATAATTCCATTTATTGTCCACAAGATGTCACTGCAGGACGTTGTGGTAATTACAAGCCCTTTGTTTCTATTTGCAGCTCTGATTCTATGGGGGTGCTGACCAGTGATCCACTCACCAAGCCGGGCGGGCCAAGCAGATAGTTTTTCCTGTCCGCTAACTGGCCCCTCATCAGGCAGCTAGTCACATACCCCAGGAGGCACGGCTATTATTGGGTGATGCTAATCTGGGCAGGGGATTTGAATGTGTTCAGGCCATCATGATGTAACTGTAGAGAAATCCTTTTGTGGAGTTGCTGTTTTTGAAATGATGTGAGAGAGTCCATATTAAACCATGCTTTCTGTAATACATAGGGAATGGTGTCATTTCTTTAAGAGGGAAGGCGTTTATTATTTTGCTATGCTAGAAATAACTTTGCTATGCTGAGCCTGTGTTCCTGATTTGCTATTGATTATGATATGACTGCCGTTCAGCGAGAGGCCTGTTCCTTCTGAAAAGATTGGCAGCTGTAAGAGAATTCTCTTGTAGCGCAAAACTAACTGGTGGCAGGATGGTGGAATCATGGTGCGTGAGCTGGCAGAAAGGATGGCTACTATCAAAGACATATTGGAGGAGCTAAGAGCAGAGAATGAGCACTGCAGAGGTGAGGTCATCCCAGCACTGGTCCCTGGCCCCAGCTTATCTGCAGCTGAGGAAGACGAGGTGTACTGGAGGTTCCAGAAGTGGAGGGCTAAGATGTCTCCTTATATAACGAGTAATAAGTTGGTGCCCCTGCTGGAAATAATTATTTGGAGGTCCTGGAGGGTTGGAGAGGGGTACATAACTGCTATACCTCAGTTCCTGTGGACATGGAGCTTCTATCCCCAGTGGAGGCAGAGAGCTTCTGTAGGCTTGGAGCAAACAGTGAGGAGGTCGGCCCAGGTGGGAACTGGCTCAAGTACTTTGAAGAGCCCCAACAATCAGATGAGGATGAGGAAGACGCGGCCTGGCAACACAAGGAGCTTGAAGCCTACAGCTTGTTGGATGATTGTACATGTTCAGAGATGGGATTAGCTATGCTCGCTGTGCCCTGAGGGTGGACTGTGAACCATTGAAGCTGCTCCAGCTGATAGCCAATGTCAGGGAGCCAGCCACAGTCCCAGGGACATGCTCAGCAAGCAGCCCAGGGAGCGTGGCAGAACAGGGGGCGCAGCCCTATCCAATTTGTGGGGAAGCCATTGCTAAGGACAAGGAAGTGGGGAACAGAAAATGTCTGTCAAATTGATGGCCCAATGAGAAGTCTGGATGAGAGCAGTGAGGTCCTGCTAGGGAACACCGTGACCATGGACTCAGAAGGAGGGAAGTGCTATGCCCAGTCGGTAGTTCCAGAGAGAGGGGGTGTTATATGCTGATCCAGATGCAACCTAGAGAATTGGAGCCTTTAGACCAGGCCACAATATTGGGTGTCGGCTTCAAGATCCGGTCATACCTTCCCCCGTGGAATTACTGTTTTTCTGGGCATCACAGGTGAGTGTTTTACACATACAATGGGGCAGAAGAGTGCATCGACCCTGATTTTTGGGGGGTGGGATGGCTGTTGGCAGAACCCAGGCCAAGCAAATAGTTTGGATGGGAGCAACTATGCTCCTGGCCTAATAGCGTAGGAGGGACACTTGGCCTGGACTGTGGGGTTTGTGCTGGGGGCACACTGTTTCATTGCATTTGCCTTGGGAGATCGGGTGGAAAGTTGATGCTCTATGGTTACCCACATTCAGCATTTGGATTCCAATTGGGGGCCTAGGAGGAAGTTGTTCCCACAAACCACTGGATACCCTGACACCCTACTATGCATGGAAATTGTGTGGGCTGGGGGTCATTGCTGGTCCTTTTTAAAGCATACTGAAGCATGTTTACCCTGTGGACACTGGACTATGGACTCTTGAGGACTATTGTTTTCCTAAAACCGACAATGATTTACACCAGAACGGAGCAGTCAGCTCATCAGGGGCAATCCGGGAGATTGACCCCCTCTTCGCTGAGTCGCAGGAGGGAGTGCTTGGGAAGATTGGTTTGCCTTTAATATACTATCATGTTTTCAAGGATAGTTGTATAAAATAAAACAGCCCAGATTATATAGAGCTGTTTCTCTTGCAGAAACATGTATTATTATTGACACATTGCAAAGGAATGGAGGGTCCTGTTTTTGAGCTTAAAATCTAGAGTACATAGTGCTTTTCCTAGAGCACCTTGCAAGATTGAAAACTTGCTATATTTTTATACTAGTGCTTAGGCTGAAATGTGTTTGTATTTTGCATTTAATGAATTTGCCTTATTATCTTGCAGTTCGAACATGTCCAAAACTTCATAGTATTGAGCATGGCAGAATGAACTGCTCATCAACTGATGTATCATATGGAACTGTCTGCCATTTCACGTGTATTGATGGATATCAATTAGAGGGCAATCATAAACTCTACTGCCAAGGAAATTCACAATGGGATTCAAAGGAGCCACGCTGTAAAGGTCTGCATGTCTTCATTCTTTTTTGATTTCTTTATTGAATGCTTTTGATTACTATAAACATGTATTGATATGTATAAACAGAAAGGGACTTGTATAGCAATCAGGTTTTAACAACTAGGTAGGGATGAACAAACTAATCTATTCCAAGTAGTCCCGTGTAAAAGTCACCTGGCTTTAAAACATTTTTTTGCAGCCAGGTACAATCCAGTATCTATAATATAAAGAAATGAAATAGCTTCTAAAAAGTTTGTGTGTGTGTGTGTTTTTTTTTTCTTTCTCTCTCCCTCTCTCCCTCTCTCCTTGAAATTCTGACCCTTCAGGTGCGAGGTTGCAAAACAAATGTAATGAGAAAAACAGGATCTACAAATCTTAGCGAGTATCCCTTTCAATAAAAAAATCCAGTGCTTGTTTCAGTCCATGTGCAAAATGTAAAATCACAGTGATGCACTGGAAGCAGATTAGTAATGCTGCAGGTAGCTATGCAGCAGCAGGAACTGAAAACAGGGGTCCTAGGAAGCAGACTGGGAGCTAAAGGCAGGAACCAGCACACAGGTCAATGTGATAGCTGGAACAGAGCAGATCAGATGGCCCCTGACAGACAGTGTAGGACACTGCAGTTGCAGCGGTGAACCAGGCAGGACAAAGACTCACAACAGGAACAGAGTCTTATAACTGACACATTGGAATGATCCTGGCTGGAGCTCAAGCTGGATCCTGACTTAGGATTTGAGAAGAGACCTGTGGAATACTGAAACCATAGGCAGTGGAGCAGGCAGCGCCAGCTTGTAAGACACAGAGCCAACCTTGTCCGCAATCTGAAATGGGCCAGTGTATCTTAAGGCTAATTTGTGGATCTGGAAATTCTCTGAGTCTGAGGTCTGCATACCTTTTTTTCAATAGCAGGCCCTTTTAGAGCCTCCTCTGGCCTTAGACCATCAGCGGCAGGATTTCCAGTGGTCAAATTGGTTATTGGAATGGACGGAGGGTGTCAAGCCTTTTACATCAGTTAATATATGGAGCCATCAGAATATCCTTGAGACCAACTCTTCCCGATTCCTGGATGACTAGCTGTGAAAGAAGAATGTTCAGGAGGAGCATGAAGGTGGGTGGAAGGGACTTAAAAACTAAGATGAGCAGACTCCTGAGCTTCCAATATGATTTTCAAGCAGAGGCATGGACATAGCGGGCAAAAAACAGGAAGTTGGCAAGATCTTCTTTGGTGCTCTTTGCATCTCAGCATCCTCACATTAGATGCAGGAGAGGGCATTAGCCTTGCCATTCTACGACCCTGGAACATATTTAATAATGAAACAGAAGCGGGAAAAGAAGTAAAAACAACCGGCTTGTCTCAAGTTTAGTCTTTTTGCGGTTTCCAAATACATAGGTTTTTTGATTGGTAAACACAAGGATCGCTACCCATTCTGGATCTCTACCTTGTTGTAGTGAAAGGACTTGTATACTTCAATGAAGCTGTTAGCTAAACCATGTAGGGTTACCTGAGATGGGTAGGTCATAGCAGAGAGGTGAGACAAAATTGTGATCCACTGGAGAAGGAACTGGCAACCCAATCCAGTATATTTGCCAAGAAAACATATAACCACATCCAGAGACATAATAATATGGCACTGGAAGATGGGCCCCTACAAAATTACTGTGGAAAAGCAGAGGGTGAGTATGAGTAGCATCAGATCTAATGAAGTGGTCGAGAGGATGCCCTGCTGTGGATGTGTCTGGTGGGGTAAGGAAAGTCTGCTGATGCAAAGAACAATTCAGCATAGAAACCTGAATGACAAGATTAAATACTGATATCCTGGGAATAGGATATTCAATATCTCCTAGATATAACCCCAAGAAAAGACATTACTCTCACTATAGGAGATTAGAATGCTAAAGTAGAGAACCAAAAGACACCTGGAGAAAGAAATGAATCACGTCACAGAGTAGTAGAATTCGGCCATGATAATTATCTGGTCATATTAAACACCCTCTTACAACAGCCTCAGAGACTACTCTACATATGGACATCACCAGATAGGCATTGTAGAAATCAGATTGACTATGTACAGTACTTTGTAGAAAAAGACGGTGGAGTGGCATACAGTCAGCAAAAACAAGACCTGGAGCTGACTGCGCCTCAGAGCATGAAATTCTTCTGGCAAAATTGAGGACTGAACTGAATAATATCCCATGTGAATATGCAGTGGAAGTAAAGAATAGACATGGAAAATAGAATGCCTGAGTAGCTGTGAACAGAAGTTTGTGACATTGTCCATAAAACACCAACAAAGAATATAATCAAAAGAAAGAATACTAAGAAGGCAAACTGGCTGTCTGATGAGGCTTTGAAGAATAAAGAAAGAGGAAAAGTGAAAATGTAGTAGTGATAGGAAAAGATTTGGCCAACTGAATGCAGAATCCAGAGGATAGCAAGAAGAGACAAGGAGACATTCTACAATGAGCGATGTAAAGAGATAGAAGAAGATAACAGAATGGGATTTCAAGAGATCTCTTCAGGAAAATTGGGAATCTCAAAGAAACCTTTCATTACAAAGTGGGCATGATTAAAGACAAAAATGGGAGGGATTTAACAGAATCAGATAGGATAAAGAAGAGGTAGCAAGAATAAAAAGAAAATCTATACAGGAAGGATCTTAAAAGCATAACCTCAATAGTTTGTCCAATGAGCTACAGTGAGTATCTTAGAGAGTATAGTGAGATGGATCCTAGGTAGCCTTGTTGCTAATAAGGCTGCAGGAGTTGATGAAATCCCAGCTGAACTGTTCAAAATCCTAGAAGATGATGCTTAGAGAGTGTTGCTTGCAGTATGCCAACTATATAGTCTATATACCAATCCCAAAAAGGCACTGCCAAAGAGTGTTCCAATTATTGAACTATTGCCAGCATGGTAATGCTCATTTCATATGCCAGCATGGTAATGCTTAAGATCCTGCAAGCTCAGCTCCAAAAATATATGGACCGAGAACTACCAGACATGCAAGTCGTGTTTCGTAAGGATCAAATTGCCAATGTCCGCTGGATAATAGGGAATGAAAGAGAGTTCCAGAAAAAATCATTTACCTCTGCTTCATAGATTAGTCTAAAGCATTTGATGGTTTGGATCATAACAAATGTGGCAAATTCTTAAAGAGATGAGAGCACCAAAACATCTCATCTGACTCCTGAGGAATCTGTAAGTGGAATCATTTTAGCGTCTAACGTTAAACAGTCAAAATAAAATGCCCTCCACCACTTCCTGCCCCTTCCTGTCTCATGGCTGAAAATGTTGCTAGCCACTTTAAAAACAAAATTTAAAATTCTCCTTAACAAACTCTCCTCTTAATGTGGAATAATATCTTGCCCTTCCCTTAAAAAAACGATAGCACCCTGCCTTCATCCCCAATCCCATATCCACTATGAACTCCTTTGACCCTGTAACTGAGGAGGAAGTCTCTATTCTTCGATCAGTCTTTTATCTTACAACCTGTCCACATGAACCTATTCCATCTCAGCTGATCTCTCCCCTCTCTACCACACTTATCCCAGATCTCGCACATCTATTCAACCTTTCCCTAAACACTGGCATGTTTCCATCACCTTTAAAACACGCCATTATTACAAAAATAATCCCTCATCTGATCCAGCCTCTGAATCTAACGATCACCCTATCTCTCTACATCCCCAGGCTTCTAAATAAGTGTTACGTAGTGCTTACCCAATTTATTTCCTCTAACTCCCAATCTGGTTACTCGCCACAACACTCCATAGAGACAGCTCCCTCTAAAGTCACTAATGACTTGCTCACCACCAAAGGGTAATGTCTCCATTTAATTCTACTGGATAGCTCTGCTGGCTTTGACACAGTTGACCACACTCTTCTCATCCAACTCTAAGCTCTCTCAGCATTTGTTACACTGATCTCTCATTGTTTACATCTTATCTAGAAAAACATTTAGTGTCTCCTTCTCTGGCTCCTCTTCCTCACCTTGCCCACTGACTATTGGTGTACGCCAACTTTCAGTCCTTGATCCCCTCCTTTTTTCCATCTATACATCTTCTCATGGTACACTAATAAAATCATTTGGATTTCAGTATCATCTATATGCAGATGACACTCAAATCTACCCCTCAGCATCAGAACTATCCCCCTCTCTTCTAGCTTAAGTTGCCAACTGCCTCTCTAGCATGTCCCCCTGGATGTCTGCCCATCAGCTGAAACTCAACATTTCAAAGACTGAGCTCCTAATCTTTCCACCCTCCTCCACAACTTCCACTTCTAACATTTCTCTCACTGTTGATAAGGTTATCATCACTGTTGTCCTGGAGTTCTACTGGACCCTGCCTTCTCTTTCATTCCTCACATACAATCACACACAAGATCTTGTCATTTTCACCTAAAGAACATCTTCAAAATATGTCATTATCTTACACAAGACAGCTAAAATTAAAATTCACTCTCTTACCATATCTTGCCCCGACTACTGCAACTCTCCCCATGCTGGCCTGCCCATCACTTGTCTGTGCCTACTCAAATTCATATTGAACGCATTCGATAGACTCATCTACCAAACTCAATGCTCAGTTTCTGCAGCACCTCTCTGTCAGTCACTCCACTGGCTTCCCATAGCCTCCAGAAAAAAAACTTTAAATCATGACCATAACTTATAAAGCACTAAACAATAATACATCACCTTATATCTCTGCTTTATACTCTCCCAACCGCCATCTTAACTCTGCTCACAATCTTCTTCTATCACCCTCTCTTATCACCTCCTCTGATTCCCGTCTTCAGGACTTTTCTTGTGCTGCCTATATTCTTTGGGACTCCTTGCCTTGTTTAAAGAAGCCTATCACTTTTAGCCTTAATATACACAATGCATCTATCTCTTCATGTACCTCTTGTTGGTGATTTAGGGAAAGCACTGTGGATGTCTTATTTGAAGCTTTAAAAACAAGGACCTTCATTTTTTTTGCAATCTGTTAAACCTGTTTTTATTTGTACTTAACCTCTGTACACCACTTCGGAATGTGTTGGTGCATTACAAATAAAGGATAATAATAATAATAATAATAATAATAATAATAATAATAATAAAATGTGATATATTATTTTAAGATGCCATTCTGTTTGTAAACCCATGTAATTGGTTTTCTTGCAGAGGTTCGCTGTCCCACTTTCCAGAAACCTAAAAATGTTTTGCTATTCCCGTTAAATTGTGGAGACAGGCCAGCAGTATATGGATCCACCTGTCACCTGAGCTGCCGTAATGGCTTTGCATTATCTGGTATTCGAGGTGAAGTACGATGCACAGCCCATGGAAAATGGAGTGAAGATATTCACAAAGCTGTGTGTCAAGGTAAAACAGTATTAGGCATGTAAACCGCATTAGAATTATTTTAGAAACTGGGTGCATTAACATTTCATTTTATAAGGACAGTAAAAGGTTAGAGTTTAACTTTGCTGAGTAATAAATAGATTAATATATTGATTAATATATTGATTGCTTTATCTGTTACTAACCTTGTCCATGTTAAGTGATTGGGGCCAACTTATTTGTTGACCAAAACAGACTAATTTTGTTGTGTCCCACTTCTAGTACACTTTAACACTTTTTGTGTTAAATCCTTAAATTTTTTATATCTATTCATTGGAATATATGAATGTATGCTCATTTCTTTAGCTTTCTGAGAAGCAATAAGGACTATGATAATGTTTTAAAGATAATACTCAGATCAAGTTCAAAACTGACCAGAGACTGCAAAAGGCAACTTGAAATAATTCTAGATTATTTTGCTAACAATCATTACGTAAATAATTATTTGCTTTTGTGTTTATTATTTTGTTTTTTGTATCTCAGATATTGAGCCTCCTGAAATCATCTGTCCAGATGACATTTTGACTCAGAATATCGAGCACCAGAATTCAGCTCAAATAAATTGGCAAGTACCAGATGCAAAAGACAATTCTGGTGAAGAGGTGAGCATAATATGTGTGGGTTTACAATGCATAGATGTATATCTGGAGAACTAAACTGTAAAGCTAAGAAAACAAATGATAAATAAATATACAAGGATAATAGATATTAAAGTGCATAACTCTTTAAAGTCAAAAAGACTCAAAGAATAAGTAGATTGGCAATTTTTAAAATATAATGAACAACCGAAAATAGAGTATTCTTTAGAAATTACACCAAATTGATTAAAAGCCTATAATACTTTTAGGTACTATATGTTGTTTTAGCTTTATTTAGACTCATGGAAAGTCGTTTGTATGTTTAGATTTGTAAAATGGCCCCGATTGTTTCACCTTGTTACTTTGAATTCCCATATTAGGGTGATATTTTGATTAGGCCAAGCAGATGTTGGTTTTAGCTATGTGTATGTGATTGGTTTCAAATTATTTCCTGTAGGTTCAATATTAATTATTGCATGACTTGTTTTAGCCCTTTATTTGTAATTGTTTGTAACGTTTATACTAGGGATTAGACAGCTGGTGGGGCACACCATAGCCCTCCAAATAGGAGGCCTCCACAATGAGACATTGGACTGTGGCAGGCTATTAATTATTTTTGCTCCCCTCATTACTGTTATTTTGAATGTATGTTTATATTATATTTAAAATTATATGGTATACATATTTTCTTTCTGAATATTTGGTATTTGAACCATAACAACATTTGTTTTTTTGGTAATGGGACTATCTGTTGCATGTTTCTGGTTACTAAAGGAGTCGGTTGAGACCCATTTTATATTTATGATTAACCTGTAGGAATCAATTCAGTGTAATTTCTAAAGTATACTCTATTTTTGGTTGTTCATTATTTTAAAAAATGCTATTCTACTTATTATTTGAGTCTTTTAAGAAAATAAATGAGCACATCACCTTCAGCCTTATTAAATAGCAATTCAGTACATTTAAAAGGGCTCTATTTAAGCACACAGCATATTTTTTACAGAAGTTTTTGGTTAGTGAAGACCGTGCTTTTGGATAGAAGTTCACTAACTAAAAACTTCTGTAAAAAAAATATGCTGTGTGCTTAAATAGAGCCCTTTTATATTTACCGAATCAGAATTTAATAAGGCTGCTTGTGTTCAATTATTATGTCAACCAAAGATTTTTTGTTGTTGGATAAAATTGGATCCCAGAAGTTGTAGTCTGTATTTTCCACACTTAAAGTTAAATATTTAAAAAAATAAACAATAAGACTACAATATGTATTATAAGTTTTGTTTTTACTTAAATGCTTAATGGGTTATAGTTATCAAGCAGGAATAAACGTGGGGATAATAAAGCGGTGTGAAATATCACAATTTCTTATGGTTTGTATAGGAGTTATTTATGAAACTGAGTTAACGTTTAGCTCTGCTTGATAAATAGTTCCCATAAAAAACACAGGAAGTAGAGGTATAATTGTATCCTCACTTATCACCTCTTATCCCCAAAATATATGGAATTATATGTGGCATTGGAAATATATGACAATAGAAAGTAAACACACACGAGCACAATGACTATAAAATCATGTAATATTATACCATGTGTTACCTGTAAAAAAATATTTTAGAAATTAAAAACAATAAACAAATAGCCTTATTCAATTAGCTACTTGCAAATGTTTTTTATTTATAAATTTTTATATGCATTTTATTGACTTAAGAATTCATTAGTGCCAATAAGTAATATTTGCTGAATATGTAGCAATATTAAGAGTGATTTTAAGTGTGTATAAATTTACGAATTGGGCAATTGAATTGGGCCCACAGCCTTTAAAGGGACTCTTCAGGCAAACATTTTTAGTTTTATATAAATGTTTTATCAAACTTAATTAATGTAATCCTCCTCATTGTAATCAATATAAAATATACACTTCACTTACTTTTAAGAAGTCCCAAGAGTAACAGGTTGTCATCTTCTTCAACTTCCCCCTTTGCTGCTCTCTCGCTGATGACAACTCCTTGAGCTGTGATCTAATGCTACACCCACAGGAAGGGGCTTCACACTACCAGTGTCTCAGGCTACTAACACGTACAGTGATATGCTGTGTATCTCTCTGCAGCATCACTGCACTGGTAGTGTGAAACCCCTCCTGTGGGCATGGCATTAAATCACAGCTCAGAAAGATGTCATGATTGAGAGAGCAGGAAAGGGGGAGACTGCAGAAGGTAATAATCTGTTACCCTGGAACTTCTCAAAAGTGTAAATTTGGTATCATAATTACATTGAGGAGGATGAAATTAGTTAACGTAGTTAAAACGTTTATGTAAAACTATTTTTGACTGAGGCATACCTTTAACTATTGAATGTAATTATTCTTTATTAGGGCCCCACTTTTCTTTCTTGGGCTGGTTTCTCAGCAGACAGGTGCCATTCACGCTGATGATGTGTATATTTTTTAGGGAAAGCTCTTGACATAAAGAATGCTACATTTCAACTGAAGCAGATGAAATGTTATCTGCATTCAAGGACTCCTCCTACCTAGAAGCAGTTAAACAAAACAGTGGCTTCCACAACAATAGTTGTGCATAACAATTAACATTTCTTGTAATAGTTCATTAACTAAAGGTTATATTGCTTAAAGGGATCCTTTAGGTAAAAAAAAATGGGGAAATATATTGACTAAATCAATTAAATGTTTATATCCTCTTTATTGTAATTATGATATAAATTTTACAGCTGTGATTATGAACAGTATGAGACACTTGTAGTATTGAGCCCATCCCCTTGTGGGTGTGGCTTTGGGTTAAGGATGTGCAAGATGTCAGTTCTCATGGAAGGGCAGTATAATAGAGGGAGGAGGTTCCAGAGCTGATAAAAAGTTACTCTGGGGCTTCTTATAAATAAGTGAGTTTTATATAATTGTTACATTGAAGAGGATAACTTAAATAACTACTCTACTTATAAAAACTAAAAAAATGCAAAATAGGTCCATTAAATGCTTTCTTCCTAAACAAATCTTCAAATGAATTGTAGCTTTTCAAATGAGAATAATGTAAATGTGGACAAAATGTACGGCGATTTGGGGAATTGCACCATGTAAGTAAGATTTTTGGCTAAAAGACATGGCCTTCAATTGTTTGCCATGTAATCATATTGCATTTTTCTTTGTACTTGACCCAAATGTTTAGCTACAGTATATGATGGCACATTACAATTAAAGGATAATAATAATACTAATAAGTCTTTATATTATTATAATAATAACAATATGTGACACATTTGTGTTTGTAAAGTAAAATTACAAATTGTAATTGCTACAGTTGACTGTCTTTTCCTTTCATGTGGATAAATGACAAAATTCTATCAATATTTATATATTGTATATATTAGATAATACTCCCATTTTAGTGATTTAGGGACATGCACAATTGTTTTATGCATTTAAAATAGCATATTTTAAACATTACCAAAGTTGTGTTTTTACATGAAAAAAATATTATATACAACCTGGTGAAGATCGGATTGCCCTTAACTATTATACTGTCATGTTTTAAAGGATAGTTGTATAAAATAAACCAGCCTGTGTCATATAGAGCAGTTTCTCTTGCAGAAAGGACATGTAATTCCATATCTTGTCCACAAGATGTCACTGCAGGACGTTGTGGTAATTACAGGCCCTTTGTTTCTGTTTGTCGCTTGTATTCTCTGGGGGTGTGGCCCAGTGATCAACCCCCCAAGATGGGCAAGCCAAGCCCATAGATTTTTCCTGGCCCCTGACTGGCCCCTCATCAGGCAGCCAGTCTGCTATGCTAGAAATCATGTTGGTATGCTGATCCTGTGTTCCTGATATGCTATTGATCCTGATATGACTGGCGGTCACAGAGAGGCCCATTCCTTCTGAGAAGATTGCCAGCTGTAAGAGGGAGGTTCCTGTAGCGCAAACGCAGGAAGTGTTTGAGCTGAATAGCACCCCTATCTGGGTTCTTCACAAAATGGTGGCAGCGTGGTGGAATCTCGGTGCAAGAGCCGGCAGGAAGGATGGCTACCATCAAAGTTCATCCCATCCCTAGTCCCTGGCCCCAGGTTATCCGCAGCTGAGGAAGACAAGGTGTACTGGAGGTTCCAGAAGTGGAGGGCTAAGATGTCTCCTTATATAAGGAAGGATAAGTTGGTGCTCCTGCTGGAAATAATTATTCAGAAGGTCCTGGAGGGTTGGAAAGGGGTACATAACTGCTATACCTCAGTTCCTGTGGATGTGGAGCTTCTATCCCCAATGGAGGCAGAGAGCTCTTGCAGGCTTGAAGCAAACAGTGAGGAGGCCCTGGCTCAAGTACTTTGAAGATCCCCACCAATCAGATGAGGATGAGGAAGACGCAACCTGGCAACACGAGGCACTTGAAGCCTACAGCTTGTTGGATGACTGTCCATGTTCAGAGAGCACAGAATTGCTGGATGAAGTGGTCTGGGAGGATGTTGCCATGGACCACTGACTTAGCTCTTGCAGAGCAGAAGAGGTGACAAAGAGGTGCCAGAAGACCTAGGCGAGAGGAGAGGTTTTGCTGGTAGCGACTTGTAACCTAGTGACAGTGGAAGCCGAGAAATCCACTTCAAAGGCAGGTCCAAAGTGGAGCCTAGATAGAAGTGTGGTAGACAGCAAACAGCTGAAGGAATGCCAGCCAATGGAGATGGTTGGAGAACTAGAGACAGATCCAAGATCAGGGGAAGATCAAGGCCCTGAGTACATGGGACTATTTGCTACTTTTTCCCCAATGGATTACAACTTTGTTCTGGATTTAGCAGGACAGTCTGTTTCACTGTCCATGCCTTTGGGGACTGCACAACTAGTTTATCCTTTGGGGTCACCAGAGAAGTTGATCCCAATCAGAGATTCAGCAGAGCAGGTTAACCCCCAGAACCTGCCCTGCACGCCTGTGAATGTGCAACGATCAGGGGAGGGCATCGGCCCTACAAACTTGAGGGATGCACCATTGATGTGGGTTGCAAGCCTACCAGAGACTGTGCCACTTCATGATACAAGACAGGAGGTCAAGCCTGTTGGGTGCCTACGGACCTTGGGTTTTGCTGCCCTACAGGAGTATAAACAGGCTCCTGACCCAGAAGGGCAGATTGTTCAACTGCCCTTACCATTGGATATTGAGCAGGTGACTGATCCTCCATGGTCACCCCAGAAGCGGCTATCTAGCATGGATTCTGCTGGGCCTGTTACATCGAAGATCCTATTTGCAACCACAGAGGCTGAGCCCTGGTCAGAGGAGGGCAAAGACCCTGAGAACCTGTATCTGTTGGTTATTTGTTGTGTTCCGGCTTCAGAGGAACACACAGTTTCATAGCCTTTGCCTCGGGAGATCATGGGGAAGTTGATGCTCTGTGGTCACCACTGGGGCTACTCCCACTTCCCTCTTGGATTACAAATGGGGGCCTAAGAGTAAGTCATTCCATGCAACCCCTGGATACCCGTGATATAATTCCACACCTGGGAACTGTGTGGGCTGGGTATCGCTATTGATCCTATTGGAGTTACTCAACCCAGAAGCATTTTACACCCTGGACTATGGGCTCTTGCAGACTGTTGTTTTCCTACAACCCTACAAGAGCTTATTGCCCCCCCCCTTCACTGAGTCGCAGGGGGGAATGCTTGTGAAGATCGGTTTGCCTTTAACTAATATACTGTCAAGTTTTAAAGGAAAGTTGTATAAAGTAAACAAGCCTCTGTCATATAGAGCTGTTTCTCTTGCAGAAAGGACACGTTATTCCATTTCTTGTCCACAAGATGCCACTGCAGGACATTGTTGTAATTACAGGCCCTTTGTTTCTGTTTGCAGCTCTGATTCTCTGGGGGTGCGGCCCAGTGATTTACCCCCCAAGCCGGGCAGACCAGGCCCATAGTTTTTTCCTATTATAGGGCAGGGGATTTTAATGTGTTCAACCCACCATGATGTAACTGTAGGGAAATCCTGTTGTGTAGTTGCTGTTTTTGAGATGCTGTGAGAGAGTCCATATTAAACCATGCTTTCTGGAATACATAGGGAAAGGTGTAATTTCTTTAAGAGGGAAGGCGCTTAATATTTTGCTATGCTATAAATCACTTTGCTATGCTGAGCCTGTATTCCTGATATGCTATTGATCCTGATATGACTGCATGTCACCGAGAGGCCCATTCCTTCTGAGAAGATTAATAGCTGTAAGAGGGGAATTACTGCAGCGCAAAGGCAGGAAGTGTTAGAGCTGAATAGCGCCCCTATCTGGGATCTTCACAAACCCCTGTTTAAACATCATTGAGTTTAATAGGAATTCCGCAGAGCATACATACATCTGATTTCATTGGCAGATAAGTATGTACATCTATATTACTGTTCATTAGCTGTCACAGATCAGTGAAATAAATGTTTTTTTAGCTTTGAGAGTATCATTTGAAAAACAAAAAAATTGTGGTTCAATTGTCGTGCAACCTGACTCCCAGACGTTGTGGCTGTCCCCCCGTGCTGTGAGTGATGTTTTTTTTGTATTTTTGTTAATTTTGGTGGTGTTGTTGTTTTTGTATGTGCGCAGTTCAGAGGTTAACTTCGTTTTTTTTGGACCTCGTATTTTGCTGCAAGTCGTATTTCTTTTTTTTGTTGTAAGTCTCACTTTCCTTGTTGCAAGTGTTACGGGGGGGGGTAATTTTTTAAGGCAATTTTTTCAAACTGCTACGGGTCTTGCATTCTGAATTTTTTATTGAGTTTTGTGTTGATGTGTAGTTCTGCGTGTCGTAAGGATGAGCGCCTACGACGCTCATCTCCGCCAGGGCAGTGAGCACCTTTGGTGCTCCCTGTCTAAGTCGTACGGGGTCGTAGGGATGAGCGCCGTTATCTCCACCAGTGCAAGAAACGCTAGCAGCAACCCGTATTGCTAAGAACTATTTATGTGATAATCAAATCATAATGGTACATTGTCAAAAGAATCTCTTTCAAATGAAACAATGGAAAATGTATTCAATGTCCCTTTATGTCCTCCTCTGTAAGATATTTGTGCGTTTTAGTTGTGATTTATATGCAGTGAAACCCTAGGAGGTAGGAATATTTGCAAAAAGAAATCAAGTCTCTCCTCCTTGACATTACCTGTAGATTTCTAAGGGCAAATTTGCAAATTTGCTAGTTAATAACATAATGCAGCACAATTACAGCAAGTAATGAGCTTTTTGGTTTTCCCTGAGTGCTACTACAGAAACTGTTCTTCATTTCTGATGGTTAATCATCATTCATTATAATGCCATTTATGGTTCTTTATTTGACAGACACATTGGGTGGCAGAATTTAAATTATTTGGAAATAATTACATTATAATACAAAAATATAATTTATGTTAGATATTAGTTACATTATGGTTTCATTGGCATCATAAAACTAGCAGCTTAGCATTTCTCATTTCCACCTCTTTAAACATTCATGACTTTTATTTGCTTTTATTACCATATAAAAATAACAGTATAAAAAAGCTTTCTTAGCTATTTTAACTTGTAAGTCAAAGCTGAAGGTACGGGAACTAGCTTCTTAGGCATTTTTTAAAGAAAATAACATTACAGGGTGTGTGTTATAGCTTTGGATCTCACACAGAGAAACTGAAATAAATCAATATCTAATAATGTGTTTTGATTATTATTATTAACAGCTAGTAACTTGCCTGTCATAAATGATGGTGTCATATGTTATGTTCAATTGTCTGTTCTGTTTCTCTGAGCTGTCTCTCGCTCTGCTCTGTCTCTTTGTGTGTACCCTCTCTCTCTGTGAGTCCTCTGTCTCTCTCTGCGCGGTATCTCTATGTGTGTGCACTGTCTATCTCTGTATGCTCTTTGTCTCTCTCCCTCCCCCTCCCATTGTCTCCCTTCCTCTATCTGTGCCGAGCATGCGCATTGGTGTGACTACACTGCTCATGGTCGCATGGGCACATGGCACAAAACTGCATCAGGGCAATCAGCTTGTGAGCAATGCCTGTGCAGAATGCATCTCGCAGGCGTTACTTACAACTGATAACTATTATAGTGGATGAGAAAATGTACTTCTTTGCTAATGATACTGTCTTGAAAGGTCAATGAAGGACCTATTATGTTTTAAAGAGCTCTCATTAAAAGCGGTTGGATAATAGAATATGGTCTATATTAACACAACAGTGACTTTGACAGCTGTGGGGACCGATGACTGTTCTCATATTTTACAAATGCATTATATTAAAGGTGGAATGCTATAGAGACATAGAGGTTAGATTTAGATAAGTAGAATGTTCCATCGGATATACTACATAAATAAAAGTGATTCTGAACCAGTGTGCTGCTGTAGTGGTCAAATAATGTTAAATATTTTTTTACACATTTTAGCAATAAATTATTATTTAATGAAGATACATTTAATGTAGCTTTTAAAAAATATGTTTGGGCACAAACATATCAAATGTGCTTCTATTTTTTTTCTGACCAGTGCCTGAAATAGACACTGGAGGGAAGTATGCAGATAAACATTGTATAGAGACCTAAGTCTTTAATAAGTAAAAGAATCCCTGTAGGCCAAAATCCTAACAGGCAGCAGGTTACAAACAATGATCACTTTATTGAATGTGTATAATGGTACAGTGTATAACTGCTGATGTAAAAGGGTTCGGACAAGAATCAGCATACACAGGACTAGGGAGAATATTGATAAGTCCTCACAACACTAACGGGCAGAGGATACTACTATTAAATCTTCAAGTAGTAATAAAGGGGGTTAAGTAGGCTCAGAAACTCCTGACAATCCAGAAGGAGTCATACAAAGTGTTCTACTGGCAAAAGCAATGAATCAAGTAGCCAGACAGGTATCTTAAGTAGGGAAAAGCTCTGCAGCAGATCGGACAGATCTAAGGATAGGTTCCAAACAGCGGACAGGTGTAACTAGGAGGCAGCAGTATAGTCAGGCCTCAGGACAGGTGTCAGACAATGGGCATTTATCACCAGCAGGTAAAAGCAGGATGCAGTACAGTAAAGGAAAAAAAAAAAAAACATACACAGGCAACAGTTCTGCAGCATTTAACCAAGCCTTAGGAGAGGTGTACATACCAGAGAGTCCTACAGGAGCCATAATAGCCTGACCATGACTAGGGAGCTAGACTATAGCAACAACTCCTAGGAACCTAGGCCTAAGCAGGTTTAAATTCCCCAGGTGTCAGTTAGGCCGAATGAGCACTGGGGCAGGGCACCTTTAAATTCGAGAAACAAGTTTGGGACTGTGCCTAGAAGCAGAAACACACAGGGAAGTTAAGTAGTGTAAGCTGGTTAGGCAGAGGGACCAGTTATCAGGACAATAAATAATAAAGACTATTGTCAGAACAGTCAGTTTGTGGACATCTTCTGCCACTGGACACCTAATAGGGGATGGAGAGAAGCAAATCTGTTGAAGTCCAAATACTAAACTTAAAATGTAAGATGTTTTTTTTTTTTCAAATACTAGTTTTATTGTTAACCAGTTATTAGCAATTTAAAATCCTATTGTAGGAGGACTACAATGTTCCATTAATACTGATGATTTGGTCAAGAAGGTATTTTATTTTTAGTAAAATATATTGTAAACCCAACTTTACTGATTTCTTAGAACATAAATACATTTAAACCATTTTTTCTTGAAAGTACCATATTTTACAAAATGTAAACTCTATAGTATATCTTTTTGTTGTTTAGTCATTCAGAGTCTTTTGATGCTGTCTCATGATATGGCCAAAACATTTAAGCTTCAGCCACATGAGTTCCAGTGAACAGTTTGTCTTGATTTCCTGAAGTACTGATTTATTGGATCTTCTTGCAGTCCAAGGGACTCTAAGCAGTCTTCTCCAACACCAAAATTCAAAGGCATCAACTCTACGGCACTCATACTTTTTTATGGTCCAGCTCTCACATCCGGATGTTACTACTGGGAATAACATAATTCTAACTATGCAGAACTTTGTTGATAGTTTAATATCTTTACTTTTTACAAGCTTGTCCAAGCTTGCCATATCTCCTCCCCAGAAGCAAACGTCCTTTAAATTTCATGGCTATAGTCACCATCTGAAGAGATCTTAGATCCCAGGAAAATAAAATCTGTCACTGCCTCCACTTCTTCCCCATCTATTTGCCAGGAATTGAGATTGCCATTTGCCATGATCTTTGTCTTCTTAATGTTGAGCAGCAAGTCAGCTTTGCACTCTCTTCTTTTACCCTCATAAATCAGTCCATTAGTTCCTCCTCACTTTCAGTCAGCAAAGTAGTATCATCAGTGTATCTGAGGTTGTTGATATTCCTTCCAGCAATGTTGATTCCGGCTTTGGATTCATCCAGTCCGTTCTTACCAATGATGTACTCTGCATATAAGTTGAATACATAAGGTGACAATTTATAACCTTGTCTCACACCTTTTCCAATATTGAATCATTCTGTTGTCCCATTGTCAGTTCTGACCGTGGCTTTTTGGTCCACATACAGATTCCTCAGGAGGCGGATGAGATGAGCTGGTACTCCCATCTCTTTAAGAACTTGCCACATTTTGTTGTGATCCACACAGTCATAGGTTTTAGAATAGTCTATGAAGCAGAATTAAATGTTTTTCTTTTTTCTTTCTCTAATATCCATTGGACATTGGCAATTTGATCTCTTGTGCCTCTTCCTCTGCAAAACCCAGCTTGCACATCTGGTAGTTCCTGGTCCATATTCTGTTGGAGCCAAGCTCATAAGATCTTAAGCATTATCTTGCTGGCATGTGAAATGAGTGCAATTGTTAGCACTCTTTGTCACTGCCTTTTTTGGGGTTGGGATGTAGACTGACCTTTTCCACTGGCCACTATTGAGTTTTACAAATTTTGGGCATAGAGCAAGGATCACTTTCACTTTCGTTTAGAATTCTGAATAGTTCAATTGGATTCCATCAACCCGCGCAGCCTTGTTATCATAAAGCCATCCTCTCCAAGATGTCAGGCTCTAGCTGGACAAACTATTGAGGCAATCACTGCAATTAAGATCCTTCCTGTATATATCTTCAGTGTATTCCTGCCACCTCTTCTTTATCTGATCTTCTTCTGTAAAGTCTATACAATTGTTTTCTTTTATCACGCTCACTTTGGCATAACATTTTTTCATGAAGAGATCTCTTGATCTTCCCATTGTGCTATCTTCTTCTACCTCTTTACATTGCTCACTGGAATTCTGCATTTAGTTGGACAAATCTTTTTTACTATCTTCACTACCTTTCTCTTTCCTTCTTTTTTCAGCTACTTTCAAAGCTTCTTCAGATAGCCAGTTTGCCTTCATAGTTTTCTTTCTTTCGGGGATATTCTTTGTTGCTGTTTCTTGGATAATTTTGCAAACTTCGGTCCAAAGTTTTTCAGGGTTCTATCGTCCATGTCTAGTCCCTTAAATCTGTTCTTAACCTCCACTGCATATTCACAAGGGATATTATTTATGTCATAGCTGCATAATTCTGATGATATACCCTTTACTTCTCCTCAATATGATGAAGCTGTCTTCTATTTTATCTTCTATTACATTATATCAAATTTGTAGAGGCTTGAAACAAGCACTGAAAATTAGTCAATGGTTAAAAAAAGATAGACACTGGTATAAATAAATAAATGAAAAAAACACATAGATATAGGTGGATGTATGGGTCAGAAGATGGATGGATGGATCGGTGGATGGATGGGTAGATATATAGATAGGTTGTTCTTCAATAAAAAAATGTGGGCGTTATGTCTCTGCCTAAAGTAAACTTCAGTTTTACATGTTATAATTTGTATCTGACAATCTAACCATATTTTTTTCCTTTTAAAATTGGATCTTGATATCTTCAAGCAGTCTTTAACTATTTACTCTTGTATTAAAGGTATCTGTTCAGATCAGTCCTGCTTTTATACCTCCTCACATGTTCCCAATTGGGGAAGTGTCTATCACATACACAGCAACAGATACATCTGGCAACATAGCAAGCTGCACATTTAACATCAAGGTCATAGGTAAGTGCTGAACACAGTATATAAAATTGCGCTCTAATAATTATATTTCAGCTGGAACAGCTGAATGCTTCTCTGCGTCCCATAATACATCCCACTTGCATAAGCATACATATATAGGAACACAGTTTGTTAAAATGATTAATACATTAAAATATTTGTATTTTTTTAAATAATTTTGGCCATGATCAAGTAAAATACTTTAAACGGCTTGGTAGTGCAGTGGACTATTGCTGTCAGCTTTTTTCTCAAGCTTCTGTGTAATGTGAGCATCAAAAAAGAAGAGATTTAAAGTGGGGGAGAAAAGTATTTGATCCTGTGCTGATTTTGAATGTTTGTCCACTGACAAAGAAATGATCAGTCTATAATTTTAATGGTAGGTGTATTTTAACAGTGAGAGACAGAATAACAAAAAAAAAAAAACAACAAGAAAAACACATGTCAAAAAAGTTATAAATTGATTTGCAGGTCAGTGAAGGAAATAAGTATTGACCCCTCCATCTTAGTACTTTGTGGCAAAACCCTTGTTGGCAATCACAGAGGTCAGACATTTCTTGTAGTTGGCCACCAGGTTTGCACACATCTCAGGAGGGATTTTGTCCCACTCCTCTTTGTAGATCCTCTCCAAGGCCCTGATTCTATTATCGGCCGCAGCCGTTGCGGGGCCGCAAGGACCGGCCGCAAGCTATTCTGCTATTCTATTCCCTTACGGCCGGGGATTCCGGCAGGCTTGCGGCCGGTGCCTTGCTATCTCTTGCGGCCGCTCGCGCCGGAGGAAAGCCTTTGATCTAAAACGGCTGCAAGAGATTTGCAATTCAATTGCTCCGGGAAACCTCTCTGCAAGGCTAAAAGCGAGCCGCAGCTTACGTGCAGGAAAGAGGTCTCGCTAGCACCAATTAAGCACATAAAATAGCTCAAATAAAGCCATCCTGCACTTTGAGAAGACTATAAAGGGATTTTAGGTGTTAGAAAAAATAGCACATAATTATCCTGTACTCAAATCCGTAAAATATTTTATTTTTAATATCCGTAAAATATCCATGTAAAAAGTCCAGAGTGCTTGGAGCACCTCAGACACACCCACGCCGCAGCCGGAAAATAAACAGTTAATTTGAACTCGGGTTTGGGCAGATGTGCAAGCTTGAGAGTGGGTTACTTTTAATCCTCATGTCCCCCAATATGATCCCTAGCATTTACAGAGCTGTACAGTGCAGGCTTGAATTTATTTTTGCGTTTTTATATTTCACAGCTTACGGCCGGTTCCAAGATATGCGGCCGGCCGTAAGATGAGATCCTTGCGGGGCCGTATAATAGAATCGCGAGTTAACTGAACCCCCGCAAGGAATCGCAGCCTTACGGCCGATTTACGGCCGATAATAGAATGAGGCCCCAAGTCATTAAGGTTTCAAGGCTGATGTTTGACAACTCGAACCTTCAGCTCCTCCACAGATTTTCTATGGGATTCAGGTCTGGAGACTGGCTAGGCCACTCCATGACCTTAATATGCTTCTTATTGAGCCACTCCTTTTGTTTCCTTGGCTGTGTGTTTTGGGTCATTGTCATGCTGGAATACCCATCCACGACCCATTTTCAATGCCCTGGCTGTGGGAAGATGATTATCAAGATTTGACGGTACCTGGCCCCGTCCATCGTCCCTTTGATGTGGTGCAGTTGTCCTGTCCCCTTAGTAGAAAAACACGCCCAAAGCATAATGTTTCCACCTCCATGTTTGATGGTGGGGATGGTGTTCTTGGGTTATAGGCAGCATTCCTCCTCCTCCAAACACGGCAAGTTGAGTTGATGTCAAAGAGCTCAATTTTGGTCTCATCCGACCACAACACTTTCCCCCAGTTCTCCTCTGAATCATTCAGATGTTCATTGGCAAACTTCAGACGAGCCTGTACATGTGCTTTCTTGAGCAGGGGGACCTTGCGGGAGCTGGAGGATTTCAGTCCTTCACGGCGTATTGTGTTACTAATTGTATTCTTGGTGACTATGGTCCTAGCTGCCTTGAGATCATTAACAAGGTCCTCCCATGTAATTCTGGGGTGATTCCCCACCGTTCTCATGATCATTGAAACTCCATGAGGTGAGATCTTGGATGGAGCATCAGAGCAAGGGAGACTGACAGTTATTTTGTATTTCTTACATTTGCGAATAATCGCACCAACTGTTGTCACCTTCTCACCAAGCTGCTTGGCGATGGTCTTGTAGCCCATTCAAGCCTTGTGTAGGTCTACAATCTTGTCCCTGGCATCCTTGGACAGCACTTTGGTCTTGGCCATGGTGGAGAGTTTGGAATCTGATTGATTGATTGCTTTTGTGCATAGTTGTCTTTTTTACAGGTAAAAAGCTGAGTTTTTGAGCCCTCCCTTTAATAGAGTGCTCCTAATCTCAGCTTGTTACCTATATAAAAGACACCTGGGAGCCAGAAACATTGCTGATTGATAGGGGATCAAATACTTATTTCCCTAACTGAACTGCAAATCAATTTATAACTTTTTTGTTGTTGTTATTATTATGTATCTCACTGTTATAATACACTGACCATTAACATTATAGACTGATCATTTCTTTGTCAAATACTTTTTTCCCCCACTGTAAATATTCTTAAAATAATGTAAAAAATGTTTTATTGAATAAATACATTCTAAATGAATAGTTTGTTAATAATCACGTTATACAGTTATATAAAAACTAAATTACACAATATACAGTATAGTATCCACTTTAAGATTACATTTTGTATTTATGTTATTATATATTTGGAATAGTGTGCCAAATTCTAATTTTGTTATTGTAATTTTATATTTACTATCAGCATTTTGTACTTAATATTATATTTGTTTTTATATATTCGATCCTTTATTATTTATTTTATTTATTAATATATGTTATTATTATATATGCTTTTTTATTGAATGTTTCTAATCATTCATGATGTCTTTAATTCGTGATAACTAATTTTATTTATTTAATTTAAAATGTAATATCAAATAAAACTTAATGAAGTAAAATAAAAATAAAAATATCAGATACACAGAGTAAATGTAACCAGGATGGAGCACATGAGCCTATGTACATGAGCACTGGGATATTGTAGACTGTTTTGGACCTACAAGAGTTCATATTATATAGATTTATGAATAGTTAAATTAAATCCTAATAAAATAGTATTTTTGTATATTGTCAGACATATTATCTCAACAATGGCAATATATATATATATATATATATATATATATATATATATGTATGTATATATATATATATATATATAATAATAAATTGATAACAAATACATACATAGCAAAAGTTAATGTTCATCTATAAATGTTTTGTAGCTAAAGATACTATTACACTATATCAATAATATACTTAAAAATATTTTCTTACATCGCAAGTCTAATTGTATTAAATATATTAAAGCAATAAAAACTTGTATATTTCTATGCTTTTTTTAATTCTTTAGATGTTGACCCCCCTGTCATTGACAAGTGCAGATCTCCTCCAGCAATTCAAGCTACTGACAAAGAACAGAGTGCAACATGGGAAGAGCCGCAGTTTTCAGACAACTCAGGTGAGCTATTTCTGAACCAGTCAATCTGCCATGTGTAGATATAACATTGTGCCTATTCCTCTATAAGATACTGACTACATAGAGATCTTGCTATGCGCCATATGTTTGATCTCGGTCTTTCTGTGCATGACACTGTTTGACATATTAACACATACAGTCAGGTCCATAAATATTGGGACATCGACATAATTCTAATCTTTTTGGCTCTTTACACCAGCACAATGGATTTGAAATTAAACGAACAAGATGTGCTTTAACTGCAGACTTTCAGCTTTAATTTTAGGGTATTTACATCCAAATCAGGTGAACGGTGTAGGAATTACAACAGTTTGTATATGTGCCTCCCACTTTTTAAGGGACCAAAAGTAATGGGACAGATTAACAGTCATAAAACAAACTTTCACTTTTTAATACTTGGTTGCAAATCCTTTGCAGTCAATTACAGCCTGAAGTCTGGAACGCATAGACATCACCAGACGCTGGGTTTCATCCCTGGTGATGCTCTGCCAGACCTCTATTGCAACTGTCTTCAGTTCCTGCTTGTTCTTGGGGCATTTCCCCTTCAGTTTTGTCTTCAGCAAGTGAAATGCATGCTCAATCGGATGCAGATCAGGTGATTGACTTGGCCATTGCATAACATTCCACTTCTTTCCCTTAAAACACTCTTTGGTTGCTTCTGCAGTATGCTTCGGGTCATTGTCCATCTGCACTGTGAAGCGCCGTCCAATGAGTTCTGAAGCATTTGGCTGAATATGAGCAGATAATATTGCCCGAAACACTTCAGAATTCATCCTGCTGCTTTTGTCAGCAGTCACATCATCAATAAATACAAGAGAACCAGTTCCATTGGCAGCCATACATGCCCACGCCATGACACTACCACCACCCTGCATCACTGATGAGGTGGTATGCTTTGGATCATGAGCAGTTCCTTTCCGTCTCCATACTCTTCTCTTCCCATCACTCTGGTACAAGTTGATCTTAGTCCCATCTGTCCATAGGATGTTGTTCCAGAACTGTGAAGGCTTTTTTAGGTGTTGTTTGGAAAACTCTAATCTGGCCTTCCTGTTTTTGAGGCTCACCAATGGTTTACATCTTGTGGTGAAGCCTTTGTATTTACTCTGGTGAAGTCTTCTCTTGATTGTTGACTTTGACACACATACACCTACCTCCTGGAGAGTGTTCTTGATCTGGCCAACTGTTGTGAAGGGTGTTTTCTTCACCAGGGAAATAATTCTTCGGTCATCCACCACAGTTGTTTTCCGTGGTCTTCCGGGTCTTTTGGTGTTGCTGAGCTCACCGGTGCGTTCTTTCTTTTTAAGTATGTTCCAAACAGTTGATTTGGCCACACCTAATGTTTTTGCTATCTCTCTGATGGGTTTGTTTTGTTTTTTCAGCCTAATGATGGCTTGCTTCACTGATAGTGACAGCTCTTTGGATCTCATATTGAGAGTTAACAGCAACAAATGCAAATAGCACACTTGAAATGAACACTGGAGCTTGTATCTGCTCTTTGTAAATGGCATAATGAGGGAATAACACACACCTGGCCATGGAACAGCTGAGCAGCCAATTGTCCCATTACTTTTGGTCCCTTAAAAAGTGTGAGGCACATATACAAACTGTTGTAATTCCTACACCGTTCACCTGATTTGGATGTAAATACCCTCAAATTAAAGCTGAAAGTCTGCAGTTAAAGCACATCTTGTTAGTTTCATTTCAAATCCATTGTGGTGGTGTATAGAGCCAAAAATATTAGAATTGTGTTGATGTCCCAATATTTATGGACCTGTCTGTAGCTTGTGTGAACAAAGCACTGCATTATACTCCTTCACTATCTTTGTGGTGCAGTTCCATGTATACCATATTTATTTCCAAAAATAACAAATTCAACAAAATACGTTTTTTATTCAAAAATATATCCAACCCCTTTTTAAAGTAATCTATTGACTCTGTTCTCAAGGTTTGCAAGTGAATTTCTTGTTAACATATTTTCAGGTTCCCCATTAATTATTACAAAAACTCATTCACCTGGAGATCTTTTTCCTCATGGAGAAACAATTGTTACCTATACAGCAACTGATCTATCGGGCAATTCAAGGACATGCGAGATTCACATCATCGTCAAAGGTATGAACATCTCCACAAAACCTTGTATGACGACAGTGCCCATACAATAGGGTTCATTTGTTTGTTTAGTTACTGATTAGAGGTAAAATTAGTATGTAAATCATAGAAATTCAATATAGTTCTTGAAATTTACTTTTGAAATTACCATTGTTGATTCAATCAGCTGTGGTTCTCTCCACTCCCTAATAGGTCTACAGAGGATAAAAGAGAATCTGCTCAGAAGACTGTCCTAGTTTTTTTACTGGTGTAGGTATTCCTTTAACATCCACTGTAGGAAGTAGGCAGACAAACAATATTGTCCCCCTGGACATATGACAGGGGGTGGAGAGCAGCATGTCCTATCAAGACTAAAACTGAAAACTTCAAATTTAGCTTTTGAAAGCTACATTGATTTTTTTGTCTGCAAATAATAGTTTTATTGTCCATCAGAATCGAAATAAATGAAACCCTGATATATTGAAACTATAATGGACGTGTAGTGGATTAGTGCAAAAAAACATCTGCTATATTGCTATATTCTATTTAATTTCAGAAGTAAATTACTTAAATCGGTAAGTGAATTAATCTAAAAAATAAGGGAAACTGTTACCTCAGAGCTTATTGTCTTTACATTTGACAATGACTGCTTTTGTATATTCATTTTATGAGAGTTCATTTGTATATATATTTCAAAGTGTTAGCCCTTTTGTACTTTCATAGATCTCCAAATTTCTAAGTCACATACGGTATATGTTTTAGATATGAAGCAGCAATAATAGAGAGCATGACATAGAACTTATTGGATTTATTAAGTTTAGCTGTCATATCATACCATTGCTCTTACCCTTGCTTCCTTTGCTCTACTTCACTGGGTGCATCCGCACCAAATTTCCGCTTGTAAGTTGGACTCGCACCGCACATTTGTCTGTTTAGTGCTACCCTTGTTGCATATTTTGATAGTAGGCACCAATGGCGGATGCCCCATAGTAGGCATCACTATGGCTTGAGTGACAATTACTGTGTCTATTTAGACAATCCCATTCACACCAGTTGCTCAGTTGTTTTGTCTTGCACTACTTTGTGTTACTTGTGATTGATCTCTAATTGTGGCCTTGACTTTGCTGACCTGGCTACTTCCTCGCTGTCTGACCCCTGGCTTTATACTTTGGATTACTCTACACCCTGACCATGACTGAAAATAAAGTACACTGAGTTATGTTTATTTTAACCCATCTATTGTTTCTTATGCAAGGAAGGCATATAAATTGAACCTAAAACAAATAAACAATACAGTGATATGGAAATAAACAGTGCAAGATTAAACTAAACCACAAGAACAAATGTGTTTTTCATTCTGTTTAACACCTCTGTTACAACAATATATAGGTTCACCCTGCGAGCTTCCAGTTATTCCACAGTATGGTGAATTTGTTTGCACAAAGGATAAAGAAGCTATTAACTGCACCCTGCAATGTAAGGAGGGCTATGCTGTGGCTGAAGGATCAATCCAGAGTGTGTACTGCACGTACAATGATGGACTTTGGAAACCACCACATTC
Source organism: Discoglossus pictus (assembly GCA_027410445.1). Lineage (NCBI taxonomy): Eukaryota > Metazoa > Chordata > Amphibia > Anura > Alytidae > Discoglossus > Discoglossus pictus. The sequence continues at coordinate 320,141,854 of CM050163.1, read as the reverse complement.
AGCTGAGTGGCCTGACTGCTCTTGTAAGTTAACGCCAACAATTATACAGATATTACACTAAGTTCAGACTTAGAGACTGTATTTTTATTGTTCTTTCGTTTTAAAGACATTTTTGCCCAATTTCATGCATGCATAACATACATTGCAACCCTTTCAGGTATTGGCTAATCTCTGCTACCTAATAACATTGACATCACATTACAAGCCATCACTACTGGGGTGTTTTGTGGGACTATTTTGAGATATGATGAATGTTAAAACTTAGCTGAGATCACCGCTAAGGTATTCACTATTTTCTATTCTCTCCACCTACCATGAAGTATTTATTCATCATTTAGCTTGTTGCAAAAATTATAACTAATGTCATAACTAGTTATAAACAATAACACTGTACTATATTGACCATTGGCCTCTATTCCTGTTCTATTGTCTCTGAGGCTATAGCTTTAAGCTCTCAAGGCAAATAGCTTTAACTTATTTGTGTATCTAAAGGGACATGAAAACTTTCTGGATTTCACTAGGAATATAATATACCTTCGTATCTCTATACTTTTATGCACTTTATTTTATTAAGAAGTGCCTAAAACCTCTGTTTTTTCTCCCTAAAATCATAAACTGTTTACCTGTTCTGGAAATGCCCTCTATAGCTCATGCAGCTCATGAATACACAGAGTGTGAAGTGCAGTTTAAATTAGCCACTAATTGATTACTATGAGACAGAGGGGAGAAACCAATTAGGAACTATTTGTAAGATTATTCACATAAAAAAAGCACTTCTTTAGTATAACAAAGTACACAAAAGTAAAGAGATACATAGGTGTATTATATTCTTGATGAAATCCAGAAACCTTTTGTATCCCTCTGAGTCATTTCTAAATTCCTTTTGACATCAATAGCGTCAGATACAATCTCTGACAATGGTGGAAACTTTTGTGATCACATTGTTAACCTGAACATTATTCTTAGTGAATACCTTAAAGGGACTGCTGCTAGGAAGAGCTCCAATAGACTGCCATCTATAGAAACTCCTCACAGCCATTCTTTTTGTAAATCTCTCCTATTGTTAAATATTGGACTACAAAATTATTTGTGCCTACTTTGCATCTACCATTTTGGTTGTGCCTGTACAACAATGTGGTAGCTTCACATTTGATTGCATAGGCATAACTTATCCTATGCCGGTTACTATTGCATAGGCATTCTGAGTGTAGTTAGAAATACATGAAAACATTCATGTTTCAATCAGATAAATGTATTGATAAAGTTGTAACTAAATGGGTAAATTCATTTAGGTAAGCAACAGGAAGTACAGTATTTGTTGTGATCCATGTATTAGTACTTTGGCCGCACAGTCATTTTTTTTAAAATAAAAAGGCAATAAAAGGGTCATCGAAGACATTTCAAAAACATTGAATAATTATTTTGAAGTTGGCAGATTGATAAATTAATATGCATATTGTCAAAACTTTTTATGACTATGAACAAGTATAAAAAACTTGTGTTCACATGCACTCTCCTTTTCTCATTTAACTTGTTCATAACCTTATCTCATTCTATTTATAACTTTAGTAAAACGTTTTGCAAACCATGGCTTTAAGTCGTTTGAGATGCTCTATAAGGCAACACGATGTGATGACAATGATCTTCTTAAGGACTTTGCAGATGCTTTTCAGAGTTCACTTGGTAAAATGGTAGGTTAGTAATATTTTTAATTTTTTAAGATATTTTTCTGGTCTTCAAATTTGTTGTTTTTCATACAATTCCTATCATGACATTCATATCATATATGTTAGTGTGAGTTCTTGCCTCATTTTCCATGTAGTTTCGACTCTTCCTCACAGCAGTTGTAAAAGTATTCAAATGAAGAGAGAAGAAAATGATTGTGAAATAGAATATACATTATCCCATTTTGCATTATTAATCCAGTTTAATATGGATTTTTAAGAAAATGAAGCATATATACTCAAATGCTAATTATTATGTGTAACAATGCATATATTTTTTAAAAAAAGCCACAACCAAAAATCTTGATTTTGTAAAATTGGCAAATATTGGCATTTTTAGAATAAAGGAAAGGACGGGAGAGAAAAGGGAAAGGGAAGGAAATTAACACTAAGCATTAGTGCTTCCTGAAGGCTGAAATGGCTATTGTCTGTGGCATAAGTTGCCATTGCAGCATTCAGTGAAGCACATTACAGCCTCTGTGAAGTTTTGTGAGATGTAATCTATATGGGTGATATCTTATAATATAAAAGACAGTGTCTGTCATGCCTGACCACACTGCTATGTGCAGGAGCTCTGTCGCCGCGCCCAGTGAAAGCAATGGCCCTGCCCACCATGACTACTGCTCTATAGTACGAGAGAGAGGGGGAAGGAGAGCAAAGACCAAAAGGAGAGAGAGAAAGGAGAGAGAAAATAGAGCAGAGACAGAAAAAGAGCGAAAGAAGGGCAAGCAAAGACAGAAAAGGAGAGAGAGAGAGAAAGGAGAGCAAAGACAGAAAAGGAGAGAGAGAAAGGAGAGGAGAGAGAAAGGAGATCAAAGACAGAAAAGGAGAGAGAGAAAGGAGAGCAAAGACTGAAAAGGAGTGAGAGAGAAAGGAGAGGGGAAAGTAGAGGAGAAGAGAGAGACAGACAGGGAAAAGCAGAGAGAGAGAGAGAAGGGAGAGCAGACAAGCAGAGAAAGAAGAGAGAGCAAAGACAGAGAAGGAGAGAGAGAAAGGAGAGGAGAGAGGAAATGAGAGTGGAAGTGGAGAAGAGAGGGGAAAGAAGAAAGAGAAGGGAGATGATAGAGGAAAGGAGAGAGTTAGGGGAGAGAAAAGGGGAGAAGTGAGAGAAATCAGAGTGATGGAGGAAAATAAAAAGAGAAAAAAGGGGAGGGGAAGGGAAAGGAGATAGAAAAAAAGGAGAGCGGAGAGAGATAAGGGAGAGAAAGAGAGAATAAAGAAGAAAAAAGAAGAAAATAAATAAAATAAAATAAAGATTGTATTGAATTATATGTTGCCTCTAACTTCCCAAGGAAATTGACTCATACCATTATTTATGGGGTGTAATTACTCTAGTAGGATATACTCAATTCTGAAATAAATAGCACAACTATAACATTGCCAAATCTCATGTCAAGCACTAACAAACCTTTTTTGTATGCCAGTGGGATATCTACCTTGTTTATATATTTTGAGAGTTGCAATAAAATATTTACAACCAAGTTAAAAACTTACCTTAGTGATTTTCTTACTGAGTTGAATAAAAAAAATGGTTATTTCAATTTAATTCAAAGGAATAATGGTTGTATGTTATGAATATTCAGATGAATATGCTTTATATGTATGAACACCAACAAAATGTGCCTCATATTTAAGTGGATACACACTGCAGCACCTAAATGTGTGTGTGTGTATATATATATATATATATATATATATATATATATATATTATTAAGCATCTCGGGTGGCTTAGATGAGATGAGAAGGGCTGTGATATTAATGTTTCCAAATAGAAAACAGTGCATAACAAATACAGGGATGCACATTTCAGCTATTTGAGCTGCTTAGTAAATTCCCCCCACTGAGTCCTACAAAATGATCCATTAACAATTACTAAGCTATGTACAGGTATGATTGTAGCAATACACAAAAACTCATTTTGAAATTTTCTTAGAAAAATAAACTGTTAATTTTAGTGATAGTTATTGACAACATAAATGTGCTCCCTTCAGTATCATAAAGATATATTTATTTTTATTATGACTTTAAGCAGAATCTCTTTCCCACTTTCCTTTTCTATATTTTGTATTTCTTATTATACCTATTTTATGTTGTTTGCTATTGGAATCCAGTTTTCTTGTTTGCATTTAGATTAATGTTGTTTAAGTTGTTACAACCTCCCTAACCGAACAACTTATAACCTATAACCGTCTATATTAACTTAGCTGCTATAACGTAAAATTGTAAATTTCCTATTTACAGAATATTGTTAAGAATTGACTTAATAAGACATTTTATAGCTTGGGATTTTATTAGAGCCAGCCTTTTTTTGTTATATTTTCGGTGTCCAGTGTGCTTTGTTTGTAAGTGGTAAATGTTCTTTTATTTCTTACAGGTTCCTTCATTTTGTAATGATGTTGATGACATTGATTGTCGACTTGAACATGAGCACCAGAGACAATGCCTGGAATACAATTATGATTATGAAAATGGTTTCGCAATAGGTAATAGACTAAATATAAACATATGGATTAGTAACAATTTAAAAATATATGGCACAGTGATAACATTATTAATTACAATACTGCCCAATATTTACAACATAAAGAATGATGTGCTGTTGAAATCAGTTACGCGGTGCTCCGTCTTGTGTGGTACATTGTTTAAATTTAGTACTATTCTCCAATTCTGTACTTAGTCTAATTGTACTCTTTTTTTTAATTTTCTTCTCTCCTATGTCATCCTCTATTACTCTCAGGTTTTATTCCCTTCCTGTCCCATATACAGGGAGTGCAGAATTATTAGGCAAATGAGTATTTTGACCACATCATCCTCTTTATGCATGTTGTCTTACTCCAAGCTGTATAGGCTCGAAAGCCTACTACCAATTAAGCATATTAGGTGATGTGCATCTCTGTAATGAGAAGGGGTGTGGTCTAATGACATCAACACCCTATATCAGGTGTGCATAATTATTGGGCAACTTCCTTTCCTTTGGCAAAATGGGTCAAAAGAAGGACTTGACAGGCTCAGAAAAGTCAAAAATAGTGAGATATCTTGCAGAGGGATGCAGCACTCTTAAAATTGCAAAGCTTCTGAAGCGTGATCATCAAACAATCAAGCGTTTTATTCAAAATAGTCAACAGGGTCGCAAGAAGCGTGTGGAAAAACCAAGGAGCAAAATAACTGCCCATGAACTGAGAAAAGGCAAGCGTGCAGCTGCCACGATGCCACTTGCCACCAGTTTGGCCATATTTCAGAGCTGCAACATCACTGGAGTGCCCAAAAGCACAAGGTGTGCAATACTCAGAGAAATGGCCAAGGTAAGAAAGGCTGAAAGACGACCACCACTGAACAAGACACACAAGCTGAAACGTCAAGACTGGGCCAAGAAATATCTCAAGACTGATTTTTCTAAGGTTTTATGGACTGATGAAATGAGAGTGAGTCTTGATGGGCCAGATGGATGGGCCCGTGGCTGGATTGGTAAAGGGCAGAGAGCTCCAGTCCGACTCAGACGCCAGCAAGGTGGAGGTGGAGTACTAGTTTGGGCTGGTATCATCAAAGATGAGCTTGTTGGGCCTTTTCGGGTTGAGGATGGAGTCAAGCTCAACTCCCAGTCCTACTGCCAGTTCCTGGAAGACACCTTCTTCAAGCAGTGGTACAGGAAGAAGTCTGCATCCTTCAAGAAAAACATGATTTTCATGCAGGACAATGCTCCATCACACGCGTCCAAGTACTCTACAGCGTGGCTGGCAAGAAAGGGTATAAAAGAAGAAAATCTAATGACATGGCCTCCTTGTTCACCTGATCTGAACCCCATTGAGAACCTGTGGTCCATCATCAAATGTGAGATTTACAAGGAGGGAAAACAGTACACCTCTCTGAACAGTGTCTGGGAGGCAGTGGTTGCTGGTGCACGCAATGTTGATGGTGAACAGATCAAAACACTGACAGAATCCATGGATGGCAGGCTTTTCAGTGTCCTTGCAAAGAAAGGTGGCTATATTGGTCACTGATTTGTTTTTGTTTTGTTTTTGAATGTCAGAAATGTATATTTGTGAATGTTGAGATGTTATATTGGTTTCACTGGTAAAAATAAATAATTGAAATGGGTATATATTTGTTTTTTGTTAAGTTGACTAATAATTATGCACAGTAATAGTCACCTGCACACACAGATATCCCCCTAAAATAGCTAAAACTAAAAACAAACTAACAACTACTTCCAAAAATATTCAGCTTTGATATTAATGAGTTTTTTGGGTTCATTGAGAACATGGTTGTTGTTCAATAATAAAATTAATCCTCAAAAATACAACTTGCCTAATAATTCTGCACTCCCTGTATATCCGTATCTGTTATTCTTGCCTAGGTTTATGCCTCTACCACTCTATCTAGACTGTAACTTTGCAAATTTTCAATTTTGTAAGGTGCTTTGGGGAAAAATACTATGGCCCCTATTCAATTGTCCAAATCGCAATTGCATAAGGCAGTAATGGAGCCAGTAAAAGTTACAAATATTACATTGGCTGCATTTTGCTATTCGCAATCCATTTTGATGTTTCAAGCCCGCAAATGTTACCAGTGCTAAAGATGCAAAATTCACATTTAATTGCAACAATTTAACAAGCCCACAATTGCCTTCAAACGCAAAATGGCAAATGTATCAAAAAATGATATGGGTACTAGATAGAACACCCAAGTGGGTTAAACACATGTTCATAACACTGCAAAAGCAAATATAAACACACTACTGTACTTAAAAACACTGGGAAAGCAACAAAAGGAATTCAAATTAATTGCACAACAGTTGCAAGATCACAAATCTGCAATAAAAATATATTTTTACGTTTTATTTCTGTGTTATATTGATTCCAGGAATCAAAAAGTTATACATATCAGGCCACCCACATTGACAAGAACAGATGATTTATACATTTTTATGGATTTCTACATTTCTGGATTGCGAGTCTGATTGCAAATCAGACTTTTAGACACTAATTGATTGTAGTCTAAAAGCAGGGGTTGTTTTTTTAATATTTCATACAGAATTATATACAAAAATGGACCTGCTTACATGGGCAGAAAAGAGGAAAATAGAACATAAGAAGAAATATAAACAAATATATTCTAACATTCTGTTGTTATATTATTGATTAGCAGGTCAACTGTAGAAACAGTTGTTTTAATGCATTTATGAATGTCGGAAGGATTGTAATTTAAATTGTAACCATTATGTGTATAGTACATATTACCTAAACCTGTACATGGCACAGTTTCCCTGAAGCTATGGTTTTAACCTCTAATAAAAATATAAATTAGGGAACATCAGTATGTTTAAAATAAAGAAATATACTGTATATAGATATTGAGAAGCATTTGTGTTTTGTTTCTGTTTTTGAAAATTATCTTTGTTCAGAACTAGTTTTAAATAAGGACATTTTTTAAAGATCTTCTCTTATTTGTCAGGACCTGGAGGATGGGGTGCAGCAAACAGATTGGACTATTCATATGACGATATGTTTGATGTAAAAGATGATGAAAAAATTGAAAAACCTTTGTCTGATTCCCCCGACACAGCACCACTAAGAGTTAAGAGACACAAGAGACCCAACTTCCCTATGACGGATCAGAAAGTGAAATTTATTTTCAATATTACAGGTAAAAAAGAGGTTTGACGGGTGAGGATTATCTGAAGATCATTAAATAAAACTTTTCGGTTTTTTTGTATGCAACATTCATAAAGGTTTCATTTGAATGAAAATGTTCTAAAAGCTATATTCAAAGTTTAAACATGCCATTTAATTTAGACCTTTAAAGGATTGTGTTTCACCTAAATACAAGTTTCTCTTGAATGAGAGAGCATACTTATAGAAGTTTAACCAGGTGCAGAGCTGCCAGTGATGCAGGTGGTGCAATGCACCATGGTCCTCCTCTGAAGGGCAGTGTTGTTTATTTTATTTTTTTGCATTTCATTTTTCTTTCTGTAGAGCATTTCTACCGAACATTCAAGTGGTTGCAGTGCGGGGCAGTTCAGCATGCTGGGGATGTGTATCAGGGAAGATGTGAGAGAGAGAGCAAGGGCTAGATGACAGCAAAGTACAGGGTGATGGGTTCTGTGAGGTGGGTGCTGAGAAGGGTTGGGTGCTGTGTGGATGTGGATCTTTAGTGAGACTGGGTGCTATGTGAAGATGGCTGCTTAGACTGGCTACTATGTAGAAATAATAGATGTATATATGTGTGTTTCACACAGGCAGGAGGCAGGGGTCTTGGGATGGGTGCAGCTATGAAAGGGTCTTGGGGAGGGGGCTGTTATGGGAATTGGTATTAGGGAAAGGAGCTGTCATGGGAAGGTGTCTTAGGGAGGTCACTGAGTAAGGTGGTAAGGGAGGGTTCAACTGCTTCAACTGTGCACAAACCCAGAAAAGGCAAGTTTCATAGCTTTTACATAGATTGTTAATCTTATCTAAGAGTGAGTATTAATGTAAAATAAACTTAATTTTAGATGTTTTAAAAGTTAAAAGTGTTTAAAAGAATTGTTTTAATTTTACAAGTGTGCACCTGCTCCATTGTAATGTGCTACATTAGGCATTAGTATGGATAATATATCACTGCCTAATGTGTGTCAGATACCCTGTCAACCTTTGCAGGTTGTAACCAACCTTATCAGTGCGCAACAAACCAAACTTATGATGCACCTGCAAGCAAAATATTGCAGCATTTTTTCATGGTTTTTATATTTTATTTTGAAATAGAAAATAGATTTACATATATATTATAACACATATTTAGAACAAGATAAATCTGGAAAAAAAACAATTATTCAATTATATGTTTTGTGATATTACATTTCTAATTAAGTAATAAAAATAAAGTGAAAATAAAGGAAAATAAAGTTAGAAAAAGAGGAGCAGAATATATGTAGCACTGCTATAATGGGTTGTTAGTTTGCTAAATAAATTAGATGATGTAAGTTATAGCATTTAGATTTAGATAATTTGTTGGCGTCTGTGAGGTCTGATTTTATTGATTCATTTGACAATTTCAGGATCTAGAGAACCAGTTAATGGCACACTAACAATTATTGTGAAATTTCCCAATTTTTTGCTATTATGCATCTAGTTGTCAGAAATAATATGGTAATAAGGTATTGGATGCATTTGGATGATTACAACTTGGCAAAGTAAGAAGATCATCTTTCAGATGTTTTGGTATGGTGGAACAAATTACATTTTCTATAGGTTATTTCTATACATTTTCTATAAGGAGTGTGGGGCCACTGCAGTGGTTGAATAATTGGCTTCAATTTGTTTATTTAGTAACTAACTAGCGATAAAATAAAACATTGAAGAAAAACAAATTAATTATTTTTTATTTTTTTTACATTTGTAGCTATCATTAAACCCTATTAGGTATCCCAGGGGAGAAAGAGGATCTGGCCAGAAGGCTGTAAAGTTTTTTCTGTCCAGTGTAGGTCTGCTTTCAATAGCCACTGCATCGAAATAGGCAGATAATAATGTTATCAGGACAATAGATAAAGACTCCTGTCAGGACAGCTCTCCCACCTTCAGAACACCCAATGTGAGTGAAGGGAAGTAGATCTACTGAAGTCCAAAACAATAAATCTCAAATTTAAAGGGATGTTTAAAGAATTGTTTTTCTTTGTTGCATCTATATTAGAGTATTTGATGATGTACCTATAAGTGTACCTCTAAGCTCTCGAAGAAGAACACAACTGATATAAATGTTAGATCTTGTACTTGTCCTTGTCAGCCAATGAGCAGTAATGTAGCTGTATGACTCCTACTTGTCTGCCAGTCTACAGACACTTGTATGCTCTGTACATTTCCTGCTACTTTCAATGTAGTTTAAACATGTTTTACATGCAAAAGGCAACTTTGGTAATGTTTAATGCATGCACTTTTAAATGCATGAAAAAATTGTGTTCCATACCCTTTTAAATATTGACAGCTTCATTTATTTTTTTTTCTTCACTAATTTTACAAGTTACTAAATAAACAAATGAAACCATATTGTATGATCACTATAGTGGTCCTTAAATGTAACTGATACATTTAATAAGGTAGTGTAAGTATCTTTAAGGCTTTATTTTAAAGTTTAAGTATGTAATGTTTAATACTACTTCATATTTTACTATATAAAAATAATGTAAAATTAAGATGTAAGATTCACTGATGTATATCCTATTTCCTTGTGTTTATTACATAAATACTTGATTACATGCAATATTTAAGCTGTGATTATACTAGATCCGGTAAACATGTCAGCATCATGTGTAAAATTCTGGTCAGACCAGCGTTTACATCTACTTTTTGTATCTTGTTCCTCACAAAGGGCCTCATTCAATTGAGATTTGGCCAATTGAATAGGGCTCTAAATAAGCACATAGCATATTTTTTTTTTTAAAGTTTTTAGTTAGTGAAATTCTTGCTTTTGGATAGATGTTTACTAACTTAAAACTTCTTTAAAAAGTATATGTTATGTGCTTTTTTAGCACCCTATTCAATTGGCCAAATTGCAATTGAATGAGGGCCAAAGTCAGAAGGGTCTTTGCAAGTAATTATAATTGAATGAAGGATTTTTGGGAGTCTGTTCATTTTTATTACGCACATTCTTCCGCACTGTGAGCCTCATTCAATTGCGACTTGGCCAATTGAATAGGGCTCTATATAAGCACATAACATATTTTTTATTCAGAACTTTTTACTTACTGAACTTCTATCCAAAATCAAGGTCTTCACTAAGTAAAAACTTTGGTCAAAAAATATGTTATATGCTTATATAGAGCCCTCTTCAATTGGCAAAATTGCAATTGAATGAGGACCTATGACATTTGTATGTAGATTAAGTTTATTTTTTTATAAAATGTAGCCCATTGAAATTAATTTAAGTGCATGATATGGTAAACAGAGATTAAAGGGATATGTAAGTGAGCTGGGATTCAAATGTTTCCTAATAATCAGCTACTGATTAGTAGAAAAATATGTATTATATTGAAAAGGTGAATGTACTTATATATTTATATGCTAGATGCTGATATCTGGATGTGCACACCCCTAGGAAGCTTACACAAAGTGTACCCTGCAGGGTACAGTTTATGTCCTCTAAAGGAAATGATGGTTGCTGGGGTCACAGCTGAAATTTCCCATAAGGAGACACACAGAGAGAAAAAAAACAGCAACTGCCAGATTGTGATACAAATGTTTCAGTCTTTACTTCCTCCTGATTGGCCAAAACAATTTTTCAAATTGTATACTAATTTAGCCTGGGATTGGAGGGTGTTAACCTTAAGTTTCAACTGACAGAAATGAAAAGATATTTTGCTAACTTCAAGGTATTTAAATGCTTATTTAAAAAATTTTTTAATGCAATTTGTTTTATACACTACTAATTCTCCTCTATCTGTTGCACTTACAATCCTGCTCACTTATATATCCCTTTAAGAGGATCACTTTTCATCAAATTGATATATGATGAAAATAAATAGTAGTTTCTGTGTTATCTAAATGAAGAAATAGAAGCTACAGAAATATTTTTGTGTAGTTCTTTGTCTGACATTTGATCAGGTTTATTTGCTGATTTAAACTGTTTACACTGATTTCCAAGGTGAGAAATCTTAATATAAATAGTTTTTGAGAGTACATCTGCTACATTGTAATGTGCTAAATTAGGTATTAGTATGGATAATATATCACTGTCTAATATCTGACAGATACTCTGTCATGCTTTATGGGTAGTAACCAACCTTATCAATTCACAACAAACAACTCTTACGATGCACCTGCAAGCAAAATATTGGAGCATTTTTTCATCACACAACTCATTCTGTAATTATAAAATACCACATTTAAACATTAAAGTTTAGCATAAAGGTATGTATTATGCTTTGTTTTCTGCAGCGATATAGATGAAGGTATAATGATCATGTGCCAAGCATCAGTAAAGTATGCATGTATAGATACAAAAAAACGTTAAAGGCCCTGCTTATATACAGTTGCCCAAATATTCACAACAGTTAATCTTTACACGTTTATATAATTTTCATCAGCCACCATACCATTATTTATCATGTCTTGTTATGGATGATACTAACAGCCTTATTAAATTGCAATTCGGCCAATTGAATAGGGCTCTATATAAGCACAGAGCATATTTTTTACAGTAGTTTTTAGTTAGTGAACTTCTATCCAAAAGCAAAGTCTTCACTAACTAAAAACTTAGAGCCCTATTCAATTGGCCGAATCACTATTTAATAAGGCTGTAAGTTACTACGAATACAGATGATGTTGAAGTATAAGAAGGACATTTACCAGAATATGATATCTCTTTGGATGGTTCTGGATTTAGAATTACGAACATTAAAGCTTAGTTTGAATTATGGCACAAACACAGGGACCTTAAGGACCACTGCAGTTCAAGAAAAGAGACACATAGGCCCTCATTCAATTGCAATTTAGCCAATTGAATAGGGCTCTAAATAAGGACATAACATATATTTTTTAAAGAAGTTTTTAGTTAGTAAGCATCTATCCAAAAGCAAGGTTTTCACTAACTAAAAACTTCTTTAAAAAATATATGCTATGTGCTTATTTAGAGCCGTATTCAATTGGCCAAATTGCAATTGAATGAGAGCCATAGTTTGTCAAGTATTTACCAAATTAACTGTATGTGTATAACATGGACATAAAACATTTTTGGGAACTGCATAGGAACCCATTTTGTTTTTGTTACATCACTTCCTTAAAGCTTGATCATGGGGGTGTTTGTTATGGTTATCAGTGAAGAGAGGGCAGGGGAATATAAATAAGATAAAGCCTTTCTTTTTTTCTAATGGTGAGCTAAAAAATAGATTTAACTTCAAAAGCACATACACTGGATGTAAATGCTACTTTTTCTCTCATACATTCTTTCCCAACAGCATCTTTTCCTTTGTTTTTCATCATCCTCAACTTAACTTTTTGCCTGAGGTGGTTTAAAATCACTTGTGTACAATCTTAGATTCAACACCACGTTTCCTTGTTAGTCAGAATATCGATCATTTGCTAATCCCTTTGACATCAAACCAATCTCTGTACACAGTTATTGCAAACACATCAAACTAAAATAAAGGAATGAACATTAAAAAAAGAACATGGTGCAAAATGTAAAACTAATGCAAGTAAAATCTATTCCAAGAGCATTAACAGTGTTTGTTGTTGTTTTCAGCTAGCGTACCGTTGCCAGACAGAAGGAATGACACGATGGAGTCAGAAAACCAGCAGCGCCTCCTTAAAACACTGGAAACCATAACAAACAGACTGAAGAGGACTCTCCGGAAGCAGCCTCTCTATTCCTTCCAGTTTTCATCAGAGATGATTACTGCTGATAGTAACTCGCTGGAAAGCGGTAAAGCCTTCCTGTTCTGTCGGCCAGGCTCTGTATTGAAAGGGCGCATGTGCGGTGAGTATTATGTCATACTGATATCTCATAATATAACTGACTGGTTCAAAACCCTTTTGAAAATACCGTATTGGTCCGAATATAAGCCGCACCTTTTTTCCTATTTTTGAGCTTGCGAGTTACGGGTGCGGCTTATATTCGCGACCTTCAAAAAATCATTGCCGATTTGCGAACTTTGCTTGTAACGGGTGCGACTTCTATTCACAAATTTACTGCCAATTTGCGCGTTTGCGAGTTAAGGGTGCCGATTTTCGTGCATTAGACTGCGGTATGGATTAGCGATTTACGGTTTTAGTGATTCTAACATCCTGTAAAGCCTGTAACCTGCAAAAAAAGCTACAGTGCTAATTAGAAAGTCTGTTTCTTGCAATGGCTGATCACTTTGAGAGTCTTTTTCTCTCCAATTTTACGGGTGCGGCTTATATTTGAGTACTATCTTTTTTCTATTTTTTATTCCCCTTGAACTTTACGGGTGCGGCTTATATACGGGTGCGGCTTATATTCGGACCAATACGGTAAAACTGTTGAGGTTGTCCATAACTCTGTATATCATTTCTGTAGAAGTTTTCACTGACATATGGTAGCATCTAATTTTTTTCAAAGACAATACTGCACGATAAATCTAAAATAAAATGTATTGTTTCTTTTTTTAATTAATTTGTTGGATGGTAGTGAACTTACGTAATCATCCTATTATGATGTGTATGCCTGTTTTATACGTAGAATTAAAGGGCCACTAAATTGAGCACAGTTTGGACCACATCACAGTAACGGCGTCATAAAAACATGTTGAAATACTTTTTGAATTTTTGAAATATGTGCATTTTTCACTAAGATATAAAATCAAATCTGTGTTTACATCTGTCACTGACTGCCCACTGTCAGACCCACAACCTCTGTATAGTGAGCAAAAGAAAGAAAGATAACCCTTAACAAATCCATCTGTGCCGAGCATGGACTGCTGAAATCACATAAACAGGTATCTACTATCAATCACCATCCTTACCATGTACTCAGCTAACTGTTATTACTCATGCAACAGCCTGTAGGCAGGATAGACTTTGTATTTAAACAGACCTGATACTTTAGATTGTTTAGCTGTTATTAGTGTATTTAATAAAATAGACCTTAGATTTTAAAATACAATCTTGTGCTCTTTCACACCATGAAGAGCATTCACAGTGAGGTAAATGGTCCTTTAAGCTTCTGTATATTCACCAGCATATGATCTTCATTGTATACATACCACTACTAGCCTCCCCTCCCCGTGTTCAAATATGCAAATAGTGAATAAACGTAACAAACAGAAAATGCCCACTTGTTAAATGTATTCATTATCTGCATAGTTCATGATTTCTGTTACTGTTACATTAAAAGCAAGCATTGGCATTTCATAATTATACTTGATTTCTATTATAATAGAAATCATATATAGAATAGTGCACATATCGGAAATAAGCATTTTCCCCATGATTTATATTATAATACCTTGGTCAAAAATAATTATAATTACTGTAATAGATATTTTACTAGCATTAAGGTCTTGTGAGACTTCCTGCTTTTCTTAGAGCTTATTATAATAAAGGACAGAGAGTCTCACACTCCATTGTTAGTGAATCTCGACAAAATCATATTCATTGAATCATTACCTTGCACAGATGTTTCTGAGTGTACTATCCCAATTTCACAAAATCAGAAATATCAGAAAAAGCTTTCACCAAACCAAATATATTACATCACATCATGAATACAAGAGTAGTTCAATTATAAATACACAGATAATGGGATCTACAACCAAAATCTCTTGGATGCCAAATAAAAATAAATATTAACATATTAATTTAAAAAAATCAATCCTTTTGAAACATTCGATCAATATAATGCTGTTTTGAAACCTCTTATATATTGTACAAATCTAGACATATAAGAATTTTTTTACTTTTGTCCTGCATGCAATTCTGTCTGTGACCTGGAGGTGGCAGTGTTTATTTGCAGTTGAATTTAGCTTTATTTTTTCTAAAGTAAGAGTAAACAGCCTTTGCACACGACTAGTAGAGCTAAAGCAAAAGGTTTGAAAGGTAAACATTAATCATGCATTTTTACAATAACACTGTGCCGAAACCTAGTAGAGATCTTTAAAAAGCAAGAGACAAGCTGGAATACATAAAAAAATGTTCTGGGATTCAGCACCATGACACTACTGATACAAAACTCTAAGGGATGTTTAATAAAGCCTCCCAGCTTGAAATCTAAGACAAACAGTGTGAAACATGGCACCAGATTTATAAATCACAATAATAGGCTTTCCACCATTTTGGTGATATTGTTTTTTTTTTTTTACAATTGTTTACAACTAGAGTAAAGATAGATCATCTTGTAGATTCTTTGCGTACAATAGTATATAAACTACTCTGGCCATTGACTTGGGCATCTAAGAAAGAAGTACTACTTGTATGGGGCTGTGTTAATTAAAGGAACATGGAAAGTTTTTTTTCTATGTTGTATCTGAAAGCAAGCTGTGTTTTCTTTTTTAAATGAAAGTCTCAGAGCAGAAAAACAAATTAAAAGTTTAACGGGCCAGTGTAAGCTCCACAATAAAACTTTAAAAAAAAGTGCCAATAACAGTGAATGAAAAAAAGAATAATTAAAGATATATTGATGCAAAAATGGCTGCCTGCTCCCCCTCCCCCACTTCTCTGGGTACTTGATCCAGTTGACATGCTGAGCGGCCATATTTCATTTAGTGAAAAATATATTATGTATGTAGACCCACTCAATGCCAGATGTAGGGCTTGGGCTTCAATCCCATCAGCCTCTGCTCTGATCCCATTCACACTTTTCCCCTCAAGCAGAGTTGCTTATCTGCTCTGACCTGTGCCTATAAGGAGGTGTGGCCAGCTCTGTCTGAAAGCTAGGCTAAAAAAGGCTAACCAGTCAGACTCTGGTTCAAACTGAGCATGGTCAGTAAAGGGGTGGGGCTATGATGGCTTATGCTCTGTCACTGACAAGGCCTATTTGGCAGCTGCAAGCAGGCTACAATATAGTTATTACCTTTGTGTAGATGGGGTTGTTAGAGCTATTGATGTCACTGGGCAGGCTTTCAAGCTCCATAATGGTTCAGTCTTCAGGCAGAGCTGGCTACACCCCCTGACAACTCACAGGGAGGCGAAGAAAAGCAGCTTTTAAAATGTAAGAAAAATATTAACTTTTATAGTAAGCTGTGTACTGGTTTTAATAGTCTATGCCAAACAAACAAATATGGGCTTTACTATTAAATGCATTACAGTGGACCTTTAACTCTGTTTATCCCCACCTATCCATACTTATCACTTCTTATCTCCATTTCTGTTGTTTTGATAAATATACTCCATAGTCTCTTAAGTATTTGATATCTCAAGGAATACAATAAAATAGTTGTTATGCAAGTTTGTATGTTTGGAAACATATAATACATATCTGTGTCTATCTAGCCTTTACTTTAAAATGGGAATACGCTTTAACCAACAAAAAAAAAGATAACAGCCTAGATTTTTTTCAAGACAATCTAGTGTTGAAATGCAATTTAGTGATGTTTACAAGATGTGTAATGTCTTGTATTGCAATCATATGAGATGATTACATGCTGGACCAGCATATTTTCAATTTAAAACTGGACCGTTAGAGTAGGGCTAGTGAGACTGAACTAGAGTATGAAGAGTTGCCTGGTCTTATGTCACCTCTCTGGTCTTTAATATCAGTCACATCTATAGAGTGGGTGAGGAGAGAGCTTCCTTATAGCTTCCTACAGTTGATGTATGATAATCCATTGTCTCCCATTCTGTTGAATAAATCACATATATAGTTGTAAGCATACGAGTTGTTGCTAATGCTTGCGGGCTTGCGCAGCGAGCTGCAGCCCTCGCATAGCGAGGGCCTCAGTTGCTGGCATGGAGCGCCAAAGGCGCTCCTTGCCAGCAACTGAGGCCCTCTCAAACTTTACATTGTAACGCAAACAACACGACACAACAACTTCGACCCTCGCAAACTTTTCGTTGCAACGCAAACAACACGACACACCAACTGCGACCCTCGCAAACTTTACGTCGCAACGCCAACAACATACGAGACACGTTACCACTTATTATGACCTCGCAAAAATCGTCCGCAACTCGCGAACATAAAAAATTCAAAACAGAATAAATACACACAGCACATACATAAAAACCTTACCTACAGCAAGAGGGAGCACCCAGGACCTCAAAAAAGCAACTTACACCTACATTTATCTCAAAATAAAAGAGTTTAGACACTAAAAAATTCTCTAAGCGAGAGAAAAAATGGCCGCAAAACGAAAACGAGGCAAAACACCACAAAACACCTACGGATATTCCGCTAAGACACATACCACACATTACCCGCCATTTTACGACAATGCGGAAGTACACAACTACGCTAACGGTTTTGTCTCGCGCACGCACACTATTACACTGCACACATTCAGCATGCTTACACAGCAGCTCCACACCACTAATGCTGCAGCAACATCAAAACAGATTGCAGCTCTTCAAGACAATGCTTCAAAATAGGTAAAGTATATTCATTTATTAATGTATTATATATTTCATTATTACACACCAATCAGCATTAGCTCACTTACGATTTCATTGCCGCAATTCGCTAGTTGATAATAATTATCAGAAATTGGAACCTGTGGAAATTTTTTACAGTGGCCCCTTATAGTCCCCCCTCCCATAACCCCATTTTTCTGTTTTCTCTTCTGTAATCTATATTTCTGTGGGTTTTTTTTATGTTGAAACTGGTATGGTATTGTTTTAGTATGTTTTCAGAGGCTAGTTGCCCTTTTCCATTGTTTTCACATGGTGTTAAATTTTATTAAAATATTTTATTATTTGCTTTATTACCCATTCAATATTTACAGTATGCACATAAAACAGGTCAGTTTATTAAGTATTGCTATTACAGACAATTGCATCTCTAGTTCTTATACAGCGCCAATAAAATGGAACTTCACAAAGGTTACTTTATCATTGGGTGCGTAATTGAAAACAATTCTTGTCATGATTTTAAATTGTTTTGATATATGTGAAATACTGAACTCCAGAGGTTTCCATTATGGTAACAAAATAAATCATGGGCAGCTTCGTTCAGTGGTGTTTTCATCATGTAACCTAATTTGGCAATTTACACAAGGCAGAGAGCCGCTAGCAGCAGCCATACAGCACCTGTATGAATAGGTAATAATTGCCTTTCATAATCAGGCAGGCTGTTGTACTCTGATTACTGGGATGCAGATGAAGCCGTTTATATTCTGAGGCTCTCATGCCAGTCTCATCTTAGGTCTAGTGCATTTTTTTTTTCATTTGGTAAAATTATAGGATACTGTGGTCCCATATTTGCTGTATGCTCTTTTGATCAACCACAATTGATAAGGGTCAAAGGTTCTTAAAAAGTAAGTAAATAATAATAATTATTATTATTAATGTTACTTAATAATAATAATAATAATAATAATGTATTTTTATGTAAATATTCTTAATGGGATGTGACCATTGTTTTTTGTCAGCTGCTTTTTTCAGCCCCTTTCTTAACTTGCATGATCATTTTAAATGCCTAAAGTGTACATGATTTATTATTATTATTATTAATAATAATAATAATAATAATGATAATAATAATACTTAATTGTATATATATATTTTTCCATATAATGGTCTTCAAAGAACATTCTACAGTGGTCCTTTCATTACTCATAAATAATTCTAAAAATGTTAAATGTACTTATCTATTTCCTTGATATTTCCAGTGAACTGCCCTAAAGGTACATATTACTCCTTGGAGCACAACACATGTGAAAGTTGCTGGATTGGCGCATATCAGGACGAGGAAGGTCAGATGGATTGCAAGAGCTGCCCTACAGGCACTTATACAGAATACCTCCACTCCAAGCGTGCCTCTGAATGCAAAGGTAATGAGTTTGCATGGTGATAGGAGACCGTAGTGAGTTTGTCTTGTTTTGATTCCACAACATTGTTTATGACTTTAAATATATAAAATAAATCATATAAAGTTAGATATCAGTTAGATAAACAACATATTTTCCAAGACTATGTAATGGCCTTACATAACCACAGAAACATGCTTGCTCTTAAACATTGAAGGGACACGGAAAGCACATTTTCCTTTGTTACATATTTGATAACATAGTTTGTTTTCTTTGTTTCATATGAAAGTCTCAGAGTAGGAAGAAAAGCTTTTTAAACGCCTCTCAGGGCTTATCCAGCCAATGTGTTGTGGTGTAGCTTTATGAGTCATACTGCCAATGAGACCTAGAGCCCCGTGTAAAACAGGTGCTGTAAGTTAAGGCACTGCGGTAAAAAGTCAGCTGGAGCTTTTTTCCCAAACTTCTACACTAATGTAAATATTTCACTCTCCCAGATTACAGCACTTGGTGCACAGCCTTAAAACCTACTCTGTAGCCACAACAGATATCTGTGCAGGGAGCTGCCAGACCAAGCTTTACAGATATGAGGGCCCCTTGGAACCAATATGAAATATGAACGTTATAAATCTTATAAGGTGTGGGAAGCAATTGTTATAATTGATATTAAAAATATGTGACAATTGTATTTATGGTTTAAATAAATAAAAATGTGTTTATTTTGTATTAAAATATTATATATTTATAGACAATGCATTAGAGTGTGTGTTCCTAGGCAATGTGGTTTTGTGATGTGTATTAACACCTTAGTACTTTTTCAGGGATGAGCATGGGGCCCTTAGAGACTAAAGTATGCTCTGTGCATTTACTGCTTCAATGACATTTATTAGGTTTTACTCAATATTATTCATGCAAAAAAAAAAAAAATTTAATTAATTAAAGGGACATGGAAGGTTTCTGGATTTTACTAGATATAAAATATACCGATTAATACATTTATTGTGATGTACTTTATTTTATTAAGAAGTGTTTATAAGCTATGTTTTTACTCAAAAATCAAATACTACCTGTTTGGATCTGCCTTCTACAGCTTATAAAGACACAGACTCTGTAGTCCTAGCTGTGCAATATCTCGTACTAGCCAATCAGGGGCAACGTCTCAGCAACATTCTGTAACATGCTGCTAAAACCTGGTCACTGTTTGGCTAGTATGAGACACTGCACTGCCAGTACTACACAGTCTGTATCTTCATGACCCAAGCAGGTACGGTTTGTTTTGTCATTTTAGTCAGATTATAAGCACTTCTTAATAAAGTAAAGTCCATAAAAGTAAATAATAAAACACAGTTGTTTTCCAGTGTCCATTAATTAATATTATCCCAAGTTAAGAAAACAACGAATACTGACTCCCTGGAGTCCCTAGTGCTTTGCACTTAATTGTTAATTAATTTATTTTTATTATTATAGGACTATTAAAAATGAAAAAATCGCCGCTACTTCAGTGAGTTAAAAGGATATGTTTGATACTGAAATTATCAGCTGCAAGAAAATTATGTCAGATTATCTCACATTTATACAGTTTACAAGAAAAGCATCATTATGGCATAGAATCCAGATTTTCATTATGTCATATGACCATATTTTAAAAATAATCCTCATATGTGCAGAAACTGCTAATCATAGGATTATATAGTTAGTGGTTTTAAATTATCTACATCAGTATCAAAAAACATAACTTCAACTAATAAAAACAAAAAAATAAAGAAAATTTAAAAACAGAGATGGAAGGAAAGGTTTAAGGAAGAAGGAGACCAAAACAATAAATAGTTAATTGCTGCATGAGCAGATCCACAGCACAATACACCTTGGGCCTCATTCTATTATCGGCCGCAGCCGTTGCGGGGCCGCAAGGACCGGCCGCAAGCTATTCGGCTATTCTATTCCCTTACGGCCGGGGATTCCGGCAGGCTTGCGGCCGGTGCCTTGCTATCTCTTGCGGCCGCTCGCGCCGGAGGAAATCCTTTGATCCTAAACGGCCGCAAGGAAATCGGCCGTAAGAAATTCCTATTTGCAATTCAATTGCTCCGGGAACCCTCTCTGCAAGGCTAAAAGCGAGCCGCAGTTACTTGCAGGAAAAAGGTCTCGCTAGCACCAATTAAGCACATAAAATAGCTCAAATAAAGCCATCCTGCACTTTGAGAAGACTATAAAGGGATTTTAGGTGTTAGAAAAAATAGCACATAATTATCCTGTACTCAAATCCGTAAAATATTTAATTTTTAATATCCGTAAAATATCCATGTAAAAAGTCCAGAGTGCTTGGAGCACCTCAGACACGCCCACGCCGCAGCCGGAAAATAAACAGTTAATTTGAACTCGGGTTTGGGCAGATGTGCAAGCTTGAGAGTGGGTTTCTTTTAATCCTCATGTCCCCCAATATGATCCCTAGCATTTACAGAGCTGTACAGTGCAGGCTTGAATTTATTTTTCAGTTTTTATATTTCACAGATTACGGCCGGTTCCAAGATATGCGGCCGGCCGTAAAAGGAGATCCTTGCGGGGCCGTATAATAGAATCGCGAGTTAACTGAACCCTCGCAAGGAATCGCAGCCTTACGGCCGATTTACGGCCGATAATAGAATGAGGCCCCTTATATTTAAATACATTGATACAGGCAAACCCAATGCTTATCAGACTTCTGCTGGTCTGTGTTCAATACATTACTGCAATATACTTGCTGTTTCATTCAAGAAAGGGGTTTGCCAGTGACTTGTTGCCTTCCTTAGTCCTTTCTCTCCTCCAGAGACCCGACGGCTACCGTTTCACCCCTACACAGGGCTTAGTCTAATCTATTAAAATCTACTCATATCCCTTCTATTAATGACCACATAATAAATGTAACAAACAATACAAGTTACATCATAAGATGTAAATGTGACTCTAGCCAGTTGAGGATGACTTGTAGTTAAAATGGGGTTTCTGTCTTTTTTTCTTTTTTTAATAGTAGTGGTAAGAAAGCATACCTATGGCCAGGAACCGAAAGTTTAAGGTCTCAGGTCTGCCATATTACAAACACACACAAGCATCCTACACAAACCATAGACAAGTTTTAAAATTGTTAATGATGATCAAATATCCTTTCTCGTTGCTAAAACTTCCATTTCCTTTTTTCTATGAATAATAAATGTATAAAACATTTCTGCCAAACATCACAAATGCTCTCAAAATGTTTGCTTATCTGCAAGTAAGTGATTCACTGCAAATCTCATTAATAATGCACTATATTCTTTTCCCAATTCAGTGTATTAAACTGATGGCATGGAAATCAGTTGTAAACAGCAGCTTTGAACTGTGGTAGTCAAATCAGTTCTTTCAAGGCACACTAACTGCGTACATTTATATGAACAATAAAAAATATATACGGTAGTAATATAGATAACAAGCAACTATCTAATGTAACACTAACCAAGTGTGTGGTTTGTTATACTTTAGGTTTACAACAATAAGGTGACACTACAAAGGAAGACAATAGTCTAATACTGTCCCCAAAGTCCATTCAACTTTTAAAAGTCCTTCATTTGCTTGAAACATTCTCCGATATAGTTAGATGATACCACACACTTTAGGATGTAGCTCAACTTCTTTCCTACTTTGTGTTTGGATGTTGGGATACTTTAGATGTTATATCATACAAGCGACTTGCCAGTCAAAAATGACGGAGCAATGCTGTTTGCCACACAATGCAAAGGTCTTTTTACTGTGAGCACCTTCGGCGCTCATTGCGAGCCTCGATCCTCTCCCCTGGTGTACTTTTGCTCCTCTGTGCAGCTTCTGCGCTCATCACAAAGACAGATACATATGTCTCTATGTTTTTAGATAATAATCAATTAATTAGTTACTTAATGAATTAATATACTTTACCTATTTGAAATTAGTATATCCATCAATCAATAGGCTGAAGAGCTTACAATCTGTTTTCATTTTCCCGCAACATATAGCGTACAGTGGGACTGTTGCTGGCCTGTGGAAATGTTTTTATGAATGTCCCAACTGTACATTAGAAATAGGCTGTGTGCGTGAGAGCAAACCGTTGGTTTATTTGTGTTAAAGCACTACTGTAGATGCGTAATGTTGTGATTTGCACTTTAGGGGTGTAAAGTAGCGTTGTTTGTCTATGTGCGACCCGGTTCGCAAGTATTTGGCGACCTTTGTAGTAGTGTATTTTGTAGCTCGTACGTCCCTGGGTGAAAGTGGTACGCGGTTGGCAGCGTGTTGCACGGTCCAGGGTCGTGTAGCCTCATTTTAATTTTTTAGGGCCTCCATTTTTTCTTGCTTAGACGATGACCGAGTGCCGAAACTCTGGAAAATCTACTTAAATTTGCGTTCCACCTCACTCCCAGATGTCCTGGCTGATCCCCCGTGCTGTGTGTGATGTTTTTGTTGTTTTTTGTGTGTATTTTTTGTTTTGTTTTTCGATTTTTGGCCGTCCTGCGTCTCATATTTTATTTTTTCTAAGTCCCGCGTTTGTCAACTGCCTGCAGCGTAACAGCCTTATTAAATTGCGAATCGACCAATTGATTAGGGCTCTATATAAGCACATAGCATATAGTTACGTTTTTAGTTAGTGATCTTCTATCCAAAAGCAAGGTCTTCACTAACTAAAAACTGTAAAATAAATATGGTATGTGTTTATATAGAGCCCTATTCAATTGCCTGAATCTCAATTTAATAAGGCTGTAAGGCGATCCTGCGTTTCCTAAGTGTTTGTAGGCTAAGTCCTGCATGTTTCATTGCCTCGAGGCAATAGCGATGAGCGCCTTTGGCCTTTGGTGCTCATCGCCTAAGAGCTCCTAGTTAACGTCTCGTAGTTCGACAATTATATGTGATAGCTTGCTCCATGTTCTTCACACACTGTATCTCTTCTCTGATGACATAAAAGAAAGTGGAGAGTAAAACAAACCTAGTGTAATTGTAAAACACCACTAGATTTAATAAAGACTATGGGCCTTATTAATTTCCAAGCCTGCAATTGCATTAATAACGGCCGTAAGTCTGTGGGCTTGAAAATTGCAACAGTTACAGATCGATTTAATTGAACAAGGCCGTAAGTACATAGCCGAAAGGCAAATGCATAAACCATGTAACCATACGTAGCATTTCAGGGCATGATCATGATCAATTAGGCAAGTCTGTAAGTAACAATTTTAGAAACAGCCAATAGTAAATGAGACCGTCATCATGACATTAGTAAAACATTGCATCTAAACGTCAATCAATTAGTGTTTAGACGTCCGATATAATATGGTACTCGCAATCCAGCTATTTGAAAATCAATAAAAATGAATGAAAAAATTGTTATAGTCTGTGCGGGTGGCCTGATATGTATTAATTCCTTGATTCTCGTGATTGATATAACACGAAAATTAAACGTAAAAAAAATAAAATGTATTGCAGATTTGCGAGCTTGAGGCTGTTGCGCTATTAATTCTAATGTCTTTCATCGCTTTCCCTCTATTTTAAGGTTGAGTATTGTGTTTTTATTGGCTTTTATGGTGTTAAGAACAGGTATTGAACCCCTTTGCAAGTCCTCTCTAGTACTTGTAGAATTTTTTGCTACATTTGCCATTTACGGGTTTGAAGGCAATTGCGGGCTTTTGGAATTGTTGCAATTAAATTGCGATTTTCGATTTTTGCGATTGTAACATTTGCCGGCTTGAAAGATCAAAGGCTTAGCTGGGTCGGAGTTACGATTTTGACAACTGCAGTAATTGTCTGCCTGTACCTTGCAAAAAGATTACGTAACTAGAGGCGCAAGAGGAGGCCTATTGAATATCAGTAACTTTTGCGGGCTACATAACGGACCCAGTTTAGCTTACACAATGAATTGGAACAATTTGAAATATCACTGTATTTATCTAATGTTTCATTAAGCCTTTGTTTGCTTTGCTTAACTAGTTCTACATCTAAGAGGGTTGCAATGAAACATAATAAACTCAGATTTGTGTCAGTAAAACAGTAACAAGGCTCTCTGCCTCCTTGTATCATGTAATTTCATGGATGGCAACTCAATTCTCTGAGGGCCTCCAACAATACAGGATTTCTGGATCTGTCTGCTTGTGTTCTCAGGGTCTCTGCTTCAGCAGACCTAAATTACTCCAATTCATTCATATTTATTTATCCACCTGTGTTGCAGAGAGATACAGAAATGCTAGACTGTGGATAACCCTCATAGGAGAGAATTATCATGTAAAAAGTCAGGTCAGAGGAACAGTAAACATTTTCAGGTTGCAGTTTTATATACTACTAGAATATTGCCCTTTAAAAAATGACGGCAATGAAATTGTAAGTGAGCTAATGCTGTTTGGTGTATGGTAATGAACTAAATAATACATTAATAAAGGGATATACTTTACCTATTTGGAAGTAATAAATGCAGGAAGCATTGTGCTGAAGAGCTGACAATCTGTTTTCATGTTGCTGCAATGTGTGTTTTGAGTGCTGTGGAGATGCTGTGTAAGTGTGAGCTATGTGTGTAGTGTAAATAGTGTGCGTGCGCGAGGAAAATCCATTAGGGTAGCTGTGTACTTCCACATTATGTAAGTTAGTGTTATAAAATGGCGCCTAATGTGTGGTACGCGGCTGTTGGTGATTTAGTGTCCTTGTACTTGGACCTCGTCCGGCTTTTTCGGAAAATCTTTGGTGTTTTGCGTCTTTGGGGTCCTGTAGCCTCGTTTTCTGTTTTTTTCGGTGGCCATTTTTTATCTCGCTTATGTGATTTTCGGGTGTCTAAACTCTGGAATTTGGACTTAAATGGAGGTGTAACATCACTTGCAGAGGTCCTGGGTGCCCCCTCTTGCTGTGGGTAAGCTTATTATGTGTTTGTTGTGTGTATTTATTGTGTTTTGAATGTTTTCAGGTTCGTGCAGGTCGGCTGTT
Organism: Discoglossus pictus; assembly: GCA_027410445.1. Lineage (NCBI taxonomy): Eukaryota > Metazoa > Chordata > Amphibia > Anura > Alytidae > Discoglossus > Discoglossus pictus. The sequence continues at coordinate 320,115,812 of CM050163.1, read as the reverse complement.
AAAGTCTTATTTTGGCGAGGTCGTAATGTTTTTTTTCTAAGTTCCGCCTTTGGCGCTTCATGCCAGCAACTAAGGCCCTCGCTTTGCGAGGGCCGCAGCGTTAGCAACAACTTTGGGCAACCCGCAGTTATGACAATTATATATGTGACCACTCATTGTCCAACAGAAACCGTTTCCATTGTTTAAAATATAATATTTTAAATAAAAAAGTATTAGTCAGTATAATAATCCTTTAATTTGTGGCTTCCTCCTATTATACATGTTAATCAATGGATGTTGTTTGAATGCTTCTTTGCAACTAATTTAAATTAGTAAACATTACATAAACATGAGAGCCAGTAAGTCTACAAAAATGCTACAAATGTAATAGTTATTTTAATTGTATTTTGAATGTTTCATTAACCAGAAACCAAATAAAAATAATGTTGTATAAAAGCATGAATATAAAATGTATTTTTCACTCCACATGTGATAATTAATGCACAGGCACAGAGTCCCTTTAAAATCGACTTGCCCGGATGTTACTGTCAGTTCTATTTAGTTTATTTGTTTGTTAAATACTCATTAGTAGTAAAAGTTGCATAATTTATTTTATATCTATTTAAGTAGCAGTTGTTTGTGAATTAGTTTTATTTGTAATATTTATTTATGATTCTAGAGCTGAAAGAAAAAAAATGACGACTCTCTTGGGAACCTCTAGTTCTCTACAAAAATATGAAAGAGTGACAAGTTCAGACATGTCAATGACGGCTCTAAGGATATTTTTATCCTTAATTGTTGTCCTCTGTCTCTTCTTTAAATGTCACTAAAATGTGTCTCCTTTAAGTAGTCTGGTATTTGCTAAAAAACATAGGAAACAAGTGTAATTTTATCCTTCAAACAGTAGCTCCTAGCTCCTCGCTTATTTATATTTTCTTCTATGAGCTACTGTTTGAAGGATGTTCCAGGCACTGGACAAGGCACCTTGTGAAGGCAACAAAAAGAAAATGGAGAGTGGAAATGACCCATTGGTGGAAAAATGAATTGAAACTCTATAACGAATTTTAGTAATATAAGTGCATTACTTAACTACAACATTAGCATCCTTATTAAATTGTGATTCGGCCAATTGAATAGGGCTCTATTTAAGCACATAGCATATTTTTTTTCCTAAAGTTTTTAGTTAGTGAACTTCTATTCAAAAGCAAGGTCTTCACTAACTAAAAACTTATGTAAAACAAAATATGCTGTGTGCTTAAATAGAGCCCTAATCAAATGGCGGAATCACAATTTAATAAGGCTGTAGATGTGGTGTTTGTTTTATTTTATTTTTTGAGGTTAACAAGGAAAACATATTGAGTAAATCAGTGCCACAGAGTGAAACTCCTAAGAGCTTTAAATTTTAACTCTGCTTGTTTCTGCTTATTCTTTTATCCCTGCTTGATAAATGTATCCCATTATTTCTTTTTATTTTTTTATTTTTTTTATTGTTTTCAAAATAGAAAAATAGAGATCAGATACAAAAAAAATTACATAAAAAAACAAAGATTATGAAGAGTTTCATATATATAAACAAAAGAAAAAAACATTAAAAAAAAAATGAGTTGCAGCTGGGGACCCAAGGAACGGGGATCTGAGAAATTTTGAAAGTCATGGGGACCAAGTAAACGGTTTCTATTTCACTATTTCTATAGTTTTTATTTATAACATAATTTACATAATTATTGTTCTTTTTTTCACGTAACTGTGGCAAATTTAAAGGGTAAACTTTGGAGTGTAGTTAATCAGGAAATTGTATTTAAATCGAATATGATCTATATCTATTAAGTAGCCTTATCCATGGCCCTCATTCAATTTCAATTTGGCCAATTGAATAGGGATCTAAATAAGCACATAACATATCTTTTTTAAAGAAGTTTTTCGTTAGTAAGCATCTATCCAAAAGCAAGGTTTTCACTAACTAAAAACTTATTTAAAAAAAATATGCTATGTTCTTATTTAGAGCCCTATTCAATTGGCCAAATCGCAATTGAATGAGCACCATGGGAGCCTAGGGGTGCACATTTTAGGGGGCAGCAGGCTGTCAATGCAATGCCGTGGACAATGCACAGAAATGTCTAAATGCAGAGAATATTCTATCTGTAAGTGTACCTGATTAACTGCATACGTACAAAGACATATATGCAATTATGATTTTCCATAATGGTGTGTCATAAATGTATGATTATGATATAGCAAGAGGAAAGGAGAAGGAGTAACTGTCTCATTGCACGAATATAAATGGGCCTAGGGAGCATACAATCTAAATACACCTCTGAATATACTTTTACCATTTTCTTGTTTCCAGCTCAATGTAAGCCAGGAACCTATTCTGCAAATGGTCTTGAAACCTGTGAATCATGTCCACACGGCACTTTCCAACCAGTCTTTGGGTCCAAGTTTTGTACCACCTGTCCAAAGAGAATGTCCACAGTGAAACGGGGATCCATTGATATCTCGGAATGTGGAGGTTTGTCATTTACACTTCTATACAATATTATTTATTTGCTATCTTTCAGTCTCACGCATATATATGTACACTAAGTAATTTATTAGAAATAACTTGTAAATATGCGTCTTTATGCACAGATTCTGCTACACTTCTGTTTCTGTTAAAATATTAATTTGCTATTGGTTAGCGTGCCTATAAACACATTGTCATCTATGCGCATAGATAGGTAATACAGGATGCACCTGTCAGCATCATTTCTAAACAAGCGCAATAATGCTGTGTACGTCCTGAATGTTGTCCTCAATTTACACTATGCACAAACCCTGTATGCACTGTGGCCAATTACCAGTCATTTCTGAGATAGCATTCGTCGTCATCCAGAGCACTCACACAGACAAGGAGATAGATGTATGTGTTATTGCTCATGCACATAAATCATTAGCAGCTAGGCAACTCCAAGCAGTTGTGTGCATATCCATGGTACAATGCCGTGCAATCAGATTCAGTGCTTCAGGCATTAGTTGTGTCTATTGTTTAGTGAATTGCAAGAGATTTCAAACTGTAGTGTGCAGATTACCTTTATTTGAATGCCTGGGATGGAGTATTTCTCATTGAATACTTTTAATCTTCCTAGTAAAGAGGTAATTTGTCTAGCGCTGAAAAGCTAATATAAGCAGCATCTGTGATAAATATGTAAGAACAGACACAATAAGTCAATGCTTCCTTTGAGCTATATTGAGTCATATGAACAATATCCTAAGCTACAATTTCAGATTCTACTTGCTTCGACACAGTTATATTATTAAAGGGCTACTGAGGTATCTTTTTCTCAACTTAAACATAAATTTAAGTTAGACAACAGGTTTTCTTCACCCAGTTTTGTTACACATAACATCATATTTTTTTAAAGTTTACTTTTAAAACATGTTGCAGGCAAGGTATGGTTAGAGGAGTATCTAGCCCCACCCATTGGACTAATAATATCACATTTGCGGCTTGAATATCTGTTTGAGTCACTGACCAAACTAGTGTGACTAATGCCTGTGTATTCTGAACACTCCTATTGACAACCCACTAAGAAGTTTAGATGACCAGCCAGTCTATGAATGTTCTCTTGTAGATCTAGAACACTTACAGCCTTATTAAATTGTGATTTGGCCAATTGAATAGGGCTCTATTTAAGCACAGAGCATATTTTTTTACAGAAGTTTTTAGTTAGTGAACTTCTATCCAAAAACAAGGTCTTCACTAACTAAAAACTTCTGTACAAAAATATGCTCTGTGCTTATATAGAGCCCTATTCAATTTGCTGAATCACAATTTAATAAAGCTATTATTTAGGAGTATTTAGAATACTACTTTGATCAATGACTTCAGCAGACATGTGTCATGCCCATCAAGTATTTGTTGGTGTTGAATAGCATGGGTGGAGTAAGAATCTCCTCTCGCTTGTCATGTCTAAATATATATATAAATATCAAATATAATAGATGTCAAACTGCGATTTGTCATCACACTTTCGAGCCTTGGGTAGCGGCATTGAAACTCGGAGCACTTAGCGCTCATCGTCTGAGAGCCTCAAGGCGAGCAGTTGAGGCATTGAAATGAGCGCATAGACAATTGCCGCAATTTTACAACACTAACTTGCAACTAATAACATTACGAATCGAAAACGGCGTTTTAGCCGACTAAACAAACAATTTGACCTCACGCACGCAGCTTATTTACACTGCACACTTGGCACATTGCTGACACTTACACCTCAGGTCAGCAACAGTGCAAATGTACATTGTATGCTGCAGGAAAATCAAAAGAGATTGTTAGCTCTTCAGGATATTTATTGCTGGATATATTAATTAGAAATAGGTAAAGTATATTAATTTATTAAGTAATTAATTAATTATTATTAAAAAACAATATATAAAAAAACCCGCTAAATAGCATATTTTACACTGCCGTTACTTTATGAATACATTAATGCTTTGCACTACCTTATACCCTTTTTCTTTTTAATTAATTATTAACGTTTGTTATTTAATAATTATTAATTATTAATGGAAAATAAAAATGTACACTTTCCACTGCACTAAAAATAATTTACATATACGCTAAAGCTGCTCAGAGGAGCAAAAGTACACAAGGGGAGAGGCTCGCAATGAGCACCGAAGTTCCTCAGAGGAGCAAAAGCTTTACATTGTGTGGCAAACAGCATTGCCATGGCTTCAAATTGTATTGCCCCGTCATTTTTGATGGGCAAGTCGCTAGTATAAAAAAAAAAACTAAATAAATAAAAAATAATAAAAAATACATATATATACTAGCATCTTTTCCCTCAAAAATGACGGCAATAAGATGTGAATCCTGGCAATGCTGTTTGCCACACATTGGGAGCCTTTCCCCCTCTACTTTACTGGCCTCGCGAAGAGCGCCTTTGGCGCTCATCACGGGCCTTGCAATGAGCGCCTTCGGCGTTCATTGCGAGTCTCTCCCTCTGTCTACTTCCTCCCTTGTGTCTAATTTCCTCCCTTCTCTCCCTTCCTTGGTTTTCCCCATCTTCCCCCCTGTGTCTTTCCCCTCTGTTCCCCCGTGTCTCTTTCCCCACCTCTCCCTCCCCTGTGTCTCTTGCCCCATCTCCCTCCTCTGTGTCTCTTGACCACCTCTCCTCCCCCTGTGTCTCTTTTTCCCCCCTGTGTCTCTTTCCCCCATGTCTCTTCCCCCCTCCCTCATGTCTGTTCCCCCATTTCCCTACCCTGTGTCTCTTCCCCCTTCTCTCCCTCCCCTGTGTGTCTACACCCCTCCAATCCCACCCCTGTGTGTCTCCCCCTTCCCTTTGTCTCTCCCCCCTCCAATCCCTCCTCTGTGTGTCTCCCCCTCCTCCTCTGTGTCTCTCCCACCTCCTCTCACTCCTTTTTGTCTCTCCCCCCTCTCACTCACCTGTGTCTCTCCCCACTCCTCTCACTCCCCTGTGTCTCCCCTCTCTCATTCCCCTGTGTATTCACCCCCTCCACTCCTTCCCCTATGTGTCTCCCCCCTCTCATTCCCCTATGTATTCACCCCCTCCCCTTTGTGTCTACCCCTCCTCCTCTCCTACCCCTGTGTCCCCCCCTCCCCTGTGTCTCTTCCCCCTACTCTCCCTCCTCTGTGTCTCCCCCCCTCCTCTCACTCCTTTGGGTCTCCCCCCTCTTCTCACTCCCCTGTGTCTCCCCCCCTCCTCTCATTCCCTGTGTCTCTTTCCTCACCTCTCCCTTCCCTGTGTCTCTTGCCCCCTCTCCCTCCTCTGTGTCTCTTGCCCCCCTCTCCCTCCCCTGTGTCTCTTTTTCCCCGCTTTGTCTCTTTCCTCCATGTCTATTCCCCCTTCCCTTGTCTGGTCCCCCCATTCCCCCCCACATGTCTCTTCCCCCTCCTCTCCCACCCCTGTGTGTCTCCCCCATCCCCTTTGTCTCTTCCCCCTCCTCTCCTCTCCCACCCCTGTGTGTCTCCCCCATCCCCCTTGTCTCTTCCCCCTCCTCTCCTCTCCTACCCCTGTGTGTCTCCCCCATCCCCTTTGTCTCTTCCCCCCTCCTCTCCCTCCCATGTGTGTCTCTTCCTCCATTCTCTCACTCCTTTTTATCTATCCCCCCTCTCACTCCCCTGTGTCTCTCCCCACACCTCTCACTCCCCTGTGTCTCCTCCTCCTCTGTGTCTCTCCCCTCTCATACCCCTGTGTCTCTCCCCCATCCACTCCCTCCCCTATGTGTCTACCCCCTCCTCTCCTACCCCTGTATCTCCCCTCCCTTGTGTCTCTTCCCCCCTCCTCTCACTCCCCTGTGTCTTTCCCTCCTCCTCTCACTCCTTTGTGTCTCTCCCCCTCCTCTTATTCCCCTGTGTCTCTTCCTCCCTCCTCTCACTCTCCTGTGTCTCCCCCCTCCTCTGTGACTTTCCCCCCTCCTCTGTGTCTCTCTACCCCCTCATTCCCCCGTGTCTCTCCCCCCTCCTCTCACTCTTCTGTGTCTCTCCCCCTTCCTCTGTGTCTCTCTCCCCCTCTCATTCCCCTGTGTCTCTCACCCCCTCCTCTCACTCCCCTGTGTCTCTTCCCCCTCCTCCTATCACTCCCCTGTGTCTCTCCCCCCCCCCCCTCTGTGTCGCTCCCCCATCCCCTGTGTCTCCCCCCCTCCTCTCACTCCCCTGTGTCTCCCCCCTCTCACTTCCCTGTGTCTCTCCCCCCTCCTCTGTGTCTCTTTGACCCCTCCCCTGTGTGTCTACCCCCATCCTCTCCCACCTCTGTGTGTCTCCACCCTCCCCTGTGTCTCTTACCCCTCCTCTCCCTTCCCTGTCTTTCTCCCCCCCTCCTCTCACTCCCCTATGTCTCTCCACCCCTCCTCTCACTCCCCTGTGTCTATATCCCTCCTCTCACTCCTTTGTATCTCTCCTCCCCCTCCTCTCACTTCCCTGTGTCTCTCCCCCCTCCTCTTTGTCTCTCCCCCTCTCATTCCCTTGTATCTCTCCCCCTCCTCTGTGTCTCTCCCCCTCCTCTGTGTCTCTCCCCCCTCTCATTCCCCTTTGTCTCTCCCCCCTCCTCTGTGTCTCTTCCACCCCTCCCCTGTGTGTCTACCCCATCCTCTCCCACCCCTGTGTGTCTCCCCCTCCCCTGTGTCTCTTACACCTCCTCTCCCTTCCCTGTGTCTCTCTTCCTCTCACTCCTTTGTGTCTCTCCCCCCTCCTCTCACTCCCCTGTGTCTCTCCCCCTCCACTCACTTCCCTGTGTCTCTTCCCCCTCCTCTATGTCTCTCCCCCCTCGCATTCCCCGGTTTCTCTCCCCCTCCTCTGTTTATTTACCCCTTCCCTGTGTGTCTCCCCCCTCCCTTGTGTCTTTTCCCCCCTCCTCTCCCTGCCCTGTGTCTCTCCCCACTCCTCTCCCTGCCCTGTGTTTTTCCCCCTCTCCTCTGTGTCTTCCCCTTCCTTCTCTGTGTGTCTCCCCTCCTCCAACCGCCACTGCACAATGCGCCTGCGTGTCGCGCTGCCGTGCAGTGCGCCTGCGTGGGCCGCTGCCGCGCAATGTACCTGCGCGGCCCATTGCACAATGTGTAGTTGGCAAACTGCGATTTGTCGCAAGCGTGACAATGAGTCGCAGTTTGACAACTATTATATGTGATATATATATATATATATATATATATATTTATTTATTTATATTTGATTATCTTTTATTTTTTTCATTTCAGTTCCATGCCAAGCTGGTGAATTTTCCCGCTCTGGGTTACAGCCATGCTTTCAGTGTCCTCGGGATTACTATCAGCCTGAAGCAGGGAGGTCTTACTGCCTACAATGTCCATTCCATGGGACAACCACCATGAGTGGAGCTCGATCACTAACCGATTGTTCAAGTAAGCTGAGTTTATAGATTCTGAAGAGAACTGGAAAGTCTGTTGAAGTTTTTTTCTTTTGTTTGTATGCTACAGGACAATTTTTCAATATGATCTTTTGAATAACTAAACAGAAAATTGATTAGCAGAAAAAAGTAGATTCCACTGCAACATAATAGCAAATCAATTGGTAATACATTTGATGCTGTTTTATTTTTTTACTTTCCAAAAGCATTTTGCCTTAGTCCTTTAATAAAATATATTTTACACATATCAGTACAGTTGTCCTTTAAATGACCACTGCAGTTCAAGGAAAAAAAGACACTTTTGTGTAAAGCATGTACCAAATTAAGAATATTAGCAGCTGTGCAAGCCATGGACATAAAACATTTTTAGGGAAAATCTTAAGCTTTGAAGATTCTGTTTATGAGTACAAGAATCCATTTTGTGTGTGTTACATCATATCCTGAGAGCTGGATGATGAAGGCATGTGTTTGTAGATGGAGGGGTGGAAGTGGTGGGAACAGGCAGAAGTCCAAATATTTGTTTGATCACTGGATAAGATTGAAATTGACACCACATCTCTTCCTTCTTACTCGCTCAGAAGCAGACACCTTGCATCATTCAATGCAACCATAGCTCTCCAGAAATGTAAATGCTCCCCTCTCACACACACAACTTCTACCAATGTATCATGGGTCCCTGTATATATATATATATATATATATATATATATATATATATATATATATATATATATATATAAATTAAAATAGCTCTAAGACTCTTTTCTAGATTAATAATGCTCTCAGAGTTTTCAAATATATGTTTTGTGAATGTGCTGTGGTCCTTTAACCATGAAGTTATAAACAACTTTCTAATATAAAGCCTGCACTTGCTTTAGAAAGTTTAACTAGAAATAAATAAACTAGAAGTGAAAAGAAAGGAACTAGAAAGAACTCTGTTAGGTAAATGCAAATGTAAACAGTTGCAGGAAAACTATAAGGTTATACAAAGTGATAAATTAATAATGAGTTTAATGTACAATATATAGAACTATTGAATGTTGAATACCTCTTATTGCCTTTACCGGTAATAGTTTAATGATAACTTACCCCTCAGATCCATCCTGTGTTTGAAGTTAAAACATTAAAATCTACTGGGTGCCAGACCTGCAGCAATAAAAGTGCTGGAACATCTAGAGATTAATGTAGGAAAACCTGAAATAAAACTTCTGCATAATAAAACAGTAAAGTGCATAGCATAGTGAAAGTAATAAATAAATGACAGATCTCTAAGGTTGGAGGGATTGAAGGAAGCAAAGGAAATAAACTTGTGATGCCTGCAAAAGCAGGCTGAGAGACAGACTATGGGCCTCATTCAATTGTAATTTGACCAATTGAACAGGGCTCTATATAAGCACATAGCATATTTTTTACAGAAGTGTTTAGTTAGTGAACTTCTATCTAAAAGCAAGGTCTTCACTAACTAAACACTTCTGTAAAAAATATATGCTATGTGCTTATATAGAGCACTATTCAATTGGCCAAATCACAATTGAATGAGGCCCTATGTGAGGGATCATTTACTAAACATCTCAAGTGGCTGAGATGAGGTGAGAAGGGCTGTGATCTCATATGAAACATTGCATAGTAAATATAGGAATGCACGTCTCAACCACTTTAAATGCTAAGTAAATCCGTCCTATAAATGCAGCAAATGTGTTTTTCATGTATATTTTCTTAAAGGGATATTGAATTTATCAATGCTGCTCAACATCATCATACAGAGCACTGAAAATCAAGTAAAGAAACTTTTCAGATTTTTATTTTTTTTAATTCATATATCACTGTTTTATAAGTTATTATATAATACAGATATTTCTTAAACAGGCCCCTTCAATAGCTCTCTGGAGCTTTCTTCACTATGCAGCTTCTAAAAGGACCATAAATCACAAGCACCTTGCAAGCACCAATATGCGTTGCCTGTTGTAACCAACATATGCGTTAGGCTTTGATTTCTTTACACATTCTACCCCCAAATAGCAAAACACATGCAGTTTATTATTGCATCAAAAATAATACATAAGCAGTTAAATGGAGCTTGTAATGTGAGATACCTTCAGCATCTGTGAGTGTGTTCCCATAATCTCAATGTATTGCCCGGTGCAACTGAACTGCTGATAGGACTCATGATAAGTAAACAGTTTGAATCCTAAAAAAGCTACAGTATTAAAACAGTGACATTTTTGCATATTTTTCACTTGATTTATGACTGCTTTACATGATGGTGCAGAACAGTATCCATGAGTTCAGAGCCCCTTAAAAAAGGACTACTAGTTCAAGAAAAAAGACACTTGTTTACCAAACTGTTAGTGTACAAGAATCCATGTTGTATATGTTACATCACTTTCTCAGAGCTGGATCCGGAAGGTATATGTTTTGGTTATCAGTGAAGTGAGTGTGTGTGTGAGTGCGTGTCTGTGTGAGTGTGTGTGTCTGTGAGGGCATGTGTCTGTGTGTGTGTAAGTCTGTGTGAGTGTGTGTGTCTTTAAATTAGTGTGTGTGTCTCTGAGTGAGTGTCTGTGAGTAAGTATGTGAATGAGTGTGAGTCAGTGTGGGTGAGTGTGTGTCAGTGTGAGTTTGTGTAAGTCTGTGTGTGTGAGTGAGTGTCTGTGAGTGTGTCTTTGTGAGTGTGTGTGTGTGTCTGTGATTGTGTGTGTCTGTGAGTGAGTGTATGCCTGTGTGAGTGTGTGTCTATGAGTGTGTCTATGTGAGTGTGTGTGAGTGTGTGTGTCTGTGAGTGTGTGTGCCTATGAGTGAGTGAGTGTATGTCTGTGTGAGTGTATCAGTGTGTGTGTGAGTGAGTGTGTCTGTTTGAGTGTGTGTGCTTTTGCCACCCAGACTGCCCCTGAGTTTCCAGGGCAGCAAAATCTCTAGCTACCCCACTGCATGGACCCCTTATTAAAAACTGGATTAACTAGATTAATTATGCTATTAGTCAGTCGAAGATCACACACATTTATATATTTATGTATTGGTCCGTCCGGTTGATAATATATTTTTATTTCATTTGTTGCATCCCATGACTATCCCTCATTCCCACTCTGCTGTCATGAATATTCTTGATTCCTATAAAGTGGACACAGGAGAAAGCTTTAATACGTGACAGCACCTCTGCTCCTGTCTGGCTACCATTTGTGCCACTGACATATGTGAAATGATGCAGGTGATTGGCTTTGAGCATCTGGTCACTTTCAGCCCCAGTGTATGATGCCAGAGACATAGACAAATAGAGAAACAAAGCCAGAATAACAGAGGGCCAGATGTACTAAATTACTATTTTGTACTAAACTATATTATCATTGGGTGTATATTTACTAAAATTTGACGTCTCTAAAGTTATGCAACTCTATGTTTTAGCACGTTTCCATTAGTGAGACAGAAAAAGATACATATGCATACAAACACAGAAAGAAACATACAGACTTGTATAACTGCTGCAGCTACCGCAGAAATGAAATGTGTACATATAAATAAATATAAATGAATACAATTATAATTGGTTGTTAGTAAAAATCTGCAGTGGAAGTGTTAGCTTTCACAATGGTGGAGTTACAAGAGCATGCCCAGTTGCCATAGTTTGAATTACATTTAACAGGTAAGCCACTGTAAATATAAATATGTATCCCCCTTGCACAGGTATGTAAACAGACAGCAATGTGTTACATTTGGTAGTTAAACCTTAAAGGCTGCTTTCAATTTTCTTTAAGTTTTAAAAAGCTTTTGCTGAATATGTTAGTATTATATGTTGAAATTATGCAATTAAAGGATACATATGGGATGTCAGTATCCCTGTATATGCCAGGCACCTGTAAAGTACGTGCAGGTCCCTACTGCTATTGCATGAATTGCCAACTTACTAAACCTCACTATACCCAAGGGCACATTCATAAAATAGCAGCTGGTGCATTAGCGCTTGATACATCTGTAGGTTCATAGACAATGTAAGCATAGACCATGCCATGTATCATTTCTAAGATAAAAAGCCAAAATATGTGGATTGTGCTGAAAATATTTGCCTGTAGCAAAGATAACTTTAGATTACATATACAGACATATGAGTAGAGTTCTATGGTTACATTATCATGACCACCAGCTAATATCCCGAATAACCGCCATGTACAGCAAGAAAAGCATCTAGACGGCATGGTAGTGAATCAATAAGATGCTGGAAGGTTGGCAAAGGTATCTAGAGCCGTGCAGATTGCAGCCGACAGCTGCTGAAGAGTGCGTGGTGGAGGGTCCATACGGCGAACATAGCAATCAAGGTGGTCCCACAGGTGCTCGATAGGGTTCAAGTCCGGGGAATTTGGAGGCCAGGGAAGTACTTGGAAGTTGTACTCCTCGAACCACTCCAGGACAATTTTGTTCATACGACATGTTGCATTGTCCTGCTGGAAGATCCCATCCGCTCCATGGAAGACAGTCAACATGTATGGGTGTACTGGATCTGCAAGGATGGATAGATAACCCAATCGCTTATGAATGCCTTCCAGAGGTATGAGTGGATCCAGACAATGGCAAGAAAACATTCCCCAGATCATAACGCTACCGCCACCTGCTTGTATTCTTTCAACAATGGTTGCAGATTGTTTGTTCTCAGAGGTTTCCCGCCTGACTCGCCAATGCCCATCCAATCAATGGAGCAGAAAACGTGACTCATCAGAGAAGGCAAACATTTACCAATCAGAAGGGTTCAATCTTGGTACTGTTGTGCAAATTGAAGCCTCGTCAGCATGGGTGTAGTGATCAGCCATTTGCTTCGGAGCCCCATACCCAACAGGGTTGGCTGTACTGTCATTTTGGCCACAAGTCTGGTAACCCCCTGATTAGTTTGAACGATGAGTTGTTCAATTGTAGAATGTTGGTTTGGCCAATACACACCTTCACAGCTGCCGTTCACCTCTGACATCAGTGGCACGTCGTGCACGCAGTTTATTTGCAGTTCACAGACTGAGCTGTTTCAGAAAAACTGCCGCCCTTGGCCCAAAAGCCAATCATCGTCCCTTTTTCAAAGTTGGATAAAATGCACGTTTTACCCATGACAATTATGGTTGATATGTTTGCAGAATGCCTACATGTCACCTTATATACCCACCAAGCCAGCTCACGACATTTACCGTATTTCATTGGATATGCTCTCCTGATATCAAAAGTAGGCAGTGGGCATAATAATGTGCCTCCCCCCCCTATAATAAATATATAGACATATATGAGTTAAGTTAAAATACATATACAGACATATGTGAGTAGAACTGTAATCCATATTTAGATATAATGAGTAGTTATAATACATTTACAGACATATATAAGTAGAGTTCTAGATCTAATATAGACATATGAGTTAAGTCAATTATAAGTTAATTATAATTATTAAGTGGAGTAATAATACATACATAGATATAGTGAATTATAATACATATGCATATGTATGAGTAGAATTATAACACATAGACAGATATGGGTAGAGTTATATATTTTCAGACATATATGAGTAGAATTATAATACATATATAGAGATATATGAGTAGACCTGTAAAATTTAAACAAACATATGTGACAAGAATGATTACATATATATATAAATATATTTAGACCTATGTGAGTAGGATTATAATGCATTTATACATATAGGAGTAAAAATACTGTATGTGAAGAAAACTATTCAAAGATAATTCCTTATGGAAATATAAACTAAAAACTCTATGGGATTTACATATACAATTTTGTCTAATGTTCTGCTATTTTATTTCTTATATATTAATGAATTATTGGCACATGCCCAATATCAGCTGATCCTTTTCCTTTGTTCAAGTTTTAAAAACAGCATTGTGTGCTTTGTGCTGAGCATTTGAAATGTTCAGCCTGGAGAATGCAATTATTCGATCTCAGTAGCTGGCACTACAAGGCGGTTCACACACGCTTCCAAGAGCCCGTTATTACAAGAGGAACATTATGGCTCAGTTATTTCCTGGGTCTGTATAAAATGAAGTCATGTCTGGAAGTGGCATGGCAGCGTTAACCATTAAATGATTACTGTGGTAAAACAAAACAAAAAATAAACTTCTGTATGGTATGTTACATGCCTAAACTTTATAACTGGCAAAACAATTTTAGAAAGAACATTACACATCATTATTTACATTGTAAAACGTGTAGCCTGTTTTAAAGGGACATGGAACACAACTTTTTTTCCCAACCATTTAAAGAGCACATTTTATACATTACAACAGTTGTATTTTACATGAAAAAATAAGTAAAATCTGTTTAAACTTTATTCAAACTAACAGGAAATGTCTGTAGATTTCATTGATTGGCACAGAGCAGTTAGACGTCTCAATAAGTTTTTATGCTTTGAGAGGTTTATTTGAATAAAATAAATACACCGTGGCACATTATCAAATACCCTCTCTCTGATGCAACAAAGAAAACAATTGTTTCCATGTCGCTTTAAGCATTTTTCTTCAAAAAAGTATATAATAAATATAGGACTAGAGTGGCCCTTCAATCAGAATTTGATCATTTGCTTTTAAAATACTACTAATGTAAGGTTCAAAAGATATTTATATCTAGATTTACCTTTGACCTGTCACAGTTTTAAAACATTTGCTTGCTAAATTCTAGTATTGGTTCCTTTCATTGAATGTAACCAAAAATATGAAATTGTAAGAACATAGGCCTCCATTTAATTGCAACAGTTACAGAGCAATTCAATTGATCAAGCCCGCAGCTTGCTGCCGAATGCCTAAACAGTAAACAATGCACCCGTAAGTACCATTTCAGAGCATGATCATGATCAATTAAGCAAGGCCGTAGCTACCGATTTAAAAACAGCACATTTTCAGGGAGAAGAAGTGAAATATGTTTGTATATGCACCGACTTACTGACTTACTAGATAATATATATATTGCCTGTTCTGGCAATTTATTGTTCTGCCTGTTATTATACATATAAAAAACAAATGTATGTGTGCTTCTGGGTGTATAAAGTACATCAGAGAGTGGCAGGTACATTTATAAACAGTAATGTAACTGTATAATGTAATGTTGTTCATTTGAACATACTTTTGCATAACAATGTATTAGCAATTTGGGGCAAGCTGATTCCCCTTTAAAAGTGGCTGCCCTAGGCTTAGGCTTTGTACGCCTAGGCAGAAACACACCACTGAGGGAAATACAAAGGTTGTTAATCACCCTTTGTTTGCATGTTTTGTGTACGTGTACCTTTAATATTAATATTTGCTATATAGTAGCACACTGTGTATCAAAACCGAAAACCTGATGCCAAAAAAGTGTCCTGCAGTTTATAAGATATGAAACGTCAAATGTGTTTAGTTTTTTTGAATCTGTCTACCAATGTATTCTGCTTCATCATCTGTGAACAGATAAGCCTGTAATCGATTCCAAACTATGCAAAATGGACTGACATATACAGATAAGGTGTATTATTTTTTAGATTATACCTGAATTTTAATGTAGAAAAAAGCAAAGCTAATGTAATGCAGAGGGCTGCACTGCCTCTACAAGGACATAAGGGAGCTCATAATTATTATTTAAAGCCAGAAAAAATGGATAGATGTAATAATAAAAATGATGTGGTTTAACGACAGAGCCACTTTGGTTGCATTGTTTTAATACAGAGAGTTAAATAGAGACTTTTGCTTTAATAACAATGCTGCTCCTTGATGTTATTGCTAATACCAAGATTGATCTAACATGTGTTTCCCATAATGTTATTTTGTAGGCTTTGGTTCCAGCTTCTCGGCAGCGGAGGAAAGTATAATGATTCCCATTTCTCCAGAAAATGTCAACAGCAAGTACAAAGTCAGCAGTCAGGCAAGGATACGATTTGTATAATAATGCAGACACTAATGGGCTGGAAGGGAGGCCAGGTAGAGCAAGACTAAACAATACATCACCACAATGATAAGCATAATGGGCTCCTTTAATGGAACAGAAACTATATCACCTGAAACAATGGGCTATATTCTGTAAGGTGAGAGGTGAGACCTTTCTAACGCCAATGTCATTCGGTTCATTATCTATTTCAAGTTGGAACATAACGCTTTCATGATCAGAGAACCTGGGTAATCTCACTTTATTAATAAGAAATCTCTCACTTAGTGCATATAGCCCATTGATGTGATGCAACATTCACAATTTCAAGGTCATAATGGATGTTTTCAGTCACTTGGGCCCTCATTCAATTGCAATTTGGACAATTGAATAGGGCTCTAAATAAGCACATAATATATTTATTTTAAATAATTTTTTAGTTAGTAAACATCTATCCAAAAGCAAGGTTTTCACTAACTAAAAACTTCTTTAAAAAAAATATGCTATGTGCTTATTTAGAGCCCTATTCAATTGACCAAACCGCAATTGAATAAGGGCCTTAGAGGTATTCCAGCGGAAATAGCAGCACCAAACCTTCTGTCTTATTGTCCCTCTCCGGCCCCCAAATCACAGCTCATTCTAGGAAGGTGCTGAAGATTCGCCACATCTGGTCCCACACTTTTGCTAGCCCTGCACTCAGTAAGTGGTAGTAGAAGACATCCTCATTAGGCAGTATACATGTCTACAAGCTTTGTAGAGTATTATATTTTTGTGTCCCTTTAAATAAAAAGTCTAGTACAGTGATGAAACCAACTTTTCCTGTTTTGGTGAAAGTGTTCCTTTAACCCAATAAGAAACATGCAAAACACAGAGAGTATGTTTTAACCAGTCTCTATTCAGCATGTTTGTAGCCAGTGAGTTTCTTGAGTACATACTTTCCATCCGTGGAGAAGCTCATCACTTTACAAAACAGGGAAAGCCAAATATATTGAGTTGAGACTGTATATCTTCCTAAAAATGTGAAGTTGGCCAATATTGAGAAGCAAATGGTATATTTTGCAATATTTTGGTTATTAGCAGCCTTTCTCATTGCTTAGGTAGTTATCCTTGACCACTTTCAAACATAAAATATAACTAATACAAATGTTGTCTGTTAGTAGTGGTGAGAAGTAATTTGATTAAGTTGCCAAGAGAAACAGGGTCCGTCCCTTTGGCTTGTCCACAAGCAACACCCTACAAAAAAATCTCACGCATGGGGCTTTTTCCTGGGAAATTGTCTGGTCATAAGAGTTAAGTCAAGGTTCATGTTCCTCAGAAAAAAACACAGTTGGAGGTTGAGAAATATTATTTGTGCCATTTTTTACTCATTTTTTGATTTGCAAATATGTACGTTAAACTTAAATCAAACTGACTCAATGCATATTTAACAGTTGTGGGAAAATTCTGCATACCATAGTCATGTGTAAGGCTGGGGATGGGTTAAGAAAGCCACTGCAATCTGTAATCTATGAAATGAGACAGAAAGCTGGTTAAACGTGTGATTAATAAAACAAGGTGAAATTAATTTCGATAACTTACATTTCACCATAGACACAGTGATATAATGGCCTAAATCAACTATCATGTCTAAGGTAAAGTTTTGGTAGGGGTAAAGCAGAGATCTACAAGTAGTCATAGTGTTAGGGACTAGTAGTATCAGTTTAGCAATACAGTGGGTGAGTTAAAATAACTGAAAAGAGATAGTGGGATAACCTAAGATTTAATATGGCAACCTACAGAAGTAGTAATTTATCACTGAGTGGTAAAGTTCTTTACATTAACATTAAGTGATCTATTTTCTGTAATTGCTCTGTTATTGTATATTCCCCCTCCTATATTACCTAATATGAAAAATATTTCCTCTACTTTTTCTCCAGCTATATACCTTGCATCATTCACTGCAACCACAGCTCTTCAAAAAAATTAAATGACCCTCTCACAAACACATAACTTTGTAGACATTCATTTGTGAACACAAATGTACTATCTACCTATCTATATATCTAGATAGATAGATAGATAGATAGATAGATAGATAGATAGATAGATAGATAAGTGTAGGCTTACAAGTTCTTGTTATTTGTATTTCCTTAAGTAACTAGCTGTCTGTGAGCTAAATAAATGTACCTTTCCTTGTACTAAATTTAGTTAATGGAAATTAAATTTATTGGCCACAGAGTGAAGACAGTAGTTGATAAGGGTAATTTACTTAATTGGAATAATCATTTACAGTTTGCAGGTTATTGATCAGCTTAATTAAAGATTCTTTAGGTTCTCTATGAACAGTCAGTTATTCTACCTTGATTAAAGTGTAAAACATGGGATTATTAGTTAATGCTAATTTTTATTACTGTCAAAATGATATGATATTCCCTTACAACTAAATATATCAGCTTTTAACATATGATAGGCTAGTAATATTTAAAGAATGAGATATAAAATAAAACTATTTTTATTTACTAAAGTTCATTTAATAGAAATTGGGTAACATTAGTATATATTTTTTTTTTCTTGACAGGTTTTCAACGAGTGCTTTCTAAACCCATGTCAAAATGGTGGAACGTGTAAACAAGTTGGAAGTGGATATATTTGTACATGTCTTAAAGGTTACACAGGTACGAAAACAGCCTCTAAATATTGTTTCCTTGATTTCACCCTTTAAAAATCAGTGACAGGATGACCTTTTCTACAGTGTGTCTGCACTTACAGCATTTAAGGTTGTTGCTTTCCTGCCTAAAATAATAGGCTTGGATAACCAAAGAGCCCAAGTAAACGTTTCATTACTTGCTAACATTGGTATTGGATTAAATCATTGCAGACCCACATGGGCGTAGGAGCCTGAAAAAATCTGGAGGGGATAAGCAGGGGGGATCTACCGTCAGTGCAATGTACTGGGGCACTGCTCTGGGTGGCCTATTGCTGCAGTGCCCCTCAAAAACTTTTTTTTTTCAAATGTCTTTTTTTTAATTCTCAATGCCCCTGCCTCCCCCCAATATAGTAAAAAAAAAAAAAAATAAAAAAAAAAAAAAATATATATATATATATATATATATATATATATACCAACTTATTATCTGTATGTATATATATATATATATATATATATATATATATATATATATATATATTATATATATATGATATATGTCTATATGCCAACTTATTATCTGTAAGTGTATATATATATATTATGGGACAAAGCTTTCATGGGAACAACATACTGCTCCTCTAGTGGCCAAATCTGGTAATGCATGATTAATTTTAATTTTGCTAGAGTGGGTTAAAGAGACCGTCACCCAAAAATCAAGTTTATGTTATAGTTTATTCTTAAATAACATGAAAAACTAGCTTTATGATGTTTTAATCATTTTATTCTAAAGTGAATTAATCCTTGGAAAATCCATGTTGTCATTGCTGTATGCATGTGCAATTCCACTGCTCATGCATATTAATTAGCTGCTTTGATGTGCTTATTAGGGTTATGGTCTGTTTGTCTGTCACTGCAGTGGCCAAAATTAAAACCTGCAATGTTATCTGACAGTTAGACCCCGCGTTCACCCTTATCAAGCACTCTGAGCTGCACATTAGCATCCAGAAGCAGCACAATCAATAATAAACACATAGTACAATGTATAGTCAGTGTTTAACGTTCTTTAAAAATAAATCAACACCCTGTTGGAGTGACAAGGTCATTTTAAACTTTCCAGAAATGTTTGTTTATTTGTGATGCTAGCTTATTGCATCTCCAAAGCAGTTTAGCTGCTTTTTAGGAGAAACTGTAGAATTAATATTTGACATCAAGTGGCATCTTCTAGTTATAAATACTCTGTTATCAGTAGTAGCATATACATTTGTATATTCACAAATGCACCATTATATCTTCTTGTAGATGTGCCATCTTTAGTGAAAAGATGTTGATATCTAAAATATGTTGGTATTCCACTTGAAGCATAGCCATAGTGCTGAAAGCTGCAGAAAAAAAGGCAATTGCCATAAAAATATTTTCAGAGAAAATCTTAATTATAATAGACTCTTATAGTGCATGCAAGCTGCTATTACGGTAATACTTCCTTTTCAAGGCATGAGAAGACAGTACATGCAAGCCAAGCAGGCTTATGCTGACTATGTACAGGGGTTGGGGAAGATGTCAGGGGTTGGGTAAGCTTCTCTGAACTGACCGAGTAAACAAATCCCCCTCTCTCCTCCTTCCACTCCACAATAGATAATAACAATTAGTAGAACACACCCATTTAGACTTGATCGGCCTCATTCAAATGCAATTTGGCCAATAGATTAGGGCTCTATATAAGCACATAGCATATTTTTTTACTGAAGTTTTTAGTTAGGAAAACCTTGCTTTTGGCTAGAAGTTCACTAACTAAAAACTTCTGTAAAAAAAAAATGCTGTGTGCTTATATAGAGCCCTATTCAATTGGCCAAACCGGATTTGAATGAGGCCCAAAGCCAGGAAGTAGGGTAGCTACAAGCATGGAATCCTACTGGCATAGATTCTTCAAAATGTATGTCTTTGCACCACTGATTAATAGACATAGTTTATCTGGGTCACACAAATTATGTATTGTAAATCCATGTATAACTACTTGCATCATGGAATAAAAGGGGAAGTTATGATAGACATTCGCCCTAAAACATGTCATGGTTTGCGTAAAATCAGGCAGAGGGTCACTGTTGGCTCCCGGGCTTCAGATTCCCTGTGGGCTTAAGTTTCCCATTTCCTGCTTAACTGGTTAATTAACAGCTTGTACCTGATCCAGTGTACAGACAGGCAGTTCCAAGCTCCCTTCATAACCAGCACAAAGTCAATACACAGGGGCATTAAGACATGCCAACATTTGCATCAATCATGTTTTGGGATAGATAAAAACAAACAAAATAACAGTTACATAATCCGTGAGCATAACAGCATTTTGGAGAAAATTTAAATTTTTGAAAACAGTTCCAAGAATAATTGCAAACCTGCTCCTACAGAGATGTAAACACCACTTTCACACACACACACACACACACACACACACACACACAGGCTTTATTAAATTATAATGGGTGCCTCCAGGGACCATCAGAGGCTTCACCATTAATTTTTTTCTAACTAGAAATTAGCTTTTAGACTCAAACCTTTTTAGTATATCATTTTTTCATTTACAAAAACACAATATCCCAAAACAGACAGATGACATTTAAGTCGCTCCAGATATGTGTGTTTATTCCAAACATGATTCTGTCAGTATATAAGAATTTGTCACCTTGAATTTTTTTTTCTTTTATATGAAGTAAACCATTATAATAAATGCCTTCCATATTCTTTCTGGTCAGGGGACTTTTTTTAATGCTGAAATTAAGCTTGAAGCCACTAGATAATAATCATATTGTTCCACACCATCTCCTAGTGACACAAATAGATCCATCTTGATCATGTTCACTGTACTATGATTCCTATCTGGCGAATGAGCAAGTCTATTGAGCCTTCACAGTACAGTGGGCTGCAGGGATTATAAAATGTATTTCTTGGCAGTAGTAAATACAAGTTGTGTTCCTCTTGCAAGCTTTCTATATCGTTTGCCACTTTTTGCTGTCTAGTTGTATTATAAAGTATTTGCGCAGGTTTTCCGGTAGTGAATTATATAGATAGAGCGTTTTATATACTTAAAGGGACATTCAATTTCTCATTGTTGCTATACATCATCAAACAAATTAAAAAAAGTGAAAACAACTTTTAATATTTTTAATATTTACACATATTTCACTGTTTTTATGTGATATACTCCAGTTAATCTTCCAGCTGTCCTCCGTCACTACTGCCTAGACTTTCTTTGACTTTGCATTGGGTTTTTGATTTTTGGTTCTTTTAGATGCACTTTGTTTGCTGTCACACAAATATTAGTATTACCATTTACAACATAGTTATTCCTCCAGCATGTCTATGTGGGATCTGAAAGGACCAACATCACAAGTAGCCTACAAATGCCCATATCATATTTTTGTTACAACAATGGGAGATGAGTGATATAGCCTTAAATAATGCTTAATGTTGATGATGCCTGCTCTACATGATGATGATGAAGTAACATCCCTTTAATGCCAATGCTATATTCTCTCTGATGACATTGCGTATGCTCTTTACTGTTTGTCTTATTCTCAGTTTCTTCTGATACAACAAGGATTATCTTTTACCTGAGTTGTAAAACATTATGACAAGTATTAATAGTAAAATATTATTATAATATTTATATATTGTTCAGAGGAAATACATAGGATGCCTCATATATTTTTTTTAAAATGCATCAAGGCATTATATGAAGAAGACATTTACTCTACCAAACCTCAACTGCTTCTTTCATTTTCATTTTACAACAACGTCAAGCTCTATAGCCATCAAGTTACAAGCAAACTGTTTATCCAAACTGATATAAGACTGATGTTTCTCACATAAAAAATAAATTAAAAAGAATTATGTTTGTTTTTGTTGCAAACAATCATTGGAAACGCCATTTTCCTCATGACATCAGAACAAATCTGCCTCGGGGGATGATCTCTGACAGATTTATTATGTTCTAATTAAATAATAATTTCCTATTGTTCCATGGAAATTTCAAGGCTCTGATTTCATATATTATTTGCAAAGATGTTATGTAGACTTACTCAATAAAATTTGCATTTTTTGTTGTTTTTTACGTGGTCACTGAGCTTAGAGACGGAATTAATCAAAATAATAGGATTTATTGTTAAATAAAAAACAACTTTTCAAACAGTGACATCCATTACTTAGGTGCAAAATGAGACTTTGAATATTCCAGAAGTATACATTTGCATAGTAATTTTTGTGTGACCTGAATTCAGTAAAATGCAAGTATGTGGTGAATAGCAAAGACAAAATAGAGGTGCTCAGAGAATGAACTAACCTTAATAGGTTAGTTCTGTGGACATGATAATCCACTCTGAGAGCAACCTATTTTAGCTCACTTGTGCCCTTCACTGGGAGAAATATCCTGTAGTATATCAATCTGGTCCCACTCACTAGAGTGATCCCACCCCGAAATACCTACCCTGAACAGGAAAAACAGCATACCCAAGACGTACGTTTCTGACTTAATTGGGCCTAGTCAGTAGGGTGTAGCTGAGCTCCCAAAGGCACAGTGAGCAGAGAGACCACATGAGCAAGGCACCCCACTGACTTTGTCTTTACTTATGCAATGGTGATAGGGGCTCCAGACGTGGACTCATTGCTCGCTGTGCCTTTAGAAATTCAGCTACACCTCATAGACAAGGTCAAACATATGTCTGGGGTTCGCTGTTTCTCCTGTTAAGGGTAGAATTGCCTGGTATTTCTGGTCTGGATCACTCTATTGGTACACGGTTGTGAATGCTCTGCTGCTTGGGCTGTGCTATGGCAATGTTGAATAACAACTGTCAGAAGATAAGCCAGTAAGACTCAGGCATGGACAACAGGACAATCCTGAGATTGGAACCAGAATCTTGACCAAGTATGTTAGGATCCTTGAGGGGTTCCATGATCTGGATGTCCGGAACAGCTGAGTGCTGAAAGCCCATAATGTATTGCCAGGACTGGTTGGTGTGTTTCGTAGTCAAGCATACCACGCATCAAGTCAAGCAGAAGACCTAGATGGTCATATTGGAAAATGTTTTAGACATTTAAAAGGGGACTGGATTTATTTCTAATCAAAAAGGGCATTCAGGGTTATACTGGATAATTAGAGAGAGAGAGTATTGATCCAGGGAGGAATCCAATCGCTAGTATCTAGGTTCAGGAAGAAATTCATCCCCCCCCCCCTTGAGACAATTGGCTAAGTTTCGCTTGGGTTTTTTCTGTTTGCCTTCCTCTGGATTCAATTACTTAACAACATATTGCATATTGCAGATCAGAGGAGATCTTAAAAGGTTGAAGTTGATGGACTGAAATTATTTGTTTAACCTCAATTACTATGTAACTATGTAATATAGTTGGGCCAGAATAAGATTATGGCAGACAAGGGATGATTAGGCTGGTGGTGATCCAAAATAGGCAAGGGGTGATCAGACTGTCATTTTAATGGAAATCATCGATGAATGCACATTTCCTTGTTTATAAGCACATAGACCTGTGATTTATGTTATTAAATAAGGTGTGAGTTATTTTGCTTATGAAGCTAATATTCTTTAACATTGGACCCAGTACAAATCTTCTTAGTTAATATGGAAAATATGGAAAATCTTAGATCTTATTGCACTTTAATGTAGAAAATATTATTTAGTTATAAATATTGTGCAAACAATGTACATATATGAGTCTAATTTTGTTGACCAGTATTGAGATAGATGTCTCACTCGAAATAAGAATCACATTCCTCCTTATAATGATCCAGTTTTAGTGTATTTGGCGTTAATTTAATCAGGTAACATCAAGACCCATATTTTTATGAATCTGGCTGTGTCATTACATGTTGGTATCGAAACCAAATCTCTTAATTCTTTTGCTAATTTTCTTATATCCTACAGGTGCAAAGTGTGAATTAGAGATTAATGAATGTAACACTGCGCCTTGTCAAAACAATGGGCTTTGCATAGACGGTATTGGGGAGTTCAAATGTCAATGTGCTTCTGGGTTCTCAGGTAAGAAAACAAAAATACAAACATTAACAAACTTCACAATGGGCCTTAATAGGATTGTATTATCTTAATTACTTTGGTAAAACAAATTAAATTAATCATTCATAAATTTACGTTATATAGGGATTAATGCTCAGTGGAAGAACTGGCAGATTATTCTATAACATACTAAATTAATTTGTTTATTGTAATGATAAACAGAAACAGTCTTTCAGATCTGGAAAACACTTTATGAATGGGCAGCAACTGAGGAAGACGGATGATATTTTTAGCAAAACACATGGCCAAGCTGGCCTCACATTCTCAGCTGTCCTATACATTGCCATGTAACATCTGGCAGCATCTGACACCAAAAGAGTGTTGTTTTTGAGAGACCTTGACTATGCCAGTGGCCTAGGGCACAAGAGATGAGAATAACTGAATGTGAATCTTACCAATTCTGTGAACTTTGCCATATCCTAATGAAAGTGCTGTGCAAAGTGAACTAAAAAAAATAGTTCACATACCAGTTTCACAATCTACAGAACTTCTGATTCCAGCAGTCGTATTAACTAAGGTGAAATGCCTGGAAGAGGACATGAAGAGAGCAGATTGTAGTTAATTAGTCCCAGGTGACAACAAATGAACTTCAAGACCGCACCTTAGTAATTCCTGAGCCAGGTTTTATGAGCTACACACTCACGGCCTTATTAAATTGTGATTTGGCCAATTGAATAGGGCTCTATATAAGCACAGAGCATATTTTTTAGTTAGCGAACTTATATCCAAAAGCAAGGTCTTCACTAACTAAAAACTTCTGTAAAATATATATGCTATGTGCTTATATAGAGCCCTATTCAATTGGCCAAATCACAATTTAATAAGGCTGTTAGTTTATATGATGTATTCCTTATAGTGCCATAGAACAAAATAATGACAAAAGGTTTATACATGGAGGAAATATTACTATAGTATTCATTTGAAATTATTAATGTAACAAATGTAAAGCCCCAGGAATTTAGCACTGCAATTTTACGCATTAGATCAGCTAATCTGTCTGTATTAGCTTTATACAATATATTATTATAGTATAAAAGTATGCAGACCTTTATGTAGAAGCCTGACCTTTAACAGGAATACAGGGTACAACTTAAATAGCCACTGTAATGCTCCAGCTGTGAAACCTTTTAGGTTTTAGATATCAATATAAGGAATTTTTCAATAAACAACTTTTCAGTTTATTGTGATGTAAAATTAATCTTTTATGTGAAAAATCTACAATAAGAGAATCTTTAGATTTAAAGATTGGAGCTGCTTCCATCTTTGACATTCTGTTTAGTATTGTGGCACACTTGCCTGCATCTGCCTCTTACTGCATAATACCCCACCATCCCAGTGTAGTTTATGAAAAACTATAGCATTACATTTGCCCTTTAATATTTGTAATTATTTGTGGCGATGTGCTAACGATTAATGATTATGTGTCACTATTCATATGTAGGAATAAAATGGTATTAATTACATGAAATAAAGACAGAAATGCTTAATGTAACACTTTATGTCTTTTAAAGGTCCCTTATGTGAAGAGAACGTGAATGAATGCAGCTCCAGCCCGTGTTTAAATGATGCCATTTGTATTGATGGTATTAATATCTATCATTGCCGATGTGCAAATGGGTTTGTAGGTAAGATTTTTTTAAATATTATTTTATAACATTTTTTATATACTTCTGATTCATGAAGTTTACAATATGAGTAAGAATATAACTACATAGATATGCTAACCAAATGTATATTTCCTTGTCATCCACAGTGCACTGTAATCATTAGCTTCCTAGGTATTATTCCCACACCTCCTTAGTAATTATAATTTATTTTTTATCAGTATTTCCCAAGCTGATCCATGGAATACTGGGTTCCATTTTCCATGACCATGCATTCTACAAGACAGTTACCCTATCTTTTTTTTTTTTTTTTAAGTTTTGTAGTAAACTTGAACTGATTGTGAGATTCTTGGTAGGGTTTTTGAGGTATTGAACCCATTATGGAATCCTAGGGGATAATTTGTGTGAGAGCTTTCATGCTAGTCATGGGGTACCAACAACACTGCTGGCTCACAAATATGATTGCATGGTTCTACTAGTTTTAAAATAAAAATAATACAATATTTAATGTAATGCTGAACAGGTCCCTTACTGTGTATAACCTTAATGGGTAACCTATTTCACTTGAAGGCCCTCATATGTGACCCTGAGTCCTTAAAGATGCTTTAAACATTTTATATTACCCATGCAAAGGGAATTCATTGGTAATAGAGGTATAGCGAATGAGAAGAAGTATTTAGAAATACAACTCTGTATTATTTGCTAGTTTTAGAGAGACTCAATTGACTGTGTTTTGTGCATAAAAAAGGAGCTGTGCATGAAAGTTGTATTGCCCACCTCTGTTCTATAATATCTTCTCTTACTGCTTGTCTTGGGAGGTGGGAGTCAGCTTTGGAAAGTGAACTAAATTAGTTAGTTTAATCCCTCCAAATATGTTACTGCACTTTGTAAATTACCCCAGATATCTGCAATCTCCAGGCACTGGCTCTTATTTTCATTGAGATAAGAGCTATGTCATAGGTGGGTAAAGAAATGACATTAGTCAAATAGCTTTGTACTTAGCTAAACATTTTATCTTTTAAAACAAGATAACAGGTTTCCGTGTCAGCTTATATTATTTGACTTATCAGTAGAGAGGTGTCAGAGCATGGGATGTAGGGCAGGTATGCGATTGTGAGGAAATACTTAGCACAACGGGTGGTAGATTAATGGAAATGCCTGCCAACTGAAGTAGTAGATATCAATAATTAAGCCAGTATTCTTTTTTTTGCAAAGTTTTCATTTTGCAGTCTGCATCCTTTTCAGCTGCTCATTCAAAACATCTGACTCTTTAAATATCTGCACTATTTTCTATGTTTAGAAAAATGCTAACAATTATATAATTCTTACCTTTTATATCTCTTAGGTTTGCGATGTGAAATAGAAATTGATGAATGTTTATCCAAGCCCTGCTTAAACAATGGTGTTTGTGAAGATCAGAAAGCTGGGTTCCGGTGTGTGTGCCCTGCTGGATTTACTGGGAAAGTCTGTGAGAAAAACATAGATGAATGTCTAGGCAGACCTTGCAAACATGGGGCCTCATGCACTGATGGTATCAACAGCTTCAGGTGACAATATTTAATTGTGTATTGTTCTGTAAGATGTATCAGAGAGGCATTTAAAACTCTGCTATAAAGAATAAATTATAAATTCACCTGTAAAATTAACAGTGCCAAGTACCATTGATACCATTGCCGTATCAACCCTCACAGTAGCTACTGGTGGGATGGATGATTTCACCTCACAGTGGGCCATAGGCGATCTGCTCAATATCCACCCATTTAGCTTATTTTACACTTCACCTCCTCATTAAGTTATTTTAACTTAAAGTTTCACTTTGTTTTTTTGTTTTTTCTAATGTCGTAGAATAAAGGTAAAGTGTTTCCGTTTGACCATTCTGTCCACCAGCTTGCTGATTATTCAGACACGTTGCCTAACAATATGTTGTGTCCAGTTCTGGAGACCATATCACCCTGCTTATGTGGAAAGGAGAATATAGGTGTATTTAGTATTAAACCAAGAGTGGGAGCTGTGTGTGTCTTCTTGCTTCATAATGTAGTGAGTGCCAAGACAGTGATGTTGTTGCATATGGTTAAAAGGATGATTATTGTTTATAGATAAGAAAAGATAGGGAAGGAAATGAAAAGGTTGATGTTTGGGAGATGGCATATGTGATAAATAAATAGAGGAGATAAAATGAGAGTTAGGCAGATGAGGTGAGAGGCGTACTGAAGGAGAAGGTAAAATCAGAGGGGTAATCAGTGGGGGATAGAGGAGAAGAATATAAAGTTTGTCAAATAAGAAAGGTAGTGAGAGGAAATTAGAAACAAGGCAGAATGGGTAATGAACACAATTTAATTATCTATTTGTATTTAACAAAACATGATATACAGTGGATATAAAAAGTCTACACACCCCTCTTAAAATGTCAGGTTTCTGTGCTGTAAAAAAATGAGACAAACGATAAATCATTTCAGAACTTTTTCCACCTTTAATGTGACATATAAACTGTACAACTCAATTGAAAAACAAACTGAAATCTTTTAGGTAGAGGGAAGAAAAAATATAAAAATAAAATATTTTGGTTGCATAAGTATGCACACCCTTAAACTAATACTTTGTTGAAGCACCTTTTGATTTTATTACAGCACTCAGTCTTTTTGGGTCTAGCAGCATGGCACCTTTTGACTTGGCAAGATTTGCCCACTCTTCTTTGCAAAAACACTCCAAATCTGTCAGATTGCGAGGACATCTCCTGTGCACAGCCCTCTTCAGATCACCTCACAGATTTTCAATCGGATTCAGGTCTGGGCTCTGGCTGGGTCATTCCAAAACTTTAATCTTCTTCTGGTGAAGCCATTCCTTTGTTGATTTGGATGTATGCTTTGGGTCGTTGTCATGCTGAAAGATGAAGTTCCTCTTCATGTTCAGCTTTCTAGCAGAAGCCTGAAGGTTTTGTGCCAATATTGACTAGTATTTGTAACTGTTCATAATTCACTCTATCTTAACTAAGGCCCCAGTTCCAGCTGAAAAAAACAGCCCCAAAGCATGATGCTGCCACCACCATGCTGCACTGTGGGTATGGTGTTCATTTGGTGATGTGTAGTGTTGTTTTTGCGCCAAACATATCTTTTGGAATTATGGCCAAAAAGTTCAACCTTTGTTTCATCAGACCATAACACCTTTTCCCATATGCTTTTGGGAGACTTCAGATGTGTTTTTGCAAAATGTAGCCTGGCTTGGATGTTTTTCTTCGTAAGAAAAGGCTTTCGTCTTGCCACTCTACCCCATAGCCCAGACATATGAAGAATAGGCGAGATTGTTGTCACATGTACCACACAGCCAGTACTTGCCAGATATTCCTGCTGCTCCTTTAATGTTGCTGTAGGCCTTTTGGTAGCCTCCCAGACCAGTTTTCTTCTCGTCTTTTCATCAATTTTGGAGGGAGCTCCAGTTCTTGGTAATGTCACTGTTGTGCCATATTTTCTCCACGTGAAGATGACTGTCTTCACTGTGTTCCATGGTATATCTAATGCCTTGGAAATTCTTTTGTACCCTTCTCCTGACTGATACCTTTTAAGAATGAGATCCCTCTGATGCTTTGGAAGCTCTCTGTGGACCATGGCTTTTGCTGTGGGATGCGACTAAGAAAATTTCAGGAAAGACCAACTAGAGCAGCTGAACGCTATTTGGGGTTAATCAGAGGCACTTTAAATGATGGTAGGTGTATGCTGACTCCTATTTAACACAATTTGGAATGTGATTGCTTAATTCTGAACACAGCTACATCACCAGTTATAAGAGGGTGTGCAGACTTATGCAACTACATTATTTTTCTTTTTCTTCCTTCCCCCTAAAATATTTCAGTTTGTTTTTCAATTGAGTAGTACTGTTTATAGGTCACATTAAAGGTGGAAAAAGTTCTGAAATGATTTATCTTTGTCTCATTTTTTTTACAGCACAGAAACCTGACATTTTAACAGGGGTGTGTAGACTTTTTATATCCACTGTATATATCACATATGAGCAGGATAAGGGAGGAGGTGAAGATGGCTGGGGAAAGTGCATGTGTGTTTGGATTTCATCTTTGACATTTATCCTGAGGATGGTCCTGAATTCACAGACACGTGAGTCACAGACACCAAGGCTGTTCAACCTTTGAATGTGAGGAGACACATTAATTTTCTGACACAAAAGGGATGGTGAGCAATTTTCAGAAATAGTATTAATGGAAACAAATCTATATATAAACACATTTTATATGAGAGAAGAAGCTATTACTTTATTAAATCCAGGTTAAATACATTGGGTTGTTTATGGATAGTATGGTATTTGAGGTTGAATGAAGACTGTTAGTCCATCAAGATGGATGTCCTATTCAAGGTGTTGCACAATATATAAATCTCATTTAGACACCTAAAGTAGAGTGAGCAGTTTGGGTCAATATAGAGCCACGTTGGTGGTCCTCCTTATGGCCCCTGGAATTTAGGTGGGACAATATTGTCCAAACCAAATTAGCTTGTATTTACCACCAGGACTGAGCAGCCATTTTTGGAGAAATTCAACAGAAGAAACTGGGCCTGATACCATCCATCCTGCAGATTCTCTTTCCAACCGTCATTTCTCTTTTGCATTTACCACCAGGACTGAGTAACCATTTCTACAGAGATCCAACCAAAGACACCACTGGGCCTGATACCATTCATTCTGCAGATTTACTTTCTCACTGTCACCTTCTCATTTCTATTTACATTTTGCCTCTTAACCTAGTGCTTCACACACCTCCACCTCTCTTCAGCATGTGAACACCTATAACTTGCCCTCCCACCTACCCTGTCCACGTCCATTCACCTGTAATTTGTTTAAATTTATATTGTAGATTTAAAACTATCAGCTCTATTTTACACAACTGATACACCCACAAACATAATCACTAATTAACCCTCTACACTTTCTTCAATTACTTGCCAAGCTCTTGCTTCTTCCTTTTATTACATCACCTTTTTATATATCCATTTAGATTGTAAGTTTGCAAGATTTCAATCCTATAAGGTAGTTTGAAAAAACAAAAACACCATCAACCTTATTAAATTGCGATTCGGCCAATTGAATAGGGCTCTATATAAGCACATAGCATATTTTTTTACAGAAGTTTTTAGTTAGTGAACTTCTATCAAAAAGCAAGGTCTTCACTACCCTAAAAACTTCTGTAAAAAAAATATGCTCTGTGCTTAAATAGAGGCCTATTCAACTGGCCAAATTGCAATTGAATGAGGCCCTTAGTGTGTAAGATTTTAATTCAAAGACGGCGCCCCCTCTGCAAAGTGTTTAGCATTGTGTTTATTTAATTTTCTTTGTATTTACCCCCTGTATAGCGCTGGGTAAAAGGTTGTAGCTTTACAGAAAGCTGTAATAATATTAACAATAATAGCTTTTAAGTTTGTTGGGTTAAATGGGCAAAAGGTTATGTCATAAACAATCTATTAAAAACTAATACTTGTCCTATTTTATAATGTATTGTCAATATTGTAAATAATGTTACGTACACTCTATCATTTACATCAGTTATACAACATGTAGGCTTTGTTGAGAGAACATTGCATACATCTTATGTTAAGAATATACAGTCACCACAATGGAGCCTTTTTGGCTCTATACACCACCACAATGGATTTGAAATGAAACGAATAAGATGTGCTTTAACTGCAGACTTTCAGCTTTAATTTGAGGGTATTTACATCCAAATCAGGTGAACGGTGTAGGAATTACAACAGTTTGTATATGTGCCTCCCACTTTTTAAGGGACCAAAAGTAATGGGACAATTGGCTGCTCAGCTGTTCCATGGCCAGGTGTGTGTTATTCCCTCATTATCCCATTTACAAAGAGCAGATAAAAGGTCCAGAGTTCATTTCAAGTGTGCTATTTGCATTTGTTGCTGTTAACTCTCAATATGAGATCCTAAGAGCTGTCACTATCAGTGAAGCAAGCCATCATTAGGCTGAAAAAACAAAACAAACCCATCAGAGAGATAGCAAAAACATTAGGTGTGGCCAAATCAACTGTTTGGAACATCCTTAAAAAGAAAGAACGCACCGGTGAGCTCAGCAACACCAAAAGACCCGGAAGACCACTGAAAACAACTGTGGTGGATGACCGAACAATTCTTTCCCTGGTGAAGAAAATACCCTTCACAACAGTTGGCCAGATCAAGAACACTCTCCAGGAGGTAGGTGTATGTGTGTCAAAGTCAACAATCAAGAGAAGACTTCACCAGAGTGAATACAGAGGGTTCACCACAAGATGTAAACCATTGGTGAGCCTCAAAAATAGGAAGGCAAGATTAGAGTTTGCCAAACAACATCTAAAAAAGCCTTCACAGTTCTGGAACAACGTCCTATGGACCTATGAGACTAAGATCAACTTATACCAGAGTGATGGGAAGAGAAGAGTATAGAGAAGGAAAGGAACTGCTCATGATCCAAAGCATACCACCTCATCAGTGAAGCATGCTGGTGGTAGTGTCATGGCGTGGGCATGTATGGCTGCCAATGGAACTGGTTCTCTTGTATTTATTGATGATGTGACTGCTGACAAAAGCAGCAGGATGAATTCTGAAGTGTTTCGGGCAATATTATCTGCTCATATTCAGACAAATGCTTCAGAACTCACTGGACGGTGCTTCACAGTGCAGATGGACAATGACCCGAAGCATACTGCAAAAGCAACCAAATAGTTTTTTAAGGGAAAGAAGTGGAATGTTATGCAATGGCCAAGTCAATCTCCTGACCTGAATCCGATTGAGCATGCATTTCACTTGCTGAAGACAAAACTGAAGGGAAAATGCCCCAAGAACAAGCAGGAACTGAAGAAGTTGCAATAGAGGTCTGGCAGAGCATCACCAGGGATGAAACCCAGCGTCTGGTGATGTCTATGCGTTCCAGACTTCAGGCTGTAATTGACTGCAAAGGATTTGCAACCAAGTATTAAAAAGTGAAAGTTTGTTTTATGACTGTTAATCTGTCCCATTACTTTTGGTCCCTTAAAAAGTGGGAGGCACATATACAAACTGTTGTAATTCCTACACCGTTCACCTGATTTGGATGTAAATACTCAAATTAAAGCTGAAAGTCTGCAGTTAAAGCACATCTTGTTCGTTTCATTTCAAATCCATTGTGGAGGTGTATAGAGCCAAAAAGATTAGAATTATGTTGATGTCCCAATATTTATGGACCTGACTGTATAAGCACACAGCATATTTTTTTTACAGAAGTCTTTAGTTAGTGAACTTCTATCCAAAATGAAGGTCTTCACTAACAAAAAACTTCTGTAAAAATAAATATGCTATGAGCTTATATAGAGCCCTATTCAACTGGCCGAATCACAATTTAATAAGGCTGATGATGTTCACAATATTTAGATTTTATGTTGCTTGCTTTAAATATATTTAGAATCTCACTTTTTTAACTATTTCCATAGAGGTGTTTTTGCTGTTTTGTCAAATTGTACAATAATTATTAACTCTAAAAATGACCTTGTTCAAAATTGTAATGTTTATCACAAGATAAATAACATATGAAAGCCTAGTATTGTTCTGTATTCAACTGGATATCAATGTCGTGTCTCTTGATATTTTAGGTGTCAGTGTGCTGAAGGCTTTACTGGACAGCTGTGTGAAATTAATATTAATGAGTGTGCATCCAGTCCGTGCCTTAACAACGCCCGCTGTATAGATGGCATCAATTCATACACCTGTAAATGCCCTCCGGGATTTTCCGGAAGCAGGTGTGATACAGGTATTACATACACAAATAACAGCTGAAACATGACTTCAGATGAATACATACAATACTGTAATATAACAATATATAAAACCAAAACCTGTAATAGCTAAGAGGAAAAATTACAAGATTGAAGTGCACTTAAAGCCCCTGTGTTTGAATGCATTCACTAGAAATGTATGAAGTTGCAGCCATCCAAACATAGAATAGCACAGTTCTACTAACTAAAATAGACACATATTCCACCTTTTTTAAGAACTACACTCGAGAACGGTATACTTATGGTGCAGTGGAGTCTACCATTTTGTTTTCTGCTGATCTGCTTACTGAGGTGGGAAGAAACTTTAGATGCAGAGAACATTTCTATCTGCACAGTGGAAATGTGGTAGCAAAAATTGCCAGTGCTTTCATATAGGTCTAATGCAGATCTCATTTGTGTATAAGGATATGGACTCCCAAGAAAGTAGCAGAAAGATTGAGCTCAGAAAATAAAATGTAACAACATAGTACAGAATAATTGTATTGAAAAGCTAAACATTTAATTTCTGCGTTTATGTTTTTGCATTATAGAACATGTTTCCACTCTTGTTTAATTATTCAAAGGACCATATAGAAAAAATGGGACTACAGGGATACTTTCAGTTAAATATATCAGAATCTAGCCACAAATGATCACTTTGCATCTTACTATTTCTTGAAGATGTGCTCATCTCACTAACTCGCCTTGTTGAAAAATCAGATGACTCAAAAAAAAAGCCATGTATTGTCAGAGTACTGCATGGGAGAATATTTTCAAATGTTCTACTTATGCTTGATACATGGCTCATTCCTGAAACATACATTTTATTTAAAACTACCCAGCCACTGCACTTACTCTGGCAATACCCTTTGTCATATGTCGCCTTTCTGTGCTTTGAAATTATTCAATTTTTTTCATAGCTAAGAACAAATTTGGGCTTGTTGTCTTGATATTATAAATGTATTAATGCTCTTTATTTGGCGCAGAACAGTCCCATGGCTTCAACTTGGATTTTGAAGTCTCTGGAATATATGGATATGTCATGCTGGATACTGTCCTACCAAGTCTTAGTGCCATAACCTGCACATTCTGGATGAAGTCTTCTGATTTTTCCAACTATGGAACACCAATATCATATGCAGTTGACGGCAGTGACAATGCTTTCCTACTCACAGATTATAATGGGTAAAAAAATCTTTTTTAATAACAACTGGTTATTCAAGGCAACATTATTGTATCCATTTGGGTAATAAAAACAAATTTAAGTAACTCTCTGTGTGTTTTGTTATATTAAAAAAACAGAATAAATGTTTTTGCTTTTTATGATTTTGCAAGGCTCGAGGCATGTATAATATGCTACTATTGCAGTATCTAATAATATAAAGAGCAGTTTGTTTTTCACGCTGGGCGAGGCCATGACTTAATCAGGGGGAAGGGCATGAGAGACGGCATTACAGCCACCATTACCCACCTCAGAGAGAGAGAGAGCACAGAAAGAAACAGCACACAGACAGACAACACAGAGAGAGACAGCAGGCAGACAGCACACAGAGAGAGACAGCAAAGAGTGATAGAGAATGTGCCACAGAACAGAGCAAGTGGCATAATCACTGCCATTACACACCTTAGAGAGAAAAACAGCACTTAGAGAAACAGCACACAGACAGGAAGCACAGAGAGATACAGCACACAGAGAGTGAAAGACACACAGCAAAGAGTGAAAGAAAACATGCCACATAACACGGTAAGCTGCATAACCGCTGCCATTACACACCTTAGAGAGAGAGAAAAACAGCACAGAGAGACACAGCACAGAGAGACACAGCACACAGAAAGCACAGATAGAGTCAACACACAGATACACAGCACACAGACAGCATAGAGAGGCAGCACCCAGACAGACAGCATTTAGAGAGAAAGCACAGAGAGAGACCGACAGCAAAGAGAGAGACAGTAAAGTGTGAAAGAGAATGTGCCGCACAGCATAGCAAGAGGCATAACCCCGGCCATTGCACACCTCAGACAGAGAGAGACACAGCACAGAGAAGACAGCACAGAGAGAGAGAGGCAGCAGAGTGAGAGAGCACACAGGAAGCCAAAACACAGAAAAACAGCACAGAGAGGGAGAGAGAAACAGACAGCACAGAGAGAGTGAGAGAACCCACCATACGATAAAACAAGTGCTGCCACTCTCCACAGCAAGTGGCATAACCGCTACAAATACACACCGGAGAGAGACACAGCACAGAGAGAGACAGACAGCAAAGAGTGTGAGAGAATGCAACACACAACACAAAAAGTGGCATAACCACCACCATTATACACGATCAGAAACAGAGAGACACAGCACAGAGAGAGACAGCACAGAGAGACATAGCACAGGGTGAGATAGCACTCAAACAACTCATTGACATAAAAGTGGGTGGAGAGCAGCAGTAGTTGAATTTGATCTTTCACAGTACATTTAATATTGAATATTGCAGTTTTAAATAATTGAATATCAACTTTATTAATGATGAAAGTCTGATTAAAAAGTCTAGCTCATATTCATAAGGCACTGCAGTGGCCCTTTAGTAGACGTTCACACCTAGTGAGCTATCAGCTTCTTTGTAGCTCACTGGTAAATCCCGTCACCTGGTACAAATGCAGCCAAATCACAGGGAACATATATAGATAGATATGTGCTTATGTGTGCATGTAATATTTCCTTACTTATCTAGAAATCAATGTGTAATTCAATGTTAGTGTGTAGACACTTAGAATTAGTAAATAGTCTGAAATAAACATATGGTTTTGTATTTATTTATGTAAAAAACATTAAATAAGCAATTCACAACATCTTATCTATTGTACAGGTGGGTGCTTTATGTCAATGGAAAGGAGAGAATAACAGACTGCCCCTCTGTGAATGATGGTAAATGGCATCATATTGCAGTTTCATGGACAAATACAGATGGATCCTGGAAAGTGTATATTGATGGACGACTTTCAGATGGTGGCAGTGGGTTATCAGTGGGAACAAGTATTCCAGGTGGGTATTACCCAACAATATCATAGATGTTTGCTTGGAGTATCTAACGGTCTAAGCTACACTTTAACAGTTGTCCTGTTGAGTTTTGTAAATTAAAATGATATCAGATGTATATAAAACCACGGCTTAAAAGTGTGTGGGGTCAATATGAGATCTTCTGAGCGAGTTTAAAGGGGTTTAAAGGGCCCCTGTAGTGTTATCTGCAGTGGCCACTGCAGGCGAGACAGCAGATAAAGGCAGCGTATTGATCAGATCTTCTCACACCGCTGAAAGGGGTGGAGAGAATCAGCACTGCTGAAGCCCGCAAAAAAAACCCTCAAATGTAAGTTATAAATGGTACATGGAAATAGATTTTCTTCAAATATGCATTCAATAACTAATTATTTACTAAATAAACAAATCCTGTTGGATCACTAGAGTGGTCCTTTAATGGTCCTTTAACAATATTTTTTCATATGACATGTATTCATGAAGCACATTCATTAAAATGCATACTAAATAAACTGTAAAATATTAAATGTTTAAAACTCATTTTTGTTATTATTATTTTTTTTTCAAATGGTCAAAAATGCCTATAAATAGTATTACTGATTTTTTTTACAAACACCGAAGAGTAGTGGATCAAACAAACATGTAGAAACTATAAGTCAAAAACATTTTAAATCAAAATATCTATCTTCAACTGACAGATTTGACTAGATTGCTATCATTTGTTGCAACAATACAGTACTTCCAGCTTCAAATCCTCAGCCAATTAAATATTACAAGTCCCCAGCCACATAGATATTACAAATCCTTGCTCTTTTAAATGTCAAACATCTTGGTCTTTACATAAATGTTAGCATTAGCTCAAATTGGTGTCTGCATAAAAAAATCGGATTTGTTATTTATCAAAAGGTGTTTAAAAGCTGACACCCAATATAACGTTTTTTGGAAGTGAAAGCCTGGGAGGTGGGAGTGATGATGTCATTGTTGACACAGAGAGAGAGATGTGAGGAATTGAAGCTGTAGTAGAGGGAGGGAAGATTAAGAGTTCAGTCTTAGACATGTTGAATTTTAGATGGTGGGCGGACATCCAAGAGGATATACTAGAGAGGCAGTCAGAGACGAGTGCTAGAAGAGAGGGGGATAGATGTGGTGCTGAGAGGTAGATTTGAGTGTCATCTGCACAGAGATGGTACTGAAACCCAAAATAGTTTATTAGGGTGCCGAGAGAGGATGT
Source organism: Discoglossus pictus (assembly GCA_027410445.1). NCBI lineage: Eukaryota > Metazoa > Chordata > Amphibia > Anura > Alytidae > Discoglossus > Discoglossus pictus. The sequence goes on along the minus strand of CM050163.1, from coordinate 320,077,765 downwards.
GTAGATGGAGAAGAGGAGGCGGCCTAGGACTGATCCTTGGGGTATGCCAATAGACAGGGGGGAGGAGAAGAAGAGGTGCCAGAGAAGGAGACGCTAAATGATCGTTCTTGGAGGTATGATGAGAACCACGAGAGAGCAGTGTCTCGCATGCCGATGGAGGAGAGAATGTGGAGTAGAAACTGATGGTCAACTGTGTCAAAGGCGGCAGAGAGATCTAGACAAAGCAAAATGGAAAAGTGGCCTTTAGACTTGGCGGTGAGCAGGTCATTGGTGACTTTTATGAGGGCTGTCTCAGTGGAGTGTTGTAGCCAAAAGCCGGATTGGAAGGTGTCCAGAAGAGAGTTAGAGTAGATGAAACTGGTAAGGCGGTTATAGACGAGCCGCTCCAGCAGTTTGGAAGCCAGGGGAAGTGGAGAGATAGGGCGATAGTTAGATGCAACGTCAGAATCGGATGAGGGTTTCTTGAGAGCGGGTGTAATTATGGCATGTTTTAGAGATGATGGAAACATGCCAGGGTTTAGGGAAAGGTTGAAGATGTGTGTGAGAGCTGGGATTAGTGTGGTAGAGAGGAGAGGGATGAGCTGAGATGGAATAGGATCCAAAGGACAGTTAGTGAGGTGAGAGGATAATATCAGGATGGAGACTTCATCCTCTGTTACAGGGGTAAAGTAGTTCAATGTGGCTGTGGGAATAGGGAGAGGAGTAGACTGGGTATTGTTGGTTACTTGAGAGGGAGGAGTGTGTGAGCCACAATGAGAGGAGAGTTAATTGTGGATAGAGAGTAACTGAACACACAATACTGTGGTGTTCAGGACTAAGATACATTTTACTCTTGTTAACTATTTGTATGTTTAAAATATAAACCTGAGAAACATACATTAAATAGGAGAATTGTTTGTCAGATTCCTTTTAAAAGCATTGGTATTGTGTAGATATTCTATTAGAACTGATATTTCTTTGTATATTGACCTTAATAATTGAATTGTATTCCATTTAAGCTTACCGCATGACTCATTATTTGTACCTGTTTATACATGAAATAGTTAAACACACTCATACAAAATGTGCAAATTATAGAATTGCAGATATATGAAATTCAAACTGCACCAGATGGATTAGGATTTTTATAGATATTCACAGCATCTTGTATTAAGGCCTTTGAAATATTACAAGTTTCTTCACACATGAGTCGCTGGGAATTTGATTGATTCTATCACTACTGTAAAGCCGACACGAGACGCAGCAAATTTCAAATACTGAACCTTTCAAAATATTTCTTCAAGATGAAAAAGTACCCAAAGCCAGCAATAAATGTCTGCTGTTTTGTGGTCAGTGTAACTGTTCATCTTTCCCATTAAATATATTTTATATGTTTTAGGTGGTGGTGCATTAGTTCTTGCTCAAGAACAAGACCAGCGAGGAGAAGGATTTAATCCAGCAGAATCATTTGTGGGGTCACTTAGTCAGCTAAATATTTGGGATCACCCGCTATCTCCAGATCAGGTAAACATCACTCTGATTTTGTTTGAATGTATAAACATCAGCTATAAACCATATAAGCCTGACAAAAGCATTTAGAATAGATTAAACTCAAGATAGTTGAATAACTAGGCTAATTAATCAAGGCTAGAAGTGAATGAATTATAGTTTGTATGAAGAAAGGATGAAATATGAAGATGTTTCTCAGGTTCAAGTGACAGTATTTGGTCAGTGGTTGGGTGTGAGGAGAGAAGCAGAGAATGAAATACATAGTTACCCTTAAAATGTAGATTATTATTATCCTTTCTTTAAAGTACAGGGGATATACTGAATACAGAAGACAAATATGATAAAAGTAACATACTGGAACAAAAGGTGTAGAGGGTTATGTTCTTGTAAGAAGCTTACAGTCATTGAGATGTTTGTGTGATAAAGGAATTGTCGACTGTGAGGGTGGTGTTAGGTGCTGGTAAGTTTTAGAGGGACAAATTATTAAAGGCGTAGTAAAATACATAAAGAATTCTACACTTTAGGAAGCCATCCAGGATAGCATGTTAGATTAGTTGGTAACAGAATTAACTACTGAGGGGCGTCATCACCATAGCAATAGACCTGGAATCCAAATATTATTTTGGACATCGGGAAATATATATATTTAAGAATCAACAGATCTAGATTCAGCTTTGTGGTTACCGAAAAGTGATTGGTGATTATTATTATTATTGACCTTTGTTAGAGAGATAGAAATGCAACCATCGGAGCAAACATGGTCATGAAAACTATATGTCTGCATAAGATGGACATAGTCAACTCTGTCAAATATTGCATAAAGATCCAGCATTTTAAGTAGGGAAAAGGGACACTTTGCGTTTGGAACAAAAAATGTGTAAGTAAGATTTCAGTAATGTAGAACACAGTACTCAAATTGCAGAGGCAATAGTAAGAAGCATGTGGTGTCAGAAATGCAGTTTTAAATAAGCAGAACTAGTAATTTGGAGGCTAAAGGAAGGTAGGAGAAGAAGCAGTAGTTAAAGAGTGAACTGGGGTTGAGATCACTTTAATCAATGCATGTTTCGTAGAGCAAGGACGTTTGCTAGTGATGGGAGAGAGGATGACAACATGAGTTGTAATTTGGATTTGAGTGACAGAGAGAGGGAATGAGTTGAGAAGGGACAGGATCACATGGACAGATTGCAGGATGAGTGAATGGTAGGAGCTAAAATACCTCATCCTTAATGGAGGGGATTTAATTTAAACACAGGCAAATTGCATGACTTCCTGAATAATTCCCTTTACTCAAACAGGGATATCTTTTAAAGCGGACATTTGGTAGATTAGAGTTGGTTGTCTCTATGACAATGTAATAAATACTAAACATGCAAATATTATTATTATTTACACCACTTTTTTCAACTAAAGAGGCATCTTTCAAGCAATATTACAAATAGAAAACAAAGATTATTCAGGTGTTTTTCAATGGGACATCACACGTAAGAACACATTGTAGTATAATTTTAGAGACTCGATTTTAAAACTTCTGATAAAAATTGGTAGATGAGTTGTCATAAAATTAAAATCAAAGAAACAATACAAAATATACATGGAAGTAATATTAAAGTTGTGTTGTAGGTGAAATCTTTGGCTACTTCATGTCCACAAGAACTTCAAAGAGGAAATGTGTTGGCTTGGGGAGATTTCTTGCCTGGAGTTGTTGGAAGAGTGAAGATTGATCATAAAAGCAAGTTCTGCTCAGGTAAGGTTGCCTTTGAAATTGTTTAAAAAACATCCCTCTAAATATTTAAATATTGCAGTTTATGATTAAAACTAAAAAAAAATATAAAGAAGAAGTCAATGAGTTATAGATACATAAGTACTTATTTTACAATGTGTTAGCAGAGGTAATACATTTATGAAGTAGTTATGCTCCCAAAGGTTTGGTTTATATTTTATTAAAATCATATGTTTTGAAAATTTGGATACAACATAGAGAATATTATAGTATTTATTATTTTGTCTATATATGTTGATGTTTTGTTCCTGGAATTAACTATACTGTACTGACTATACACTATATTTTAGGACTAAAGTTCCAGTCACTGCTTTCGACATCAAGAATTAGTTAATAGTCATAGTAGTATATCACATTAATGAGATTCTAATCTTTGACTACCTTACAGAATGTGTTGCCTTGGAGGGATCTTCGCCTCACTTGCACACCACCACCAGTGATCTAAAGCCAGGTTCAAAAACCAGTCTGTTCTGTGACCCAGGCTATCAGATTGTGGGCAACTCTGAACAACACTGTCTTAACTTGGGGGAGTGGGATCAACCTCGTCCAAGATGTGAAAGTTAGTATGTTATGTGTTTATATTTATATAAGAATGTAGTATTTTTCAGTCACCTCACCTAAAGCAATTAGTGTGTTCTGCATGTTTCCTTTCATTTAAAATAAATGCTGTTTATTCAGCCAATAATTTTGAATATTTTTATTCAGTTCCTGACACATATACACCTGCTCATGATTTAACGGCAAATAACGCACATGTAGATAAGTTACACTCTTGCTGCACTTTACATTGCATACACTATTTCTTTCCTCACATTTTTAGATTTGGAAGTCTACTATATTTGTCTGTCCTCTCTACTCTCTCTGCATGTTGTTTTCCATCCAATTGGGCAATCCACTATATTTCTTTATTGCCTGGTCTCCTCCGTTTCTCTCTTTTGAAACTCCTGCTCCTGTTCACAATACGATAACCCCACTGACTGTTCTATATATTTGTTACTCTATGAATAACGAACATATTAAGTATATACAGCCTTATTAAATTGCAATTCAGCCAATTGAATAGGGCTCTATATAAGCACAGAGCATATTTTATTTACAGAAGTTTTTAGTTAGTGAACTTCTATCCAAAAGCAAGGTCTTCACTAACTAAAAACTTCTGTAACAAAAATATGCTCTGTGCTTATATAGAGCCCTATTCAATTGGCCGAATCGCAATTTAATAAGGCTGTTAATCATAATTCAATATTATCTGAAATTGGTAGTAATAATAACATATATTTTACATTGTTAGGAAATGTGTAAGTTTTATTAATAATGATTTACCTATTATCCTTTCTTATTTCAAATCAAATCTCAATTTAGGGATCAGCTGTGGAGTTCCACCTCGACTTGAAAATGGTTTTTATAATGCTGAGGACCTATTTGCTGGCAGCACAGTGACCTATCAGTGTAATATTGGTTACTACCTGTTGGGTGACTCGAGGATGTTTTGTACAGATAATGGAAACTGGAATGGAGTCTCTCCATTGTGTCTAGGTATGATCAAACACAGATATTGTTTATCAATGTACACATGTGAAACCTACACCATGAAACATACTATACTGCTGTAATTGCTGGGGTGTAGTTTTATTTGCTTCATGTTATGCCTTGTCATTATGTGCCTTTGTGCAGTAAATGCAGTACTCATCATTACTTGTATGGTAGAAAAAACTACCCAATATATGTAATCAAGCATTAAAATGGCCTAGATACATGAAGCTCCTCAGTTTCTCTAAAGTTGGAGTGCCATGGGAAGAAGTGTGCAAGGTTTGCCCAACGGCTTTACTCTACAACAAAAATGATTGTTTTACTTAATTAAAAATATTGACAGGCTTGTGATTACTTATTTATAAGTCCTGCCACAAAAGATTAATACACCAAGTTCAGTAGGTCCAATGGTCCAACACAACTCAGCCCTACATTGTTCATTCATCAAAAAGGGAACTACTATATGTGATTAGTTTGTAATTCCATAGCAATTTATTTACTGACCTTTTTCTTGTCTGATGCATTTCTAGATGTTGATGAATGTGCTGTTGGATCTGATTGTGACAAACATGCTTCCTGTCAAAATACGAATGGATCCTACATATGTACTTGTATTGCCCCCTATAAGGGTAATGGGAAAAAATGTTCAGGTAAGATTTGTTTTTGTCTATTATTGACCTGGAAAATATTGTTCACTGTTTCTATATAGAACTGGATATCCAGAGTTAAACTGAACTTTTAGTAGAATAGTAGCAGAAAAGTGAGAAATTATATTTATTTTAGACTGGAACATTTAATGTAAATTAGCCACAGATAACTAGATATGTGTCAAAGGCAGCAGAGAGATCCAGGAGAATAAGAATAGAGAAGCGAACCCTTTAACTTAGTGACTTTAGTGAGAGCTGTCTTTGGTTTGTAGGGACCGGAAGCCAGATTGGAAGGGGTCAAGGAGCGTTTTGAAGGAATTAAATTGGGAGAGGCGATTGTAGACGAGACTGTCAAGCAGTTTAGAAACCAAGGGAAGTATAGAGTTATAGGGCGGTAATTAGATGGGTTTAATAATGGCATGTTTTAAAGGGGATAGCCAGTTTTTAGTTAAATGTTGAATAGATATGTGAGAGCTGGGTAATGTGTGGTAGAGAGGGGAGCAATTAGCTCTGATGGAATAGGATCATGTGGACAGGTTGTAAGAGGAGTGTTTGACAAAAGACAGGGTCAAAGGCATCCATTATGGATGTGGGAATGGGTAAAGTTAAAGGCTGGGTGTTGTGGGTTTGTTGAGGGGAGGGTGAGTTAGGGCCACACTGAGGAGAGTTTGTTATGGATATTTAAAATTTTAATTTTGAAGTGGCAAACAAAATATTTGGCCGTGAGACAGGAAGGAGCAAGAGGTGGTGGAGGTCAGAAGAGGGCTTTGAATGTAGCGAACAAACGTTTGGGATTGGAGACTAAACTGGATATTAATGATAAGTAGTACTGTATGACATGATTGAGGGCATAATGATTTAAGCGTAGAATAAACTTGTAGTGGAGGAAGTCCACTGAGGAGCGAGATTTCCTCCAAAGTCGTTCAGCAGTGCGGGAGCACCTCTGGATGTAGCGTGTTTCTGTAGTGTGCCATGGATGTAAGAGAGAGTGAGGACATCTCCCTGTGGTTATGGGAGCAAGAGTATCAAGGGTGGAAGTAAGAGTAAACTTTATATTTATTATATGTTTTTTTCATGATATGCTTTATCTGCACTATTTGTACATCCTTCCTTAATTGTTACAGTTAGGACCATCACTTCACGGGATTAATAATTATACAGTTTTAATCTATGTTATAACCGGTAATATTAATTTATTTGCTCCTTGGATTTTTTAACCACAGAACCTGTGAAATGTAAAGATCCAGGGGAGCTGGAAAATGGCAACTATTCTGGCAATCAGTTTATTGTTGGAAGTGAACTGACTTTTTCCTGTAATGAGGGATATGACCTGATTGGAGAGGTGAAGGTGATATGTCTGGAATCTGGTGACTGGAATAATGTAATACCGTACTGCCAAGGTACAGAACACTATTAAAGGTGATATGCTAATGATCAAGTAACTGTTTTCACATATCTTATGGATGGCATTGAATAAATTACTAAACTGAAACAGTCCAAAAAAAGATGCATTTGTCCAATATAAACATGTACAATCTGAGCTTTATTTCATCTTGCAGCTTTCATCCATTTGTGCACCCTCATTCATTTACAACTTATTTACATTTTAAAGGCTGTAGTGACATATTTTCAGCACACTTTTTGAAGAACTAGAATTGACAGTGGAGTAAAATTATTTCAAAAGGATGAACAAATTTAAAGTTAAAATACGAATAATGTTTAATGTATTACATGCAAATTTATACTGTACTATTTGTTAAAAGATTCCCTATTACCTGTGACCTTCTCTTTCTTGTCCAGTAGATGGAAAGATTTGGAGACTGAAATCACTCATTGGTCAAAATGAGAGGTGCATAAAAAGTGTTTGTTTGTAGTGTAAATTGACATCAGAGCTTGCTACCTCTTAGCCAATCTGGGCTATTTTATAACAGATAATTAATTTTGATTATTTGCTCTACAAGCAGGGAGCTAAAACTAAAAACAGAGATGATCTTAGGAAAATAATGGCGATAGCTAGTATTGCACACAGTTGCAAATAATGCAGTTCAAGTAAAAACACATTTTTTTGTCAAGTATGTACCAATACCAACTAATAATATTGGCATCTGTGTAAGCCATGGGCATATTTTGGAAAATCTGAATATTTGATTCTGTTTATAAGTACAGGAATCCATTTTGTGTTTTACATCATTTCTTCAAAGCTGAAAGAGGGTGACACCTTACATCATTCAATGCAACAATAGCTCTCCAGAAATGTAAACTCCCCCTCACACTTCCACCAGTTAATCATGGATCTCTCCAGGGTTCTGCAGAGGCAACACAATTTATTTTTTCCTTGATAAAAACTAGATGTATGATGTTTTTTTCCTGCTTAATTATGCTGTGGGTCAGACTTAAAGTTTTCCAACAAATAATGGTTTTCATTGTGCAGTAGTCCTTTAATAAATTAATGTTTCTTTTTCTAAAATCTTTGGTTCATTTTTAGTTCTAGGTCTTCAAACACGCATATTGTAAATATAGGACTTCACTGTCCCTTAAAATAAATATGATAATTAGTTATAGTCATTTTGCATCATGCTGTATCTTAATTTAGCATGTTTAATTCCCAGCTGATATGTATAAAACACATGGTTATTATTCTACAATGTCAGTGTTTCTCAAGATTCAATAAATTGTAAAAGCATATGTGACAAGATCAAATATACGTTGACATATTCACATTTCAGCAGCTGTACATGTGAGTGGAAAGGCCGAATAGGATCCCTTAGATTATTATCCTAGTATTCTGCCCTCTGTAAACAGAGTTTATTGGCAACACATTAATACCCTTATTAAATTGCAATTTGGCAAATTCTAAAGGGCTCTATTTAAGCACATAGCATATTTTTTTACAGAAGTTTTTAATTAGTGAACTTCTATCCAAAAGCAAGGTTTTCACTAACTAAAAACTTCTGTAAATAAATATGCTGTGTGCTTAAATAGAGCCCTTTAGAATTTGCCGAATTGCAATTTAATAAGGCTATATAATAAATTAAATGTTATTAGTAACAAACTAGCATGAATCTCGAAAGATTCAAAATGTCTGAGTCATTTATTTTACATTTGACCCTTCTGTTTATAATTGCTGCTAATCAGTTCAAAATTTATATTTTCAAATAACTATAATTTGAAGCCAACTGGAACTTACACTCTACTGTTGAATTTAGTTTTGGCATGCTATCCAACAAAATTCAGGCTTCTCAAATACATATATTTTCATGAATTAAGATTGGCCAAACAAGTTTGAAATTTAATGTGGCACTTCTTATCTCAGAATAGTATTGTTCTTTACTCAATGTCTTCCAAGACTTTCCCAACATTAACGCTCAGAAAACTGTTTTGTATATTGTACAACGCTGGTAGTCAATTATGTTTTTGCAAAATTCACCAAATTTCAAATGTCTTAATGTTAAAAAGCAAAGATCCGGAATCTATTTTTTTTTTATTGATGCAGTTGATCTTAGTAAAAGAAGAACTTATTAGCCTAGTTAAGCATTTTGAAGCTTTATTTGAGATATTTGATAACATTAATATCGGTGGAGGTCCAGCAGAATGGGGACAGAGACTCTGATCCAATACAGGACTGCCAGCTGATTACCGTTGCTGTACTATATAGGCTAATACAAAAACATGTTTATATTGGTAGATGAAAAGATGATTTACATGAGTAACCATGATAACCGTTTAAACTGTGCATTTTTTTTTAAGCTGTATCTTGTGACAAAGCACCGGTTCCAGATAATGGTGACATTGTGGGGTCTAATTTTACATATGGCAAAATAATTACATTCAGGTAAGTTTGCTTTATTTTTTTTATAATTCTTATGATAATGTATTATACTACACTTTTTATTTATTTTTATTTCAAGTACAGGGTTATATTTTGGGCACCACTTCATAAACAGGAAAAAGTACAGAGAAGGGCAACAAAACTAATAAGGGGAATGGAGGGGCTAAGTTATGAAGAAAGACTAACCAAATTAAACTTATTTTCTCTAGAAAGAAGCTGTCTTAGAGGAGATATTATTACCCTAGATAAATATATCCAGAGTCAGTATAAATATTTCTCTAGGGAGCTTTTTGTGCATAGAAGTTTTCAACTGACAAGAGGACATCCCTTGAGGTTAGAAGTAAAAAGATTCCACCTTAAAGAAAGAAAAGGGTTCTTCACAGTAAGGGTGGTTAATCTTTGGAATTCTCTACCAGAGGAGGTGGTGACAGCGGATTCGATAGATAACTTTTAAAAGGGATTGGATATTTCTTTTTTTAAAAAGGGCATTCAGGGTTATCATGGATTATTACAGATGGGTATTGATCCAGGGAGTAATCCGATCGCCAGGATCTGGGGTCAGGAAGAAATTATTTTTTTTGCCTTTTGAGACAATTGGCAAAGCTTCACTTGTTTTTTTTCCGGTTTGTCTTCCTTTGTAACAATTAACAACTAATCCACATATTGCAGATCAGAGGAGATCTAAAAAGGTTGAACTTGATGGGCTAAAAGTATTTTTTCAACCTCAAATACTATGTAACTATAAACCTTGGGTGGTTTACATAATACATATTTGATTACATAGATATGTAACCATTGCTGAAACAAAGTAGAGATATAGTAACCCTGTTTTTGTATAACGTTTGTGAAACATATTTTAACATTTAAAGAGAAACCTAACATAACCTTATATTTCTTTTATACCAAAATAGCTCTTCTAGAGAAGATTAACTACCTATGAAAAAGTTTGGAAACTTGCCTAGCTTTCCTGATATTATTGCATGTTGGGGAGAGCAGAAGGTGCCATTAGAAAAAAAAAAAAACATTTCTATCACTAATACTGAGTGCTAAATTGATTAGGCCAAAAGTTCAGAGCTTATTCAATGTATGTTTATAAAGAGATGCATACTGGTGATTTGTTTGCTTCCAGTTGCGTTTAGACCCTTATGCAATGCATTATGTTAGGACATGGTTTACATTGTGTTTATTTGGGTGTGTTTTTGTCTCATGGTTTGTGTGTTTGAGTGTTTGGAATTCTGCATTAATATGAATACAAATAAAAGGTAATGGTCGGGTAATTGGATGAAGAGCTTTAATTTCATGTGAAAAAGTAGAACCTTGAACCAAGAAACCAAACATGGACTAGTCTCTCCAATTATGTTATGGATGTTATCTGGAAATTCAGCCATGTTTGGGCTCTAGGAGTAATTTATATCTGATAGATTTTAAAACAAGTAAGAAAATCGGAATAATAGTTGAGTCAACTGGTTCAGATTTAAAACCTATTTTCTTAAAAAAAAACCAAAAAAAACTATATTCTTGTTTGCCATCAAATTCTATACTCTGTGTTAAAATGGAAAAATCGCACGCATGATTAATTATTAATTAAATATGTATTTTATTGCAGATGCAATGAAGGATACATGTTAGTTGGTAATGAAGAATCTGTGTGTCTCTCTAATGGTTCTTGGAGTCATGGAGCCCCTTCCTGTGAGTCTGTGACATGTTCCAAACCAAAGGAAATAGAAAATGGGAGATTTATACTTAGTGGCTTAACATTCACATCTACTGCATCATATGAGTGCATCACGGGATATAGGTAATATATGGAAATATCATGATTGAATGAGGATTAAAAGAATTATGCATACTTAAAAGCTTATCACAGTAGGATTGTTGCTGTCCCATTTATTGTAAAATTATGCATTTAGCAAGGAAAAATAATCATGCTATTTATAATCTATTTGGAACAAATCTAGGAGTAACAAAGAAAAGGTATTTAGAGCTTGTAGACAATCAGCTACAACTGCACTCAGTGGCTTGTAGCAGCATTGAAAGGCTAGTGCAATATAAGCATTTGTCATGAGGGCTATAGAAGCAAGTATAATTCAGACTGGACTTATTTACTTTTATTATACAAATACATCCAGGACCAATATAAGGTTTTGCAAGCAAAACATTTGATGTCAAAAAGTTTATGGAGATTCGGTAGATAAGAGTTTTAATACATTATAGATAAAAGGAGCATATAGGGTGTGACTGCACAGTATACATTGGTTATTATCAACAGCCCGTGCTATTAAAAATACCAGCCACATTATCACTGTTTATGAGTTGATTAACATTTCTTCTTAGCTTGCAGGGCCCTTTAACTTTGACTTGTGAAGCTTCAGGCAAGTGGAGCGGTGAGACCCCTTCCTGTCAACTTGTATCTTGTGGCCCTCCTCCACTTGTTCGGGATGCAATTGCTACTGGAGATAACTTTACCTTTGCACATGTAATATCATACACTTGCAAGGAAGGGTATGTAAGTTTTGGCAAAATATTACACAAGTTAATTTAATATCTGTGGTCTAATTCATATGTTTATACATAAACACATAACACATGCAGTCTATAACTATAGTTTAAAACAAAAAGACAGACATAGGTAGCATTTGCAATGTTGTCATCTTGGATATTTTTGTTTGATAAATTGAAGTGGCTACTCTTAATATATTTCAGATGATCTAATGCATTTTTTTTACATTATCTTTCAATTCTTGAGTGAGGTAATGCAAAGATTAGAATTGCAAAGCTCAGGTTTTCCATGAAGCAATCTTTTTGAGTCGATGCATTTTTGCATTGCAATGGCCATCATAATGGCTGTATATAACAAAATAAAAATACCTGCACAACATAATGACACACCATTATGTTGCGCGGGTATAAAAAATTAATTATTGGATTAATATTGTTCTAATGTCTTTACATTTACATTGCAATACTCTTCAATTCCTATTTTTAGCTAATTATACTTATATATAATTGTCCTGAATTTGTGAAACTTTCTAGTAAAATGTTTAAATCATCTGTAAAGATGTCAATCTTAAAATATAAAATATAAAAAATGATAAAGCATATCTCACAGTACTATACAGTGGATCTGCATACAGAAACAGTATAATATCAAACTAAATATAATATCAAACTAAATACAATCAAACTTACATGTATGAATTAGCTCTTATATCTAGGCCAGAGCAGTGCAATTGTTTTCATGGATAATCAGTGACAAGGTCCATAATTTGGTGTGGCTTGGAAGCCATTGCCTACACCTAGGGCTTTCTATAGTTTTTGAAAAACTGCATATGTTTAGAAGCTATGTATGCCATGAGCATAAAAGTATTTATAGAGAAAATCTATCTATCTATCTATCTATCTATCTATCTATCTGTCTGTCTGTCTGTCTATCTATCTATCTATCTATCTATCTATCTATCTATCTATCTATCTTTTAATCGATCTATCTATCTATCTATCTATCTATCTATCTATCTATCTATCTATCTTTCTATCTATCTATCTATCTATCTATCTATCTATCTATCTATCTATCTATCTATCTATCTATCTATCTATCTATCTATTATAGAAAACATTTTGCCCACTATCAAGTTCTTCAAAAGCACATATTAACAGGATTACTGTTTAGTAGTCCTTTAACCATGAGCAAATACAATCAAGTTTCCGTAATAATCAAGTTACATTTCTGTTTATAATCAATTTTATAGCAGTACAACTCGACAAATTAGGGCCTTGATATTTTTTGTATTGTGATACCCAGTTCTTTCTGTTTTGTGTAGATTTACTTTAGTGGGACCAGAAACTATAAACTGTTTGTCTACTGGAAAATGGAGTGAAAATCCTCCTCAGTGCATGGCTGTTTCCTGTGATGAACCTCCAAACGTGGACCATGCTTCATCAGACAGTGGTCATCGACTTTTTGGGGATATTGCATATTATTATTGCAACGATGGATATAATTTAGCTGATAATTCACTAATGCACTGCACTGCTCAAGGGAAGTGGACACCACCTGATGATAAAGACATGCCCCGATGTGTAGCTGATTTCTGTGAGAGGCCTGCAATTGTTGCATACAGTATCCTAGAATCCATAAACAAAGCAAAATATATTTCTGGCTCCGTCGTCAGCTTTAAGTGTATGGAAGGATTTGTACTTAACACTTCATCTAGAATTGAATGTCTCAGAGGTGGACAATGGAGTCCTTCACCTTTGAGTATCCAGTGCATACCAGTTCGTTGCGGAGAGCCAGCAAGTATCAAAAATGGCTATGTCAGTGGAACCAATTACAGTTTTGATGCAGTGGTGGCATACAGCTGTAACAAAGGTTTCTTCATAAAAGGGGAAAAGAAAAGGACATGTCAGGCTTCTGGAGAATGGAGCGGCCGTTTGCCAGCATGCCATCCTGTTTCTTGTGGAGAACCACCTCAACTTGAAAATGGGGATGTAAAGGTGTGTACTTATACAAAATTTATTGCGATGTCAAAATTAGGAACAAAAGGAAACAATTTGCAAGTAGGTCTGAAAGCTAGTTGTCATGCAAAATTGCTTAGTAAACAGCGCCACAACTTCTTAATAATTCTGGAATTATACCCAAAGGAGACACAAGCAGTTTTGTATCATCCTTTTTACCTCTGTTCATTTTGCACAGATCTTTTTGGCACATGTGACAGCCCTGAATATGGGTAAAGTGCCAAATACTCACTTACTGTACCCCTGTTCAAGGATATGAGCAGTCACAGTATAAACCTGTGGAAAACAAATTGTACTTTACATTGCATTAAAGTTTGTTCAGGATGACTTTTGTTTCCAAATACGTGTATAGTTTAGTAAATTTCAGTCACTTTTTACCCACTATAGTTTATCTGGTGACCTATAGAATGAAATTAAATTACTATCTAAAAAAAATCATAATTGAAAAAGTTGGATGTATAAATGCTATCTATAATAATATTTTAATAATACTCATATAATGTAATGTATTTTTCTTTGCAGATTAAAACAGGATTTGTTTTTGAGAATGAAGTAACGTATCTCTGCAACCCTGGTTATAAATTAATTGGAAATACTTCTCGTGTATGTCAGGCCAATCGCCAGTGGTTCAGTGAGTCACCCCCATCCTGTGTTCTCCTAAGCTGTGAGAAACCTCCTCTGATTAAAAATGGTTATGTCAAAGGAGATCTATTTGAAGTTGGTTCAAAAATTGAATTTCTTTGCGATGAGGGTTATGAACTTATTGGAGATACCAGCTGGACATGTCAGAAAAATGCTAAATGGGACAAAAAACAATTTCCAAATTGTGTACCATCAAAATGCCAGGAACCACCACTTTTGGAAAATCAGCTGGTGTTGAAAGAAGTGCCAAATGAAGTAGGTGTTGTGAAATTTTCTTGTAGAGAGGGCTATGCATTGCATGGCTCCTCAGTTTTGAAGTGTTTACCTTCACAACAGTGGAATGATTCTTTTCCAGTGTGCAAAGTAATTATTTGTCCCAACCCTCCACAAATCGAATTCGCTGACCTGAGTCCAGTCTCATCTCTTCATTTTGGTAGTATTGTAAAATATACTTGTATGGATGGATTTTTGCTTAAAGGGGAATCAGAGATAACCTGCAATGATGATGGCATGTGGAGTCCAGAGCTCCCCCAATGCATTTTAGTAGAGTGCCCTCAACCAGAGGAAATTCTCAATGGAATTGTGGATGTGCAAGGCCTTAGCTATCTTAGCACTGTACTTTATACCTGTAAGCCTGGATTTGACTTAATGGGAAATGCAACTTTAATTTGTGGAGATGATGGCAAATGGCTAGGTGGGAAACCAGTATGCAAGCCCATTGAATGCTCAGCACCTAAGGAAATTACTAATGGTAAATTTAATTTTCAAAATCTTCATTATGGTCAAACTGTTATTTATGTGTGCAATGAAAAATTTAAACTGGAAGGACAAAATGTGTTGACCTGTACAGAAACAGGAAAATGGGATGCTGACGCTCCATTTTGTAAAGAAATAATCTGTGAAGCCCCGCAAGCTATAGACAATGGCTTTGTGGAAGGGGCTGACTACAACTATGGTGCTACAATTATTTATAGCTGCATGCCAGGATTCCAATTAATTGGCCTTTCTATGCAAACCTGCAACGAGTTTGGCTGGTCTAGTTCTACGCCCATATGTCAACCCACAGATTGTGGCCTCCCACCACATGTTGACTTCGGTAATTATAATAAAATTCAATATGAAGAAAATTCATTATCAGAAGATGAAAATGTTGATGGACCAAACCAAATTTTAACTCCTACTATTTTGAAAATGTCACTGCAAGAAGTTAATAATGAGATGTCAGAATTTTTCTATGGGACACATATTTTATATACATGTGACAATGGGTATGAAGTAGTGGGATCACCCATATTAGCTTGCCAGGAGGATGCGTCATGGAATGGAAGCGCCCCTTTGTGCAAACCTATAGAATGCAGTGTGCCTTTGGCTCCTGAAAATGGTAAAATGCTTTTTAATGATAAAACACTTGGTAGTACTGTGCTTTATGAATGTAATCCAGGATATGAATTAATTGGGTCAGATACTAGCCTTTGTTTGCCTAACAAAAAATGGAACAATGAAACACCACATTGTGCAATCATAACATGCAAAACGCCCACTAAAGTTCTCCATGGATACATAGATGCCATCAATTACACATATATGAGTGTGATACATTACAAGTGTGATTTAGGATATAAAGTCCTTGGTTCAGCCACAAGAAAATGCAAAGAAAATAAGCAATGGGATGGCAATGAGCCTAACTGTATCCCTGTTTCTTGTGGACAACCTTCAGCCATAATAAATGGTCAAGTAAAAGGAAATGAATTTACTTATGGAAAACGTGTTGAATATCAGTGTAATGAAGGTTACAGACTTCAAGGGGAGAAAGAAAGGACTTGTCTTGAAAATGGAAACTGGAGTGGAACTGTGCCATTTTGTTCAGAAATGGTATGCATTTCACCACAAAATATAACCAATGGTGAAATCAGTGGAACAGAATATGCAGTAGGAAAAGAAATATTCTATATGTGTAAGGAAGGCTATAAACTACTTGGGACACCAAAACTAACTTGTCTTAATGATGGTTCATGGGATGCAAAAGCTCCAGTATGTGAACCAATAAACTGTGGACCTCCTGAAGATATTTCCCATGGATATTTAAACAGCACCTCCACTTTTAATTATAATGAATACATACAATATGCTTGTTTTCCTGGTTATGAGATACATGGAAGTTCATCAAGGCAGTGTTTAGCTAATGGATTATGGAGTGGTAGCCCTCCAACGTGCTTACCCTGTCAGTGTCCAATGCCAAGTGTTCAGAATGCTGTTATCATTGGTGAAGATTGCAGCTGTGGGCAGTCAATCAGAGTTAAGTGTCATGACAATTTCAAACTGCTTGGGTCCTCTGAGTTAACTTGTCTATCTGCAGGAAAATGGAGTTCTGGGTTTCCTCATTGTGGAAAGCTTTCATGTGGACCTCCACCATTAATTCCAAATGCCTTTATCAATGGAAGTAGTTTAAATAACGAGAATGCTATTCAGTATAACTGTGTCACTGGCTACACTATGCAGGGAAATTCAGAGTTATTGTGCACAGAAGATGGTGAATGGAGTAAGCCATATCCTACGTGTCAGTTAGTTTCCTGTGGACAGCCTCCCAAGGTTTTAAATGCTGAGGCAAGAGGAGATTCCTATACTTATGGAAGCACAGTCGAATACAGGTAAGACATGTACAATAATGTTCTATTTTACTTAAGACTAATAATACAGCCTCTAATTATTTACCTTTAATTTGCAATTTTCCTGCTGTGAAGCCTATCATTTTGTTTTTTGCTGAGATGGGAGAAGATAGGAAGAGACATTGAGCTCACAGGAAACACCTACCTCCACAGTGGTAATATGGCATGTACAACTACTGGTGTAGTAGTATTAGAAAGTACATTCTAAAGAGGACAAGTCCTCTTAAGAAAGTAACAGACTGAATCAGGTGAGAAAGGAAGTGGAAACAAACTGTTAAAAATAATTGCACATAAAAGGTAAATATGTGAAGGCTGTGTTTTTTTTGTTTTGTTTTCTAAAATAATTCTGCCCAAGTTTAGTTGAAGTTTAGTTTTGTAAAATATCATATAGAAAAAATGGCCCTTAAAGTGGTCCTTTACATTATGTCATTATAAGCTAATCAAACAGGAGACATAATAACTTAAAGGTATATATATGTTTCCTGGGTTTCAAATGTTTGGTAAGAGACAGGCAGTGATTATCAGATAAAATATGTGTTATATGGAAAAGTTAAATGCAGGAAAGTAAAAGCCAGCTTTGCACACCCACAGGAAGCTTCCATAACCAATTACCCTGGAAAGGCAGCTAGATACAGAGTTTGACCTTTCTGGTAGAAACCACAGGAAGTAACTGCTGCAGGATGGAATAACATGGTTGGGTGGGGACTGAGCTCACAGCTGAATCAGAGCATAATGAGAGAGAGACTACATATCCCAGGTTTATTTGCAACACAGGAACCCCAGAGTATAATACAAATGTATCGGCTAACCTCTGCTTTCTCCTGATTGGCCAAAATGAATTATGAATTTTATGCTAATCTTAGAAGTGTTTTTCAGGGGTGTCAACTAACAAAATCTGCAGCTTGCAAACTGAAAAGATTTAGCAACCATCAGGGTGGGTTTGTAAAAGTTTATTTTGGTATTTTGTTCATGAAAACAAATATTTGCATACATTACTGATTCTCCTCTATCAGATGCATTCATAATGCAGGAAACTTAGATATGCCTTTAAGAAAGCTCTGACTTCCAGTGTTGATCATTCTCATTTTACTCTAAATTTGT
Organism: Discoglossus pictus; assembly: GCA_027410445.1. Taxonomy (NCBI): domain Eukaryota; kingdom Metazoa; phylum Chordata; class Amphibia; order Anura; family Alytidae; genus Discoglossus; species Discoglossus pictus. The sequence goes on along the minus strand of CM050163.1, from coordinate 320,059,564 downwards.
TTCTCAAAGATTCCAGGATCAAGACAGAGACCAGGACTATGTCAGTTGTGGAACATCTATGTATTTTAATGCATTTCTAATATTAATATGTGGCCGCTTTACACAAACTACTACTATTTTTAAAGGGCCACTGTACAATGAAAACAATTATATATATATGTTTAAACACTTTGGGCCTCATTTAACATCGCAAGTTAATGCCCCTCCAAGCCTTTGATCTTTTACGGCCGCAAGACTTCTGAACTCTAAAATCGCAAATCGATATTCAATTCCTCCGATTCCCCCTCGCTAACCACCCCGTCAAGCCCGCAAATGGCAAAAATGGTACCAAGGAGGACTTGCAAAGGGCTTAATGACATGTACGGAGCACTATAAATGCACATATACACACACTACTGTAGTTTTATTAAAAGTGAAAGTGTTGTTAGGCCTTAGAATTAATAGCACAACATTCTCAAGACCGCAAATCGTCCCCCAAAAATACTTTATGTCATGTTTAAATTCCATGGTATATCGATCCTGGCAATCAATGTGTTAATACATATAAATATCATAGTTACGGTTTTATCGATATTGCAATATTTCAGGAATTTGGGTCCGATCGTAACTCATAATTGAAGCCCGTAGGACTTTGAAATTCAACCTCCATTTTTTCAAAGCCGTAGAGATGACCATCTTTGTTTGCATTGGCTGTTTCTAATCGGCAGTTACGGCCTTGCTTAATTGATCATGTTAAAGCTTGCAAATGCTACATACAATAGCATGGTTTCCAAATGTCACTATCAGCCCCTAACTTGCGGCTTTGAGCAATTGAATAGCACCATAACTTGCGAATGCTGCAGGCCTGCAGCAGGCCAGCAGACATACAGCCTAAACCTCCATAACTTGCGCCTCTGAATTGAATGAGGCTCTTAGAGTCTAAGAGCATAATGAGGTCTGGAAAAACTCATTGAGCCTGTTTTTAATTAGAAAAAAAAAATGAAACCTCTGCTGGAACCTGGAGGCATCTAAGATCTGTTGGTAAAATTAGTGGGGGTGAGAGGGTCATTTACATTTCTGGAGAGCTGCGTTTGCATCTGTTGATACAGACTTCCCTGCTTCTGGGCCTATGAGATGGAAGGGGTGTGGTGTCAATTTCAGTCTGATCCAGTTAACTAACAAAGCCTGCTGACATCTCTCTCCTCCCCAACCCCTCCCTGCAATGGTTGCTAAAAAATACCCCCTATATTCAGCTCTCACAAATATTATTTTACTTATAAACAGAATTATTATTTAAAAAATATATATATATTTATGTCCACAGCTTACACAGCTGCTAATGTTATTAGTTTGATAGATACTTCACAAATAAGTAATTTTATTTTAAGTAAAGTGGTCTTTTAATTACTTGTAGTATCATTTAAAATTAGTACATTTGGTTTAAAAAAATATGCGTCCCTCTTCATTTCAAACAGCTATTCAGGTCCTATCTAGTACTCAGAGGATTTTCTTCTACATTTGCCATTTACAGGTGTGAAAACAGGAGGAACTTGAGGAATTGTAGCAATTGAATAGCAATTTGCGATTTTAGCGATCATAGCTCTTGCGGTCTTGAAAGATCAAAGGCTTAGATGGGGTGTAAGTTCCGATTGTAACAACTGCAAGGATTTCAAGCCCGTAACACGTAGCCTCCATTATGGGCTCCAGTAACTTACAATTGCATAATTGAATGAGGCTCATAGTCTTTTCTTGAAAAATATAAATAAAGTTCACTACACTTAATGGACATATTCAGGAAATATGTTAATACAATTTTCCATTTTTATTTGAAAATACTTCTTTATCCAGGAAAAAGCTTATTTTGCTTTCGGCCTTTAAGAATGGTAAAAAAATCGATCTAGGTCTCACAGTGCAATGTTTTATTTTACCTTATGATATATTTCACAGATGTCAAGATGGTTGCATGATGGATTCCAAAGTGGTTACAAAAAATTGTCTTGTAGACGGAGCTTGGTCATCTGAGGATATATCTTGCATTCCTATAAAATGTAAAATCCAAGAAAATATAATAAAATTAATGTTTTCTCAAAAAGACTATAACATCAATGATACTATAACCCTGTTGTGCAAAGATGGCTACAAGATGACAAGACCAAGCTCTTCAACGTGTATGGTAATGTTTTTCTGTTCTAATTTGTTTTCAATTTTAAAATATGTTTTTGTGGTTCTCATTTTATTGGGCAAGGAACATTAAAATTACAGGATGCTAGTGATGTAAGACCTCTCAAATTTGTATGTTCTTTTTTATATAAGGCCTTTTTTCAATCTGGAGACATCACTACATTTTAGTGAACTGAAATGTTGTGATGTCTCCAGATTAGTGAACTGAAATGTAGTGATGTCTCCAGATTAGTGAACTGAAATGTAGTGATGTCTCCTGATTAGTGAACTGAAATGTAGTGATGTCTCCATATTAGTGAACTGAAATGTAGTGATGTCTCCACATAGAACAACATTTGAATTGGAGAAAGTCTCACTTCACTAGTGAGAACGCTTTACTTTAATGAATGTTAGTGACTTTAAATTAAAAAGATCTATAAACCTTTTTTTTTTCCATTTGTATTAGCTTGCAAATATTAGCTTCTATGTGTCTATGCATTGGGTTCTATTGGTAAAATTTAAATATATATTACATTTTATAAAATGCATGCTCTGAATCACATATTCATATTATAAAGACTATAAACGTAAATATGGAAATGCTAAAATTTTATCATACTGTTTATGGTAATTTATCTGTAGCATTGTAAAGGGTTTCTTAAGCTCCAAAAGTACTAGAAGAAAATCAGTGACCCAAAAATGGCTCCACTGTAACCCCACTACTCTTCTAATGTTAATGGCCAGAACATTAACTTAGAAATACCATATACTAAATTAGATGTATTTCCTAATATAGTTAATTTAGATTAATATTTGAGTGTAGATAAATAATATTCTAAGCAAGACTGACTGGTCAATTTCAATTCAAACCATATATGAATTTAATGAGGGTCCTTGTCTATTTCAGGCTTAGCAAAAACAGAGAGGTGTTTTCTGTGGTTGATTTACATCAGGGGTAGTTGACCTTTTTATACCTACAGTTCACTTTTGATGGTAAAATTTCCTTACCGCTAGTGCAGCAGTGACTTAATTTACCCTGTCTCTTTTCTGGTTACATAAATCACATGGCCCCAGCTATGTATCGCCCTTTACTTACTAGATAGTGATCCGGTCCTGACTGCTGTCCCTATGCTCTCTCACCATCTCTAACCAACCAGATATGGTGCTGCTGGGTCTCCTGTGTGCAACGTCACTCGTCAGCGACACCACCTAGTGATTACCCTCCGTCAACCATAAATGCTTGAATTGCATACTAGCGGGCGGCCGGGACCAGGTTGACTACCACTGATTTAATGAACACATACATACAACCATCACAACACATACAATATTAATAGTAATGTGAGAGAATAGTACAACTATTAAATAAACTAATAGCAGGAGCTAGAGATTGTAATGAGGCATTGATCATTAATAAAATTCATACTTTTATGCATTCCCCTTTACTTTGATGAAATTATGAGGGTAGAGGCAATCAGCTCAACCGAACTGCAATGTTTGAAATTGAATTTCATATTGAATATTGCTACTGTAAATCATTAAATATGAATGTTATTTTGTGTCAAGCAGCACTTGCTATTGCATTATAGTCATCATTTAGGAAAAGAGCTTACTTAATATGGTGAGGCAGCCTTTGTCACTAATGTGCCCTGTAATGGGACACTCTCATCCAACAACAAGTTACCGTATATACTCGAGTATAAGCCGACCTGAGTATAAGCCGAGGCACCTATTTTACCCCAAAATACTGGGTAAAATCAGTGACTTGAGTATAAGCCGAGGGTGGGAAATGTGCTGCCCCCCTGTGTCCCTCTTGTGCCCTCTGTGTCCCCCCTCTCTCTCCCGTGTCTCTTCCCCCCTCCCTTATCACCCTCCTCAACCCCCCTCCTCATTCTCAACCTCCCTCCTCAACCCAACCATCCTCAACCCCCTCCTCAACCTCACCCCCTCTATAACCTCAACCTCCCTCCTCATCCTCAACCTCTCTCCTCATCCTCAACCCCCTCCTCAACCTCCCTCCTCATCCTCAACCCCCTCCTCAACCTCCATCCTCATCCTCCCTCCTCAACCCCCCCCATCCTCACCCTCAACCCCCCCATCCTCATCCTCAACCCCCCATCCTCATTCTCAACCCCCATCCTCATCTTCAACCCCCCCATCCTCAACCCCCTCCTCAACCCCCGATCCTCATCTTCAACCCCCCATCCTCAACCTCCCTCTCCCTCTCCTCAACCTCCCTCTCCTCATCAACCCTCTCCTCAACCCCCCCATCCTCAACCCCCCTCCTCATTCCTCGGGGGGTTAGAGAGACACGGGGGGTAGAGAGACAAGGGGGGGGGGGGGGAGTGACTCAAGTATAAGCCGGGGCCCTTTTTAGCCTTAAAAAAAAGGGCTGAAAAACTGGGCTTATACTCGAGTAAATATGGTAGTTTCATCTTAAAGAGCATTAAAGACTCTCTATATACTTTACTAGCCATTTTCTCTGGAGTAAATACTTCCTCAGATTTTCAGCATTGATTGTTCAGCCCCTTTAAAGGGACATGAAAGGTTTATGGATTTCTCTGTGATAAGTATACTGATACAAATCAACATCTGTATTTTGTAGCCAAATTAGAATATAGTAAAAGTTGTAGATATTATTTAGGCAATTGTTTATAAAATATAACTTTTTTTCATTTGAACGTTTAGAGTGATAGTAGCTGGTTCCCTCCATTTTCTGATGATATATGTACTCCTGTATCATGTGAGAAACCAGATGCTCCAGATAATGGAATAGTACTTGGCACAAGATTCCTCTTCAAAGATACCATTCTATATCAATGCAACACCGGGTATGAAATACATGTAAGTACACAAATATCTTTTTTTTTTTTATATTAACCCATTTTAGTCTGATTGTATGCTTGCTCTACTTTAAACTGGAACCACAGTGAGGATGTGTTCAACACAAACTGTATTCATGTTGGGTTATGAAGGTCATACCATTAAGAGGACTGTAACGGAATGTGAGATATACATTCCCAAAATTACACTTGAAAAATAAGAGAAAAGAAAAAAACAGTGATGCCAGCCACCAGAAAAGCACAAAAAAAATGTATAACCTGGATCTGCTTCACTGTAAAAATAACCGCACACAACACTCAGAGTTTTATCCAGTAGTAGCGCCAAACCTTTAAAGATCTCAGCTAGTCTTACGTTCACCTAGTCATTGCTATTAAAAGCACAAAAGTCAGTTAGGAAGAATCTTATACTGCAGGGTTAGGTCACATTATTATGACCAATGAAGTACGGCATATGTCGTGAGCTGGTTTGGTGGGTATATAAGGTGACATGTAGGCATTCTGCAAACAAATCAGCCATTGCTGATGAGTAAACATGCATTTTATCTGACTTTGTAAAGGGGATGATCATTGACTTTCGTGCCAAGGGTGGCAGTATTTCTGAAACATCTCACTTTGTAAACTGTTCATGTGCTTCTGTGGTTAAAATGTACTGTGACTGGGTAAACAGCACCATTGGAATAAACGGCGTGGAAACCACGTGCCATTGATGTCACACTACAGTTGAGCAACTCACCGTCCAAAGAGCCAGGGGCTACTAGACGTGTATCTAAAACGACAGTAGAGTGAACCCTGCTGTATATTGGGCTCCAAAGAAAATGGCAGGTCACTGCACCCATGCTGACGCAGGTTCATCGTCAGAAACTGAACTAATTTGCACGACAGTACCAAAATTGGACCTCTTCTGATTGCCAAAGGGTTGCCTTCTCTGATGAGTCATGTTTTCTGCTCCATCGACTGGACAGCATTTAATTTATTAGGGAAGAGGGCCAAATAACTATTTTTATAGAAAGGTGATCTTATTACCTACATATATTTTTGGCTCTTTTATTGACTCCTACAGGAACCTACCTTGTAAAGAGACGTTTTAAAGGGATCCCCAAATTATTTTGCACCAAGGGTCCCCATTCACTTGTTCTGTCTCAACATAGATTCATAATTATATATATATATATATAGAAACAAACACTCCACCAATCATGTAGATAGCCCATCTACTGGTACTACATCTGGTTCTTCCAAATCTTTTATCTCTATCAAAGACAGTAAATCTGTCAACCCACCATTTTAGAAAGCCCACTTGGCTGGTTAACACATGGTCTGCTGTATTGTTTCCAGAATACATTATTGTCTGGGCTCCTTCTGATGTCATCATTAGTAGCCAGAGCACATACTGTACAGAAAGAGTATTTGCTTGTGTATACTGAAACATTTTGACTTTCTGAAGCTCTGTGATCTTTGAAACATTTTTGTTGGTTTCATAAACAATCTACAAGAAAAGGGAGAAAAAACCTTCAAGTTGTGCACTGAAAAGATCAAGAAAATAGTAAAGTAAATAAACAATATACTTTATATACTTGAGTATAAGCCGACCCGAGTATAAGCCGAGACACCTATTTTACCCCAAAATACTGGGAAAACTTAGTGACTCGAGTATAAGCCGAGGGTGGGAAATGTGCTGCCCCCTGTGTCCCTCTTGTGCCCTCTGTGTCCCCCTCTTGTCTGCCCTCTGTGCCCCTTTCTTGTGTCCACCCTCTCCCTCCCCTCTGTGCACCTTTCTTGTGTCCACCTCTCCCACCCCTGTGTCTCTTCCCCCCTCTCCCTCCCCTGTGTCTCATTCCCTCCCTCCTGTGCCTCTTTCCATCCCCCTACCTTATCATCCTCCCTCCTCATCATCCCTCTTCATCCTCCTTCCTCATCACTTCCCCCCTCTCCAATTCCCCCCCTCTCCCTTTCCCCTCACTTACCTCCCCCTTCTCCCTTTCCCCTCACTTACCTTCATCAGCTGCTCCTCTGCGTGTCTTCTGGCTGTGTCGGGACCCGGCATATGCTAATGACATCACATGCGCGTCACATCATTAGTATATGTCGGGTCCCGACTCATCCTCCTCATCCTCCCTTCTAATCCTCCCTTCTAATCACTTCCCCCCTCTCCAATTACCCCCCTCCCTTTCCCCTCAGGGGAGGGGGAGAGAGACACAGGGAAGGGGTGGAGACACAGGGGAGGGAGAGAGCAACAGGAGCAGGGTGACTCGGGTATAAGCCATGGGGGGCTTTTTCAGCCTTAAAAAAGGGCTGAAAAACTCGGCTTATACTCAAGTATATATACGGTAACCTACTACAATAATCTTTGTTTTTATTCTAAACAAGAGACAATCCACATATAACATTTGAACCACAATAATCTTAAGAGTCTCCATCCGACAATATTAGTAATTAAAATGATTAAGAGTTCTTCTTTCTCATCTTCTTATCCTAATTACAGAAAACTACAATCTGTTTTTTCACTTACAGTAATCGTTTTGATTAATATAACAAATACACATAATTATTCTTGAATTATTTAACACACTGTTTTGATAGTTAGCAGATAATATAATACATCTCACATTCACTGCCATCTTTAGATATTTCTTAGGAGTCATAGTTTACAAGTTTTCCAATAAAAATAGCTTGTTTGATCTAAAATGTATTAATACAGTACCTGCAAAAGATTTAAAGGAGTGACAGTTTTCAGAGATATCACAACAAACAGATCAAAAACTGCTTGATAAATGAACAACTCCTTTGAAATAAATTGCTCTTTCATCTTTAAACACACTTAGCTCATTAACAATATATACAAATGTAGCTAATGATCTTTCAATACAAATGTAAAAAACAGTGTAACATTTATTTATAAAAACATTACTCTTAGATTTGATTTAATCACCTAAAACACTTCAATTTGTATTATAAATGGTGTCTGGTGGAGGCCAGATTTACACCAGAGCACACAGCAGGAAGTCTACTACAACTGCCTCGCCCCTAATTATGCAAAAGAGGCGGTGTTAAGAACCACAGAGAAACCAGTAAGAGCTTTAAACGATAACTACAAGCATTATAATGTTAAAATATTGTAAATCAAGTATAATTATGTATTTTAAAAGTGTTTATTTTCAGAGTGCATTGAGCATGTATTAGAAAATGTTGAATTACAGTTTACAAGTGTTAAGTTTAATTATTTTTCATAATCACTGAATTTTTTTTAAGGGACCTACTAAGCGAGTGTGTCAAGCTGACAAATCATGGAGTGAATTACAACCTCAGTGCAAAAGTAAGTCAGCTAATGCCAAAGTTAATTGCTATTAATGATGGATTATCTACAGTACTTGGGAACAGAATGTGATGAAAACAGTTTTACATCGTTTCTTTGCTGCATATTACCTTTTTTAAAAAGATGTAATTTAACACACATTTAAACATCTTGTCTTCTAATTGAAACCATTTCTGTTTTAGATTTTCTTTACGTTATTGATGGTTTAATGAATGAACAAAAAAAAAGCAAAAAAACAAACAAAAACAAAGTGCATACATACAGGGAAATTCAATTTAAAGTTCAATTTGGGGTTTATTTTCTTATTCCTGGACTTGTGGCTTAGGAAATGTCTAGTCTACTTTCCTAAGGCACAAGTCCGGGAATAAGAAAATAAACCCATAGTTATTTCTTAGGTTGAAAAAATGTATATTATGTTTATTAATTAGCAAGCTTCCAAGGGGATCAGTTCACAGCACTAAAAAACTATTATTCCTCTTGGAAATCAACATGAAAAAAACTTTTTATAAATAAACAAAAAAGTTATATTTAAAATTACTCTGAGTGCAGGAATGGAAACTGTGATTCTAATCTAAACATGTTTTTAAATTGTCAATTAATCACAGAACCTAGCACCGGAGTTGATATATAAGAAAAATAAGTGTTGATATCTTTACTGGTTTTTTTTCTCTGTGCAACTGAATTTATTAAATATAGGGAATTTGAATTTGACAAAAAAGTTTACATGAGTAAAATTATACATTTTGGGTTCTTTATCAATTTATAGACAAATATACACTTTAT